>CM060357.1:21640090-22273298 GCA_030545235.1 Helianthus tuberosus | reverse complement strand
ATGTTTAGGGATTGTTTAGGGGCCAAGGGAGATGTGGCAAACCGTTTAAAATTAGTTCCATGCGTTAAAACAGCAAACAACAAAATTTCTGTCGCTGGGCAGCTGCTTGCGCACCGTAAGGCATGTGCTTGCGGTGCGCAAGCCTTCATCAGGGACCAAAATTTCTTGTTCTTTCAGTATTTCGAAAGGGCAACCACTTATCTCGACTTTGGGGCATTATTTTGTCAGTTTGGGGCCTCTATTATGGGTCTTTAATAGTTACATACCCTACCATTATGTTATGTTTGCTTGGATCCTTTTTAAAAGTGCCGAACAAGAAGGTTTACCGTAGAAATTTCCATAGGAACCTATCATGCACTTCGAATTCATTTATTGTCAACGAATTTCTGGATTTAAGATATATTAGATGTTTGATATATATATACTTGGGTATTGGGATTTATAAATGAAGTCGTTCAGAGGTAACATGACGCCACTTTTAAATCCTGCCAAAACATCTTTATTAAATCCGGGTTTACAACGCGTTTTGTCTTACATGACACGTGTCGTTATTTCATTGAACACGAATTTTCGAGGTGTTACATCCTTACCCCCTTAAAATAAATCTCGACTCGAGATTTACTGAAATAAATAAGGGTACTCTTCTTTCATCGTGGATTCAACCTCCCACGTATATTCGGGACCTCTACGGGCATCCCATTTGACCTTTACGATAGGTACATGCTTCCTTCGAAGCTTCTTTACCTGTCGATCTTCAATCGACAAAGGTTTTTCCACAAATTTTAAGCTCTCATCTATATGCACATCTGTATGTGGTATAACCAGTGATTCATCAGCGAAGCACTTCTTCAGATTGCAGATGTGGAACACATTGTGAATTCCACTGAGCTCTTCAGGTAAGTTTAATTTACAGGCAACTGACCCGACACGTTCGATAACCTCGAAAGGTCCTATGTATCTCGGGCTTAGCTTGCCTTTCTTACCAAATCGCATCACTCCCTTCCTGGGTGATACCTTAAGTAACACTTTGTCACCTACTTCGAAGTGAAAAGCTTTACGCTTTGGATCTGCGTAACTCTTCTGCCTATCTCGGGCAGCTTTGAGACGGTCACGAATCTGGACAATTTTGTCCGTCGTTTCAAAGACTATCTCTGGTCCTGATAATTGGACGTCTCCAACTTCCGCCCAACAAACTGGCGTTCTACACTTTATACCGTATAATGCCTCAAAAGGCGCAGCCTTGATGCTGGTGTGGTAGCTATTGTTGTAGGAGAACTCAATTAGTGGTAGGTGGTTATCCCAACTACCACCCAAATCGATCACACATGCACGTAGCATGTCTTCCAAAGTTTGAATAGTACGCTCACTCTGACCGTCTGTCTGAGGATGGTAGGCCGTACTAAAATTCAAACGCGTGCCCAAAGATTGTTGGAAGCTTTTCCAAAAATGTGACGTGTATCTAGTATCTCTGTCAGAGATAATAGACACAGGTATGCCATGTAAGGCTACAATCTTATCAACGTATAACTGGGCTAACGTGTCGGAGCTATAAGTCTCCTTGATGGGTAAGAAATGTGCTGACTTAGTCAGTCTGTCAACTATAACCCATATTGTATCATTTCCTTTCCCTGTCTTAGGTAACTTGGTAATAAAATCCATAGTTACCATTTCCCACTTCCAAGTAGGAAGTTCAGGCTGTTGTAGCAATCCTGACGGCTTTTGATGTTCGGCTTTGACTTGCGCACATGTCAAGCATTTAGCTACATAGGTGGCTACAGACTTCTTCAAGCCTATCCACCAATAATTTACCCTTAGATCCTGGTACATCTTATCAGCTCCAGGATGAACGGAATATTTGGAACTATGGGCTTCCTGGAGGATGACATCTCGAAGTCCTCCATAAATTGGAACCCATATTCGTCCATTTAATCTCAAAATTCCATCCTTGCCTTGAGATAACTGTTCTTCAGTTACACCTGGCTTTTCATTAGGATAGTTAGCTTCCAACACCGCTTCCTTCTGTGCAGCTAACAACCTTTCAGTCAAATTGTTCTTTATTTCCATGCGATTGGCATTGATTCGGATGGGTTTCTCCCTTTCCTTTCGGCTCAAGGCATCAGCGACTACATTCGCCTTGCCGGGATGATATCTGATTTCACAATCATAATCATTTAAAGTCTCCATCCAACGGCGTTGCCTCATATTTAATTCCTTCTGATTAAACAGGTGTTGGAGGCTCTTGTGATCCGAATAGATCACACATTTGATACCATACAAGTAATGCCTCCACAGTTTTAGTGCGAATACAACGGCACCCAACTCCAAGTCTTGGGTGGTGTAATTCTTTTCATGCACCTTTAACTGTCTTGATGCATAGGCGATAACCTTGCCTTTCTGCATAAGCACACACCCCATGCCAGTGTGCGATGCATCGCAGTAAACCACAAAATCTTCTATTCCATCTGGCAATGTTAGTACTGGGGTGTTGCTCAACTTTTTCTTCAGAATATCAAAGGATTCTTGTGCTTAGGGCCCCAAACGAACTTTACTTTCTTCTTGGTCAAGGAAGTTAGGGGCGCAGCAATCCTTGAAAATTTTTCAATGAAACGCCTGTAATATCCTGCCAATCCCAGGAAGCTACGAATCTCTGTAGGCGTCTTTGGCTCTTGCCAGTTCATAACAACTTCAACTTTAGCGGGATCCACTTGCATACCACGCTCACTTACCACATGTCCAAGAAATGGGACTTCACGAAGCCAAAATTCACACTTGGAGAATTTGGCATAGAGTTTCTCCTGATGCAGGAGTTTGAGAATACAGCGAAGGTGTTTCTCATGGTCAGCTTGGTTCTTCGAGTAGATAAGAATGCCGTCGATGAAAACAATGACGAATTTGTCTAAGTATGGCTTGCAAACGCGATTCATGAGATCCATGAACGCGGCAGGTGCATTAGTGAGCCCAAAAGGCATCACTAGGAACTCGTAATGACCATAACGAGTCCTAAATGCTGTTTTATGCACGTCTTCATCTCTATCCTTCAGTTGATGGTAGCCTGACCTCAAGTCAATCTTTGAGAAGTAACTTGCTCCTTGCAATTGATCGAACAAATCATCGATCCTGGGTAAAGGATACCTATTCTTGATCGTGACCTTATTAAGCTCACGATAATCGATGCACAGACGCATCGATCCATCCTTCTTCTTGACAAACAGGACTGGTGCTCCCCATGGAGACGAACTAGGTTTAATGAAACCTTTAGCTAGCAGTTCATCCAGTTGCATCCTTAATTCATTCATTTTCGTGGGTGCCAACCTATAGGGTGCTCTAGCAACTGGTGCTGCTCCGGGGATGATATCGATCCTGAATTCCACTTGCCTATCTGGTGGCAAACCAGGTAGTTCTTCCGGAAAAACTTCAGGGTATTCAGAAATGACTGGAATGTCTTCTATCTTCGGTTTAGGTTCATCGATAATCACTTGTGCCATGTAGATGACACAACCCTTCTTTAAAAATTTTGAAGCCTTGAGCATAGTCGCTTGCTCAGGCAGTCCATACTGGGTATCTCTCCGAATGGTAAGTGATTCACCAGACGGAGTCTTTATTACCACTTGTTTCTTGTTACAGACAATTTGTGCCTGGTTATGAGATAACCAGTCCATCCCTAGAACTATGTCAAATCCGGCCAACTTAAAGGGAAGTAGAGACAGAGGAAAAGAATGGTTCTTAATGGATATAACACATCCATCTAACATAGTTGAGACGGCTTCTAAGGTGCCATCTGCTAACTCTACCTCATAATTTATACTCAAGGTTTTGACAGGTAAATTCAGCAATTTGCAAAACTTATGATCTACAAACAACTTATCAGCGCCTAAATCAAATAGTACTCTTGCATAGACATCATTTACAAGGAAAGTACCAGTAATCACATTGTCGTCTAGAACCGCTTCCTTTGCGTCCATTCTGAAGACTCTCGCATTAGTCTTCTTGGCCTCTTCAGGCTTCTTTGCGTATTTCGGAAAGTTGGTCTTAATGTGCCCCTTTTCATTGCAACGGTAGCACGTTGCGTCTTTCATCTTCTTGCAATCCAAGGTTTTGTGATCCGTGGACTTGCATATACCACAAGCAAAGGTTTTCGACTGAGTCTGAGAGTTCGACTCGAGTCTGCACTTTCCAAAATGTTGTTTCTTGCAAATTTTGCACTTGGGCTTCTCACCAGAATGATGCCCATCTCTCCTTGACTCAGATCCTTTCTTGTTGTCACCGTTCCCACGGTGCTTCTTGTTCGATCTCCGTGAACTATCATCTTCACGTTTTCTCTTCTCAGCTTCCTTATTCCTCAGCGATCTTTGCCTGACCGCATCCAAAGTGAGGGACAAGGATATGTCAGCTACAAATCTAAAAGTAGCTGGCCGAGAAGCCTTCACACTTGCCTTGATTTCCGGGGCTAAACCACCGATAAAACGAGCTATTCTTTTTGGTTCCAGGGTCACCAGATAAGGAACCAACCGAGACATCGTGTTGAAGCTTGTTAGGTAAGCTTGACAGTCAAGGTTTGTCATCACCAATGATAGAAAATCAGACTCTATCTTCTCCACCTCATGCTGAGGGCAGTAATTTTCCCTGATAAGGGCAACAAATTGATCCCACGACATGTTATACAATGGGATTTTCCCGGTGGCTTGAATCAGTGATCTCCACCATGCTAAAGCTTCACCCTTGAAAGACTGCGACACAAACTTGACTATATCCCTCTCAGCGCATCTGCTGATATCCACAACTGTGTCCATCTCGTCCAGCCACGTCATACAGTCGATGGCTCCTTTCTCCCCAGTGAAATCCCAAGGTTTGCAGGAAACAAAATATTTATATGAGCAACCCTTGTCACGGGGTCCCTGGTTTAGTACAACCTGCTGAGATGGAGCACTGTGGTGATTCGAGGAGTGTCGATCATCATCTTTCTTCGGTTTGTCCTTCTTGGACGGTGGCTTTGAAGGATGTGTAGATAGGGTCCTACTATGAGTCCCACTATACTCTTCGTACTGCCGTTCCAATGCCTTTGTAACTGCGTCGTCGACCAACGCTTTTAATTCAGCACCCGTTAGATTAATCCGGGTGTTATCAATGTTCTCCACTAGCTATTAATTTCGTCTGAGTTAGCCATTTTAATTGAACTGTTACAGAAAACAAGGACAATAGTTTATTTGGGAGTTTATTATGGAATTGCCCCTTAGGGTAATTCATTAACCATGGTAAACATAGACCATATTTGGTTAATTTATTAATCAAATTTATTTAGGATTTCTATTATAATTTATCCTAATTATAACACAGTATCAGTTTTATTTGTGGCACAAAAGGCCTAGTCACATGGACATTTTAATTTATAAGTTATGATTTCAGAGAATCAAAACATGAAGGTATACTGGCACAATAGGCCTAGTCACATGGACATTTATAAATTATAAGCTATGATTTCAGAGAATCAAAGCATGAAGGTTTGAACCTAGTTCCTTACCTTTATCTGACAGGGAGTCATCGCTACCGCTGTCTTTTGGCTCATATGGAAATGAGAAGGGCCCGTAGGCACCATATTACCACGTATGGTTAAATATGATCATCTTAATTGATGCTTTAACCCATGATTCAGAGATCATTTATTTGGGTTAGGAATCTTCTAAAGAATCCTTTTATAAATGACGTGTGTGATTTTAACAATTCACATCTGTCAGGAGTGTTAACATGTTTACAGATGTTAACAGGGATTCGAATATTTTAAACAGGTCTTACCATCATGGCCGGGTCTTTATAATGACACTCAGGCTAGGTTTCACTCTTAAGATTCTTGTTCAATATTTAAATAGGCAGATTATTATTAAAATGAATGATTTTGATTTATTTATTTCATATATAATATTTATGCATATAATAGCAAGATGAAATTTATAAACATAACATTCCATTAATTATCAAAAGATTACATGTTGCCCTAAACGGGACTTTTCAACAAACACCTTACCCACACAGGGGTTTAAACAAGTACTTATCCACGCAGGGGCTTAATAACACACATACCCACGCATGGGCTTAATACATACATACCCACGCAGGGGCTTAATCAACATAATAGTCCACGCAGGGACTTACACAAATAACATACCCACGTAGGGGTTTACAGAAAAGTAGAGGGTCCTTGCGTCCGTATAATTGGTCTGGCAGGTATCTGGTACCCATGTGTTGGGTACCCTACTCCCCATGGATCTCCATAGGGTCCTTGGGTGTTGTAGTTAGCCGCTCCCATGTAGGGGTCGACCTCTACGTAACCATAATTGTGGTGAGTCGGCGGTTCAAACGGGTTGTATGCCATAGAACCCGTGTACGCTGGAATTGGATTGTCAAAACCCATCGGTGGTGGCTGTGGTACAACTGGGTTAGAAGGTCCACCCATTTGTGGGTCCTCCTGATGTGGCGGATAGTAGCTGCCACTTGACTGACGAGGAGAGCTGAAATGAAAGTCTCCTGCTCGCGAAGACATACGCGCTCCGGTTCTCCTACGCCTTGGCGGTTGTGGAGGTGCCGGTTGAACTGGTGGCGGTGGAGGTGGTGGTGTGACTGCCACAAATCTTGAATCCACAGAGGGATCCTGCTGCTGCTGCTGCTGAGGCGGTGAATGGCGAGGAGGTGTATAGTACCATTCGTGCCTGGTAAACATAACTTGAAAGCTATCTGGACCAACATAGGGTGATCTGTGGAAAGAAGATCCGTCAGAGATCTCTATCGGGTGGTTTGGTGTACCACTGGCAGGTTCGACGGGGTCCGTATCCTTGTCCATATCGTCTGCGTGATCTCCCGAGTAATGATCCTCCGGCCCCAATGGGTTAAAACCCACTGGTTCTGCTATGTAGTTTGCCGGGTTAAACCGGCCCCTAAAAACTGGTGTAGGGTCACCAAAAGAATTATGCGATAAAGATCGCTGTAACGGTATGTAGGAGGGTTGAGGGTTGTTGGGCTCGTACTCCGGCTGTGGCCCATAAGGGTTATGGACATGAGGTGTTGAACTGTGTGAGACCGACCGTCTAGCCGGTTCAAAGAGGTTCCTCCGGTTTTGCCGGGGATCGTCACTCTCAGTGGTCGAAGGAGCTCGCACATTCGAAGGTCCTGCCTCGTTGTTATTGGGGGCGGTGATTGGCCCCTTTCCGCGTCCTCTTCTCCTGAAGAATCTTGGCGGCATTTTGTTAATCCTGTCAATACAATATGAGATAACGACAAGAATATATATATAAATTAAAGGACAAAACAAAAACCAAACAAGGTAGAATTTGTCCTATGTTAGTTGTCTAGACTCGAAAGATTAGATATGTGCAATTGTGTAACTGAGATTAAACACAAAAGGCTAGTGTTTAATTCACTCAGTATTGGCTCTGATACCAACCTGTCACACCCCGATTTCAACGTGTCACCGGTGGGCCCGGTAGGGAGTATCGTGACGTGGTTGGCAACATAATAGTCAAACAACACAATATATAATATGCACAGCGGAAGCAATTTAAAAGATATAATACAACCGAAATTAATATTGTAATATCAAATGTCACAATATTCGGAAGTTTATCCACAGAAGGATCGGAAAGTAAAATGGAAACAATTGTTCATCTGACTTTAGGCATCTTAAGCTTGCGAGACTTCTATTGATGCTAAGGAGAAATCCCAGCCAATTACGCTTAGTACCTGCATTTAATCTTTTTGGGAAAATACGTCAGTTTACACTGGTAAATACAATCAACTGACTCATTTTAGAAAATGATTAAAAATTGATTTGGATGCACGTGGCATAAACATTTTATTTAACTTGGGAGAATTATTTAATATTATAATCTTGTGAACGAATTACATGTTCCTTGTGCGTTCAGTAGCCCGGATCTTGTCCGGGTTAAGGATCAATAGACACACCACAATATTCTTTTGTACACTGACGGGTATACGCCTACACCCCGCGCTTAAGTCGTGGCCATTTCGTAAAATGATGCCAAGGATATCCGGGACATGGTCATTAACCCCCCAAAGGCTTTAAGTAACAAGACTGTTTAAACGAGCCGATCAAATTATTCAATTAACCACCCAACGATGGAAGATTTGATGCCCGATCAAGCGGTATTCTATATACCGTAACCCAAGCCCGTATAGGGAAAATAAGTTAAAATTATTTACATGAGCAAAGTATAAATCACAATAAGCAAATTGCAAATAGCTTTTACTGATTCTCCTAATCTGGAACAAAGGTTTATAATAACCTATTAGAATCCTAACGGGTCTTTAATCAAGCTTATGCTTAGACCGGTTAGTTTCAAAGATACGGTTCGTACGCACGATTAAGCGAAGACCGGATAGAATGTGATTTAGACCCGAAAAGTTCAGAGACTTGTTTAATATGGGTATTTCATACACATTCTGGATTTTGAGATAAAACCGATAAGGTTTGACCCGTTGCGGCTAATTTATGTAAACTAGTTACATAAACCTAACCGAACGCGTAATAAGCGTAACGGGTAATAATGAGAGTCATTTACAGGTTTCCTAAGTTAATATGCTCCAAATATGTTGTGACATCAGTAAGATATCATTTATTATGCCCGAAATGTATTTAAACACAAACTATGCCACGTAGGGGTAGTTTGGTCATTTAAAAGGTGATAAAAGAGTTTAAGATGTATCCTGAGTTACAGGTCTGATAAAATCAGCCAAAATACTCATTTTACTAAGTTATAACAGTAGGGTAAAGTGTATATGTGAAATTTATCAATTATAACCAAACTATGCCCCGTAGGGGTATTTTGGTAATTTCACATAAGCCGAAAGGCTCAAAACTGAAGTCTGAGTTTAACAACCTTTGCTTACTCTAAAAATATTATAAATTTCCTCAAATATCAGTAGGTATCACCCTTGGTATATTTAAAATATTTTTAGTACATACTATACGTTAAAAACGCTTAATTAGGCGATTAGAAGCCATTTCCCGGTTTGATACCTAAAGCTGATATTTTTATTATTCCAGAAGGCTTAAAATAATTTATTTGTCATTTAAGATCAGTAGCAAAAGGTTTGGAGTCGTTTAGATATGTAAAACTCATTTTATGGCACGTAAGGGCAAAACCGACAATTATCGGATTAAGCCTACGACCATGAGTTATGCTCAGCCTAAAATTTATTAAAAATCTTCAAAAATCCCAAAATAATATATTACATCAGTGGGTAAAGAGTTTGATATCAAAAAGTAGGCTTAACTAGGCTATACGCTAATTACGCCGTTAAATTAACATAAAGCTTCTTAATTACGCTAATGAGCATAACTCTCAATCTACACCTCAAACTGATGTCAAACTTTGCATACAAGTTTATATATCAGTAATTAAGGTTTCTACTCTTTTACATTTTCAAAAATTACATTATAAGGTGAAAAGGGCATAATGGTCAACATATGAGTAATTAACGGAATCATGCGTATTAATCGGTTAACTAATGAACCATGGTGTATAATCACAGAGGGTTATACTAGCATGTAACCTGGTCCAAATGAAGCTCTTAGGTATTTCTAAATCATACCAAAACGGGTCAGAACTGAAAGTCAAAGTAAAAGTCAAACTATGCGACTTTCGGTTCCGAACCGGGTCTAAACAGGAAATTGTCGGGTTGAACATGTTTAGACATGTTCTTACACTAATTACCAAGTTATATTAATGATCAAATAGGTTATATGTGTTCTACATTGCTAATCATGCATAAATTGTAATTTAAACATTCTGTTGACTTTTTATTAGTAAGTTTGACCCGACATTTGACCTAGTTAGAGTGGGAATCAGGGGGAACCCTTTTGAGGGTTTATTACCCACATAATTACCAACTTATAACTACTTTTAATTCGAGATTTGACTGAGCCATTATTAATTAATCTCGAAGTCAAACCGTAATTACGACGGTTTGACTTTTAGCTAAATAACTAAGCTAAACTCAATTAAAGAAGGTTAAGCAAACTTACAAGTGTCTAATGGTTGATTAGGAAGGCCTGGAAGGTGCTCTTGTGCTCCACAATTGATCAGAAGATGTTTGAGGAATGAATGATCAATTGTTGCACTTGTGAGCTTTATATAGTGCCCAAGATACCACAAAGTGTTGACATCTTAGTCTACTACTGACCATAACATTCCCACAGGTGTCCTAGATGTTTAGGGATTGTTTAGGGGCCAAGGGAGATGTGGAAAACCGTTGAAAATTAGTTCCATGCGTTAAGAGTTACATACCCTACCATCTATTATGGGTCTTTAACAGTTACATACCCTACCATTATGTTATGTTTGCTTGGATCCTTTTTAAAAGTGCCGAACAAGAAGGTTTACCGTAGAATTTCCATAGGAACCTATCATGCACTTCGAATTCATTTATTGTCACCGAATTTCTGGATTTAAGATATATTAGATGTTTGATATATATATACTTGGGTATTGGGATTTATAAATGAGGTCGTTCAGAGGTAAAAATTAACATGACGCCACTTTTAAATCCTGCCAAAACATCTTTATTAAATCCGGGTTTACAACGCGTTTTATCTTGCATGACACGTGTCGTTATTTCATTGAACACGAATTTTCGAGGTGTTACACTTAACATGTTATGTTATGGGACGTAACGTGAAATATTTGGTAATTATAGCTGTTATGGATTCTCTTGGACAATTTGTTTCGCTCAGTGCCGCGCCCCGATGTTTCTGCCATCGGTTGGGGTGTGACACTTTCCTAAAGTGATGTCTTGTGGTAGGGATGGGGTGCCGGCCCAACATCTGTTAGATGCTATTTAGGGCGAAGGCTGAGTGACTTCCTCGGGTTTGCTTACGAGCATTACTGAAGTTGTCAACTTATGGCTCGGGGGATCCTGTCCTAAGGTGCTTGTTGAGTTTGTTGCTTCGCCCCCTTACCCCCTTATTGAATCCCGATAAAGGAATTCGGCCTATTGTTATAGGGGCTATTTGGCAAAGGTTGGTTTCCAAGGTGGCGATGAAGAAGGTCGGGAAAGATATGGCCTAATACTTGGGGCCTTTCAATTTAAAGTGGGGACGCCAAATGGGGTAGAGGCAATGCTTCACAATGTCAATATGTTTCTCAACTCTTTTCATGCAGATGCTTCCTTGGCCTTGCTTACTGGGACTTCTCTAATGCTTCTACACGGTGGACCGAACAACCTTCCTCGAAGAGGTTCATCAGCGTTGAGTGTCAATCTAACGGTGGATCCAATTGCTTTACGCATAGCTAGCTAGGTTGTATGTTGGTAACGAGTGTATTGGGGCTACTACCGTATTGCAACAAGGGGATCCCTTAGGGACCCTTCTCTTTGCTTTACGCATAGCCAGATGGGTGTTATTGTTGGTTTTTTTAAGTATTATTATTATAAGTTTGTTTTGTATTTTGTTTATTATTTTAATGCGACGTATCGTATTACATAGTATTGTATCGTATCATATCGTGACGTGTGTGTATTGTATCGTATTGTGAAGTATAGTATCGTATTATATCATATCGTGTCGTATCTTATTATACATAATACGTCACCAACCAATCCAAACATTGTAAATAAACATCACAGATATAAACAAACTGAAACTACAAATTTTACTAGATAATAAGTTCGTTCATACATAATATAATCCTCACGGGTTCTAATGACTTCTGATCCTTACTAGCGCCAGCTGGGGATATCGACCAGCGTCTGACGGGATTGTCGGCATCAGTACGGAGGTCCGACCATGATCCAATGCCACCTGGATATCCCCCTGGATCACTTGCAATAAAAGTGCCTCAGACTGGGCATGGGGGGCATTCGTCCAAGCATGTAACCGTTCCTCCATTTACTCTAATGTGTCCATGACACCTGGAGGCAACTGATACTACAAGATGTGATGGGGGTACTGAGGCACCACATGCAGATGAGGTGTTGAGAGGTCACGGTCGACCGGAGGCTCGGACTGAGCGTCATCCTCGTCATAAGGATCATCAATTGGCTCGGCATGGTCCTCGACTAGAGGTGGGACCTTCGATAGCTGGCGAGGGACAAAAATGTGATTATCCTAGTCACGAAAGTGAAGGCTGGCCCATGAAAGTCATACGTGATATGCATGTCGATCAGCATCTGGCGTGTCAATCCGATCAGCTCGACCATGGCCCCTAACTTGAATAGGAGGTCCAGATCCAGAACGAGGCCTAAGGCGTGAGACGAAATAGATTGCTCATTACACATAACACTAAAAGTGACAATAGAGTTTTTATAAACCGATTTCATTTCATTGCATAATAATTATTTATTTACAATACAAGGGAAATTTCAAATACAACATGTTTTAAATACAACAAAGTAAATTACAACATAACGTAGTACAAAATTTGATACAACAATTAAAATCTAAGATTTCTAGTTGTGTATCTATGGCATCGTCGCTACACCCAATTTTAATTCATCACCATCCTGCAATATGTTAAAAATACATGGTTCAATACAACGTATTGGCGAGTATACAAGTTTTGATACATAGCATAGTAATAAAAGTTTTAACGAATCCACATGGCAAGCTAGCTATTCAAGATTAACATTAAACTGCCATGTGAACAAACAAGTCAATCCAAGGTTTAACGCAAGTATAAGACTTAACATGACCTCATGTTCATGGGCGGTGCATTACTCCTATAGCGCTATACATGTTAAGGGTAGGCTCGTACGAAGTCAATGATAAGTTTAACACAAAACGGACAAACCTAGATTAGAGTATCAAGTATAACATATGCATGCATGTATTAGATTGTTTGTGCATTTTGTATAAAAGTCTAAGTGTAACTGTGTAGGTTTATAAGTTAACATATTGCACCCAAAGTGTGAAATTGAAAATGGGAATGGGAGTATACTCACGTTTTTGCTAAATCTTCTTTAGAAATCCCGTGAGCGTAGTTTTGGCAGGAGTAGGTAGACGTAGTACAGGAACGCCAAGGTTATTCTACCCAGCGAGCAAAGGGATGGTGGAATTAGTACAGGAACACCAAGGTTACCCTACAGGGCAGACGAAGACGTGAGTCAGGGTTGGAAGTTTAAGGAACCGAATCTAAGTACTTAGTATAATACGAAAATACAATTAGACAGAAGGTATATTCTGTTCGTACACTCGTCCCGATACTGAGTTTCTGTGTTTTTACGGGTCCTAGTTTGCCCGATAGAATCAATGACAAGGAACACGGAAATCAGAATAACAAAAACTGAAATACAAGCTGTTCGGATGAGAGAGTCTGGGACGAATGTGACATTCGTACGAATGTGCCATTATTCGTACGAAAGGGACTGTCATTTAAGACGAAGTATCGTTTGAACGTTTTTACTATTAAACAGTTATGTTTGTGATTTCTGTTTAGGTTTATTAGTTATTATATTAGTATATCATTAGTCCAGAATAATCATAAGATTCATATAAGTCATGCATGGAGGCTTTAACCCCGTCATAGTTCACCAAAGCACAAATCAGTTAACTTAATTAACAGACCGGTTGGTCATGAATAGAAAAGGTAAAGACAGAACGTAAAATAATCCAAACAACCGAACAATGTACAACCCAGGTATGCCAACACGACATAGAAAGAATCAACTAAGTGTCGGAGGCTGGACGGGGTTCACTTGTTCTAGGTCTAGGAGATCGTTTGGGTGTTCGTTTTACGAGTTTAAGTGAGCTGGTGGATCTAGATTGGAAACCAAGGTTCCCACAGAACACACACTGAGATTCCAGAATCATCTATATTGAAGATAGTAATCTAGACAGTCATTCAACACTTGAAAATCATCGGAACTTAGTGAACAGTAGCATTCGGACGAATGTGGGTTCCCTTTCGTACGAGAGGGATGTCCCTCTCGGACGAGTGGGCCTGCCATAAGGACGACTGTGACTATTTCTTAGGTAAAATCAATTCGATTTTGTTTGAACTGATCACCTTCTCAACTGGAATTAGCTCAACCTTGAATCCATAGTTATTGACTTAGCTTGTGAGTTCATAGAACCTCAGATCCAGCTGAGTTCGAAGTCAGACAAAAAGTTTGTGAAAGGATTTTTGAAAGATTAACTTCACTTCCATCTTGGTCCTCAACTGAGTTGAGTGTTTACATCAGTTGCCATGGCAAATCTGAAAAACCAAACGAGAGTTGTGAAGAATCTTTGTAAAAGTTTGATGAAAACAGAAGAAAAGTAGAAGAAAAAGATGAAATCAGTTGTTCACAAGCTAAATACTCACTTAGGAGTGACTGAGATGAGTTGTAAGTGAATTGCTCGAAGTTGGTTTGAGAGAGAATTCAGAAGTTGAAGGTTGGAAATGAAGGAAATGGACTTGTAATATAGGCTGAAGGTGGCAGGTTGGGGCGGATGCACCTCGGACGAATAGGCCAGGCCAATTCGCACGAGAGTGCCAGGCCCAAAAGCCCATTTTCCAATTTTACTTGATTTTGATGGTTTTAAGCGTTTTAAGCGTATAAGTGCATTGTATAAATGTTGTGCATAAATAAAGGAATGTATAAATGCATTTTGCATGTATAATAAGTATGAATACGCATGAATTTTCATGTAACTGTGTTGGTGCATATGTCTGTCGACTTCGTCTTGTATCGAGTCTTGTATTAAGAAATGATAGATCAGGGCATAATGTACGAGAAAATAGGTTTTAGTGTGGTTGGACCATTCCGCACGAAATGGAAGAATCCATTTCGCACGAAATGGACCTTGTCCATTTCTCGCGAAATGGCATTTGCCCATTTCGTGCGAAATGCCTTTCCTATATATATGTGCCTTGCCATCTCATTTGTAATAGTTCTTGATTCTGGTACCGAAGTGCTGCCGACGCGACATCTGATCTGTAACAGTGTTATATCAATATACAAGACATTTAAGAGTGAATCAAGTTGTATTCAAGTATGTATCATTGAATTCCGCCTTTGATATGGATTAGAACTCTTCTGATAGACTCGTTTAGATCGATTCTCGATCCTACAAGTGGTATCAGAGCTCAGGAGGAAGAGTTCTTACCGAATTCAGCTTGTTTTCTTCAAAGTTCTAACTTCTACACCTTCTTTTTCAAAATTAAGTTTTCACGGTTAAAATGGATTGATTTTCTCACATTATAATCGAAACACTATTTTAACGAATTCTTGAAAGAATTGGACCTAAAAGCGACCTAAATCCTGTTCAATTTGATAAAAATCCGACCGAATAGGTGACATCAGCAGCATTTCGTACAAAATGAGCCATTTCGTGGGAAACAGACATTCCATTTCGTACGAATTGAACCTTGTGACCTCCCATTTCGCACGAATTGAACCATTTCGCTCCAAGTTGCCATTTCGCTTGAACTGATCTCCATTTCGTGTGAAATGGATTCTTCCATTTCGCTTGAATGACCCATTTCGCTTGAAATTGCCATTCCGTTTGAAAAGCCCTTCCATTTCGTATGAAAGTGCCATTCCGCTTGAAGTTACCATTTCGCTTGAAGAGGCCATTTCGCACCAAAGTTCATTTCGCTTCAAAAGTCATTTCGCTTCAAAAGTCATTTCGTTTGAACCTGCATTTCGTTTGAACTTTGTGAATTT
The DNA here is from genome assembly GCA_030545235.1 of Helianthus tuberosus. Lineage (NCBI taxonomy): Eukaryota > Viridiplantae > Streptophyta > Magnoliopsida > Asterales > Asteraceae > Helianthus > Helianthus tuberosus. The sequence goes on along the minus strand of CM060357.1, from coordinate 22,257,647 downwards.
GTGAAACCGGTTATTGAATCATGGAAGAGGAATTTTACAACGCGTTTGCTACTACTCCAACTGCTCCAGTTACTGCTGCTGAAACAATTGAAATTGAAAATGAAACGAGAACGTCTCAAAAGCCTCCTAAACTTATGTACATCAAGGACTTTAAAGGATGGCAAAATCGTTTTGAAAACTGGGTGCAAGCCTATAAGTTTGATGCATGGTGCTCATTGGATGTAGATTACGTTAAACTGAAAAATGAACGTGGGATTGAAAAAGCTTTAAGTGACTATTCAGTGGCTGAGAAATTGAAATACACTAGTGAAAAAATGATGATTATTCTTCTCCAACAATCCGTAAAAGAAGATATTTTTGTGTTACTTCAACATGAAGGAACTGCTAGATCAATTTGGTTGGCGTTGATTAACAAGTTTAAGGGAAGCGCTGATATGATAAAGAACAAACAAGCTTTACTAAAGAAATCATTTGATATGTTTGTAGCTTTTGAAGGTGAAACAACAAAACTGACTATCGATAGATATTGTCATCTTGTTCTGGAAATGGGAAGATTAGAAATAAAGAAAGACGACGATGAATGGGTTGATAAGCTAGCCGATGCATTACCACATAATAAATGGGGAACATATTTGTTGATCTTAAAACATATGAGAAAATCTGAAAGTATGAATTTGGCGAAGTTCATTCAGAATATTGAAGAACATGAATTGGATATTCAGAAAACTGCTATCATGAATAATCCAAATGCTCAACAAGATGTTAGTCTATACTACAGAGGAAACAAATTTGAGACTACTCTGAGTCCAAAGATCAAGACTGCTTTCAGTGCTGATAGTTCTTCGGGAACAAATGGTAGTACTGTAACTCAGAGTGGTGGATATTCGTCTTCGTATTCAAGTTTTGATCCGAATTTCACAACACTAAGTCCTCAACGACAGAATTCAACAAATCTGCAATGTAATTTTACATTGAATATTCAAAATGGTCAAAATCTCTCTCCAGAAATTGCTAAGCAACACATGGCATCACTTGTTACTATGTTAGAATCATATGAAAGCTTAGTTGCTGAAAGAATTGGGAATCCGATGCTCACCAAAGAGGATTATGACCAGATCGATGCTGAAGAACTTGAGTTGATGGACATCAAGTGGTATTTAGCCACAGTGCTGTAAGAAGAGCAGAAAAATTTACACATATCACCGGTAGAGATGATCTTTGTGACGTTGCTACATCTTCATTAGGGTTTGAAAAATCAAAGGTTATGTGTTTTCGTTCCAGAGAAAAAGGGCATTTTAAATGGGAATGTAAAAATAAAGAAGCAACCGGAAGACAAGATCCGTTTGGAAACAATGATTATCATCGAAAATCAATTTATCATCACCTTGCTCAACAACCGTCATCATCCCGTGCTATTGAGGATGGGAAGAAGAAAGCTTATATTGTCAATCAAGATGATGAAAAATTGGCCGAGGGATTTAGCTGGGACAAATATGTTCCGGCTGATTCAGCATTTGTTGCTCAAATCTTGGAAGAAGAAGCAGTCAAATTTAAGCCAAAAAGAACAAAGATTTTCAGATCATCAGAAAGTGATGAAGATACTGATGATGAGGTATAGTACATTAATAATGCTAGAAAAATCTTAGACTCATTCAGTTTTAATTTGTTTTTTGCAGATAAGATCGTGATGTTGAATGAGAAGAAGGCTGCTAGAATGAAGAGAGAGTTGGAAGCAAGAAGGATTACTGAAGAAAAGGCAAAATTGGAAGCTGAGGAAGCAAAAACTGAAGAAAATTCAACAGAAAAGGCCGAAGATGAAGAGTGTGAAATAAAAGTAGAATTTGATGAAGAACCGATGAGTGAAAATGTGATTGAGAAGGTTGTGGAGAAAATAGTTGAAAAAATAGTCGAAACTGAAAAAATCATTGAAGTTGAAAAGATTGTCGAAGTAGAGAAGATTGTTGAGGTCACGAAACCTTGCCTGAAATGTTTGGAACCTTGCAAACAGTGTGAAGAGAAAGACAAGAAGATTCGTGAACTTGAAGAGTTGAAAGAAAAATTGTTGTTTGATGTGAAGTATGTAAAAGAATCATATGATGTGTTGAACAGAACGGTTGATAGTTTGAACAAAACAAATCTAGAAATGGGAGCTGCTCAAACAATGATGAGTTCAACACTAATGACGAAGCAGAGGATCATAAATGAGTATATTGAAGACTGTGCAAAGCTGAAGCAGGATTTGGAACTCGAAAAGATTGAAAGTGAAAGAATCAAACGATTGTTGTTGAGTTATACAACTTGTGATTATTTGATTGATAGAGTTTATCCTACTGTTGCAGGTCTTGAAGCTTTTCAAGATAAAAAGAAGGAAGATGCAGATACTGGTAAGAAACAAGGTGTCAAGTATAACACGTGTCCGCCTCCGATCTATGAAAGTTATTCTCCCAGAAAGCCAAATGGGGAGCGATTAAAAAAGGCTCTCAACATAAAGTTAAGGTCTGAAACCATTGATGAGTTACCAGACAACATTGATGTCACATTCACAGCGTCTGACACTGATCATGAGTCTGAGTTGTTAAAGAAAGTGGTCGATCAGGTGTTGGATATGGATGAAAAGTCAAAATCGGAGTCTAAATCTGAAAGTTCAAATTCATCAGACAAGAGTCCGAGTTCACCAGTCAAACGGGTTTACAATAAAGAATTTCTGTTATCAAAAAATAATTTGAATGATGAACCAATCAAATTGGCATATACTTTGAAAGATTCTGACAAATTATTTTCTGATGAAGAATTTCCAATAAGAGGTGTTAAAACTAAAATGATTAACAAGGTTTTCAAATTAACAGAAATTAATATTTCTGAAATAAAATATTTAAGTCTTGCTGAAAAACCTAAAAAATACACTTCAAGAGTTCAACAGAGATTGAACAAGAAGAAAGGTTACAGTTCTAGTTCAGGTTTCCAAAAGAAACCAAACCATAACAGTAATTTCAAAAAGAAGGGGTTAGGTTTCATTCCCCCAGAAAATCATAAAAATGAGAACACTTATAAACCAAAAACTAAATTTGTTTCAGGTACTAGTTCAGTAGAAGAAGAGAAGAAACCATTCTGGAAACAGACAAACAAAGAGTTTCTTGCTGAAAGAAAGAAGAATATGTTGAAAGAATCTGAGAAGAGAGTTGAACGAAGAACCTGTTTCAAATGCCAAGAAGTTGGACACATAGCTTGGAATTTCCCAAAGTCCACTTATACAAAACAGGGAGTAACTTCTAACTCATATTTGAAAAAGAAATGTGTTGTTGAAAAGAAACAACCAACAGAAAGTGTTAAAAAGTTCAAAAATTCGACTTTCAAATTTGGTGAAAGTTCAAAATGTTTTTACAAAAGAAAAGTCGATTTGAACAAACAAAAATGGGTTGTTAAAAGTTCAGAGAGTAGTTCTGACAATGAATCTGCCTCGTCAAAGTCAGAGGAGTCATTTGTTGTGAAAATTGAGAAGAATTCCGTTCCAGAAATGAACGAAGAAAACTTTCCGCCATTGTCAAGAGAAAACTTGAAGTTGAAAGTTAGTAAGGTTGAAATTTCAGATCAATTCTTCTCTGGTAAGGAAGAATTTGATGCTGAAAAAGCTTTTAATGGAAAAGTAAAACATATCTTTGGGAAGATGGTTGACGGGAAAGTAAAGAATGTGAAAGATTTTTACAAATAAAAAAGATGGTGGGATAGAGATGAATCAAAATCACCCAAGGTTGGTCAGGCTTGGGTGACAACTTTTTCTACTTAAAATCCTGACTTGCCGGAGCTCCCAAGTTGGTAATCGTGGAGCATGAATCGACATCATTCTTAAAAAAATTGTTTTTGTGAAAAATCTTAAAATTGTTAAAATTTTACAAGTGTGACTTGCCGGAACTCCCAGGTTGGTAAGTGTGGAGTAGGAATCGGCATCTTCCTACAAGTACAAGTGGTATTTCAACCTACTAGTGGTAGTTATTTTTGAAAATTGTCATATTTCATTTTACAAATAGTATAGTTGATTCGACAAGTGGTTAATCAAGGTCATTAAGTTGAACTTGATTTAACTTTTATTCAAGTGGTTAAGAACACAAAGTGATGATCATAACCCCGATCTTACAAATGGTAAAATCAACAACACTTATTTTCCGGAAAAACCATTTGATTAAAACAAACTTAAGTGTTTTGAAATCATAATGGGAAAATAGTTTGTTGTCAGGGGGAGTTCTGATTGTTTATGCCAAGTGGATAGCGAATTGAAGCAATTCGATACAGTTGTCACTTTATTTGTACAGTTTGTTTTTCAAATTTTCCCAGAAAATCAAAATTGAAACACATTTTGATTTTAGGGGGAGTAAAAAATTTTAGAAATTTCGAAAATTAAAAAAAATAAAAAAAACATGTTAAAATTTCTAAAGCGAATAACATTGAAAAAATGAAAATGAGTTTTTGTTGTGAAAAAAAGGAAATGATAGCACATCAGTGGACAATCACAGCATGCTAAAGAATTGGAAAGTCAAATGTGATAAACGGTCTCACTAATGATATGCCAGTAGGTTTTTACACGCTTAGTAGATTGTGTTCGAGATATAAACCTAAAAATCAAACTTACTTATTTCGTGGGGAACATCTCTCGGATATATAGGTAACCCCTGAAATCTTGTTTGTAGGGCTTTCTATTTCTGACATACTAGGTCTTTGTGCGTGGTGATATCTGGGGTATTATACCTGGACTTCTGATTTTGCGGGAGTAATAGCCTAGTCCTCGTATAATACTTTGCATTGCTTTAATCTTAAAGCTCGCCCTCAGCATAAAAAATGATGAAACATTGAAAAATGCTAATCATGTGCTGTTGAAAATAAAAGATTCTCTAAAGGGAACCCACCGAAAAGCGAACCATCATCTCTCTGATTTGGCGGAAGCAATAGCCTAAGCTCTCACGGTCTCGCATTTACCCCTTTACAGATATCACTAGTGTACATTCACCTGTAAGACTGAATATAGGAGTCTGGATACGGGAGTATATTCTGAGGTGGGACACGTGAATAAGTTTAAGTTCTTAAAACATTAATCTCGTATCTCGAAACAGTTGAACTTTGCGTAAAAATTTAAGTGGACCAGTATACTGACAATCTACGTGGATCGTTTAGACCTTAAAATGTTTAAAGCTTAACGATGTTGGTGATTTGTCTCATAAACTGATATGATCCTCTTACACAAACTCACAAAAAGATTGTTTGTAAATATTTCTTTACTGCTTTCGATCATAAATCAAAATCCAAAAAGATTTTCGGAGTGTTTTAGCATAAATTTTTTTGAAAAAAACAAAAAGATTTTCGACAACTGATGTTGGAGAGCTGATCTTCAAAATTCCGAGTGCTAAACATGATGAACAAATGGTTTGGGAGAGTTTGTTGAAATGAAAAATGTTTTTAAATATGAAAATGTCAAATTTGAATTTTTCATTTACAAGTGGTTAATCAGGAATTATAAATTTGTTAAATTGTTAAATTTGTGAAATTTATTGTTAGGTAGAGATTTATGCAGGTTCCTATGGCTAAACCTGAGCAGAGTGTGAGCTAGGTCACGATCTTGAAACAAGAGCTAAGTCAGATTGCGATCCCGGAACAATTTAAGTGGGAGTCTGTTGGAAGAAAAAAGATTGAAGGATGCTTTACACTATCAGATACTTTGGAAGAGCACGAAGACTGATCAAGACTGAAGAGTTGACATACCGAAGTTTTGTCACACTGAAGACTCGTCGACATCCAAGGGGGAGTCTGTTGGTGCATACGTCTGTCGACTTCGTCTTGTATCGAGTCTTGCATTTAGAAATGATAGATCAGGGCACAATGTACGAGATTATAGGTTTTAGTGTGGTTGGACCATTCCGCACGAAATGGAAGAATCCATTTCACTCGAAATGGACCTTGTCCATTTCGCGCGAAATGGCATTTGCCCATTTCGTACGAAATGCCTTGCCTATATATATGTGCCTTGCCATCTCATTTGTAACAGTTCTTGATTCCGGTACCGAAGTGCTGCCAACGTGACATCTGATCTGTAACAGTGTTATATCAATATACAAGACATTTAAGAGTGAATCAAGCTGTATTCAAGTCTGTATCATTGAATTCCGCCTTTGATATGGATTAGAACTCTTCTGATAGACTCGTTTAGATCGATTCTCGATCCTACAAACTGGTATCAAGTATGTATGTAACACGAATAATCGACAAGTATTTATGAGTAATGATTAACACAAGTATATAAAAGATGGAATTTTCATTATGATTCAAGTCTCGAATTACAACGTTTGGGAGAAAATACAAATACAAAGGAATACAAGATTCCATAAATGGAATGTACAATGATCTTTGCTAAATAAGGAAAGTTACAAAAAGCGAGGCGTTACAGTCTCCCCTCCTTTAGGAAATTTCGTCCTGGAAATTTAGGAAGATGCTACTAACAGGTGCGGATACTTAGTCTTCATTTCACTTTCGAGTTCCCAAGTAAAATCAGTGTCACGGTTTCCTTCCCATCAAACCTTAACGATAGGAATTCGACTACGCTTTAATTGCTTGACACCTCAATCAATATTTCGACAGGTTTCTCCACGAAGTGGAGATTCTCGTTGATTTGAAGATCTTCTAGTGGAACTTGAAGTCCTTTTTTAGCTAGACATTTCTTTAAGTTGGAGACATGAAAGGTAGGATGAACATTGTTGAGCTCTTGAGGTAGGTCCAGTCGATACGCTACCTTGCCAATCCTTTCTAGAATCTTGAAAGGACCTACATAGCGAGGAGCGACTTTTCCTTTCTTACCAAAATGAACTACACCCTTCCAAGGGGATACCTTTAGAAGTACAAAGTCACCAACATTGAATTTTGCGACGCTTATCAGCGTAACTCTTTTGTAGGCTTCTGGCTTTAAGCAGGTTGTCTTGAATCTAAAATCTTGTCCGTCGTCTCTTGTATAAGCTCGGGACCAGTGATTTGAGCTTCTCCGATCTCGTGCCAACAAATAGGCAAACGACAGTTACGACCATACAATGCCTCGAAAGGTGCCATTTAAATACTCATGTGGTAACTGTTATTGTACGAGAATTCGATCAAAGGCAAGTGCATATCCCAGTTGCCACCAAAATCGATTACGCAAGAACGAAGCATATCCTCTAGAGTTTGGATAGTACGCTCAGTTTGACCGTCGGATTGAGGATGAAAAGCGGTACTAAGATTGAGATGAGTACCAAGAGCGGATTGAAATGTTTACCAAAGATGAGACGTGAAACGACCATCGCGGTCTGAAATGGTGTCAATGGGTATACCATGACGACAAATGACTTCATCCGTGTAGATACGAGCAAATTTCTCAACTTTGTAATCTTCATGAATGGGGAGAAAGTGAGCAGATTTGGTTAGTTGATCGATGATCACCCAATTACTGTCATGACCAGAGGAAGTACGAGGAAGCTTAGTAATAAAGTCCATTGCAATACTTTCCCATTTCCAGACAGGAATTTCTAGTTGTTTGAGGAAGCCAGAGGGACGTTGATGTTCAGCCTTGACATTGGAACAAGTGAGACACTTCGAAACGAAGGTGGCGATATCTTTCTTCATTCCAGGCCACAAGTAAGATGGACGCATGTCGTGATACATCTTATCAGCACCACGGGTGAATAGATTAACTTGATTTGTGTGCCTCCTTCATCAGAAGTTCTCGAAGGTTATCACGAGTAGGAATCCAGACACGTTCGTGATAATATTGAATACCATTGGATTTGGTTACAAGACTCTCTTCTGCACCACATTACATCTCGTTATAGAGGTTACCCTCATTAACAGACGCATATTGAGCTTCACGAATGCGATTTCGAAGGTCTTCGATGATTTAGAAGCAACGAATACCCTTGACATGAGTTTTACGACTAAGTGCATCGGCCATGACATTCGCCTTACCTGGATGGTAGCGAATTTCGCAGTCGTAGTCGTTTAACAACTATACCTAGGGATGCTGACGCATGTTCAGTTCCTTTTAGTTGAAGCTGTGCTGAAGGCTCTTATGGTCAGTGAAGACCACACACTTAGTACCATAAAGGTAGTGTTGCCATATCTTCAAGGCAAAAACAACAGCACCCAGTTCAAGGTCATGCATAGTGTAGTTTTTCTCATGTATTTTGAGTTGTCTCAACGCATAAGCGATAACCTTGTCTCGTTGCATGAGAACGCAACCAAGACCTAGGTTTGATGCATCGCAATACACGACGAAGTCATCGTTACCATAGGGAAGAGCAAAGATAGGAGCATTGTAAAGCATGTCCTTGAGCATTTGGAAAGACTACTCTTGTTCATGACCCCAAACAAAATGTTTATCTTTTTGAGTCAAGGAAGTAAGAGGAACAATGATTTTCGAGAAGTTCGAAATGAAACGACGATACTAACCAGCTAGACCAAGAAACGAATGGATTTCAGATGGAGACTTAGGAGCAAACCAATTCTTCACAGCTTCAATCTTTGTAGGGTCAACGTGAATTCCAAGTTCGTTGACGGTGTGACCAAGGAATTGAACTTCTTTTAGCCAAAATTCAAATTTGGAGAATTTGGCGTAAAGACACTCAGCGCGTAAAAGCTGAAGGATAAGACGCAAGTGTCACTCGTGCTCTTCTCGAGTCTTCGAATAGATAAGGATATGGTCGATGAAGACGATCACGAAATGATCAAGATAAGCTTTGCACACATGATTCATCAAATCCATGAAAACCGCAAGTCCGTTGGTCAAACCAAAGGGCATGACCATGAACTCGTAATGACCATAACGTGTACGAAACACGGTTTGGGGTATATCTTCTTCGAGGACTCGAAGTTGATGATAACCAGAACGGATATTAATCTTGGAAAAGCAGGTCGCGCCTTATAATTGATCAAAGAGTTCGTCGATGCAAGGAAGAGGATATTGGTTTTTTAGTATAAGCTTATTGAGCTCACGATAGTCAATGCACATCTGAAATGATCCATCTTTCTTCTTGACGAACAGAACAAGAGCGCCCCAAGGAGAGGTACTAGGGTGTATAAAGCCTTTATCAAGAAGCTCTTGAAGTTGGCTCGATAGCTCTTGCATTTTCGAGGGTGCTAAACGATAAGGAGACTTAGTGACAGGCGTAGCGCCAGGCACTAAATCAATGCGAAAATCAACAGAACGAGCAGGCGGAGGACTTGGTAGATCGTCAGGAAAAATATCAGGAAAGTCGCAAACGATAGGAACATCACTTATGCTCGAGCCCTTATCCTTCTTTTCCACAACATTGGCAAGAAAGGCAAAGGAACCCTTGCGCAAGTGTTTGTTCGCTTGAGTACATGACATAAGCTTGAGATCTTTAGAAGGTTTCTCGCCATAGACGTGCAAGGAATCACCGTTAGGAAGAGGAAGAAGAATGAATTTATTGGAACAAATAACTTCGGCACGAACTCGCCTAAGCCAATCCATGCCTACTATGATGTCAAAACTACCCATTTGCATAGGTATGAGGTCAATTGGAAACGTATGATCATTGAGATTCAAGGAGCACTTAGAAAAAACGGAGTCAACTTTAACGGATTTACCATTAGGGACTTCGACAACGAACAATTTAGGCAACTTAGAACGTCTATACATTAGCATAGGCTCGAATTTAACGGATGCAAAACTTTTATCCGCACCAGTATCGAATAAACAAGATGCATAGACATTGTTGACGAGAGACGTACCGTTTATGACATCGTTGGCGTTTTGCACTTGAGCGACGGTGATGACGAACGCTCTGCCTCGAGCTTGCTGAGGTTGTTGTTGTTGCTGCTGATTATTGTTGTTGTTGGCGCGTTGAGGACAAGCATTAGCAAGATGACTCGGGTCACCACATTTGTAACACACTCGACCAGTGTTGGCTTGTGGTTGGGTTTGGTGCGGAGCAGGGTTTTGGGCTACAATAGCCTGGTTTTGATTGGCTGCGGGCTTGTGACATTGAGTGGCAAAGTTTCCAAACCGATTGCAGTTTGTGCACAAATGGCATGGTGCATTGATTGGATGGTGGTAAAGACAAGTGTCACACTTGAGTTGAGTCCCACTTGAGTTGAGTCCCACTGTAGGCTTTGCGTTGTGGGTCAGGTGTGGAGTAGTAGCGACTGTTTGAAGTGGTTTAGGGTTTGGCAGAGTGACGACCGCACAGTTTTGGCTCGAAGCCTTCCGTTTCTTGCCTTTGTTTTTCTTAGATGACAACGGGGGGAAGGTTCAATGGTGGTAGTATCAGTTGTGGCTTAGAGCGCGCTCTTTGATGGAACTTTATCATAAGTCCCACGAATAACACAATTGTTGTTGAGTCGGGCTGTTAAACGAAAAGTGTCCTCGGTGGTTTTAGGTGAGGCTTGATACGTGGTAGAAAACCGGTGTTTGTAATTGTGTAACTTCATATTTTTATATGAGTTTTTATCTCGAATAGCCTACTTTTAATTAGATTTGTCTTTTGCAGGTTTAATGAAGTTTAAGGAGCTTTTCGGGAGCTTTACGGGTCACCGGAGTGAAAACCGGACCACCGGGACGCGAAACAGATCAACCGGGAGCAAAGGATATGGAAAACAGGAATTGAAGCTTACAAGAACCGTCGTCGACGCCGAAAAGGGCCGTCGGCGACGCCCCGTAAATATGTCCGTCGGCTGAAGTTGTTCGTAGGCAGCGATTTAGGCCGTCAGCCGTTTTGAAAGAAGCATGAGGCGTCGCCGATGGGGCATCAGGCCGTCGGCGACGGCCTCCCAATCTTCTGACGTGAATTTTGTTTTTCTTTGAGTAAGGGAACGAGTTAAAACATATCTCACCAACCAAAAACGGGGGTTACACTATCTTTTGAGTTTGAATTGAGTTCTTGGAACCTAATATCATTACCACTTCACCTCTAACCGAATCTATCATCTTTTATCATTCGATTTCACCATCTAATTCATATCCTAACCCTCATTAATCCATCAATCATTCGATTCATCATCACCATCTCACCCAAACCCTAATCATCATTTCCTCCATATCCAAGCTTCAGGATAACAATGTTCAAGTTCTCATCATCCGGTGATCAAGTCAATTTGATCATGAGCGGCTAACTTCTTGGAGGTTTCACCCCGGTGTAGGTTATTGTAAGTCAAGGGTTTGAACAATGTTTTAGTTTGATTTTGTGATAACTTGAATTGTATTTGAATTGATTGACAATTGTCTTGCATTTGAACTATATTTGTGAATTGTCGAGTGATTTATGAAATTTGACTTTGCGAAACAAGTTTGTGCAATTATGCCTTGTCATTCAAAATGTTTTACTAGTCCGAAGTAACGAAGTGCATTGTGGTCCGTGATATGCGTTGATAGCAATTGGCACCTAAGCTTTGATGATAGAAATTCGTTAATAACATATTCAAGTGAATTAAATCTAAAACGTGTAAGAACCCTAGGATTGCAATTACCGAACCGGGTGTTAGCCTTGTTTTCTCTATCTTGTTTAAACCTTTAATTACATTTTTGCAATTGTTAATCATTAGTAGTTATCAACCAAATTATTTTAGTAATTTTAATTCACCTATTTTCAATCAAACAAAAATACACAAAAACAAGATAGCAACCTTCATAATTGTGATACATATTTTAATTCATTCAAATCCACTCGCAAACCACATACTCTTCGTAGTTCGACCCCCTGCTACCACTAGCTATTTGTTAAGGGTAAATAGGGCTTATAAATAGTATCTTTGACCGGAGCGCGACACTCCGATCAAATTTTGGCGCCGTGGCTGGGGAGTGCGTGCGCTTTGTGTTTGGATATTGTTTAAATTTACGTGATTAACTGTTTAAATTGCATAGTCTCTCTTCTTGTACTTTGTCTTTTTTCCTTGTTACGTGGGGTGTGTTACTTGTGCAGGTTATAGGTAGTGTATGCATACGCGGAACTCCGGGAGGACTTCACCGTTGGTTTACGAACCAGAAATCGAAAGAGTAGCAAGAAGAAACTTAGCAAGCCGGTTAGAAGAAACTCTTGCTTCTAATCAAACCACTCAAACACCACAATTCACACCAACCATTGAAACCGATTCAATGGCAAACCAAAATTCAAATCAAAACCTCAACCAAAACCAAAATCCTAACCAATTCCAATACCGAAGCAACTTCAATCCCGCCCAAAATGTTCAACCTATACCTCAAGAGCAACCGGGTGGTAATAACAACTCTAGAGCACCCACACCACCTTTCCGAAACCAAAATCCCAACAACACCCAAAGAACACCCCAACAACAAAACCTTCACCGACAAAATTCCTTACCCATTCACCTTGACGACCGGAATATCAATTCTGACCGTAGAGGCAATCAAGATCGTGGCAATCCCACGAATGAAGACCCATTCTTTAATATAGATGATTTGATAAACGCCATCCCCGATGATGAGCCGTTTAGTGTTCCCGGTTACCAATCGCCGGAACATGTGAGTGTTCATACGGAATATTCGGATGATGGGGGTAATTACGATGATCGGGTTGATGATGAACATTGGGGGTATGTGAATAGGGGTAACGTCTACAATGATAGAGGTTTTGAAGATGATGAGTTTGGCTACCAAAACGCCAACTTTGTGGGGAACGATGACTACGGGTATAGGAATGTAAGAAATGACGGTTATGAAAACAAGCGTCAACCACGAAACAACAATCAAAGGAACCGGAATAATGGGTTTTACAACAACAATAACAACAACAATGCTAACCCTAACCAGATTCCTCGTTTCGTGGGAGGAGGTAATCAAAGAGGTAATCAAGGTGGAAACCGAAGAGGTGAAAGGGGAGGTGAAAGAAGGGATAATCGAAGGCCGGTGGATCAAGAAGTTAACGGTCCGCATCATCGTCAACAACCTCCACGATGAGTAAATGATCGTTTTAGACCGGTGGTTACTGATAATGACTCTCCAATAGTGTGTGAAAGAAAGATGTTCGATTGCAAGCCTCACTACATCAATATACTTCCCCATTTCAATGGGAGGTCTAATGATGAACCGTACACTCATTTGGCGGAGTTTTCCTCCATTTGTAGCACTATCGGGGGCATAATTTTGCATTGGAGGAGGTCAAGCTTTGATTATTTCAGTTTTCGCTAAAAGATAAAGCGAAGCAATGGTTTCTTACACTTCCGGCGAATAGTATTCGGACATGGGGTGAGATGCAACAAGTTTTTCTTGATGAGTACTATTCGATGGCGAAGACCGATGACGCTAGAGACGAAATTAGATCTTTTCGCCAATTATCAAGCGAACCATTGCATGAAGCGTTCACTCGATACAAAGAATTGATTCGGAAATGCCCACATCACCAAATAGAGAAGTGGCAATTGCTTAAGTTTTTTGTACGAGGATTGGATGATGAGACGTGGAATCGCCTCGAGTCAACGAGCAACGGAACTCTATTGAGCAATCATGAAGATGATGATTGGGAATTTCTCAACCGGATGAGCAAGCGGTCAAAGGAAAAGGAATCGGCCGATAGAGCTAAGAAACATCCCGTTTCCCGGTCACTTCCCGATCTTGATTCTAAGGATCGAATTTCTACTTTAGAACGGGAGATAGCTCGTATGAAAAAGAAGGAGGTGAATGCGGTACAATTCGCGGTGTGTGAAGATTGTGGGGATATCGGTCATAGGACCGATCAATGTCCAACGGGACCGGGTGATTACACCGAGGAGGTAAATCAAGTGTATGGGGATCGAAAGCAATATGATATGAATTCCAACACTTACCATCCGGGTTTGAGAAATCACCCTAACTTCCGGTATGGTAATGCCTCGAATCAAATGAACCCGAATTTTCAATCGGGAAATCAAGGTGGTCAAGGTGGTTCTTCTTATAACAATCGTCAAGGTGGTAACCAAGGGGGTTACCAAAGGAATTACAATCAAGGGGGTAACCAAGGGTATCAAAACTGTGAAGGTAATTATCAACGTGGTTACAACCAAAGTGGAAATGGGGGTGGTGTTTCAAACTCTCAAGGTGATGACTCGATAAATTCTAAATTTGATGCCCTCATGAATGCTATGAGTGCCCTTACTAATTCACATTAAGCCCTTACTAATTCACATCAAGAGATCAAAACCGAAATGAAGAAAGAGTTTGAAGTAAGAGATAAATCCCATAAGGCATTGGAGAAGCAAGTGGGACAACTTGCTCAAGAGATGGCTCAAATTCGTGGAAGTGGAGGAGGACTTCCAAGTGACACCACGGCGAACCCTAAGCATCAAGGGTTGAGCTCGAAAAACACACGTGAGGTACCAATAAATAAAATTTCTTTACATAGTGGTCAAGTGATAGATAATGGTGTTGAGCCACCACCACCCAAGTTTGTTGAAGGGGTGGTGGAAGATGCGAGTGATGATGAAGGTAATAACGGTCAAACGGGTCAAAATAAAAATGATTTAAAAAGTAATAAAAATACACCCGTTGTTACCGTCCCCGTCCTAAAGGCTAAGGAAAAGGGTGTGGAGGTTAATACGCCCCTTATCCCGAAGCTTTATTGGGACCATCTAAGATAGTGGTAAATAAACGAGGCCCACAACAAGAAGAGACGTGGGAAATTTTTAAACAAGTTAAAATCAATTTACCACTCTTAGATGCAATTAAACAAGTACCTTCATATGCTAAGTACTTGAAAGATTTATGCACCCAAAAGCGGACTCACAAGTTTCCTAAGAAACTTGATCTAACTAAAAATGTGAGTTCGATTCTTTCGGGTGCACTTCCACTAAAACTTCAAGATCCGGGGGCGCCCATTATTTCAATACAAGTCGGTGAATTTAAAATGACCCGAGCACTTTTGGATCTTGGAGCAAGTGTGAGTATCTTGCCGCGTAGTTTATATGACCAATATGATTTTGGTCCACTTCAAGTGTCGAATACCATCGTGGTGTTAGCCGACTTGACCCCTAAACTACCCCGTGGGATAGTCACGGATGTAATAGTCAAGGTCGAGGATTTTTACTATCCGGTGGACTTTCTTGTATTAGATTATGTTTCTTTGGACCGAACCAAGCAACCAACGGTGATCCTCGGTCGACCATTTTTGGAAACAACGAATGCCCAAATTAATTGCAAGTCGGGCACGGTCGACATGACTTTTGGTAACCGTCGGTTGCGGTTAAATGTCTTTTCAGGATTGACGGATCCTCTAGTCGGCGATGAATGCTATATGGCGGACATTGTTGACGAGTGTATACCTCTATGCGACATTAGTGTCGAAGAGGAAAACACAATAGAGGAATGTTTCATGTTTGACAGGTTACAAGGAGAGACGAATCAGAGCATGGATGAGGAAGTAAAAGAGTTGGAGGTATTAGCGGCTAAGGAAGGAAGGCCCACTTGGACACACCAAGTGGAAAGCCTTCCGAAAAGTATCGACACAAAGTTAAAGCCTTCGTTGGAAGAGCCTCTGGTGGTAGAGTTGAAGGCGCTACCCAAGCATCTTAAGTATGCTTATGTGGGTGAGGGTAGTACGCTCCCGGTTATCATTGCATCTAACTTGACCGGGAAGCAAGAAGATAAGCTAATGAAAGTTTTGGTCACTCATAGAGCCGCTATCGGGTGGACCATTGCGGATTTGAAGTGAATTAGTCCCTCGGTGGTGATGCACAAGATCATCACAGAAGATGGCGTGAACCCTTCTCGCGACACACAACGAAGACTAAATCCGAACATGCGAGAAGTGGTTAAGAAGGAGGTATTGAAGTGGCTAGATGCGGGTATCATATACCCTATTTCAGATAGCCAATGGGTAAGCCCGACACAAACAGTTCCTAAGAAAGCGGGCATTCAAGTCGTCACAAATGACGCAGGTGAAGAGGTCGCCACTCGGCCGGTAACCGGGTGGCGTATTTGTATTGACTATAGGAAGTTAAATGCTGCAACTTCCAAGGATCATTTCCCTTTGCCATTTATTGACCAAATTGTTGAGAAATTGGCCGAACAAAAATTTTATTGTTTTCTGGATGGTTATTCATGATACAATCAAATTGCTATACATCCGGAAGACCAAGCAAAGACTACCTTTAGTTGTCCATACGGTAACTTCGCATTTAGGCGAATGCCTTTTGGACTTTGTAATGCCCCCACCACCTTCCAAAGGTGTATGATGTGTATCTTTTCAGATATGGTGGGGGAGTCTTTGGAAATCTTCAAGGATGATTTCTCAATATTTAGGTCATCATTTGATACATGCCTTGACCAACTAGAAAAAGTTTTTAAAAGATGTGTTGAGAAAAATCTAGTTTTGAGTTGGGAAAAGAGCCATTTTACGGTTCAAGAAGGGATTGTGTTGGGGCATGTCGTCTCGAGTCACGGGATCGAGGTGGATAGAGCAAAAGTGCAACTCTTATCCACGTTGCCTTATCCCAGAAGTGTTAAGGGTATTAGGTCGTTCTTCGGACACGCGGGGTTTTATAGGCGGGTTATAAAAAGCTTTAGTGATATAACAAAACCCCTATGTAATTTATTGTTAAAAGATAAACCGTTTGATTTTGATAAAAATTGCCAAAACGCTTTTAACATTTTGAAGAAAAAGTTAGTTGAGGCCCCAATCTTGCAGTCACCGAATTGGTCTTTACCATTTCTAAATCATGTGTGATGCAAGTGATTATGTGGTGGGGGCCGTATTGGGTCAACGGGTGGACAAGAAACCGGTTGCCATTTACTACGCAAGTAAGACTCTCTCGGATGCACAACTAAATTATACAACTACCGAGAAAGAGTTACTTGCGGTGGTATATGCGTTGGATAAATTTCTTGCTTATATATGGGGTACTAAGGTCATTGTATACTCTGACCATTCTGCAATTAGGTATCTCATGGACAAGAAGGATGCAAAGCCGAGGTTAATCCGATGGGTTCTCTTGCTGCAAGAATTTGATTTGGAAATTCGGGACAAGAAAGGGAATGAGAATGTGGTTGCGGACCACTTGTCTCGATTGGTTGTGGAGGAGGATTCTTCCCGTGAAGATATTAACGAGAACTTCCCAGATGAGCAAATTCTAAAAGTTCAATATTACCATGGTATGTTAATATTGTTAATTATTTGGTCACAGGTGACTTGCCGGCTCATTGGAATAGAAGAAAGAGGTTGCACTTCCTTTCTCAAATCAAGTACTACACGTTGGAAGAACCGATATGTCCGGATCAAGTCATTCGAAGATGCATACCCGACGAGGAGATTCCTAGTGTCTTGATGCACTTGCATTCATTTGCTTGTGAGGGCCATTTCAATGGTCACAAAACCGGGGTACAAAGTGCTCAATAGCGGTCTTTATTGGCCGACTATTTTCAAGGATGCTTTTAATTTCGCTAAAAATTGTGTTGAGTGTCAAAAGTTAGGGGGTATTTCTAAAAGGGATGAAATGCCCATGCAGCCGATCCTCATTGTAGATATTTTTGATGTGTGGGGGATCGATTTCATGGGCCCATTCCCTAATTCGCATGGCAACTTATACATCTTGGTGGCGGTCGATTATGTATCCAAGTTGGTTGAATCGATGGCCACCAAGACGAATGACCATACCGTTGTTCGCAATTTTGTACAAACAAACATAATTTCTAGATTTGGGATTCCCCGAGTGATCATTAGTGATGGGGGATCTCACTTTAAGAATTTTAATTTTGGCAAACTTTTGAAACGGTATGGTGTTGACCATCGAATCGTTACTCCTTACCACCCACAAACAAGTGGTCAAGTGAAAGTTTCAAATAGGTAAATAAAAGAAATTTTGCAAAAGACCATTCGACCGGACCGAAAGGATTGGTCGACGAAGTTGAATGATGCTTTATGGGCTTATAGAACGGCTCATAAAACACCTATTGGAACTACACCTTATCGCTTAGTTTATGGGTGAAATTGTCATTTACCGGTTGAACTTATGCATCGTGCTTGGTGGGCTATAAAAGAGGTTAACATGAAATATGACAATGCAGGAAAGGAGCAAAAATTAAAGCTTTGCGAGTTGGAGGAGCTTCGGGAAGAAGCGTATGAGTGTGCTTCGAAATATAAAGATGATATGAAGAAGGCACATGATGCGAAATTGAAGCCGAAAGAGTTCAAGGTGGGTCAAAAGGTTTGGCTTTACAATTCACGGCTTAAATACTTCCCCGGTAAGCTCAAGAGCAAATGGATGGGCCCGTATGTGATTACACGGGTCGGGAAACTTGGAGATGTTACAATCAAGGACCCGAAGGATGGGTCGAAGCAAACGGTTAATGGGCATCGCCTCAAACCGTTCCTTGACGGTAACAATGATAAAAAGGATGAGAATGTGGAGTTGGTGAACTTCGTGGTAAGTGTGCCAACTTATGAGGTCAACTAGAAGGACCGGTAATGAGTTTTGTAAAGTTATGTACAATTTATTTAATTGGGTGAGTATTCTGGTGTTAATCGTTCTCGTTTGGTACTAACCCTCTTGATTGTGTAATGTCCAGACATCATGAATGGGTCTTGAAGACAAAAGCTAAGTTTTTAGACTTATTTGTGTGTATTAGGGACAATACACGACTTTTTTTTTGGGGGGGGGGGGGGGTGGTAGGACCGTAAACGGTTTTGTATTTCTAAATTTTAACTTATAAAATTTTACAAAAAGATTTTTAATATTTTTTAGGAATTTTAAATGTATATAGTTCTTTATAAAAATCTCATAATTTTCTCCATATTTAAAAAAAAAAAAATAATAATAATAATAATAATAATAATAATAAAAATTTGAAAATAAAAAAGTGAGTTTCGGCGAACCGTCGCGGACGGTTGGAATGTGCGTCGCCTACGGCCCGTAAAAAGGACCGTCGGCTCATTTTGGCCGTAGACAGAAGGATAGGCCGTCGCCTATCTTCTCCATTTTTCCCACACCGTCGCCGACGGTACCCATACCCGTCGCCGACGGTTCCTCCAAAATGTGCCGACGCAACTTTATTATTTCGACCCCAAACCGTTTTAAACCCTTTCAAACTCAAACAAAACACGATTTTAACCATTCTTATGACCTAGAAACTTTACCACACCCTACCTACTTCCAATTAATCCGTATTACCTCTTCCCATACGTTATTTCCTCTTCCATTACCTCATCTTCTTCATAAGAACTTCAAGAACCCTAATCCTTTCTCTTCTCATAACTTCTTCAATTCTCAGCCAAATCCAGTGATTCTTGAGCCTATTTCGTGTATTTTTTCGAGAGGAACAAAACTCCCATCACGGTTTTCGTCAATTCTTGCTAGTTTGCAAGATTTCTGGGCGTGGAATTTCGGGTTTTGAAGGGTGTTCGTCAAGTTTCTTGCTTTGCACTTTTTCTTAGTTTTTCTTGTTCATGTACATCAAAGGTATGAAATTTCATTCAATTTATGCATGATTATCATATGAATTGTTGATTTCTTTCAAAATTTTAAGCTTATTATTTAAGAGTAGATTGTTTATCATAATGTATGATGTTTTAGCATAAATTTAAGAATGATTACTTTATTTGGGTGGGGTTTGAACATGCTTTAGTCTTAGTGATGTGATTACACGAGTTAGTTGCATGATTGAACATAGTTGTGATGTTGAATATTGTTGAAACCATGAAGCTTTGAAACATTTTGTGAATAAAGATGTTAAAATTGATATGTAGATGATAAAATGTGCGACTTTGGAAGTTTAAAAAGGCAATTTTTCATCTAGTTATTGATTGAAACTCAACATCATAGATTATGCTCAAAGTTTGAGATTGTTTGAAGATTTGGGTGTGCTAATTGTTCTTTTGTCTTTTGATTGTAGCTATGTTCGGGGGGAAGAAAGAGATCAAAAACTTCTGGACAAGGTTCATCTTCTGGAGCCGGTTCAGGCTCGGGACCTTATCAAAGACGATGGGAATAGTTAAGCAATGTGGAAGAAGATGATGGGCAACTATATCGACAGGATTGGGATTGGGAAGAGTGCAAGAATAGTCGGTCGGCCTCAGCATGGAAAGACGAAAAGCAGAAGGCTCTTTCCCGGTACAAAAACAAAAGGTTAGAGGCAAAGATGTGGAAGATGAAAATGGTCACGGGTGTTTCAAAGGATGTACCCGATAGAGTAGTATGTGAACGTGCGGTGAATGTCGAGGAATTCCGCACAATTGGCATAACTCAAAGGTTTGAGAAGATCGGGTGGGAACGCGTACTAGATTGGTGTGAGGATATCACCACACGAGTCTATTTGGCTGTGGTTTGTGAATGGTTGTCAACTTTAAGGTTTGAAAATTCAGATGGGTCGGCTCCTACGTGGCAGTTAATTGGCAACATTGGCAAGAATCAAATGATTATGTCGTTTGAGCACATGAATGCCATCGCGAGATTTGATTCTTTGGGGGTTGAAGCATATGATTACTATGACTATGATCATTTTTTGGATAACAAAACAAACACTGTTGATCCGGATCAAATGCTAGCGTCGGTATTGCCAGGTTTTGGGGGTGCGGGAGAATCTAGGAACGATTTGTCTTTGGAGGGTAAAATATTACAAGGCATTTCGTTGGAAAATGTTATGGTGCGGTTCGGAGACCGCGGGACATTGAAGGCACCCGACTGTCGAGTCTTACATTCATTGTTGTATGGGACACCAAGGCTATCATGGCGTCAAATCGTGATGATAAACACGTGGGACACAAGGGAGTCCTTCAAATGGAAGATGATCCCCTACGTGAGGTTAATCAGCACGATGATTTTGCAGCAAAACGCGTTGCCCCAGGAATCGTTGTGGGTTTCTAAACCCATCGATCAGTTTAACCTCGCTTCAATGAAGCGGCATTGGAAGATAACGGTTAAAGTTTTTTGGTCATCTTCATACAGTGGAGGATGATCAAGGAAACAGTAACAGGTACACTGATCCGAGTGAGGCTGAAGAGGGTGATGAAGATGAGGAGATGGTTGACATGGAGGATGAGACTGAGCCTACCGGTCCACGGGGACCAAGGCAGAGGTACAAGCGGCATCATCGGGAAATTTCTGCCGATGTAGCAAATTTTGTGAATCAAAGACAGGGGCCGACGTACAGGAATTTTAACCACGGGCAACAGGCGGTTTATGATAATGTGTCGGCATGTATAGAAGAAGGAAGGGAATATGAGGTGAGAAGGAAAGCATGGGAAGAGATGCTTGGGGGTCAGATGCAAGAACAGTGGGCCTTTCAAGCAGTCCATCACGAGAGGATGGAAAAACATATGGAAGAGCAACAATTGCAACAAGCGCTCCAAAGATCCCAAATGGAACGCTTGTTACAATTGCAGGAGGAAGATATGGCCCGAAGACGGGCATGGGAAGAAAGGGAAGAAAAGAGCGGCACGAGCGAAACACATTGCAAGACCACCGCTGGAGTGCCTTATATTTCTCAAATGAAATGGCGATAAACAATGCCAAGATCCTCCACGATCAAGAGCGACATCGGAGAGACTACGAGGTAGGCCTTCCTTATGCCGAACACTCGGGGTGGACCTATTACCCCAACCTCCCCGTTCCACGAGGCCTATCTGATCCATCCCCTCACTGGCCCGAGGCAGTTGGGTCCAGCTTCATTCCGATACCCTACCAGCCACCACCCCAAGGAGATCAAGGGCCCCTCGATAACTACAGGGAGATATTTGAGGCCCTCACTAGTTATCCATACCAGCCAAACCCGCCAGTTAACCCCAACGAGAGATATCAGCGGTAAGGGTGAGGTATGTTTTGCGTTGTTGTTGTTGTATATTTTGGTTTCTTTATTTCTATTTCGTTATTATTTCTTTTTTCCTAGTTAAATGAACGCTGTGGGTGTGTTCCCTATATAACCCTCACGAGACTTCACGTCCTCCCAAGCTATTGGGGGGTTTAAAAGGGCTTGTTGCATAAGCTAAATGCAACCGTGATTCCTACGAAAGTGAGTTAGGTTTGTTATTGTTGTACATTATTTTTCCACAAAAATCAAGGTAATTTAACGCATGATTTGGTAAACTTTCATAAAAATGGTAGAACTAAGAACCTAACAAATTTCAATGGTTGTGAGAAGCATGCTTCTACACAAGGGTTAAGATTTGTAGGTATAACATGTTCGCGGGACAACCTTTTGTATGAAGAGAAGAAGAAGACAGAAGCATCTAGCGACAAAAATCAGGTGCATGCGTTTCCTTTTTACCTTGATTCTTAGATTAGTAATAAGTGGAGTGTAATTGTATATTATTTTTCCAGGGTGGAATTTTTGGGAAGTTAGCCGTGTCACATCCCTTGTGAGTTTTAAAACTCTAGTTCTTCCACATTGATGAGAATGTTTACCTCAAGTGTGGGGATGGGGGAGTAGTAAAAGTTTTTGATTTTGACCCGTTCGTTTAAACACTACACATTGAGGACAATGTTTACCTCAAGTGTGGGGATGGGGAAATTTCAAAAATGTCTTATTTCGAAAGCGATCTTAAAGCACAAGTAACTAAGTCAACGAGGGATGTCACAACCCATTTGGTCTTTTGTCATGGTCAAGTTCAAATTAATAACATGACAGGTATTTAGCGGGTGGTTATTTGGGAATAATCCGCCTAAGAAACTAGTATTTTATGCATGTCATATACCATACCCTTTAGATATGTGAGGTTTTTGAGCCACTTTTATATCATAGATTACATACTTATGTTTCTTTGTTTGAGTGGACCATTAGTCATGTATTGTAGAACTTGCAACTTTTGATACGTTTGAGACCATAGACCGAATACAAACACGAGAATGATTAAGGAATTAGGTAAACCTTTTTCCATTTTACACCATTTTTATATCCTTACCCAAAAATTTATCCTTAGTCGCCAATTTTGAGCCTAATCCTTTCGTTTAACCACCCTATAGCCCATAACCTTAAACCTTTTTCTTTCAAACCCGTGTGATGGAAATTCGATTATAGGAGTTGAGTTTGTATAGTTGTATTTGATTGTTTGCAAAAAAAAACATAAAATGTTGCGAAAAAGAATAGAAACTCATTGAGAAAAGAACAAAAACATGAAGCTAGTAGTTGTTGAATAAAAGGCTAAAGTTGTTGCCTTGTAGTTGATGTTTATAGTATAGTTTTGTTAGAGTAGTCGTTTCTAATAAAAATCGAATTGTCATCTCCTTAGCCACTTTAAATATCCTATTTCATACCCTTAGCCTAGCCCCGTTACAACCCTTACAAAGACCTTATGACTTGTGCTTAGTATTCGTGTTCGGTGGTGGAGAATGATTGAGTTGCAAGCCTATGTGGGTACATGTTCTAATCGGTTTTGAGTGATTAATTGTTGAAGTGCTAATAAATTATAAACATTAGCCAATTTACAAGCCGAGTGGACATAACATTGTGAGGGATGTGCATGAATTATTGGTTTCACGGGCGAGTTAATCTTGGGTAACCATTTTATATGTGAATTCACTTTACCGTTAAATATGTTGAAATTTGTAAAGAGTTTGAACTTTAGTACGACAATTGACCTTAACCTTCATCTCGGGAAAGGGGGTGCATTCTTTGTTTGACCCACGCGAAAGTGAAAAACAGATTTGCTTGAGGACAAGCAAAAGACAAGTGTGGGGATGTGATACGTGGTCGAAAACCGGTGTTCGTAATTGTGTAACTTCATATTTTTATATAAGTTTTTATCTCGAATAGCCTACTTTTAATTAGATTTGTCTTTTGCAGGTTTAATGAAGTTTAAGGAGCTTTTCGGGAGCTTTACGGGTCACCAGAGTGAAAACCAGACCACCGGGACGCGAAACAGATCAACCGGGAGCAAAGGATGCGGAAAACAGGAATTGAAGCTTAAAAGAACCGTCGCCGACGCCGAAAAGGGCCGTCGCCGACGCCCCGTAAATATGTCCATCGGCTGAAGTTGTTCGTAGGCAGTGATTTAGGCCGTCGGCCGTTTTGAAAGAACATTAGGCGTCGCCGACGGGGCATCAGGCCGTCGGCGACGGCCTCCCAATCTTCCGACGCGAATTTTGTTCTTCTTTGAGTATGGGAACGAGTTAAAACATATCTCACCAACCAAAAACGGGGGTTACACTATCTTTTGAGTTTAAATTGAGTTCTTGGAGCCTAATATCATCACCACTTCACCTCTAACCGAATCCATCATCGTTTATCATTCGATTTCACCATCCAATTCATATCCTAACCCTCATTAATCCATCAATCATTCGATTCATTCATCATCACCATCTCACCCAAACCCTAATCATCATTTCCTCCATATCCAAGCTTCAAGATAACAATGTTCAAGTTCTCATCATCCGGTGATCAAGTCAATTTGATCATGAGCGGCTAACTTCTCGAAAGTTTCACCCCGGTGTAGGTTATTGTAAGTCTAGGATTTGAACAATGTTTTAGTTTGATTTTGTGACAACTTGAATTGTATTTGAATTGATTGACAATTGTCTTGCATTTGAACTATATTTGTGAATTGTCGAGTGAGTTATGAAATTTGACTTTGCGAAACAAGTTTGTGCAATTATGCCTTGTCATTCAAAAGGTTTTACTTGTCCGAAGTAACGAAGTGCAATGTGGTCCGTGATATGCGTTGATAGCAATTGGCACCTAAGCTTTGATGATAGAAATTCGTTAATAAGATATTCAAGTGAATTAAATCTAAAACGTGTAAGAGCCCTAGGATTGCAATTACCGAACCGGGTGTGAGCCTTGTTTTCTCTATCTTGTTTAAACCTTTAATTACATTTTTGCAATTGTTAATCATTAGTAGTTATCAACCAAATTATTTTAGTAATTTTAATACACCACTTTTCAATCAAACAAAAATACACAAAAACAAGATAGCAACCTTCATAATTGTGACACATATTTTAATTCATTCAAATCCACTCGCAAACCACATACTCTTCGTGGTTCGACCCCTTGCTACCACTAGCTATTTGTTAAGGGTAAATAGGGCTTATAAATATTATCTTTGACTGGAGCGTGACACTCTGATCAAGGCTGATTCTAGGAGGTTCATAAACGAAGTGGGGAGGCAATGGATGTACTTGGTCATGGGTTTATCAACAGTGTCGATTTGGCCAGGGCACAAGATGCTTAGCTGCTTGAATCGAGCAGTGAGACCAGCGTTATCATCCCCGATTTGCTTCAGATTCCAGAATTCATTTTCTAGTTTTCAAATTTCATAGGGAGGACAAAACTCATTGTCACGCCCCCCCCCCCCCCCCACCCCCGGCCTGGTTTTACCCGTTTCAGGAGTCGCGGGACAGAAAACCCGTGGTAACTAATATGATGGCAGCGGATTTTTTAACAGGATCGTTTTAAAACTTTGAAAATGCCCAATTTATTTTATTTCACAAATTATCCATAATTTACAATAACGGTAATTTCCTTGGGAAACCCCTATTCATACAAAAACATGTTTCTTTATTTTATTAAGCCACTTCTTCAAGCTTGGAGTGCTACACGGCACTTTTCCTGGATCACAGCAGATCACCTGAAACATGTTTTAAAAAGGTTTTATCAGCAGGGAAATACTGGCGAGTCACTCAAGTTGCACAAAACGTAACATTGTTATAATATACAGTATTAAGGGTGATTACATTGTTTCTATCAACCAATTACCCAAAATCGGTATTTGTCACTCGACTGTATCTGTGACTATGGTCAGATCACCCATTGGCTAACCCGTTGTCCAATGATGACGGGTATCAAGTAATGTATACAAAACCCCACATACCGGCAGTAATTGAAGATTACAAAGACTTAATACCTGTAATTATAACTGGAAAACATTTAGGGTTTTGTAAAGTATTTTGATAAGAAGAGAATGACTCACCTTGCAGATTTAAACGGGCAGCGTTTAGCCTACTGATTTTAGCTTGGTTAACCTAAATCAAATAATAATGCACACGAAAACTAGGTCAGTAACTTAATACAACTTTTACGACAACTCACGAGATCAAAACCTTCACGACGAATGACAAAGTACAGCCCAAATACGGGCAGCACTTAAACATCCATCGGACTGGTTTTTATAGATCAGACATTAAATCGTAGCAGTGATCGAGTTATTACCCTGTTATCGTAGCAGAGGTTCGGGATTATAACTACTTTTGAACGAAACAGCGTATAAGTGAGTGTACGTAACGAAATTTAACGTCGAAACAAGCAAACAGTTCAAGTTCCAAGCCCCTGGATTTATAGCCCAAATTTGGACCTCCCGTGTGTCGCGACAGGATCACCCATCCCTGTCGCGTGTCGGGGAACCCAAAGCAGGCTAGGCCTGCTTTGTCACCTACTAAGCCCTGCTGAGTCGACGAAATTCGAAATTACGTGTTTTAGAATCGTTTTGAGCGGATAAACATAATTAGGGGATACCCCTCTTGAGTTTTAGGGGGCCCTGATCCTAGTTTCAACTGTTCTGAAAATTTTAGGGGTCATGCAATATTACTTGGGGTCTCGATTAGGGTTTCCTATTGGACATAATAGAATAAGAAATAGTAATTTTTGCGAGAGTTGTTACATCCTCCCCACCTTATTAAAATCTCGTCCTCGAGATTTACTGGAACAAGTAGGGATATTTTCGCTTCATTTCTGCTTCCAGCTCCCAAGTGTACTCCGGTCCTCTCTTTGAATCCCACTTGATTTTAACCAGCACTAGTCGTTTGTGCTTAAGAAACTTGACCTTTCTGTCTTCTATCTGCAGTGGTTTCTCCATAAATTTTAACTTTTCATTTACCTCTATATCTTGAAGAGGTACTACCAGGGATTCGTCAGATAGACATTTCTTGAGGTTGGATACATGAAACACATCATGTACTCAAGCTAACTTTTCTGGTAGTTGTAAGCGATATGCAACTGGTCCTATTTGCTGGATTACTAGGAATGGTCCTATGTACCTTGGACTTAGCTTTCCCTTCTTTCCGAACCGCACTACTCCTTTCCAAGGAGAAACTTTTAAGAGTACTTTATCTCCGACTTGAAATTCCAGTGGCTTGCGTCTATTGTCTGCATAACTCTTCTGACTATCACGAGTCGTTTTCAGTCTTTCCTTGATTTGAGTGATCTTGTCAGTGGTTTCTTGTACAATCTCGGGACCTGATAATTGGCTTTCCCCTATTTCTGTCCAACAACCTGGAGTTCTGCACTTTCGTCCATACAATGCTTCGAATGGGGTAGCTTCAATGCTTGCATGATAACTATTTTTATAGGAGAATTCGATTAAGGGTAGGTGATCATCCTAGTTTCCACCAAAATCTATAACACATGCTCTAAGCATATCCTCCAGGGTTTGGATAGTTCTTTCACTCTGTCCACTTGTTTGGGGATGATAAGCTGTACTTAAATTTAATCGCGTCCCTATGGCTTCCAGGAAACTTGTCCAGAAATGTGAAGTGAAACGACTATCCCTATCCGATACAATGGAGAGTGGGACTCCATGTAAGGATACTACTTCATCTACATACAATTTTGCCAACCTTTCCATGCTAAAGGTTTCTTTCATGGGTAGAGAATGACCTGATTTGGTTAATCGATCCACAATTACCCAAATTGCGTCGTTACCTTTTTTTGGTTTTGGGTAACTTAGTAACGAAATCCATGGTTATTAGTTCCCATTTCCATACAGGCATTTCTAATTGTTGTAGTAGACCTGAGGGTTTCTGGTGTTATGCCTTAAATTATGAACAAGTAAGACACTTAGATACATATCTAGCTATGTCCTTTTTCATTCCTATCCACCAGAAATTATTCCTTAAATCTTGGTACATCTTATTATTTCCAGGATGCATGGTATACCTAGATTTATGTGCTTCATCTAAAATTTTATTTCTTAAATCTCCTTGCTTAGGTACCCAAATCCTTCTTTTGTGGAATCTCCAAATTCCATCAGCTCCTTGCTCCAATTCCTTTATCCTTCCTTTCATTCCTTCAGCATCATCCTTGATTGTTGTTTCTTGAATGTTTTTCAGATGTTCCATTAAGTCTAATTGTAAACTTAACCTAAGGGCACGAACTCGCTTTTGCTTTTCATGATACTTACGACTTAGGGCATCTGCGACTACATTTGCTTTTCCTTCGTGATATTAAATATCACAGTCGTGGTCACTTAGAATTTCCATCCATCTTCTTTGCCTCATATTTAATTCTTTTTGCCC
Organism: Helianthus tuberosus; assembly: GCA_030545235.1. Taxonomy (NCBI): domain Eukaryota; kingdom Viridiplantae; phylum Streptophyta; class Magnoliopsida; order Asterales; family Asteraceae; genus Helianthus; species Helianthus tuberosus. The sequence continues at coordinate 22,229,477 of CM060357.1, read as the reverse complement.
AAATATATATCTTAAGCACTTATGATCTGTATAAATAGTAAATTTACTTCCATACAGATAGTGTCTCCAAATCTTAAGCGCAAAAATTATGGCTCCTAATTCTAAGTCATAAGTCGTATAATTTTCCTCGTGCTTTTTCAATTGCCTTGATGTATACGCAATTACCTTCTTGCATTGCATTAGCACACATCCTAATCCTAGCTTAGAAGCATCACAGTAAACTTCAAAATCTTCTGTTCCTTCAGGTAATGCTATAATTGGGGCGTTTGTTAACTTTTGATTTAAAACCTTAAAAGCCTCTTCTTTGCTTAGGTCCCCATTCAAACTTAACTGTTTTACAGGTTAGCTTAGTTAATGGCACAACAATCTTAGAAAAATCCTTAATGAATCGTCTATAGTACCCTGCTAATCCTAGAAAACTTCTAACTTCTGTAGCTGATTGCGGGACCTTCAATTTGGTGATTGCTTCTATCTTGGAGGGATCTACGTGAATACCTTCGTGATTTACCATGTGACCTAAAAATTGTACCTCCAGTAGCCAAATTTCACACTTCGAGAATTTGGCGTAAAGCTTTTCCTTCTTAATAAAGTTAAGAGTGCATGCAGGTGCTCACAATGCTCTTCCTGGCTTTTGGAATAAATAAGTATATCGTCGATGAAGACAATTACAAATTTATCCAAGTACGGTTTACAGATTCTATTCATCATGTCCATAAATGCTGTCGGAGCATTTGTTAGTCCAAAAGGCATAACTGTAAACTCGTAGTGACCATACCTAGTTCTGAAAGCGGTTTTAGGTATGTCTTCTTCTTGTACCTTCAATTGATGATATCCGGAGCGTAAATCTATCTTAGAAAAATATCTAGCCCTTGAAGTTGATCAAAAAGATCATCAATCCTAGGTAATGGGTATCGATTCTTAATGGTAACCTTATTCAATTCCCTGTAATCGATACACATTCGCATCGAACCATCTTTCTTTTTCACAAACAACACAGGCGCTCCCCAAGGGGATGAACTAGGTTGTATGAATCCTTTATTGAGCAATTCATCTATTTGATTTTTCAATTCTAACATTTCAGTGGGTGCTAATCGGTAGGGTGCTTTAGCTACGGGTGTAGTTCCAGGAATCAAATGATTTCTAAATTCTACCTCCCTATCTGGTGGTAATCCTGGTAACTCCTCGGGAAATACATCTGAGTATTCTGATACTACAGGAATTTCCTTAAGTTCATTACCCTTAGTGCTAATGATTACCGAAATCATATACACTATTCCTTGCTTTCGTTCATAACTAGAAACTTTCATTACTGAAATGAACTTCATGGGTTTACATGGCTTATCCCCTGTAATCATGATTACTTCTCGTGTGGGTGCACGAATTTCTATGGAATTCTTATCACAGAGGATTCGAGCATGGTTGGCTACTAACCAATCCATTCCTAACACGACATCGAATCCAGCTAAATTCATGGGTAATAGGTTTGCAGAAAATTTATGACCTGAAAGTTCTATATTTTCTTTTTGCAAAACCGTATCTATGTTAACAGAGTTCCCGTCTGCCGTTTCTACTGTAAAAACTTGCCTAAGTTTCGTTAAGGGTAACTTAAGAGCTTGGTGTGACAACCCGCACTAAACCAGGTATCCGTACGACTTAACTAATAACTAATTACTGCTTAATTACTGTGCTTGCCTGAACTTGTGAATAAACTGCTACTTGCATACTGATACATGCACTTACTTGCATCATACTTTACTTATCGTCACTACATTACTTACATGTTGAACCCTAGTGACAAACATGATGCACAAAAAGCACAGTAGCACAATACACGGATAACCTATTAAACATGCTGATAAAGCCAGCATCAGGCAAACACTGCCTCTAAGGCCTGAATGAGCCAGAATGTTTTGCTACACTAGTAGTGAGTGTAGGGATATAAGGGTTGTGGAACTGCGTCTCTAGGAATAAGTCACTATGACTGGATGTGCCTAAAACGTACTCTAAGTACAAAACTCAGCACTTTACAAAATAATTCAGCTTTTAGCTAACTAATAAAGTGCCAAAATATGAGAAAAATAACACTAGACACTTTCCCAAGTGTCAGGAATAAGCTGTGTCACTAAAGAGAGAAATAACGACACTTTAAAGCTTTGTCAAACACTTTAACGGATTACTATCCAACCAAACAACCGGACTATACCCGGAACATGAAAATATTGTTATTTTCATTATTTGTCTTTTTCTAAGCCAGTTAGGGTCCCCGTATACCCTAACACCCGTCATAACGCATAACATACTAATAACCAAGTTAACACTTAACTAACCTAACTAAACATCAACTAATCTAGTTAAGATCGAACCAAGACCCCCCCCCCCCTTGTTAACCGTCCCCATTAGAGGGGGACACACTTGTCCTTGTGTGATTATTTTAATCACCTTTGTTTAATATCTACAAGACACATGGACCTTTGGATATCTACAACCCACCCCCACCCATCCATTTTCGATTTCAAGCAAGCCATTTCAATCATCTACAAGTGTTAAGGGTCACGTATTAGGAGTCTTGGAGCAAACGGAACGCGAAGGACCTCCTTCTCTAGCTTTTATCCACGCCATTTTCGTCAAGATCCTTCCCTAGCCTTGAGCTAGAGGTATAATGCTTAAAACTCATATTTGAACTAATCTAAAGTGGTTAAAAGGATTTTTATCGGATAAAACTCGTTAACATGCAAGGTGATGCACAAAAGTCTACTAAAAACATGAAAAATGGTGGTTAATAGCTTGTATGTTGTGTAAATGATGTAGTATTCGAAATGTATGATTATTTAGGCCCGATCTATGATGTGGTAGCTCGGATCATCGTTTAACCCGGTTTAGTAAGATCATGGATCTTAACATATGCTTGTTTTGGATAATACAAGGGTTAAAAGGTGAAACTCTACCATACATGAAACATGGACTTGTGAAAAAAAAATGTTTTACTTGTGTAAAAGTGTTTTAACTTGTACAATAGTGTCTAAAACTAGCAGATCTATACATCTGCAAGTGGTATTTTCAAAGGACCAAGCGTCAAAGAAATCATGTTTTCTAAAAGACGGATCTTACACTAACAAGTATGATTTTTATAAACCACAAGTGTGTAAACACTTGTGAAATGAAAAGTTTCGACAAAATAACAAACTTTGTAAAAGAGGACGAGAAGTTGTAAAGACGGATTTCTCTAAAAATGAGGTTTTTACGAGATCAAAATTACTTTATATAAAGATCCTCAAAATATAATGGGATTTACACTATAGTTTCGGAAAAACTGCAAGTTCATGCGATTATGCGATTTACATACTTGTCGACTAGATGATGTGTTGGAAATTGTTTGATTGAATAAGGAAGTTGTTGAAATTGATTTTGTAAAAGAAAATGATACGCTTGAAGGCGTGGCCACCTCCAGTTACAGAGGAAACTCTGGCGAAATTTTTCTAAAAACCTAACACTTAGAACTATTTACACAACAAGTGTTAGAATTATTTTTGACGTGTTTTTGAAATATAAATTTCGCCATGACTTTATTTACTAAATATTCGGAGGTGGGATTTACACAAAATTTCACGTGATAAATATATATTTTCACACACTGTTTATGATTATTTTGTGAAAATACATAAATATTATTTTTAGAGTAAAAATAATATTTACGAACGTTAACGAATCTAAAATAATACGAACGCTTTCACCATAAATATATATAAGTTACACCGGTAATTATATTACCACTCGATTGTTAGACGTAACTTACGCACTTACAGAAATATTTATGAACGCACATGTATTGAATCCCCCATCCTTGGGAAGGAGATTAACTACCAAGTATATTACAGAACGTAAACACGAAATAGTTGTCTAACTATTTCCCAAAGACATAAACCATGAAGCTAAGGCACGGTCGTCCGTCTAATAGAAATTAGCACCTGTAGGTCGTCGCACAGCTGCGTGAGCAGGAGATACTTGGTAGAGACGCATCACTGTGAGTTCATGTCCCCCTTTTCTCTAACTGTTTTCAGTTTTCTTAACTGCGGGGGTGAAATACATGTTACTATGATTACAAGTACTTTATACACGGTATGGTTAGCGTAAGGAGGTTTATTACTCAGATCATGTGAGTGGGTAGGAGCAATATGAGGCCATTAGTCCTCATGTTGGGACCGAGGGACAGGAGCGGTAGATCTATCTGGGTGTAGCGAGCCCAGCCCCAGGCCAAACTAGAAACGGACCTTGGGGTGACTTTGTCCACATACTAATGCCGTGGCGAAATCTGCTAGGTTTGAGTCTCCCTATTTGCACTTCACATATATCAGTGGCCTTGCAAACCATTGGTGATCACAAGTCCCCTTATTTGCTACATACCACAACTATTTTTATACTCACAAGTGTTTTACATACTCACTTACACATGAACTCGCTCAACATTATTGTTGATTTTTCAACTTACATGTATTTTAGGAAATTAACGAGATCTGGCACGGTATGGCATGTTTTCCGCTGCACTAGTTTCCGAGGTCATCCGGGGTTTAGGGGGTGTGTCTCTTTCCTGGACAAGACACAATCCTTAAACCATGTTTATGTTATGTTTTAAGTTTGTAATGTCTGTTGAACAAGGGTATGGTTGTTAGGGTATGTTCCCGTTAAAACAATGGTACTGTACTTGGTTTTCAAAACTTAATGGATGATCTTGCATGTTTTTAATTCATATAGCTTGGTTATGATTAAGCTATGGTATTAAGAAGTCACACCAAATTAACCACGCTTCCGCAAAGCCAGGGTGTGACAGCTTGGTATCAGAGCTCTGATCATAGCGAACTAGGATTCTTTCTCGAGTCTAGACTATGATCACTAGGGCTCTCACGAAAACATTTTACTGCATACCACTTAAGTCAAGATCCAAAACTTTTTACAAACAAATGTTGAGCACATTTTATTATTTATAGGCTCAGCCTGGAGGGCTGAGGCTCGGTCTGGAGGATCGAGGCTCGGTCTATGTGACCGAGGTAGTTGAGCACGTTGATTTGTTATAGGCTCAGCCTGGAGGGGTGAGGCTCGGTCTGGAGGATCGAGGCTTGGTCTAGGTGACCAAGGTAGTTGGCTAGGAAGAGTAGGCTCAGTCATGAAGGCTGAGGCTCGGTCAAGGGGACCGAGGCTCGATCTAAGTGGTCGAGGTGGAGGATAGAGCAGTCTTAGAGACTGGGAGAAATTGGCTAGTGAGACTAGGAGAATTATGTGATACCTTACTTGGTGACTTATGTGATTATCTGATTGTGTGACTGATTATTTGAGCATATTTGTGTTTATGATACAGACTCATGGATTCAGCCGGTACTGGCGATTCGGGCACCACTGGACCCATACCTATCGTATCTGATGACCCCACATCCTCCGAGCACGAGGTGCACACTTCTGACTATACCAGTACTGACGAGGATGATTTCCAGCCTTTCGCACTACCCGATGGTGCTGATGAGCCTGCAGATGACCCTCCCGCTGAGTACCTACCTCTAGTAGAGATTCAGGCCCCTATACCCTTAGCCGTTTATCCAGCATATGATATTCTTCTCGACGCCGAGGCTGATGGCGATATTGACCTGTTTGAGGAGGAGCCTTTTGAGGATGAGATCCAGGGCGAGGCCCTTCTTCCTGCGGACGATCTTCTGATGATCGCTGACGTTCCCGCTGAGGATTCGCCTGCACATTCTCCTGTCTCAGACTCCTTCGAGTCTGTGGCATCCGCACCTTCCCACACATTGAGCGCACAGCACTTTGCGCACGATTCTGATCCTGACCAGGCATCCTCTGTTGCACCTATACCCAGTTTTGCGTTTGACCATGATGACATAGAGGATTCTGATCCTATCTTTCCCCCGGGATACGACCCGGATCGTGATATCGAGTTTATACCTATGGATCAGCCCATGGAGGATCCAGCTGACCCAGTAGACCCTATCGACCCCGAGTTTGACTTTGAGATGGCTTTTGATGATCCCGAGCCTGTCGTCGCTCCTGAGCAGGCAGCCGCTCTAGACCCCATACTTGAGCATGACCCTGTACATGCTGGCATCCCTATTGATCCTGTTATAGCAGACCCACCTGTTGGTGATCTCCCCATGGATGTTCCTTTGTTTGAGGGCGATCATGTTGTTGTTGATCCTATTGTTCCTCTACCTGTTGTTGATATACCTGTAGACCATCCTGTTGAGCACATTGCACCTGTTCACCTTTTTGTTGCTCCCCCACCTGATCCCATCCCACTAGAGCCCGAGCATGCACTGTTCGCGGCACACATGGATCCACCAGATGAGCATGCACAGCACGGTTGGATACCTGCTGATGAGGATGTTCCACCATTTCCCCCTCATATCCCTGATACACGACATGTTGATTTTTCTTTTCAGGTTCCTCAGTTTGTACCTCCAACGAGGGCTGGAGAGGGTTCTTCAGCCCATCCTTTTGGGCATGTACCGATGTCTATCCCTTTCATGCCCCAGATGTCATCTGTTCCACCCTCTGTTGCTCCATTTCATGTGGCACCTTTCGATCCCACTAGTGAGCCGTTCCTTTGGGCACCAGACTCTGCTGTACCGCCTACTGACCCCTACCATCGTTTCCACATGGGGTATACTATCGAGGACGTTTTGATGTCCTTTATCGCCCAGCACGAGTCGCACACGCAGCGCATCCAGGAGCTTGAGAGAGCTCAGCTGCCACCATGCCAGTGCCATGGTCAGACACACTCTCCTCTGCAGACATTTCGACCCTTACCTCCAGATTATGCTGCCCGTCTCTTTGCACTAGAGCAGCAGGTTGCTTCTATCATTCGTACTCAGCAGGCCATGGAGGAGGACTGGCTCCAGTTACGTCGTTTGTTTTACACCCACTTTCCCCCTCCTCCACCACCATCTGTATAGAGCTCATCAGTGCTGTTTGGGTAGACGAGGGTGAGAAGACGGCGAATGCTTTTGACTGCACAGCATTTTTGGAGACTACTTTATGATCCTGACTTTTGTTGACATATATTTGATGTTGTATTTGACACTGACATGATATAGTTTTTGGACAGGGGTGATGTAGCCCCTAGTTGATTGATGATTGTATGACACAGGGATGTATTGATACACTTACTATGTAGTCTCGATATATGGCAATCGCAGTATTCTCACCATATTTGATTCGCTTGATTGCCTATTTATATTTTTATGATATGGGATGTGGTGTGATTGGAATTTGTGATGTATTGATAACATGAGATGTTATGTGCTATTACTATTACTATATACGTACGTTTTACTATGGCCTGACCAACGTAAACCATCTTTTAGAAGATGCCGCCGAGACGTGAAACACACATGCCTACTAATGAGGCAGAACTCCAGCAAATTATCGTTGCTGCCATAGCACAGTATGCAGCATCACAGCCAGGAACGAGCGGAAGTATTAACCAAGGCAATAACAATCCACCTCACGGATGCACCTACAACCAGTTCTTAGACTGCAAGCCCGTAAACTTTGATGGCACAGGAGGTGCTGTCGCCTTTGTTCGTTGGGCTGAGAAAACCGATTCTGTTCTACGCATGAGCAAGTGCGCGCTGGATCAGCAAGTCACCTATATCTCAGGGCTGTTTCTAGATGGAGCCCTATCTTGGTGGAATCTACAAGTACAGACACTAGGCGAAGCTGCTGCCTACGCACTGACCTGGACCGAACTGAAGGAACTTATGCGCAAAAAGTACTGTTCCCGCGCAGAAATCCAGCGATTGGAGACCGAGTTCTGGCACTTGAAAATGGACGGTCCAAAGATAGCGGAATACGTTCAAAGGTTCCATGACTTATCGCATGTGGTACCCTACATGGTCACTCCTGAGTTCAAGAGAATTGAACGCTTCATTTGGGGACTAGCTCCTCAAATCATAAGCATGGTAACCTCATCCAAGCCTGCGACCATTACTGAGGCGATTGATTTGAGCGTAGCTCTCACAGAGGAGGCTATTCATCTGAACAAGTTTGATGATGCGGAGCATAAGAAGAAAGAGACTCACGTCGAGTCGTCAGGAGGTAGCAAACGGAAGTTCTCAAACTTCAAGCAAGGCGCCAATGTGGCGGTTAAGAAAGGAGGATCAGCTGGTAGTGGAAAGAAAGGAAAAGGTTACCAGGGCACCCAGCCCAAGTGTAATGCCTGTCAACGCCATCATACTGGCCATTGTAGTGTGAAAGTATGTGAAGCATGTGGAAAGCCGGGCCACTCGAAAGATTCTTGTTGGGCTAGTGCTGGCCGGGGAGGCCAGGGAGGATTTGGAAATAGGAGTAATAATCGTGGTGGTAATCGCTCACAAGGAAACTATGGAGGTAATGAGAATCGAGGCAACAATGCTAACCAAGCGGGCGCCGTGAATCGTAATCAGAGGAATGATCAAGCTGGTGGAAACGGGCAAAGACTTGGATGTTATAACTGCGGAGATATCGGGCATTTTAAGAAGAACTGCCCAGAGTTAAACCAAGCCCGTGGAAGAGTATTCCAACTCGAAGCTAGGGAAGCGCGCCAGGACCCCAATGTCGTTACTGGTACGTTCCCTGTAAATCAACGCTATGCATCCGTTTTATTTGATACTGGTGCCGATTATAGCTTCGTGTCGTTAGAGTTTAAGAATATGCTTGGTTTAGCCGCTAATAAGTTAGATATTCCGTACTCAATCGAATTGGCCAATGGAAAGTTAGTAGAAGCCAATGAAGTTATTAGAGGTTGTGTAATCGAATTAGGAGAGCGTGAGTTCGCTCTAGATCTACTACCAGTCCAGTTGGGAAGCTTCGATGTGGTGGTAGGAATGGATTGGTTATCAGGCAACAAGGCTGAGATAGTTTGTCACGAAAAGGTTGTTCGTATCCCAACCGAAGATGGCGAGACAATTGTGGTTCACGGAGAGAAGCGTGAGACGCCGTTGAGGATTATCAGCTGCTTGAAAGCAAGGAAGTGTTTGCAGAAAGGATGTGTTGCTTTTCTGGCACACATTGTGGATAAAAAGGCTGCTGAGCCAAAGATCGAAGACATCCCTGTCGTGAGGGAATACCCAGAAATCTTCCCAGAAGACTTACCTGGACTGCCGCCTCAGAGGCAAGTAGAGTTTCACATTGACTTAGTTCCAGGCGCCGCGCCTGTGGCTAAGGCACCATATAGACTTGCTCCGTCTGAGATGCAGGAACTGTCGACACAGCTTCAAGAGCTGTTAGACAAGGGTTTTATCCGACCAAGCTTCTCACCTTGGGGAGCTCCGGTCCTGTTTTTCAAAAAGAAGGACGGTAGTTTTCGAATGTGCATCGACTACCGGGAGTTGAACAAGCTGACGATCAAGAATAGGTATCCTCTGCCAAGAATTGATGATCTGTTCGACCAACTTCAAGGTTCAAGCTTTTATTCAAAGATCGATCTTCGATCTGGATACCATCAGCGAAGAATACAAGAGGAAAGCATTCCGAAGACAGCCTTCAGAACTCGTTATGGGCACTACGAGTTCCTTGTTATGCCGTTTGGTTTGACAAACGCACCTGCAGTCTTTATGGATTTGATGAATAGAGTTTGCAAGCCGTACTTGGACAAGTTCGTGATTGTATTCATCGATGACATTTTAATCTATTCAAAGACGAAGGCTGAACACGAGCAACATCTTAGAGCCATCCTAGAGATGCTGAAGAAGGAACAGCTGTATGCCAAATTCTCCAAGTGCGAATTTTGGCTACGTGAAGTCCAATTCCTTGGGCACGTGGTAAATGGAGATGGAATCCACGTGGATCCAACCAAGATCGAGGCGATCAAGGATTGGGAAACGCCAAAGACGCCAACCGAGATTCTGCAATTCTTGGGTTTGGCTGGCTACTATCGAAGGTTCATTGAAGATTTTTCAAAAATCGCTCAACCTTTGACGCTTCTCACCCAGAAAGATAAGAAGTTTGATTGGGGAATCAAACAGGAAGAAGCATTCCAGATACTGAAGGATAAGCTTTGTAACGCGCCAATCTTAGCTCTACCAGAAGGTACTGATGATTTTGTGGTATACTGCGACGCATCGCGTCAAGGGCTGGGTTGTGTGTTGATGCAACACCAAAAGGTTATTGCTTACGCATCGCGTCAGTTGAAAGTGCACGAAAAGAACTATACCACACATGATTTGGAACTTGGCGCAGTGGTTTTTGCTTTAAAGATCTGGAGACACTACCTTTATGGTACAAAGTGTACAATCTTTACAGATCACAAGAGCCTACAGCATATATTCAACCAGAAGGAGTTGAATATGAGGCAAAGACGTTGGGTTGAATTGTTGAACGACTACGACTGCGAGATAAAGTACCATCCAGGGAAGGCGAACGTGGTCGCCGATGCCCTAAGTCGTAAAGAGAGAATCAAACCCATAAGGGTTAGAGCTTTAGAAATGATTATCCAAACCGATCTTTCCTTGCGCATTCGTACCGCACAAAAGGAAGCTCTCAAGGAAGAAAACCTTGAAGAAGAATGCCTCCGTAGGATGGAGAAGCTTTTGGTACCAAACGAAGAAGGAACGTTATGTTTTGAGAAAAGGATTTGGGTTCCTCTGTTTGGTGGTTTAAGGAAAGTTATTTTTGATGAAGCTCACAAGTCGCGGTACTCTATCCACCCTGGATCGGATAAGATGTACCAGGATCTCAAAGATTATTATTGGTGGCCTAGGATGAAAGGCGATGTTGCTGTCTATGTGAGCAAATGTTTAACATGCGCTAAGGTTAAAGCCGAATACCAGAAGCCTTCAGGACTTCTGCAACAGCCTGAAATTCCCAAGTGGAAATGGGAACAAATCTCCATGGATTTTATTACGAAGTTGCCAAGAACGCCAAGAGGACATGATATGATTTGGGTGATAGTTGACCGCCTAACAACGTCCGCACACTTTCTGCCAATCAAAGAGAAAGACAGTACTAGTAAACTTGCAGAAATATACATGAGAGAGATTGTCGCACGCCATGGAGTACCTCTCTCGATCATCTCTGATAGAGACGGAAGGTTTGTGTCTAGGATATGGCAATCCTTCCAAGAAGCGTTTGGATCGCAATTGAATCTGAGCAGTGCGTTTCACCCGCAAACTGACGGCCAGAGCGAGCGAACGATACAGACTTTGGAAGACATGCTGAGGGCGTGTGTTATGGATTTGGGCGGTAGCTGGGATAAACATTTACCTTTGGTCGAATTTTCATACAACAACAGCTACCACACCAGTATTGGTGTCGCGCCATTCGAAGCCCTTTACGGACGCAAGTGCCGATCACCTCTATGTTGGGCTGACGCAGGTGATAGGCAACTCGCTGGTCCCGAGATCGTCCAAGAGACGACAGACAAGATCGCGCAAATTCTTAAACGCATAGAAGCAGCTCGCCACAGACAGAAGGCCTATGCGGATCCAAACCGGAAACATGTGGATTTCCAAGTTGGAGAAATGGTGTTATTGAAAGTTTCACCCTGGAAGGGGGTGGCACGCTTTGGAAAGCGTGGGAAGTTAAATCCGCGCTACATTGGTCCTTTCAAAATTTTGGAGAGAATAGGACTAGTAGCATACAAGTTGGACCTACCTGCTGAACTGAATGGCGTTCACGATACATTTCACGTATCGAATCTAAAGAAAAGTCCAACTCAAATTACCGTTGCCATTCCCACCGACGAGATTCATGTTGACGACACGCTCCACTTCATTGAAGAACCTGTTGAGGTCACGGATTGGAAAGTTAACAAGACCCGCCGGAGCAGTGTCAAGCTCGTCAAAGTTCGTTGGAATGCCAGACATGGTCCTGGATACACCTGGGAACGTGAGGACCGGATGAAAGAGAAATACCCCCACCTTTTTCCTAAGAACCCTGCATCTACAAGCAGAACTTAAATTTCGGGACGAAATTTATTTAACGGGGGGAGAATGTGACAACCCGCACTAAACCAGGTATCCGTACGACTTAACTAATAACTAATTACTGCTTAATTACTGTGCTTGCCTGAACTTGTGAATAAACTGCTACTTGCATACTGATACATGCACTTACTTGCATCATACTTTACTTATCGTCACTACATTACTTACATGTTGAACCCTAGTGACAAACATGATGCACAAAAAGCACAGTAGCACAATACACGGATAACCTATTAAACATGCTGATAAAGCCAGCATCAGGCAAACACTGCCTCTAAGGCCTGAATGAGCCAGAATGTTTTGCTACACTAGTAGTTGTAGGGATATAAGGGTTGTGGAACTGCGTCTCTAGGAATAAGTCACTATGACTGGATGTGCCTAAAACGTACTCTAAGTACAAAACTCAGCACTTTACAAAATAATTCAGCTTTTAGCTAACTAATAAAGTGCCAAAATATGAGAAAAATAACACTAGACACTTTCCCAAGTGTCAGGAATAAGCTGTGTCACTAAAGAGAGAAATAACGACACTTTAAAGCTTTGTCAAACAGTTTAACGGATTACTATCCAACCAAACAACCGGAACATGAAAATATTGTTATTTTCATTATTTGTCTTTTCTGAGCCAGTTAGGGTCCCCGAATACCCTAACACCCGTCATAACGCATAACATACTAATAACCAAGTTAACACTTAACTAACCTAACTAACCTAACTAAACATCAACTAATCTAGTTGAGATCGAACCAAGACCCCCCCCCCCTTGTTAACCGTCCCCATTAGAGGGGGACACACTTGTCCTTGTGTGATTATTTTAATCACCTTTGTTTAGTATCTACAAGACACATGGACCTTTGGATAATACACACTTACATTGTCTATAAGATAACACTAATCACACATGAACTTTCATAATCCGCCAATCACTCAAAACTCTCTCTCTCTCTCCCTTGGAGCTCACGGCCGAGAACAACCCACCCCCACCCATCCATTTTCGATTTCAAGCAAGCCATTTCAATCATCTACAAGTGTTAAGGGTCACGTATTAGGAGTCTTGGAGCAAACGGAACGCGAAGGACCTCGTTCTCTAGCTTTTATCCACGCCATTTTCGTCAAGATCCTTCCCTAGCCTTGAGCAAGAGGTATAATGCTTAAAACTCATATTTGAACTAATCTAAAGTGGTTAAAAGGATTTTTATCGGATAAAACTCGTTAACATGCAAGGTGATGCACAAAAGTCTACTAAAAACATGAAAAATGGTGGTTAATAGCTTGTATGTTGTGTAAATGATGTAGTATTCGAAATGTATGATTATTTAGGCCCGATCTATGATGTGGTAGCTCGGATCATCGTTTAACCCGGTTTAGTAAGATCATGGATCTTAACATATGCTTGTTTTGGATAATACAAGGGTTAAAAGGTGAAACTCTACCACACATGAAACTTGAACTTGTGAAAAAAAAAAATGTTTTACTTGTGTAAAAGTGTTTTAACTTGTACAATAGTGTCTAAAACTAGCAGATCTATGCATCTGCAAGTGGTATTTTCAAAGGACCAAGCGTCAAAGAAATCATGTTTTCTAAAAGACGGATCTTACACTAACAAGTATGATTTTTATAAACCACAAGTGTGTAAACACTTGTGAAATGAAAAGTTTCGACAAAATAACAAACTTTGTAAAAGAGGACGAGAAGTTGTAAAGACGGATTTCTCTAAAAACGAGGTTTTTACGAGATCAAAATTACTTTATATAAAGATCCACAAAATATAATGGGATTTACACTATAGTTTCGGAAAAACTGCAAGTTCATGCGATTATGCGATTTACATACTTGTCGACTAGATGATGTGTTGGAAATTGTTTGATTGAATAAGGAAGTTGTTAAAATTGATTTTGTAAAAGAAAATGATACGCTTGAAGGCGTGGCCACCTCCAGTTACAGAGGAAACTCTGGCGAAATTTTTCTAAAAACCTAACACTTAGAACTATTTACACAACAAGTGTTAGAATTATTTTTGACGTGTTTTTGAAATATAAATTTCGCCATGACTTTATTTACTAAATATTCGGAGGTGGGATTTACACAAAATTTAACGTGATAAATATATATTTTCACACACTGTTTATGATTATTTTGTGAAAATACATAAATATTATTTTTAGAGTAAAAATAATATTTACGAACGTTAACGAATCCAAAATAATACGAACGCTTTCACCATAAATATATATAAGTTACACCGGTAATTATATTACCACTCGATTGTTAGACGTAACTTACGCACTTACGGAAATATTTATGAACGCACATGTATTGAATCCCCCATCCTTGGGAAGGAGATTAACTACCAAGTATATTACAGAACGTAAACACGAAATAGTTGTCTAACTATTTCCCAAAGACATAAACCATGAAGCTAAGGCACGGCCGTCCGTCTAATAGAAATTAGCACCTGTAGGTCGTCGCACAGCTGCGTGAGCAGGAGATACTTGGTAGAGACGCATCACTGTGAGTTCATGTCCCCATTTTCTCTAACTGTTTTCAGTTTTCTTAACTGCGGGGGTGAAATACATGTTACTATGATTACAAGTACTTTATACACGGTATGGTTAGCGTAAGGAGGTTTATTACTCAGATCATGTGAGTGGGTAGGAGCAATATGAGGCCATTAGTCCTCATGTTGGGACCGAGGGACAGGAGCGGTAGATCTATCTGGGTGTAGCGAACCCAGCCCCAGGCCAAACTAGAAACGGACCTTGGGGTGACTTTGTCCACATACTAATGCCGTGGCGAAATCTGCTAGGTTTGAGTCTCCCTATTTGCACTTCACATATATCAGTGGCCTTGCAAACCATTGGTGATCACAAGTCCCCTTATTTGCTACATACCACGACTATTTTTATACTCACAAGTGTTTTACATACTCACTTACACATGAACTCGCTCAACATTATTGTTGATTTTTCAACTTACATGTATTTCAGGAAATTAACGAGATCTGGCACGGTATGGCATGTTTTCCGCTGCACTAGTTTCCGAGGTCATCCGGGGTTTAGGGGATGTGTCTCTTTCCTGGACAAGACACAATCCTTAAACCATGTTTATGTTATGTTTTAAGTTTGTAATGTCTGTTGAACAAGGTTATGGTTGTTAGGGTATGTTCCCGTTAAAACAATGGTACTGTACTTGGTTTTCAAAACTTAATGGATGATCTTGCATGTTTTTAATTCATATAGCTTGGTTATGATTAAGCTATGGTATTAAGAAGTCACACCAAATTAACCACGCTTCCGCAAAGCCAGGGTGTGACACTTGGCAGAATGAAGTATTTATAAAACTTTGGTTTGCACCAGAGTCGAATAATACTTTCGCATAAACATTGTGAACTAAGAATGTACCAACTATTACGTCAGGAATCAGTTCAGCTTTCTGCGTGGTCAGTTGGAAGGCTCTTACGTTCTTTTTATTAGTTCCTTCAGCAGGTTTAGCCTTGTTATCTGCTGGTTTGACCAATTTAGGGCATTCTGGTCTGAAATGCTCAGCTTCTCCACAGTTATAGCAGATCTTTGTTTTCTTTCTGCATTCCTCCTCTCGGTGCCCTACAGCTTTGCAGAAATTGAAAACTTCGTTACATTTTCCGAAATGTTTCTTTTTACAGTTTCTGCAGAACGGCGGAATGGAAGATGATCCAGTTCCCTTTCTCTTGAAGTTGCTATTATTACCCATATGAAATCCTTGGGTAATTTTCTGAGCCAATTCTCTCTTCCGGTTTTCTTCTCGTGTACGCACCAGTCCGTCAATCAAAGTGTTAGCTAATTCCACCGCATCATCGATTGTGCGGGGCCTCGCAGCTTTGACAATATCACGGATCTCGCTAATTAAACCCCAAATGTAGCGAGAAATAAATACCGGTTCTGGCGAAGCCAGAGTAGGCACAATTCGAGCATATTCGAAAAACTTCGAGGTATACCCTCGACAATCAACATCTACTATTCGGTGGCTCAAGAATTTATACGCCATTTGTTCTTTTTCATATTCTGGGCAGAATTTTCTTTCCACCAGACGCTTAAATTTTTCCCAACTCATGGCATAAGCTAGGTCGCTTCCCTTAGCTTGCAACACCGTATTCCACCATTCTAATGCTTCTTCCTTGAAAAGGTGAGAAGCATACATGACTTTATCCTCCTCGGCATATTTACTTATTTTAATTACTGCCTCGGTTTTCTCCAAACAACACAGTGCAGCAGTTGCCCCTTCATTGCCTGCGAACTCGACAGGTTTACAAGCAAGAAATTCCTTGTGAGTGCAACCAGGCGTTGCAGCTTTCATTCTCTTAAGTATCGGGGCTTGAATCAAGTTGTCGTTATCGCCGCCTCCGTTAACACTATTACTGAAATCATTGTCGCGCGTGCGTTTACTAGGGTGAGCTTGTGAAGGCTCAACATGACTTTTAACCACAACGACGATTGCCGGAATAGCATTGGCTATTCCTTGAGCGACGATGTTTTCTATGTCTTGCCTATTAAGAAAATGATCTTCAATGTTTTGCTCAGATTGGTTAACCTCGTTAACTGGGTCATTATCAGCATGTTCCATCTGGTAATATATATATATATATATATATATATATATATATATATATATATATATATATATACGTTAAAATAAATAACGACTAAATGCAAAACAATCGCACAAAAATCACGTCACACGTATAGCCAAAATTGTCAATTTTTCGGCTTCCATATTTTATATATTACTATGCATCCATACACACCAGTTATCTTACAAGAGTTTTATTTTTAAGTTATTTTACAGGATTATATTTTTGTTAATATTTATTATTATTTGATTCTTATACCACCACAACCACACAGTCACACCATCCCCGTCAGCTGGCATCTCAGAAACGACGTTCCCTCTCGTCGTACTTCCATGATATCCTCTCCCCCACTTCTCGGATTCTATTCCCTGCGTCCACCAGCTCCTCGCCATAGTGGCGAAGTTCAGCCAACTTCTCAGCGCTCATTGGTGGATGTAGTGGAGGCTCAGGGTTAAATTAAGGGAAAAAGGTATTAAGGTTATTCAAAAGGTTCTGAAATTGCCAGTCAGTTGTCCACCATTCTTCCAGCTCTTCTGGTTGAGGTCGGGGGTGGATAATAGGATCTGGGATAGCAGGTTCCAGATTAACTGGAAGTTGTGCTTCCGCTGGGTAATTGAAAAGGTTTTCATCGGCAGGTCCGATGAGGTCACTAAGTGCCAGTTTACGATCCAGATCTTCCCATGATGGCATTTCCTGGACTTGCCTGGAACTTTCCCCAATCTCTATTCCTTTTCCTTTATCCATTGGATCCTCAGTCCTTTTGACTTTCTGTGATGTTGTTTTCTTTCTACGCACACGCCTCCATCCCACGAATCTTCTTCTCTTCTTCGGCTTTGGTTTCTCCGGAGGTTGGGCTTGGAATTCCATAGGTTCATCAGTGTCAGCCCAATAACCGGAAAAATCCCCGGAAATTTCCATTTCAGTAGAATGGATAGTGATATTATGAAGAGCTTCAGACAACTCATTCATGCTGTGAGCATATATGAAAAACACACAAACTTCTAAGTAAAAATTTTGTAAATCAATTTTTCACATAATCACAGAATAGCAATCAGAAAAATTAAGTATTTCTAAATACTTAATTGGCTTAAATCAGTGGCTCTGATACCACCTTTTTCTGTCACGGCCCCCGGCCCGGTTTTACCCGTTTCAGGAGTCGCGGGACAGAAAACCCGTGGTAACTAATATGATGGCAGCGGAATTTTTAACAGGATCGTTTTAAAACTTTGAAAATGCCCAATTTATTTTATTTCACAAATTATCCATAATTTACAATAACGGTGATTTCACTAGGAAATCCCTATTCATAAAAAACATGTTTCTTTATTTTATTAAGCCACTTCTTCAAGCTTGGAATGCTACACGGCACTTTTTCTGGATCATAGCAGATCACCTGAAACATGTTTTAAAAAGGTTTTATCAGCAGGGAAATACTGGCGAGTCACTCAAGTTGCACAAAACGACACATTGTTATAATATACAGTATTAAGGGTGATTACATTGTTTCTATCAACCAATTACCCCAAATCGGTATTTGTCACTCGACTGTATCTGTGACTATGGTCAGATCACCCATTGGCTAACCCGTTGTACAATGGTAACGGGTGTCAAGTAATGTATACAAAACCCCACATACCGGCAGTAATTGAAGATTACAAAGACTTAATCCCTGTAATTATAACTGGAAAACATTTAGGGTTTTGTAAAGTATTTTGATAAAAAGAGAATGACTCACCTTACAGATTTAAACGGGCAGCGTTTAGCCTACTGATTTTAGCTTGGTTAACCTAAATCAAATAATAATGCACACGAAAACTAGGTCAGTAACTTAATACAACTTTTACGACAACTCACGAGATCAAAACCTTCACGACGAATGACAAAGTACAGCCCAAATACGGGCAGCACTTAAACATCCATCGGACTGGTTTTTATAGATCAGACATTAAATCGTAGCAGTGATCGAGTTATTACCCTGTTATCGTAGCAGAGGTTCGGGATTATAACTACTTTTGAACGAAACAGCGTATAAGTGAGTGTACGTAACGAAATTTAACGTCGAAACAAGCAAACAGTTCAAGTTCCAAGCCCCTGGATTTATAGCCCAAATTTGGACCTCCCGTGTGTCGCGACAGGATCACCCATCCCTGTCGCGTGTCTGGGAACCCAAAGCAGGCTAGGCCTGCTTTGTCACCTACTAAGCCCTGCTGAGTCGACGAAAGGATGGGGGATTTAATACATGTGTGTTCGTAACATTCAGATTTCACTATTAAGTCTCACTTAATATATTTTATTTCCAACTTCAAAACATAAATATTCTTCCCAAAAATATTATATTTTAATACATGTGATTTTCCCAAAATAATACTTAGTAATATTATTTTTACCGTAAAAATAATATTTACGTAGTTCACAAAATAATCGTAAACACTTATACAAGTGATGTTGTGACAGAAGAATATATACTAAATATATATATGTATCACGTTTTATTTTGTGAAAATCCCACCTCCGATGTTTTGTAAATATAGTCGTGGCGAAACTTATATTTTGAAAACAAGTCAAAATGTCTTTCTAACACTTATAGTGAAAATATTTCTAAGTGTTAGGCTTTTTGGAAGAATTTCGCCAGAGTTTCCTCTGTAACTGGAGGTGGCCACGCTTTCAAGCGTATCATTTTCTTTTACAAATCAACCAACAATTTTCTCAATCAACCAAAACAATGTTCAAATCACAAACTAGTCAAAATATGTATATAAATCGCATAAAATTTCATGAACTTGTGATTTATTCAAACTATGAAGTAAATCCCATTACTTTTAGTGGATCTTTATATAAAACTATCCGATTTTGTAAAAACCTCGTTTTTATGGAAGTTTCGTCTTTACAACTTCTCGTCATCTTTTTCAAAAATAGTTATTTTGTCGAAACTGGTGTTACACAAGTGTTTACATACTTGTGTGTTCTAAAAACCATTCTCGTTAGTGTAAGATCCGTCTTTTAAAGTATGTTTTCTCTTGACACGTGGTCCTTTGAAAATACCGCTTGTAGATACGTAGATCTACTAGTTTTAAACACTATTGTACAAACTAAAACACTTTTACACAAGTTCATGATTCTTGTGTGGTAGAGTTTCATCTTCTAACCCTTGTTATACTTAAACAAGCTTTATGTCATAATCCAAGATCATGACTAAACCGGGTTAAGTGATGATCCGAGCTACCACAACATAGATCGGGTCTCAATAATCACAAATTTCAATTACTACAACATTTACACAACTAGTGAGCTTTTAACCATCATTTTTCATGTTTTAAGTAGACTTTTATGCTTCATCTTGTAAGTAATCGAGTTTTAACCGTCATATATCGTTTTAACCACATTAGAATAGTTCAAGAAGGTGATTTAAGCAACATACCACTAGCTCGAGGCTAGGGAAGAATCTATGCAAAAAACGCGTGGATAAAAGCAAAGTAAAGAGGTCCTTCGCCTTCCGTTTGCTCCAAAACTCCTTATATGCGACCCTTAACACTTGTAGATGATTGGAACTTGCAAGATCAAACTCGAAAATGGATGTATGTGGAGAGGGGTGTTCGGCCGAAGCTATGTAGAGAAGGAGAGAGAGTTGTGTTTTGAGTTGTGAAGTGTAGGTTATGTTGTGCTAATACTTGAACTTATAGATAATTAGTGTAAGTATTATCCAAAGGTTTATGTGCTTTCTAGATATTAGACACTTAAGATTAAAATAATCAACAAGAGTACAAGTGTGTCCCCCTCATGGGGACGGTTAGTGAGGGGGGGGGTACTAGTCCGAATCCAACTAGATAGTTAGGCACATAGTTAGGTTAATATAGTTAAGTTTAGGGATTAACCCGGTTAGTAGTGTGTCGGGTGTTATGACGGGTGTTAGGGTATTCAGGGACCCTAACTGGCTCAGAAAAAGATAAGAAATGGAAATAACAATATTTTCATGTTCCGGGTATAGTCCGGTTGTTCGGTTGGATAGTAATCCGTTAAGGTGCTTAACAAAGCTTTAAAGTGTCGTTAATACCCTTTTTAGTGACACAACTCATTTCTGACACTTTGGAAAGTGTCTAGTAATATTTTTCTCATGTTTTGGCAATTTATTAGTTAGCTAAAAGCTGAATTATTATGTAAAGTACTGAGTTTTGTACTTAGAGTACGATTTAGGCACATCCAGTCATTGTAACTTATTCTTAGAGACGCAGTTCTACAACCCTTATATCCCTACACTCACCACTAGTGTAGCAAAATATTTCAGGCTCTTACAGGCCTTAGAGGCAGTGTTTGCCTGATGCTGGCTTTATCAGCATGTTCGTTAGGTTATCCGCTATAGTGCTACTGTGCTTTTTGTGCATCATGTTTGTCACTAAGGTTCAGCATGTAAATAATGTAGTGACAGCAAGCAAAGTATGATGCAAGTAAGTACATGTATCAGTATTCAAGTAGCAGTTTATTCACAAGTTCAAGCAAGCACAGTAATTAAGCAATAATTAATTATTAATTATGTTGTACGGATACCAGGTTTAGTGAGGGTTGTCACATTCTCCCCCCGTTAAATAAATTTCGTCCCGAAATTTTAAGTTCTGCTTGTAGATGCAGGGTTCTTAGGAAATAGGTGGGGGTATTTCTCTTTCATCCGGTCCTCACGCTCCCAGGTGTACTCAGGACCGTGTCTGGCATTCCAACGAACTTTGACGAGCTTGACACTGCTCTGGCGGGTCTTGTTTACTTTCCAATCCGTAACCTCAACCGGTTCTTCAACGAAATGGAGCGTGTCGTCAACATGGATCTCGTCGATGGGAATGGCAATGTCATCTTGAGTTGGACTTTTCTTCAGGTTGGATACATGGAATCTATCGTGAACAGAATGGAGTTCAGCAGGTAGGTCCAACTTGTATGCTAGTAGTCCTATTCTTTTCAGAATTCTGAAAGGACCAATGTAGCGCGGATTTAACTTCCCACGCTTTCCGAAGCGTGCCACACCCTTCCAGGGTGAAACCTTCAATAAAACCATTTCTCCCACTTGAAATTCCACATGTTTCCGGTTTGGATCCGCATAGGCCTTCTGTCTGTGGCGAGCTGCTTCGATGCATTTTAGAATCTGCGCAATCTTGTCCGTCGTCTCTTGGACGATTTCAGGACCAGCAAGCTGCCTATCACCTGCGTCAGCCCAACATAAGGGTGATCGGCACTTGCGTCCGTAAAGGGCTTCAAATGGCGCGACACCAATACTGGTGTGGTAGCTGTTGTTGTATGAAAATTCGACCAAAGGCAAATGCTTATCCCAGCTACCGCCCAAATCCATAACACACGCTCTCAGCATGTCTTCCAAAGTCTGTATCGTTCGCTCGCTCTGGCCGTCAGTTTGCGGATGAAACGCAGTGCTCAGATTCAATTGTGAGCCAAAGGCTTCTTGGAAGGATTGCCATATCCTTGACACAAACCTTCCGTCTCTATCAGAGATGATTGAGAGAGGTACTCCATGGCGCGTAACGATCTCTCTCATGTAAATTTCAGCCAACTTGCTCGTATTATCCTTCTCTCTGATAGGTAAGAAGTGTGCTGACTTCGTTAATCGATCCACTATTACCCAAATAGTGTCATGGCCTCTCGGCGTTCTTGGCAGCTTCGTAATAAAATCCATTGAGATTTGTTCCCATTTCCACTTGGGAATCTCAGGTTGTTGCAGAAGTCCTGAAGGCTTCTGGTATTCGGCTTTAACCTTAGCACACGTTAAACATTTGCTCACATACACAGCAACATCGCCTTTCATCCTAGGCCACCAATAATAATCTTTGAGATCCTGGTACATCTTATCCGCTCCATGGTGGATAGAGTACCGCGACTTGTGAGCTTCATCGAAAATAACCTTCCTTAAACCTCCAAACAAAGGAACCCAAATCCTTTTCTCAAAACATAACGTTCCTTCCTCGTTTGGTACCAGCAGTTTCTCCATCCCACG
Source organism: Helianthus tuberosus (assembly GCA_030545235.1). Taxonomy (NCBI): domain Eukaryota; kingdom Viridiplantae; phylum Streptophyta; class Magnoliopsida; order Asterales; family Asteraceae; genus Helianthus; species Helianthus tuberosus. The sequence continues at coordinate 22,206,922 of CM060357.1, read as the reverse complement.
GAGATATTCTTCTTCAAGGTTTCCTTCCTTGAAAGCTTCTTTCTGCGCGGCACGAATGCGCAAGGAAAGATCGGTTCGGATAATCATTTCTAAAGCCCTAACCCTTATGGGCTTGATCCTCTGTTTTCGACTTAGGGCATCGGCGACCACATTCGCCTTCCCTGGATGATACTTTATCTCGCAGTCGTAATCGTTCAGCAACTCAACCCATCGTCTCTGCCTCATATTCAGCTCCTTCTGGTTGAATATGTGTTGTAGGCTCTTGTGATCTGTAAAGACTGTACACTTTGTACCATAAAGGTAGTGTCTCCAGATCTTTAATGCAAAAACCACTGCGCCAAGCTCCAAATCATGTGTGGTATAGTTCTTTTCGTGCACTTTCAGTTGACGCGATGCGTAAGCAATAACCTTTTGGCGTTGCATCAACACGCAACCCAATCCTTGATGTGAGGCGTCACAGTATACCACAAAATCGTCTGTACCTTCCGGTAGTGCTAAGATTGGCGCATTGCAGAGCTTATCCTTCAGTATCTGGAATGCTTCCTCCTGTTTGACTTCCCAATCAAACTTCTTATCTTTCTGGGTGAGGAGCGTCAAAGGTTGAGCGATCTTCGAAAAGTCCTCAATGAACCTTCGATAGTAGCCAGCCAAACCCAAGAATTGTCGAATCTCGGTTGGCGTCTTTGGCGTTTCCCAATTCTTGATCGCTTTGATCTTTGTTGGATCCACATGGATTCCGTCTCCATTTACCACGTGTCCAAGGAATTGAACTTCACGTAGCCAAAATTCGCACTTGGAGAATTTGGCATACAACTGTTCCTTCTTCAGCAACTCCAAAATAGCTCTTAGATGTTGTTCGTGCTCGGCCTTTGTTCTTGAATAAATCAAGATGTCGTCGATGAACACAATCACGAACTTGTCCAAGTACGGCTTGCAAATTCTATTCATCAAGTCCATAAAGTCTGCAGGTGCGTTTGTCAAACCAAACGGCATAACAAGGAACTCGTAGTGTCCATATCGAGTTCTGAAAGCTGTCTTTGGGATACTCTCCTCTTGTATCCTTAACTGATGGTATCCAGATCGAAGATCGATCTTTGAATAAAAGCTTGAGCCTTGCAGTTGATCAAACAGATCATCGATTCTTGGCAGAGGGTATCTATTCTTGATTGTCAGCTTGTTCAGCTCCCGGTAGTCGATGCACATACGAAAACTACCGTCCTTTTTCTTGACAAACAGGACCGGAGCTCCCCAAGGCGAGAAGCTTGGTCGGACAAATCCCTTGTCTAACAACTCTTGCAGTTGTGTCGACAGTTCCTGCTTTTCAGACGGAGCAAGTCTATAAGGTGCCTTAGCCACAGGCGCGGCGCCTGGAACTAAGTCAATGCGGAACTCTACTTGTCTCTGAGGTGGCAGTCCAGGTAAGTCCTCTGGGAAGACTTCTGGATACTCCCTCACGACAGGGATGTCTTCGATTCTTGGCTCAGCAGCCTTCTTATTCACAATGTGTGCCAGGAAGGCAACACATCCTTTCTGCAAACACTTTCGCGCTTTCAGGCAGCTGATAATTCTTAACGGCGTATCACGCTTCTCCCCGTGAACCACAATTGTTTCGCCATCTTTGGTTGGGATACGAACGACCTTTTCGTGACAAACTATCTCAGCCTTGTTGCCTGATAACCAATCCATTCCTACCACCACGTCGAAGCTTCCCAACTGGACTGGTAGTAGATCCAAAGCAAACTCACGTTCTCCCAATTCGATCACACAGCCTCTGATAACTTCATTGGCTTCTACTAACTTCCCATTAGCCAATTCGATTGAGTAGGGAATATCTAACTTATTAGCGGCTAAACCAAGCATATTCTTAAATTCTAACGACACGAAGCTATAATCGGCACCAGTATCAAATAAAACGGATGCATAGCGCTGGTTTACAGGGAACGTACCAGTAACGACATTGGGGTCCTGGCGCGCTTCCCTTGCTTCGATTTGGAACACTCTTCCACGGGCTTGGTTTAACTCTGGGAAGTTCTTCTTAAAATGCCCGATATCTCCGCAGTTAAAGCATCCAAGTCTTTGCCCGTTTCCACCTCCATTTCCTGCTGGGTTGTTGTTTTGGTTCGCATTTCCCGCTTGATTCGCAATGTTGCCTCGATTCCCGTTTCCTCCATTGTTTCCTTGTGGGCGATTACCACCACGATTATTATTTCTATTCCCAAATCCTCCTTGGCCTCCCCGGCCGGCACTAGCCCAACAAGAATCTTTCAAGTGGCCCGGCTTTCCACATGTTTCGCATACTTTCACACTACAATGGCCAGTATGGTGGCATTGACAGGTATTACACTTAGGCTGGGTGCCCTGATATCCTTTTCCTTTCTTTCCACTACCAGCTGTAACCTGAGCTGGCGTGCCTGATCCTCCTTTCTTAACCGCCACACTGGCGCCCTGCTTGAAGTTCGAGAACTTCCGTTTGTTACCTCCTGATGACTCGACGTGAGTCTCTTTCTTCTTAAGCTCAGCATCATCAAACTTGTTCAGGCGAATAGCCTCCTCTGTGAGAGCCACGCTCAAATCGATCGCTTCAGTAATGGTCGCAGGCTTGGATGAGGTCACCATGCTTATGATTTGAGGAGCTAATCCCCAAATGAAACGTTCAATCCGCTTGAACTCCGGAGTGACCATGTAGGGTACCACATGCGATAAGTCATGGAACCTTTGAACGTATTCTGCGATCTTCGGACCGTCCATTTTCAAGTGCCAGAACTCGGTTTCCAATCTTTGGATTTCCGCGCAGGAGCAGTACTTTTTGCGCATAAGTTCCTTCAGTTCGGTCCAGGTTAGCGCGTAGGCAGCAGCTTCACCAAGTGTCTGTACTTGCAAGTTCCCCCAAGAGAGGGCTCCATCCAAGAATAGCCCTGAGATATAGGTGACTTACTGATCCAATGCGCATTTGCTCATGCGTAGAACAGATTCAGTTTTCTCCGCCCAACGAACAAAGGCGACAGCACCTCCTGTGCCATCAAAGTTGACCGGTTTGCAGTCTAGAAACTGCTTGTAGGTGCACCCTGCACATACATTGCAACACGTGAACGGCATTAGCATCTTTGCTAAAGATATCCAATTAGGTCATGGTATGTCTAAATGACTTAGTATTACCATGAGGTGGATTATTGTTGTTGCCAGTGTTGCCAGAGTTGCTTCCACTAGTCCCTCCTTGAGAGGCGGCGTATTGTGCAATGGCAGCAGCGATAATTTGCTGGAGTTCTGCCTCATTGGTAGGCATGTGTGTCTCCCGTCTCGGCGGCATCTTCTAAAAGATGTGTTTACGTCGGTCAGGCCATAGTTATAATACATAAGTCAGGTCATAATTTAGCGTATGTATATAACGATAGTAATAGTACATAACATCTCATGTTATAATCATATCAATCACACAACATCCCATGTCACAAACATCAATCACACAACATCCCATGTCCTAAAATACCAATAACCAAATCAAGCATCAAATATGATGAGAATACTGCGATTGCCATATATCGAGACCACATAGTAAGCGTACAAGTACATCACAGTGTCATACAACATCAGTCGACTAAGGGCTACATCAGCCTAGTCCAAAAACTATATCGAATCAGTGTCAATACATCAAATACATGTCAACAAAAATCAGAATCATGATGTAGTCTCCAAAAATGCAGTGCAGTCAAAAGCATTCGTCGTCTTCTCACCAATGTCTACCTATACGGTACTGAAGAGCTCTACACGGATGGCGGTGGAGGAGGGGGAAAGTGAGTGTAAAACAAGCGGCGCAAATTGAGCCAGTCCTCCTCCATGGCTCTCTGGGTACGCAAGAATGAATCAACCTGCTGCTCCAGGGCAAAAAGGCGTGCAGCATAGTCTGGTGATAAAGGTCGAGAGGGCTGCAAAGGAGAGTGTGTCTGACCCTGGCACGGACACGGCGGCGGCTGAGCTCTCTCAAGCTCCTGAATGCGCTGTATGTGTGCCTCGTGCCGGGCGACAAAAGACATCAAAACGTCCTCAATAGTATACCCCATGTGGAAAGAATGGTAGGGGTCAGTCGGTGGCATAGCAGAGTGTGGTGCCCAAAGGAACGGCTCACTGGTGGGATCAAAAGGTGCCACATGAAATGGAGAAACAGGGGGGAAAAGTAGCAGACGGTGGTATAGCAGTGATAGATACCGGTATATGTTCAAAAGAGTGAGCCGAAGAACCTTCTCCAGCTCGTGCTGGAGGTGTAAATTGAGGAAATGAAAAAGAAGTATCAATGTGACGGGTATCAGGGATCTGAGAAGGAATAGGTGGAACCTCGTCATCAGCAGGAATCCACCCACACTAGGCGTGCTCATCTCGTGGGTCAATCTGTGCCTCAAAAAGCGCACGATCAAACTGGGCTGGCATAGGATCATGGTGAGGTACAACAAGAGGGTCAACTGGTGCATCAGCAATGAGTGGGGGATCAACATGATCAGCAGAAAAGACATGATCGCCCTCCAACAATGGAGCATCTACAGGGTGATCATCAATAGGTGGGTCAGCAATGACAGGCTCAAAAATAGGTGCGTCAGCATGAACTGGGTCATGCTCAAGTACTTGGTCAGGAGCAGGGTCTAGTGGCTGCTCGGGCTCATCAAAGGCCATCTCAAAATCAAACTCAGGGTCGATGGGATCAACTGGGTCGACTGGATCCTCCATAGGCTGATCCATGGGTATAAACTCTATATCCTCATCTGGGTCGAATCCTGGGGGAAAGTCAGGATCGGAATCCTCCATATCATCATGGTCGAAAGCAAAGCTAGGAATAGGGGCAACAGAGGATGCCTAGTCGAGATCTGATCCATGAGAAAAGTGTTGCGCACTCTGAGTGTGTGAAGGTGCGGAAGCCACAGACTCGAAAGAGTCTGGGACCGGAGAGTGAGCAGGTGACTCCTCTGCGGGAGCATCTGCGATCATCGAAAGATCTCCAGCAGGAAGAAGGGCCTCGCCCTGAACCTCATCCTCTAAGGGCTCGTCATCAAACAGATCGACGTCGTCGTCAGCGTCGGCGTCGGCGTCGAGAAGCAAATCATAGGCAGGATAAACAGCTAAGGGTATGGGAGCAGGGATCTCCACTAACGGTAGGTCTCCGGCCAAAGGGCCATCAGCGATCTCATCAGCACCATCAGGTAAAGCAAAGGGCTAGAAATCATCCTCGTCCGTGCTCGTAACGTCGGATGTGTGAACCTCGCGCTCAGAAGACTCTAGGTCGTCCGATACTATAGGTCTAGGTCCTGTGGTGTCTGAATCACCAGTGCGAGAGGTGTCCATGGTGTCTGTAACATAAATACAAACATGCACAAACAGTCAATCATACAATCAGATAATCACATAAGTTACCAAGTAAGCAATCAAATAGTTCTCCTAGTCCCACTAGCCTCCCAGCCTCTCAGACTGTTCTTCCTAGTCCCACTAGCCAATTTCTCCCAGCCTCTCAGACTGCTCTTCCTAGTCCCACTAGCCAATTCTCCCAGCCTCTCAGACTGCTCTTCCTAGTCCCACTAGCCAATTCTCCCAGCCTCTCAGACTGCTCTTCCTAGTCCCACTAGCCAATTACCTCGATCTCTCAGACCGAGCCTCGGCCTCTCAGACCGAGCCTCAGCCTTTCTAGACTGAGCCTAAAATTAATAAATAAAATGTGCTCAACATTTGTTTGTAAAAAGTTTTGGATCTGGACTTAAGTGGTATGCAGTAAAAATGTTTTCGTGAGAGCCCTAGTGATCATAGTCTAGACTCGAGAAAGAATCCTAGTTCGCTATGATCAGAGCTCTGATACCAAGCTGTCACACCCTGGCTTTGCGGAAGCGTGGTTAATTTTGGTGTGACTTCTTAATACCATAGCTTAACCATAACAAAGCTATATGAAATAAAATCATGCAAGATCATCCATTTGATTAAGTTTTAAAACCAGAGTAACATACCATTGTCTTAGAGACTTACAACATCATAACATAAAACATTGTCTTGAAAAACATAAACATCAACATGAAATAAACGCAGTTTAAGATTTGTGACTTGTCCAGGAAAGAGTCACATTTCCCAAACTGGGATGACCTTGGAACCCTTATGCAGCGGGAAAACATAACATACCGTGCCAGATCTTTAATTTCCTGAAATACATGCAAGTTGAAAAATCAACAATAATGTTGAGCGAGTTCATGTGTAAGTGAGTAAGTAAACCTTTGTGAGTATAAAAATAGTCTTGGTATGTAGCAAATAAGGGAATTGAGATCACCAATGGTTTGCAAGGCCACTGATATATGTGAAGTGCAAATAGGGAGACTCAAACCTAGCAGATTTCGCCACGGCATTAGTATGTGGACAAAGTCACCCCGAGGTCCGTTTCTAGTTTGGCCTGGGGCTGGGCTCGCTACACCCAGATAGATCTACCGCTCCTGTCCCTCGATCCCGACATGAGGACTAATGGCCTCATATTGCTCCTACCCACTCACATGATCTAAGTAGTAAACCTCCTTACGCTAACCATACCGTGTATAAAGTACTTGTAATCAAAGTAACATGTATTTCACCCCCGTAGTTAAGAAAACTGAAAACAGTTAGAGAAAAGGGGGACATGAACTCACAGTGGTGCGTCTCTACCAAGTATGCCTCCAAATCGATCAGCTGTATGACGACCTACACGTGCTAACTCTATTAGACGGACGGTCGTGCCTTAGCTTTATGGTTTAAGTTTTTGGGAAATAGTTAGGCAATTATTTCGTGTTTACGTTCTGTATATACTTGGTAGTTATTCTCCTTCCCAAGGATGGGGGATTTAATACATGTGTGTTCGTAACATTCAGATTTCACTATTAAGTCTCACTTAATATATTTTATTTCCAACTTCAAAACATAAATATTCTTCCCAAAAATATTATATTTTAATACATGTGATTTTCCCAAAATAATACTTAGTAATATTATTTTTACCCTAAAAATAATATTTACGTAGTTCACAAAATAATCGTAAACACTTATACAAGTGATGTTGTGAAAGAAGAATATATACTAAATATATATATGTATCACGTTTTATTTTGTGAAAAGCCCACCTCCGATGTTTTGTAAATATAGTCGTGGCGAAACTTATATTTTGAAAACAAGTCAAAATGTCTTTCTAACACTTATAGTGAAAATATTTCTAAGTGTTAGGCTTTTTGGAAAAATTTCGCCAGAGTTTCCTCTGTAACTGGAGGTGGCCACGCTTTCAAGCGTATCATTTTCTTTTACAAATCAACCAACAATTTTCTCAATCAACCAAAACAATGTTCAAATCACAAACTAGTCAAAATATGTATATAAATCGCATAAAATTTCATGAACTTGTGATTTATTCAAACTATGAAGTAAATCCCATTACTTTTAGTGGATCTTTATATAAAACTATCCGATTTTGTAAAAACCTCGTTTTTTATGGAAGTTTCGTCTTTACAACTTCTCGTCATCTTTTTCAAAAATAGTTATTTTGTCGAAACTGGTGTTACACAAGTGTTTAGATACTTGTGTGTTCTAAAAACCATTCTCGTTAGTGTAAGATCCGTCTTTTAAAGTATGTTTTCTCTTGACACGTGGTCCTTTGAAAATACCGCTTGTAGATACGTAGATCTACTAGTTTTAAACACTATTGTACAAACTAAAACACTTTTACACAAGTTCATGATTCTTGTGTGGTAGAGTTTCATCTTCTAACCCTTGTTATACTTAAACAAGCTTTATGTCATAATCCAAGATCATGACTAAACCGGGTTAAGTGATGATCCGAGCTACCACAACATAGATCGGGTCTCAATAATCACAAATTTCAATTACTACAACATTTACACATCTAGTGAGCTTTTAACCATCATTTTTCATGTTTTAAGTAGACTTTTATGCTTCATCTTGTAAGTTATCGAGTTTTAACCGTCATATATCGTTTTAACCACATTAGAATAGTTCAAGAAGGTGATTTAAGCAACATACCACTAGCTCGAGGCTAGGGAAGAATCTATGCAAAAAACGCGTGGATAAAAGCAAAGTAAAGAGGTCCTTCGCCTTCCGTTTGCTCCAAGACTCCTTATATGCGACCCTTAACACTTGTAGATGATTGGAACTTGCAAGATCAAACTAGAAAATGGATGTATGTGGAGAGGGGTGTTCGGCCGAAGCTATGTAGAGAAGGAGAGAGAGTTGTGTTTTGAGTTGTGAAGTGTAGGTTATGTTGTGCTAATACTTGAACTTATAGACAATTAGTGTAAGTATTATCCAAAGGTTTATGTGCTTTCTAGATATTAGACACTTAAGATTAAAATAATCAACAAGAGTACAAGTGTGTCCCCCTCATGGGGACGGTTAGTGTGGGGGGGGGGGGTACTAGTCCGAATCCAACTAGATAGTTAGGCACATAGTTAGGTTAATATAGTTAAGTTTAGGGATTAACCCGGTTAGTAGTGTGTCGGGTGTTATGACGGGTGTTAGGGTATTCAGGGACCCTAACTGGCTCAGAAAAAGATAAGAAATGAAAATAACAATATTTTCATGTTCCGGGTATAGTCCGGTTGTTCGGTTGGATAGTAATCCGTTAAGGTGCTTAACAAAGCTTTAAAGTGTCGTTAATACCCTTTTTAGTGACACAACTCATTTCTGACACTTTGGAAAGTGTCTAGTAATATTTTTCTCATGTTTTGGCACTTTATTAGTTAGCTAAAAGCTGAATTATTATGTAACGTGCTGAGTTTTGTACTTAGAGTACGTTTTAGGCACATCCAGTCATTGTAACTTATTCTTAGAGACGCAGTTCTACAACCCTTATATCCCTACACTCACCACTAGTGTAGCAAAATATTTCAGGCTCTTACAGGCCTTAGAGGCAGTGTTTGCCTGATGCTGGCTTTATCAGCATGTTCGTTAGGTTATCCGCTATAGTGCTACTGTGCTTTTTGTGCATCATGTTTGTCACTAAGGTTCAGCATGTAAATAATGTAGTGACAGCAAGCAAAGTATGATGCAAGTAAGTACATGTATCAGTATTCAAGTAGCAGTTTATTCACAAGTTCAAGCAAGCACAGTAATTAAGCAGTAATTAATTATTAATTAAGTTGTACGGATACCTGGTTTAGTGAGGGTTGTCACACACAATGTCAGGAATAACCTTGGCCATTTGCTCGGCCATTTGTTTAGCGATCAACCCCACGAGGTCTTGCTTTGAAAACATGTCCTCGTTGTTGTTGGAACCCTTTTTCGAACCTGATCGCGACTTCTTGGACTTCTTGGACGAGCTTGGGGAAGACATCTAGAGGTTCGAAAGAGAAGTAAAGGATGAGACTTGATCATTATTTAAAATAGCGTTTTGCATGGAAGATCATTTAAGTATCATGTAACACGTATGATTCACATAAATTGGCATGAATTCAACAAGTATTCACAAAGTTTAAACACGTATGAATGCGTAAAAGAGTATAAATTTAGTTTGTTCACGAGAGTTATTTATGTTTTTTATTGCGAGAGACGTGAGAATCATGCATCGGTTTTGAAATAAACGAGGTAGAAGTATTAAATACATAGAAATTGAGATAACAGAAAAGAGAGGCTTGATAAAACATTGGATTATTTTGGGTTTAGAAACTTCGACTATTCCAAAGTGAATCGAAAGTCCTTTCAAATTAGGGAAACGTGCTTTGGCCTATAGGTAAAATACTCTCGTCAAGAAGTGATTAACGGTATTTTACCCTTCCAGTTACTACACATCCCTAATCGATTGAAAATTCGAAACTTTGGCGGGATTGAAAATCGAGGAATGGGACTAGTTGACAAGATACGGGTTTCACCCCTAACTTGACAACATCGTACCCTAAGTGTGGTGGTACTTGTCGGGTCAAGAAAATTAATTCCGACACTTTGACGAGGGTCCACTTGAATTTGAATTGGAAATTCACCATCAAGATGTGGATTTCACTCCTAACTTGATGGCGTAACTTCGTGCAAAATAGAATAGCGGATTGAGAGTAATTCACCAAATTATGGGTTTCACGCCTATTTTGGTGAAATCCTCTCGTTTGTATAATACAGTGGGTTCAAGTCTTCAACGTGTATTGTGTAAATGTCTTAGGAAAGACATGTTGTAAGTATTAAGACAAAAGGAAAAGATAGAAGCAAGTGGGAAGAATTTAAGCGTTTTAAACGTTTTAAGCATCACAAACTATCCAGTTCACATGAGGCAGCAATTCACTTTGCACAAAGCTAACAGTTCACTTCACACGAAGCGAGGTTCACTTCGTACGAGGTAGTCCAGTTCGCATGGAAAGGTCTGATTTGGGAACTTAAACTATAGACTAGGTCAAATCATGCAATTCTACCTAATTCCCTATAGTTATGGCTCTGATACCAATCTGTCACACCTCAAACGATGGTAGAAACATCGGAGTGACACGAAATAGATTGTTCATTACACACAACACTAGAAGTGACAATAGAATTTAAATAAACTGATTTCATTTCATTTCATTGCATAACAATTGTCAAATTACAATACAAGGGAAATTTCAAATACAACATGTTTCAAATACGACAAAGCAAATTACAACATAACATAGTACAAAATTTGATACAACAATTAAAATCTAAGATTTCTAGATGTGTATCTAAGGCATCGTCACTATGCCCAATTTTAATGCATCATCATCGTGCAATATGTTAAAAATACATGGTTCAATACAACGTATTGGCGAGTATACAAGTTTTGATACATAGCATAGTAATAAAAGTTTAAATGAACCCATATGGCAAGCTAGCTATTCAAGATTAACATTAAACTGAAGTAAATCTAAGGTTTAACGCAAGGAAAAGACTTAACATAACCTCACATTCACGAGCGGTTTGTTACTCCTAGCGCTATACATATTAAGGGTAGGCTTGTACGAAGTTAATGACAAGTTCAACACAAAAGTCTAAGTGTAACTGTGTAGGTTTATAAGTTAACTTATTGCACCCAAAGTATGAAATTGAAAAAAAGGGAATGCGAGTATACTCACGGTTTTGCTAAATCTTCTGTAGAAATCCCGTGAGCGTAGTTTTGGCAGGAGTCAGGTAGACGTAGTACAAGAACGCCATGGTTATTCTACCCGGCGAGCAAAGGGATGGTTCAATTAGTACAGGAACACCAAGGTTACCCTATAGGGCAAAAGAAGGCATGAGTCAGGGTTGGAAGTTTAAGGAACAGAATCTAAGTACTTAGTATAACACGAAAATACAATTAGACAGAAGGTATATTCTGTTCGTGCACTTGTCCCGATACCGAGTTTCTCTATTTTTACGAGTCCTAGTTTGCCCGATAGAATCAATGACAAGGAACACAGAAATCAAAAAAATGAAAACTGAAAAACGAACTGTTCGGACGAGAGAGTCTAGGACGAATGTGCCATTCGTATGAAGAGGACTATCATTTGGGACGGAGTGTCGTTTGAACGTTTTAACTATTAAACAAGTATGTTCATGATTTCTGTTTAGGTTTATTAGTTATTATATTAGTATATCATTAGTCCAGAATAATCAGAAGATGCATATAAGTCATGCATGGAGGCTTTAACCTCGTTTTAGTTCACCAAAGCACAAATTAGTTAAATTAGTTAACTGACCGGTTGGTCATGAATACAGAAAGGAAAGATAGAATGTAAAATAATCCAAACAACCGAACAATGTACAACCCAGGTGTGCCAACACGACATAGAAAGAATTAACTAAGTGTTGGAGGCTGGACGGGGTTCACTTGTTCTAGGTCTAGGTCTAGGAGATTGTTTGGGTATTCGTTTTACGAGTTTAAGTGAGGTGGTGGATCTAGATTGGAAACCAAGGTTCCCATAGAACACACACTGACATTCCAGAATCATCTATATTGAAGATAGTGATCTAGACAGTCATTCAACACTTGAATAACATCGGAACTTAGTGAACTGTAGCATGTGGACGAATGTGGGTTCCCTTTTGTACGAGAGGGATGTCCCTCTCGGACGAGTGGGCCTGCAATTTGGACGACTGTGACTGTTTATTAGGTAAAATCAGTTTGTTTTTGTTTAAACTAATCACCTACTTAACTGGAATTAGCTCAATCTTGAATCCACAGCTATTGACTTAGCTTTTGAGCTCATAGAACCTCAGATCCAACTGAGTTCGAAGTCAGAAATTTTGCGAAAAGATTTTTGAAAGATTAACTTCACTTCCATCTTGGTCCTCAACTGAGTTGAGTGTTTAGATCCGCTGCCATGGCAGATCTGATAAACCAAACGGGAGTTGTGAAGAATCTTTGTAAAAGTTTGATGAAAACAGAAGAAAAGTAGAAGAATAAGATGAAATCAATTGTTTATGAGCTAAATACTCACTTAGGAGTGTGAGATGAGTTATAAGTGAATTACTCGAAGTTGGTTTAAGAGAGAATTCAGAAGTTGAAGGTTGGAAGTGAAGGAAATGGACTTGTATTTATAGGCTGAAGGTGGCAGGTTGGGGCGGATGCGCATCAGACGAATGGGCCAGGCCCATTCGCACGAGAGTGCCAGGCCCAAAAGCCCATTTTCCAATTTTGCTTGATTTTAACGGTTTTAAGCGTATAAGTGCATTGTATAAGTGTTGTGCATAAATAAAGGAACGTATAAATGTATTTTGCATGTATAATAAGTATGAATGCACATGAATTTGCATGTAAATGGTATCAAGTATGTATGTAACACGAATAATCGACAAGTATTTATGAGTAATGAATAACACAAGTATATAAATGATGGAATTTTCTTTATGATTCAAGTCTCGGATTACAAAGTTTGGGAGAAAATACGAATACAAAGGAATACAAGTTTCCATAAATGAAAAGTACAATGAACTTTGCTAAATAAGGAAAGTTACAAAAAGCGAGGCGTTACATGCACCGTCGCAAACCACTCAGCAAGGCAATATACTAGGGCGCACACCTCCATATACAATAAATGGTACAAATAGAACAGGTCGCTCTGATTGTACCATTCGGGACTCATCTTGCGTAGTGCAATAGATGTACCGATAAGCCTGTGCAGGTATACAAGAGGTTTGTAATAGCGGTGACCCTGGCCTTGGTCTTGCCAAAGACGTACCTCGATCCATAGGTGATCCGGGTCATCCTCCTCCTGCGGTCAATCAGCTATTCACGGGGTGAACTCAAACGATGATAAAAACTCGACCATCGCCCGGTATAACGACAGGTACGCTAGTTCGAACATGTACCACGACGTGGCTAGTATTTCATAAAGAAAACAATGAAAACAAGTTAATAAATGATATACGTGTCCCTTGTTGTGTCGTCTTTGATTATATCTCAGGCTCTCACCGCCTCCTGACCCACCTCTAGCGGATCCCAATTGGGTCAATATCAAGGGCACCGTGCCCACGACCACGTCCCCGACCTCTGCCCCAACCCCGTCCAGCCTCCTCATCAACCATATATACCAAATATATATTTTTAAAAAATATATAACATTTATTATATTATTTAATAAAAAAACATTTAACAATTTTTATAGTATTTGAAAAACTTCTTTATAACATTTATTTTATTACCTTTAAAAAAATATATAACATTATTTAAAAAACATCTTTAAAACATTTATTATAGTACTTTTAAAAATATATAACATTTATTCTTTATATTAAAAACGTTTTGATAATCTTTATTTTATATGTTTAAAAAATATATAACATTTATAAATACATAACATTTATAATATAAATAAACAAAAATCTAAAATTTCAAAAAAATAAAAAAATAAACAAGGCCTATAGGTGTTGTATAGACCCCATAGATACGTATACGACCAATAGGAAGTTGAATTTGAAGTTTTATTGAAGCATTGCGATGAGTATACACATATGCATCGTATTGATTCAAGGGTTTTTGAAAAAAAAAACCCTAAAAAACCTAACCTTTTAACCCAAAATTCACTTCAACTTCATTGATTTAATGGATAAAATTACAAACAAATGACATATTTTTTATAAGGGAATATAACTAAATTCCTCACATATTTTTAAGGTTTTCCTTATAATATAACTAAACTCCCAAAATTCACCTTTATGTTGGTGCATTTTATGTGACAACAACTTTGTGTTGTTTTTTGGATATCTTAAACAAAGACTTAGATATTGAACACTTGAAGTTCCGAAGGTATGATATTTAAGGTTGACGAGTCCTAGTTATTGAAGGCGTTATAATGGTCCAAAATATTCAATACTTCTGAAGACTCAAATGGTCCAAATTATTCAAGTAGTACTGAAGGCTTCCTATGGTCCGAATTATCAAGAAGATGGCCAAGTTTATCAAAAGATTCGCATGGGTCTGAGTTTTAGACCTTCAGTAGGTCCAAGTTATGTTATCTGATATTGTTCTGAGTTTATGATTAAGTGTATTGTTGGGCCTGGCCCAGTTTGCAAGGTTGTGTAAGATAAACAGCTTATGCATTAGGGTTTAGGTTAGACATTAGAGTGAAAGTTACAGAGAATTTTGGAGAGAGAAAAACATAGAGTGGCTGTGAGTTCTCTTCTGGTATTGGTTAATTTTAAACACTTATGTTGGATAATAATAGAATACCGGGTTTTAAAGTAACTGTTTGTTTTCATCATATGATATACTTGTTTCTGTATTTGTCTGATCTACTGAGAGGATTCCGCACTCTTAGTGGATTATCAATCTCGTATTCGATCCAAGGATTAGGGACCTACACTTTAACGCCCAAAAAATTTGAAACGTTCGGTTGAAATTTTTGGGTCGTACCATCAAGTGTGTGTTTTTTAAGTTTAGATTGTATATGGCTTTAGGGTCGTGTATCAGACATAATACGCACCCTTATACGACTCATATTAGCCTATACGAGACGTATAAAAGTCTCGTAGTATGTTGATACACCAAATTGTTTTCATGATACGACACCCCTATACGAATCGTATAGGGCAATATGAGTCATATAATTATTATACCACTCAGTTTTGACCTATACGATGCATATATGGGGTAAAATCAAAATTTCATAATTTTAGGTTTTGCCTTTTCGATGTGTATACGGGTTGTATTTTGACATATTTTGTTATCACGTGTCGTTTTATAAAGTATATGCTCTATACGTGTCATATCGATGACGTTCGGTTACGTGTGGTATCGTATTTTATGATTATGTGTCGTTTTGTTTTGAATCCACTTGTACTCTTACGCATTGTATTATATCTATACGTTTCATACTGGTATCATTACTTGACATATTTTATTGTTACATGTCGTATTATGACGTATATTGTCTGTATATGACGTATTATGGCGTATATTTTCCAGACGTGTCGTATCGGTGACGTTCGGTATTGTGACGTTTATTGTCTATATGTGATGTATTTGGGTGTAGATTGCATGTACGTGTCGTATTATGCCATATTTTGTCTGTACTTGTCATATTATTGCATACTATGGCATATTATGTCTGTATAATGTCGTATTTTAGTGTATATTATTGGTTGTGTGATGTATTGTATCATTATACAACTAAAAAACACTTGAAATACATTATACAAACAAAATACACTTAAAATTACAAATTAATCTAGATAGTACACATTTCTATCTGGATTTGGATTCATTATCGACTTATAGCAGTCAATGGGTTTCGTTTAGTTTTGTTCATAGTGCTACTTATTCGCCTCGGTGTCTCCCCCAAAGATGTTTGGTCGCGGCATTGGATATACCACTTCTAGTTTGACACTGATGAAATGACCCTTGTCAACAATTACCAGTGATACCACATAATGAGGGACAAGTCCATGGTCAGGATGATAGAAGGGTAAGAAAGTCGAATTGCCTTCTAAGCTTAATAGGTGAACAATCACACCAAACCTATCAGCAAGCAGGATTCCCGCCTAAGGCATCTCCATCCAATGATCACTGGGTGCAAATCCAACTCCGTTAAATTTTATTCTCTTTAGTTACGCGTTATAGTCTCCCAATAAATCCCCGCACAAATGTACTGCCACATCTTTTTGTTGTCGCCCGTAATCTCCGGTACCAGTTGATGTGCTAAAAGTAGTTTAATAAAAACAACCTAAATTAGACACTAAGTAATACTCTAGACTTTCTAAACTCGACTAAACTACTAACCGGCAAGCGGACCGATCGACTCTAGTAAAGCTAAGTAAGTCCGGAAATCGAACCTACATGACTCAATTTAACTACGTTAACTAACTTATCTAGACTGACACTAACATGAACTATTTTTATATTTGATGGGGGGGGGGGTTTCTAAATATTCTAAAATTGTGATTTAAATTAAATTAACTAACTAAATTAACTAAAGCTGAAGGTCACACAAATTAAGACCGAGGACGAATTCAGATGATGGTGAACACACTACTTATGCTAGAATCCTACATATGCTTGACACGTTCTATCTGTTATGGAACTAATGTGGAAACCGGGATCTTAAGATGATAAACTTAAAGGATAACCGAACAGGACTCTCGACCCTTCTTGAGAATAGGGCTGTAAACGAGCCGAGTCGAGCCGAGCTAGACCTAGCTCGAGCTCGGCTCGAACTTGATTCGAGCTGCCTCGGCTCGAGCTCGAATTTCAAATCAAGCTGAGATTTGAGGCTCGAGCTCGACTCGATTAGAATTTGAGCTAGCTCGGCTCGGCTCGATCTAGCTCGAACTAACAAAAAACCGCAAAATTTACTACTTAAAAATGAATTTCTTCATAGTCTAAGGGTTATAATTGTCATTTAATTTAACCATTTGGCTAAATATGCAAGTATAAATAGTTAATTCACTTTGTACATTGTCTTTATCTTCTTTTATAGGGGAAATAATCCCTTAGTTTTTGTTTTCTAAGCGATGTGGGACAAAAAAATGAAGCATGTAAACCTTATCGAGCCAGCTCACAAGCTCACGAGCCGAGCCAGACCAAGCTCGAGCTCGGCTCGTTTGCAAATCGAGCCGAGCCGAGCTGGCTCGTTAACAACCGAGCCAATTTCGAGCCGAGCTTTCTTCGAGCTTTTTTCGAGCGAGCTGCGAGCCACGAGTTTTTTGAACACCCCTACTTGAGAAGACACCTATGGCAACCTATTAAGTTGTTCTAATATCGGTTTAGAGGATTCTCTCACAGGCTTTCCTAATGTGATAATAAAGTACCCTCAAGACAATCTACCTCACACCGCGAAAGTCACAGGTAACTATGGTTTTATGATTAGACTCGATAAGCAAATAGTGAAAGGGCAATTAAGGGGATCTTCTCACAAAGTATCTAATCCTAGAAATCTAACACTAAAGGCAGACCGACAACCTCTCACCTCACAGCTATCGAGATTGGTAGAATACTTAACCCTATTCAAAACGTAATCACAGTTCCTATGGTAAATTGGCCTATTAACCGTAAACTAATCGCTAACACACAGTCCATGACCTAACTAGCATTCACACATGGAAGACATCCACAAAAACGCAAGTGAAACATGTGATGAAATTTAAATAAGATTAAATACACATATACGACTAACATTTAAACCAAAGTCTTTTACTTTATTATTAAACCCACATAATAAGTTCCAAACCGATGAAATAAATGTCAAAACATGGTGTTCATCATTACCTAGGCAGTGTAAGAAGTCTAGCCTGACATATTCATAATCAAAGACAAAACAAGAGTATTATCAAGAAAATAAAACATGTTTTATAATAAAAAATGAGGAACAAGTAAGCCCAGATGATTAAATCATGAGCCACGCAATCTGAGCACTTCCAATCTTCAACCGACGCTTCTTCTCCTTCGAAAACGCTCCAAAAGCTTTCGAATTTTCATCCAAGTTGCTCTCAATTCGTCTAGGATTGTCTGGGATTGATTAGGGTTAAGTATGGGCTTAAATGGGGCTTAAATATGAATTTTTACGCGGTGATCAGAATAGGCGTCACGTCACGCGACCTATATCGCGACGGCCCTACGTACCGAGAATACGGTTTCGGCCATAACTTCTTCGTTTCAACTCCGTTTTCTTCACCGTTTTCGCCTACAGGTTTGTAATTCAATTCTCTATCTTCCCATATTATCAAGTATCCATTTTCATTCCATGAGAATCCTTCAATAAGCCTAAACCTCCTCCGGTGTGCTCGTTTCTTCAACATTTCAGCTTGTTTTCACTCCCGGGACCCTGTGAAGAACACAAGACACCATAATACATAAAACCAATGATAAAATGACATAAAACAACTCAAATTTTATGCAAACTATACATGTAAATAGATGTAATATACATTACATCAACAGTTCACTCCGAATAAAACCAAAGTCATGTTGACTCATCCCTAAACCCTCAGTTGCCACCCGAAACCCACAATGACCATCCGACTTGACATCTTTTATTCTTGAAATTTAAGAGTGAAACGGTTTTGGAATTTGATTTTTAAACGTATAACATCTTCAACCGATTCATCCCCTGGATTAGCGGAAACCCATGGTCCTCGGTTGGCTCTTTTTTTGGGAAGCCGTTGAACGACCGCGTCGCATTACTGACTTTTGAGACTTTGCAACTGTAACACTTTGCATTTCTGTACTTTCCTTATTTAGAAAGTTTATTCGTATTTTCTATTTTTAGAAACTTGTAATCGTAAAATCGTATTCATATTTCATTTCCAATCTTGTAATCCGAGACTTTGATCGATAATGGAATTTTATTTTTTATATACTTATACATGACATGCATACTTGTGTTATACGCAACCATCTCAAATACTTGGTTTTACACGTAACAGATACTTAAAATACAAGGGTTTATAATTGATACTTGCATTTCACTCACACACTACCTTGATACTTAGTATACACAAGAACCGGGTTAGATACGAGAAACAAGCCTATCATAACCCAACCTTCCATTGGGTCGAAGACACACGAAGGCAGCCCAAAAAGCCACCTTCGCGGCCTTCAAGCCCACACGAAGGAGGTTTGATCCTTTACCACACGAAGGCTAGCCTTCATGCCTCCTTGCTTTGCGTAACACACACACACACACGAAGGCACCTTGTACCTTCCCGTCACACGAAACACACACACATACACGAAGGTTGTACCTTCGTGGCCTTAGTTCCACACGAAGGTGACCTTTGTGTAAATAGAAGTGGTCTTCGTATGGAGGATAGCTACAGATGGGACATTCAACGCAAACCAAACTCATTAACTGAGTTGATGAGTTTGTGCTTTCTTGAATCATACAACAAGGTTTAATGGATGGAAATCATCATACGTCCATGCTTTACTTATATGATAATACATGATGGACGAAATATTAAATTATACTATATAATATATAATATATACTTATTAAACCGATCTGTTGATACTAACCGGATTATGGTTGGATGTCAAGAACTTAGGTTAAGATTATCTTAGTTTCTAGGCTTCTCATTTGTGATTCTAATGGGCAAGTTAGGACCCATGAAGACACATGAAAAACTTAATGTCCAAACGAGTGTCTAGACAAAGATGTATTTTCTTGCACATACAATTTTTATATTAATTCCGAATCCAACCTCTCCACAAGCTCCTTATACTCATACACCTTTGTTTCCCCAATGTAGGGTAACTTTGGTGTTCCACCCTCAACGACGTCAACTCATGTTTACTTTGGAAAGCTTTGCAAACCGTGAGTGTACATGACCCCTTTTTATTTTTTCGACACTTTTGGGTGCAATACATATGATTTATTAAACTCACACAATCACATACAAACATGCTTGACACAAACAAACAATCCCTTATACATGCTTAATACGTGATGCTTAGAATTCATACATGATAGAATCTTTATTTGCACTATACTTTATCATTAACTTCGTAGAAGCCTCCCTTAACATGTATAGCACTATAGGAGTAACACACCGTCCGTATTCTTGAGGTCATATTAAGTCGTACAAAAATGGTCTTGTCATTGCGACGACAGGATTACGCTAGTGGGAAACTTTGGGTTGACAAGTAGCAGATGCATGCTAGTATTTTAATGATATGTCTTAGTTTTACAATTACGCCATGTGGATTCATTTAACCGTTTTTATACTTATGCTAGTAATCCAAACTTGTATCCTCGCCAATACTTTATGTGTTGACATGTACTTTAATATGTATTGCAAGAACTTGATGATGATACGTTGAAAGAAATCTGGTAGGACGACTAGAAAAGCACTTTAAATTTTGTTTATGTATTGTACTTTGTTTCATTATTACTTGATATTGTACTTTGCTTCCCAACAATGTATTTCCATTTTAGAAATGAAATGAAATCTTGATTATTAAATACTCGTCGCAAATAGTCGTTATCAAGTCTCGAGCAATCTTGTTTTCGTCTCACTCCGATGTTTCCGTCATCAGTTGGGGTGTGACAGCAACAGTACTTTGTGTTAGAGAGCCTTGCGATAGTATGTAAGAGCTGTACTGGGGAGGGTCACACCTACTTTGTTTGGAATGCTCAGCTGAGCTATGTCTATTAGCCTCTTCTCTCCTTTGTTGTTGGACCTTCAATGTTCAACGCCCGCGAGTCTTTTCTTATACGACATGTGGTTTTTTATCACTAATCAGTGGGTTGCACACCGCCTTAATATTTGACATCATACTTTTCATCACTTGCAGGGGTTCTGGACACATTTTCTTATTCAGATCATCGAATTCTTTATCCAAATCAAAGTCTTCATTATCAATTTTACATGGAGCAAGGTCAAGTTTTCTCCAGAAATCTTTACCGAATCGAGTGGAATAATGCAACCTGCAAACAAAAACGGTTACATCATTGCTCACATATTAAAGTAATATAATAAATCGTAAAATAAGCTTATAAGTACATGTTATTTTCAATTTTCTCCAGACGATAGGCATATGGCAACCACAACCCATATACAGCTGCCAGCCACATGTTGAGCCAAATGTCCGGAACACGGATAGCTTCCGACGAAGCTTGTTTTCTAGTAGGACAAAAGCGTGGATGGAAACATTACAAAATGGATTGCGAAACATAGGAATCTATAGGTGGCGGTTCATTCGCTTGGTGTTACCTTTTTCCAAATATTTCTTTATTTGTTTATGTTGTTTTAATAACATATTGTCGACCTTATCCACCAGACTTTCAAGACTGTATTTATTTGAATTAAGATGACTTCTTAATTCAACATGCATGCTCTCGGCTCTATTTGTCGTAGTTTGGCGAAAGTTCACCATCGATTGGTCCATGCAGATACAAATTTATCTCATTATGTCTTTAACCAATTATCATAGAAGTAAACAAAAATATTTGAAAATATAAAACGTAATCGAATTTTGTATCTATTTATTGAATGTATAAATTTAAAACAAAACATACGTTCACGTTTGTCTCTGGTAAGGACTCTATGAAGGTTTGAGACGTTATAGTCGTATATTGGCTCGTTCGGAGAATCACAAAATTTCGACCATGAACAAGTAAAATACTCCCATTCTGGTTCAGTAAAGGATTTCTTGCAGTATTTTACGATATTTTGTAAAATGTGGAACTTGCAAATATATGTGTGTGCGTTTGGGAAAATTTTGTGGCGCATGTTTATCAGGGCTTGGTCTTTGTCCGTAAGAATTACACGCATTTCCATACACTTGCGCAACATAGACATGATCCTTTTTAGGACCCATATGTATGTTACTTCCTGCTCATTTGAAAGAATCACATTCAAGACTCAAAAGGTCTAGTTTGTCATCATACGCCTTTGTTTTACCCAAACTTCCAACTCATCGCGGGACATAAGCTCCTAAACCACATAAATGTAAAAATATATATAACATTTACAATAATATTTTAACAAAATAAATAACAATTTAATTTATATATTTTAAGAAAATATATATAACATTTATAATAATATTTTAACAAATATATAACATTCATGCCTAATAAGTTTCGTTGCGAGTAAGCGTGTTGCTCGTCAACCAATGACTCTTGGGCGTAAGAAGACTCACCAACGCCTTATTGTCCGTACGAGGCCTCACTAATGAAAAAGTTGTTTCCATAGTTTTGTTCTACGTACAAAGCTTCATACCCGTCTTCGTAACTCGGACACCCGTAATTGTATTCACTGTTAGGCACAACAAACTGAAAAAAATCAACGGGTAAAAGATGACGGTAAATCTAATGCCTAATTCAAATACGTAAATAAATCTTACCTCGTTCAGATTTAGCAACAATGGTTCCTTGTGATAAGAACAAAAGTCGAACACAACCTCCTACATGTGATCATAATTTACACTCCCATCTTAAGAATCAAGGATGTTAGACCCTTCCTAAAACAACGGTGTGATAAGTATTTCATAAATAAAGCAAGTTAATAAACACTATACCAGACTTCTTTCCAGAATAAACATTCTCGTGTTGCTTGACGATTCGCCAAAAAGCATAATTGAGGTCGAACCAAGACATCGTTAATTGGTTTTCGAAAGAATGAAAGAAGAAATAATGAAATGTTCATCTTCTCCCTTCGTCCTTTATAAAGGTAGAATGCAGCAATCATTTTTTAGAGTCCTATACGACTCGTATTGTCCTATACGAGTTGTATAGGGCTGACGTATCATCACTTATTGTCACTGTTGAAAGGCATCGTGAACCTTATACGAGTTGTATAGCTTTATACGACACGTATAGGGTTAACATGTTACTCCTGTAGCAGCCTTTGATTGGAATTGTAATAACCTTACACGAGTCGTATAGAGCTATACGACTCGTATAGAAGGTGTCGATATAAGGGGACAAGTTGTCCCAATAATATGAACCTTTAAATAACCCTCATAGATTTCATCTTTTATATTTTTAACCCTATAGTTTTCATCATTTACATATTTTTCACAAATATCTTCTAATTTTAATCCCAACACTTTTCAACATTCAACTTTGTTCCCTGTACTTTACATCTTTTAAAAATTTGTCGCGATTCGTTCTAGATTACACGCTACAACCCACACATGTGGTTCAACGTTTTTACGTCTATATTTTTCGACTCCCTCGAAACTCGCGAGTCATAAGCCAAGTTAGTTATTCTTTTCTATGTTTTACTTTTCGGTCTATTTTTTGCAAGTTAACATGCCTTAACGTGCGTGCGTGATTCATTATTTTTACGTTTACCTTCTGTTTGGCTTAATAGTTATGTTTCAAGGCGCGGGTTACAGATACTGTTGGTTCAGTTCTGTTTGAGCATGAGGGAAAACGGTAAAACACATACCTGTCACAGCAGAAAGTCCAGTGGAGAATCCAGTAATGGAGTTCGACATGCTTGTCATCGTGATTTGGTTCCTCCTTAGGGTGCTGACTGATGATGGGGCTTAGAGAACCGAAAAGGGTATCGGTTAGGAGATGGAGGACGAATTTGATGTTATGCTTATGGGGTGTGTAACTGAGTAACCCTTTAACCTCCACTTAATTCTCCTTATATAAGCACCCAGGAGGAAACCTAATTAGTTACTAAGGGTAATATGGTCCATCAACAATTACCAACTAATTTAAATAATAGGTTATTATATATTATGATCTATATTATGTAAATGATTATAATGGCTATAGATTAAATATTGTTACATAATATATTTAATCTTACATTCTCCCACTTAGCCGAGTAATCATTTACTATGAGTATTAGATAAGCCTGATCAGGAGTTAACACTCATTTTAGTCTTAAACAAGTACTATAGCAGAGAAATACAGCCGTTGAATCATTATGCGACTCAGGACCCCCATTAATCATACTATAGCCTTAATTTAAAACCTAATCGTCATGATCAAAATACGCGTAAGCCCTTTGTTTGATTTGTAACTTTATTTGTCAATATGCCATTATACCGGTTGAACATATTCTAAGAGACATACAAAATCAAACTGAGGAAATTTCATTAACATAAAACATAAGCTAGTACAATATGCTTAAATAAGGTCTTTACAAAATCCCATATTACGAACATGTTCTTCATAAACCTTAGGAGGGAGACCTTTAGTCATCGGATCCGTAAGCATATCCTTAGTACTAATATACTCGATACAATGATTATTTTCCTCAACTCGTTCACGTACGAACAGATATTTTATATCGAGATATAAACCAGCTCCAGTCGAACTGTTACTATTCGAGGAACTAACGGCAGCTGAATTATCACAGTAAAGCTTCAATGGTCTAGAAATGGAATTAACAATTTTGAGTCCAGTGATCAGATTTCTAAGCAACATTCCATGACAGGTTGCGTTATAAACAGCAATGTACTCTGCCATCATTGTGGAAGTTGTGGTCAACTATTGTTTATGACTCTTCCATGAGATAGGGCCGCCTGCTAACATAAAGATATAGCCCGAAGTGGATTTCTTGTCATCTTTGCACTTTGCAAAGTCAGAATCAGAATAGCCCACCACTTCTAAATGATCACTTCTTCTATAAGTCAGCTTATAGTCTTTCGTCCCTTGCAGATATCGAAGTACCTTCTTAGCTGCTTTCCAGTGATCTAGGCCAGGATTAGTCTGATAACGGCCTAGCATTCCAGCAATATAAGCGATATCTGGGCGAGTACAGACTTGAGCATACATCAAGCTCCCGACTACTGACGCGTAAGGTATCTGGCTCATTTGCTCCTTCTCAACCTCTGTTGTCGGACACTGGAATGAACCGAAAACATCTCCCTTAACTACTGGAGCGACGGAGGGTTTGCACTATTGCATGTTGTAACGCGTAAGGACACGATCTATGTAGGCCCTTTGGGACAATCCTAAGATCCCTTTGTGTCTATCTCGGTGAATTTCGATGCCAATGACGTAAGAAGCCTCTCCGAGATCCTTCATGTCGAAGTTATGCGAAAGTAACCACTTCGACTCATGCAACATGTCTAAACTATTACTTGCCAATAGAATATCATCTACGTAAAGGACAAGTATAGTAAAGTTGCTCCCACTCATCTTGAGGTAGGTTCATTGATCCACTTGATTCTTCATAAAACCTTGCTTCTTCATGACTTCATCAAACTTGAGGTACCATTGACGTGATGCTTGTTTTAACCCGTAAATGGATTTCTTCAACTTACAGACTAGATGCTCCTCACCTTCAGGTTTAAAACCTTCAGGCTGCTTCATGTAAACATCTTCGTCCAAATCTCCGTTAAGGAAAGCAGTTTTAACGTCCATCTGATGTAACTCCAAATCAAAATGAGCTACTAGGGCCATGACGATCCTTAATGAATCTTTACGAGAGACAGGTGAAAAGGTCTCTTGATAATCAATTCCCTCTTTCTGAGTGTAGCCATTTGCAACCAATCTCGCTTTGTAGCGTTCAACGTTCCCATTCGGATCCAGTTTTGTTTTGAATACCCATTTACATCCTACGGGTTTGGCTCCGTTGGGTAATTCTACCAAATCCCAAACGTCATTTTTCTTCATGGATTCAAGCTCATCAATCATCGCTTTATTCCATTCAGAAGACTGATCACTGCTAATGGCTTCATTGTAAGAGATAGGATCATTGAGCTTTCCAGCATCCATTTCAGTCAGGTAGGTAACATAATCATCCCAATTAGTAGGCCTTCTTTGCCTAGATGACCTCCTGAGTGGATTATCGGGTTCAGCGTTGTCTTGGTGTTGATCGTTTGATGTGCCTTCGTCATGAGGTATAATGGGTTCTGATTGTAGAGGTAAATTTGGAGTTGGTGCAGTAGCTTCAGGTACAGTAGTTGCATTGGGTACAAGAGGAGTAATCGGAGTAATGGTAAGCGACGAGTCTCTCCCCCCCCCCCCCCCCGCGTCTTGTACTTCTTGCAATTCTTCATAAGGGTTGGTACTGCTCCCACTGACCTTGAAATCCTCCAGGAACGCGGCACGCTTGGTTTCAACAATACGGGTGACATGAGAAGGACAATAGAAACGATAACCCTTAGAGTTCTCAGGATACCCGATAAAGAAACAGGTAACAGTTTTAGGGTCAAGTTTCCTTAGGAAAGGATTGTAAAGTTTCGCTTCAGCAATGCAGCCCCATACTTTCATATATTTAAGACTCGGTTTCCTTCCTGTCCAAAGTTCATAAGGAGTTTTAGGGACAGACTTAGAAGGAACTCTATTGAGTATATGAACAGCTGCTTTTAACGCTTCAGTCCAGAGGAATAATGGTAAATTAGTGTTGGCTAACATACTGCGCACCATGTTCATAAGGGTACGGTTTCTTCTTTCAGTGACACCGTTCTGCTGAGGTCTACCAGGCATGGTGTATTGGTTCACAATCCGCTGGCCCTTACAAAACTCATAAAATGGACCAGGAGCTTGACCCACATCAGTATGTCTTCCATAATATTCACCGCCTCTATCTGATCTCACAACTTTAATCTGACGATCTAATTGCTTTTCAACTTCAGCCTTATAATCTTTATAAGTTGTAAGAGATTCAGATTTTTCCTTAATAAGATACAAGTACATGTAACGAGAATAATCATCAATAAAAGTGATAAATGAAGTATGTCCTGTTATACCAGCGATTTGGTAGGGACCACTAATGTCAGTATGAATGAGTTCTAATAAATTAGAGCTCCTAGTGGCACCTTTCTTATTCGCTAATGTCATTTTACCTTTAAGACATTTGACACATGTTCCAAAATCAGAGAAATCGAGAGGAGGTAAGACTTCATCCTTCACAAGACGATTTAATCGTTCTTTTGAAATGTGGCCTAAACGCTGATGCCACAACATGGATGAAGTTTCTAAGTCTCGTTTCTCTTCCATCTTTGTGAGTGATTCATTAATATTATATGACAACAAAGATTTGGAAAAGTTATCTTCTAGTTCTAATCTATAGAGACCACCATCCAGAATACCAGTACCATAAAGAATAGAATCATAATGGATAGAGAGTTTGCGATGACCATGGGAAACAATAAAACCGTCCATGTCTAACTTTGGTCCTGATACAAGGTTCCGAGTTACCTCAGGAACATATAAGGTATCATAAATTTTAATACATAAACCAGTTTTCATAACTAATTGTAATGTTCCAATGGCCTTCACTTCTAATTCTCGATCATCCCCAACCTTAAGCGTTCTTTGGTTTCTTTCCAGCTTCCGGATTGAAAGGAATCCCTGAGTAGAATTGGTAACATGAACCATAGAACCAGAATCAAACCACCAAGAATTAGCAGGAACACTTAAATTATAGGACTCAAGTATCATAAAATAATCGTTACCTTTCTTAGCCAGCCACTCCTTAAAGTCAGGGCACTCCTTCTGCATGTGTCCTGTCTTCTTACAGAACTTGCAGCGGATACTGCCTAAGGAGTTCTTAGAGCTGGAAGGTGCACTTGTATTAGGATGAGGGTTAGGCCTTTGGACTTTTGAAGCATCCTTCCTTTGATGATTGTTCTTCCTCTTCTTAGAGTTGGAGGTAGTGAAGTTTGCAACATCAGTATGGCGATCCATCCTCATACGCTCTTCCTCCTGTACGCACATGGCGACCAGCTCACTCATCGTCCATTTGTCCTTCTGAGTGTTGTAATTGATCTTGAATGCTTCAAAGGACGAAGGAAGAGAAGTAATGATGAAATGAACAAGGAAACCATCATTGATTTCCATTTCCAGCCCCTTCAGCTTATTGGCAATGTCATTCATCATCATGATGTGCTCGCGAATGCCACTCCTCCCATCATACTTAGTTGTCACCAGCTTGAGAATAAGAGTACTAGCGTGTGCTTTAGACGTCCCCTTGAACTGAGCCTCCACAGAAGCCAAGTAGGTTTTAGCATCGTCAGAATCAGGAATAGCTCCTCTGATAGAGTGATTAATGGACTGCTTCATGAACATGAGAGACATGCGGTTACTTCTAGTCCACTTATCATGAAGTAACTGCTGAGGAGCAGTACTCTGTGGAGTAAGGTCCGCTGGCTTATCCTCTCTTAGAGCATAATCAAAGTCCAGCACTCCAAGTGTAAGCATGAGGGCATCCTTCCATGCAGCAAAGTTTTCACCAGTCAAAGGTGGAATCCCGCAATTGGGTGCTGATAGTGGAAATAAGATGAGCAAGTTATGATACTAATGAAGAAATCCTAATGTGATCTAAGGGCACATTAAACTAAGGCAGGCAGAAATAATGACCATTTTACATTATGAAGCTGTGATATTGTCTATTACTAACATCAAAATAATAGACTTAGCTAAAAAATTCTACTTAAACGAAAACAAAACAGCTTTGGCCAGAAGTGTAATCATTTAAGCATATGTGCAAAGTGTTTGTAACAAATCAGCTTTGGCCAGAAATTGAAACAACCACTTTACTTATGCACTTGTTGAGTATGCCATCTATGAATGAATTAAATCAGCTTTGGCCAGAAATTAAGACATTCATGCTTATGATGCACACACAACATAGCTTTCGTAATACTTGAACGATAAGTAGATGTATCAAGTCAGCTTTGGCCAGAAATGATATATCAAAAGCTCATTCAAGTTAAGCTATTATGGTTTTGTAAAACATTATCTGATTCTGATTAATTAACTAAGTAAATTACAAAAAATTTTAGTTCACATTAAACAGCTTAAAAAATAATGAGGTTTCGAGTCACAGCCTTGTTGTCTCGAGTCGAGACCTTTGTCTCGAGTTGACACGTTATGGTCTCGAGTCGAGATCTAATGATCTCGAGTCGAGACCTCTGCCTCAAGTTGATACGTTATGGTCTCGCCTTGTCACGTTATGGTCTCGAGTCGAGATCTAATGGTCTCGAGTCGAGACCTCTGTCTCGAGTTGTAATGGTTTAATGGCCTTAGTCGAATCCTCAGTGGTCTCAAGTTGACACGTTATGGTCTCGAGTCGAGACCTTTGTCTCGAGTTGAAAACTTTTGAGAGTCCTTATGATTTCGAATCGAGACCTTGTGGTCTCGAGTCGAGATCTTGGTCTCGAGTCGAAACCTGATGGTCACGAGTCCACTGTTGATAGCTGTTTCTTGTGATAACATAACTGAAATTCGAAATCTAAGGGATTATGAGATATTGTTTCCTGTTTTAAGATGATCTAATTTTATCAACATATTTCAAAAATTGTGATATGTTTATCTAATAACAGTTTTTTCTAAAATCTATTGAGGACAAAATAGATCAAAACAGAAAAAACACTTCATAATCCAAATCATATTCCAAATCATAACAGAATTTTCGAATTTCCTAAGAACATGTGATGAACCTTAAACATAAAAATAAAATTCTGGAACCCGAAACCTGAAACTTTTAATACTTCTAAACAGGTTTCGGTTGTAAAACATAAACCCATTTGATTTCGAGTAAACATATGATTATTCCTTTTCTGAAAACAGGGATTTCGAGTGGATTTATGTGACTCGAAACGGCTGTCATATTCATTAAGTTATAAAAATTCCGTTTTCCAAGTTTCAATCCCAGAATTAATGGATACGAAAACAGAACCGACTAATCAACATATGCTCTGATACCACATGTTGATTCAGTTCTGTTTGAGCATGAGGGAAAACGGTAAAACACATACCTGTCACAGCAGAAAGTCCAGTGGAGAATCCAGTAATGGAGTTCTACATGCTTGTCATCGTGATTTGGTTCCTCCTTAGGGTGCTGACTGATGATGGGGCTTAGAGAACCGAAAAGGGTATCGGTTAGGAGATGGAGGACGAATTTGATGTTATGCTTATGGGGTGTGTAACTGAGTAACCCTTTAACCTCCACTTAATTCTCCTTATATAAGCACCCAGGAGGAAACCTAATTAGTTACTAAGGGTAATATGGTCCATCAACAATTACCAACTAATTTAAATAATAGGTTATTATATATTATGATCTATATTATGTAAATGATTATAATGGCTATAGATTAAATATTGTTACATAATATATTTAATCTTACAGATACTAGTTCTTATAAATCTCCTATAAGCATGAACTTGTATAAGACATATAATCAAAGTAACACTTCAAGCTGAGTTCTTAATATAGTCATCCAAAATAACGAATGCAAATATACAATAATATTTATTAAATCTACTTTTCATTTTTAGTACCAAAACCTAGTTGAAACATAAGAAATAAAGGTTGGTCACTTGGACACTTACATCGATACAATGGATAGTAGACACATCCCTAACCAATTGCTATTGTTGGAAAATGAATAACAATTTAATTGTATTTCAAAAAAAAAGAATAACAATTTAATTATATTTCACCATCAGTTTCGAAGATTTCGGATTGGCTGCACTCTTGATGTGTGCTACGCTAGAGGCCTTTTAGACGACGGCAAGGAGTATATAGAAGCTATCAAAGAGGCGTACTACACAGGTTCATGATACTATCTTCGTAATCTGTTTGCTACAATGTTGGCGTCTAATACATTATCAAGGCCGGAACATGTTTGGGAAAACACATGGGAGTATCTTGCGGATGGTATTTTATACAATCGTCAAAAGCTTTTGAGGATCGAAGGTACCCAAATTGTTATTTAATATTTTCACAGTTATCTCTTATATAATAGTATTTATTAATTTCATTTTTTTATTTATACGAATTTTAATAGGTTTGTCTCTTACAGAAGAACAAATAAGGAACCTAACGTTGCTTGAAATTGAGTGTTACTTATTACGTAACAACTTAAGTCTAAGTCGGTTTGCGTCTATGCCTCAATCTGACAGTGAATCAATATATTCAGCAGACAACCTGTTTAATTGCTGACGAGCTTGGGTATGATGTAAGCGCTACTGCCATTGAATTTGATAATAATTTAAGCAGCCTAACCGATGAGCAGCGTTTAGTGTTTGATGAGATAATTCAAGCAGTTAATAGTAATGCGGGTGGTCTGCTCTTCGTCTATGGCTACGGAGGGACTGGTAAGACGTTTCTGTGGAAGACATTATATGCATCCATCAGATGTAAAGGAGATATTGTATTAAATGTTGCATCAAGTGGAATCGCATCTCTTTTGTTACCTGGTGGACGTACTACACATTCAAGGTTTCATATACCTTTAAATTTAACAGAAAGCTCGATGTGTTTTATTAAACCGGATGATGACGTTGCTGATTTATTGAGGAAAACGAAATTGATAATTTGGGATGAAGCACCGATGAATCATAAACATGCGTTTGAAGCACCTGACCGGACAATGAAAGATATCTTCAAATGTGAGATGACCTTTGGTGGTAAAGTTATGGTGTTCGGTGGTGACTTTAGACAAATACTTCCGGTTGTACCAAATGGCAGTAGACGAGAAATCGTTAATGCTTCAATCACGTCGTCGTATATTTGGAGTACTTGCAAGGTCCTTACGTTAACGAAAAACATGAGGTTAACTGTAGGAGCCAACGCATCTGATATAGAAGAGATTAAAGCTTTTGCGAATTGGTTGCTTGAGTTGGGCGAGGGAAAAATTGGTGACAGTGATGATTGTGAGGTGGTTATAGATATTCCTGAATATCTGTTAATCAAGTGCTCTGTGGATCCTATGTCAGATTTGATCGACTTTGTATACCCTTCACTTCTTCAACTATACAAAGATAAAGATTATTTTGCTGAAAGAGCTATACTGGCACCAACAAATGAGGTTGTTCAAGAAATTAATGAAAGATTGCTTGCTTCGTTTCCTGGTGATGAAGTGGAGTATTTGAGTTCTGATAGTATTTGTCAAACTGATCAAGCAAAGAACGAAGCACATGCGAAACTATATTCTCCCGATGTTGTGAATGGTCTTAAAATATCTGGTCTGCCTAATTATCGATTAGTCCTTAAAGTCGGTGTACCTGTAATGTTGCTTCGTAATATTGATCAACAAAATGGTTTATGCAATGGTACGAGACTACGAATTACTAAACTTTACAAACGTGTTATAGAGGCTGAGATTATATCCGGAGGAAACATAGGGACAAGAACGTTTATTCCACGAATCAGTTTGCCATCGTCGGATAAAAGAATTCCTATCAATTTTCAACGACGACAATTCCCCGTAAATGTATGTTTCGCAATGACTATAAACAAAAGTCAAGGACAATCTCTATCAAGGGTTGGATTGTATTTGAAATATCCAGTTTTCTCACATGATCAGCTTTATGTTGCATTATCAAGAGTCAAAAGCAGAGCCGGTGTGAAGTTGCTTATACTAGACAAAGATGGGAATGTAACGAGTAAAACAACAAATGTAGTCTACAAGGAAGTTTTTTCCGGGATTTGAATAATTTTCTGTTTGTTTCTTCCAATGTATGCGTTTGTACAGAATATTACATTTCAAAGTAAATAATATGTTTTTGATTGAAGTCGCGTTTAACGTGGGCATTAACCTAGTTTAATTATATTTCACCATTAGTTTCGAAGATTTCAGATTGGCTGCACTCTTGAGTCGTCATACACTCAAGGAAACTCTTATATATGCAGTCTTTTATGTATGTCAAACAATATTGTTTCAATAGATATGCTTTAGCTATTTTAAACTGTGTTACTGTTTCATAAATTTTTACTGTCAGATCACGGCCACGTAGTGATGAGCTTTTACTCATCATAGTTATGACTTGTGAGCTCTCACTCATCACTTAACGCTTCTGATAACGCCTTAAGGGCCGGCAACCACGTGTAACACATGATCAACTTCCCCGTGGCAAGTACATGATTTGATAACACACAACCACCTTAATGTACATTTCTTATGTTATTAGGTTCAAAAGCTTTTTACCCTACCATTTGACTTTTGTTTTTGGTTTACAAATCTACTAAAATAAATTAATGCATAGTTGAATATGAGTCACCATCATATTTCACATTACATTACCACTTTCTTCCGCTCAAATACCTTCATTACCCTAAATAAGGAAATGTTTTATAAGGTAGGAAATAGTATATTAATCTCATTTTAATATTAATCTCATTTTAATATTATTAACCTTTATTTACCTATTTGTGACATAATAAATTAACCATTAATTATAAAAATATTTTATTCGTCATATATAAACTGTTAACTTATATCATAATTTTATTTTTATAATAACTAGTTATTAATTAAATGTGTTATATATATTGTTTGCAAGCTATGATGAATAGTAATTTTATTTTTATAATAATATATAGTTTTTTTATTATTTTATTATTTAATATATGTAATAGTTTATTATTATATTTACCTTTAATAACATATTTTTCTTTTTTTAAACATATATTTTCTTTACATTTTTTTAATATTTTTTTCTTTTTTTGAACGTATATTAATTTATCGATTAATTTGATACTTCTTTAATAATTTACGTTTATAACTTTTTTTCTAAAAACTTAAGTACGTAGTTATGCTTTATTTCTTTTCCTGACATTCCGTTATAAGTTTTGTTAAAAACGAAGTTGTACTCAAAATAAAGTATTTATTTGATATCATAAAACGGAACGATGATAAACTAAATCGTTCTAATGGTTTGACTTTCTAAACAACATATTTTATTTTCAAATCACGTTTGTTTTACATTATCATTTGCTCGATTTCGCCGCAACGCGAGATATAAAAAAACTAGTTATTAATTAAATGTGAATAAGAATAATTATTAAACACACATAAGAATTATTAATAATGATAACAAATCTGATTTATGACATAACAATAAAACTATTTTCATATACTTTAAAGAGTAAATTGCTAAAATCGTCCCTGACGTTTATTCACATTTGCTAGATCCATCCAAAAAAAGTTTTTTTCTCATAGGAACCACTGAGGTTTTAAAAAAGTTGCTAAATTCATCCAAAATGACTAACACTCTAACAAAACTAACTTGATTGAGGGGTAATTTAGTCATTTTCTTAATATATTTAATTTACCTTTTTTAAGAGTTATATCTTCAGCTTAAAACTTCATAAATAAAGTAAAATAACAACCACATACAAGTGACAATCAAGAAGCAGAATACTTGCTAGGAAATGAAGATGAAAAAGTTCAAGACCTGTTTGTTTGACAACCAATAGGTTACGGCACCACGCGATCCAGATAGTCTCGACTAGGTTGGGCCGTGCCGAGCCACCGCTAAGGAGAGAGGTGGTTGAGTACATGCTAGACGTTTCTTCGCACTTATGGAGTGTACGACTCGATATGCCACTGGACCAACCCGCTCACAACGCTTCTAATCCACGTACTTTTCAATCCACGTACTTTTCGTGATACTGATACTATCGCCGGAGCTAATCCTACCTACAGCTTTCCTATACTTATTTGTGGTCGGGATCTGGCGGTACCGACGGAAACCGAGGCACCCTCCTCATATGGACATCCGATTATCACACGCGGATGCAGTGAACTTCGACGAGTTAGACGGGAGTTCGACACGTTTCCAACTTCTAAAGAGCCACGTCTGGTCCGAATGCAATATGATCGGTTAAGAAGTATTGGTGGTAGGATCTAGAACGTGGCGGGTGACTTGGCGACTCAAGGCGAGAGGTTCCACTCGTTGTTGAGTTGGCGTGACCCAAGAGCATCCGCATTGTTTGTGACATTTTGTTTGGTCACTGCGATCGTGTTGTATGTGATACCGTTTCAAGTGGTCGCACTTCTTTTCGTGTTTTATGTGTTTAGACATCCGCGGTTTCGAACCAAACTGCCTTCGATACCTGCAAGTTTCTTTCGAAGGCTCCCATCTAGTGCAGATAGCATGTTGGAGTCGACGAAATTGTATTTTCTAGTCTACCTTATTATTTGTATTTCACTATTTCCTTTATTAGTGTTATTGATTTGGAATGAGAAACATGGTAAGTCAAGTTGTAACATTTGTTAATCTGATCTGATGTGTAGAAATTAAATTATTTCAAATTCTTCTTTTTAAACTTAAGTTGCTCGACTCTCCAAATACAAGTGACAATCAAGTAGTGAGGGGCAAGATATAACTGTTAAAAAAAGGGTAAATTAAATATATTAAGACAATGACTAAATTACCCCTCAATCAAGTTAGTTTTGTTAGAGTGTTAGTCATTTTGGATGGATTTAGCAACTTTTTTGAAACCTCAGTGGTTCCTATGAGAAAAAAAACCTTTTTTGGATGGATCTAGCAAATGTGAATAAACGTCAAGGACAATTTTAGCAATAAACTAGTTTTTGCCCTGCCCGCGTTGCGGGGCAATAAGCCAAATATTTCTCTCTCACAACATGTATGTCTGTACAGAGGGTAAAATTGTAATTATATTTTGAACTGGAGGCGAAATCATAATTTTAAACTGAGAGCAAAATCATAACTTTGAGCTAGGGGAAAACATAATTTTATTTTGAACTGTGGGCAAAAACGTAATTTTGATCTAAGGGAATAATCGTAATTTTGAGCTAGAGGAGAAAACAACATTTTATTTTTAACTGGGGGCAAAAACGTAATTTTAAACGGAGAGCGAAACCGAAATTTTAATCTGGGAACAAAATTAAAAATGAGTTTTTGAACCGAGGGCAAAAGCGTAATTTTGAGCTAAGGCAAAATTATAATTTTATTTTGAGCTGGGGCAAAAATGTAATTTTAAACGAAGAACGAAAGCGTAATTTTAAACTGGGAATAAAATTAAATTAAAAATGAGTTGTTCCAATAGAAAAGTGACAGGCAGGTAATAATTTTGAGTTAGGGGGAAAACATAATTTTATTTTGAACTGTGGACAAAAACGTAATTTTGAGCTGAGGGCAGAAGCGTAATTTTGAGTTAGAGGAAAAAACAACATTTTATTTTGAACTGGGGGCGAAAACGTAATTTTAAACGGAAGGCGAAACCGTAATTTTAAACTGGGAACAAAATAAAAATGAGTTTTTGAACCGAGGGCAAAAGCGTAATTTTGAGCTAGGGGCAAAATTATAATTTTTTTTTAAGCTGGGTGCAAAAACGTAATTTTAAACGAAGGACGAAAACGTAATTTTAAACTAGAAATAAAATTAAATAAAAAATAGGTTGGTCCAATAGGGAAGTGCCAGACAAGCTGCTTGGCACTATTCCCCTAACTTGTAACTGTATATGTAGGATAATTCAAATTACTTGTGTAAATTGTATATATGGTAATAAAAATACGTTATACGAGCTTTTACTTTATAATTATATAACGTTTTCATTGTATAAGTCCGTGTAATACACAGGGTCCGGGGGCGGTTTATTGTGTGGGGGAAGCTCCCATAAAGGTTTTTTTCTAGTATAACTGATACATGAAAATCCCAAGCACGCGCAAACCAACCCCCCCCCCCCCCCACCAATAAAATATTGGCAACGCCTCCCTTGAAATTGCTATAAAGAATAGTTAAAGCAAATTTTGATTAACTAAAAGGGGTATTGGATTTTAATAATCCCAACTTTCAGCAATTGGCCGATAATAATCCCAACTTCAAAAATAGCCTACAACACTCCCAACTTGTAACATTTTGGCCAGCAATGATCCTTGTCTAACTGGGTTATAACCCAGTTAGTTTTGAGAAGCGGAGAAGATTACAGGAGGTCGGAGATGATTGGTGGTGGTCTCGTTTGGTGGTTTCAGGGGTAAAACGGGTCGCTGGAATAAGTTGCAGGTCACCAGAGTTGGGTTTTTTGAACTTCTGAGCAGCGGAGAAGATTACAGGAGGTCGGAGATGATTGGTGGTGGTCTCGTTTGGTGGTTTCAGGGGTAAAACGGGTCGTTGGAATAAGTTGCAAGTCACCGGAGGTGGTGATGGTGCCACGTCAGCAGCCTAGTCAGCAAAAAACTAACTGGGTTATAACCCAGTTAGCAAAGGATCATTGGTGGCCAAAATGTTACAAGTTGGGAGTGTTGTAGGTTATTTTTGAAGTTGGGATTATTATCGGCCAATTGCTGAAAGTTGGGATTATTAAAATCCAATACCCTAACTAAAATGAAAGAAATCGCTGCATATGGTGATAACTGGAAAATCGAATTGATGCGAGTTGCGTACCAGCATAGGAACTTTGGAGAAGACGACTATTTTTTAAGTAGGAGTGTTTTAGTTAATAAATAATTCCATTGAAGAATATTCTTCAAAAGCCACAAAAGTAGTGACACGTGACCAATCTCTTACCAAATACTTAACGTTGACTAGTTATATTGAGATAATAATAATTAAATATTTTTTTTTATTTTACCCAACTCATCATTTATGTACTTTTACAAGTACAAAATACACAAAACCAATGCTACATCAACCAAAACCTAAACAAACTAAAGAACACTCAAACGGGAGGCTACACCATCAACTTGTATAACCTTGAGAATGTAGTGTAAACTAGTTGATGTCCCGCTCGCATTGCGGGGCGATCACCGAATAATTCTCAATCAATAAAAAAAACACTACTATAATTTTGTTACGAAAAAAAAAATAAAACGATATTTTTCGGATCAGGGCAAAACTGTAATTTTTCAGGACTAATGAGAGAGTGTTAGGCGGCTCCTTAACACGGAAAAAAATTAAATCGATTCAACCAATTAAAAAAAAATGTTTTCTACTTTTGCTAAAAAAAACTAAAACGATTGGGAAAACGTAATTTTTAACTGAGGACGGAATCATAATTTTAATTCCGGGATAAAATCGTAAATTAAATGGATCAATGGGGGAGTGCAAGGAATCTGCCGGCATGACTGTAATTTTACATTGGGGGCAAAATTGTAGTTTCACCAGGAAAACAAACAAAAACGATAGAGAAAATGTAAATATAAGTTGAAGCAAAATCGTAACTTGGCTGTGAGAAAAAAAAACTAATGGCAAAACTATAAATTTATACGGGGCAAAATCGTAATTTTGAACTTAGGTCAAAATTGGATTTTTAGCTGGGAGCAAAAGCATTAATTTACATTTAAGTGAGGGTAAAAACATAACTTTGAACTGATGGCAAAATCGTAATTATAAGGGAAAAAAATTAATGGCAAAACTGTAAATTGAAACGGGGCAAAGTCGTAATTTTTAACCAAGGGCACAATTGAAATTTTTAGTTGAGAGTAAAAGCGTTAATTTATTTTTAAGTGGGGGCAAACACATAATTTTGGACTGATGGCAAAATCGTAAATTTATTAGACCAATAGAGTAGCACCAGGCAGCTGCCTGGCACTATTTCTCCTGCCGCCCATTTAGCCCAATTGAAGGCAAACACTATTGCCGGTCATTGGTTTTGTAGATATTGAATTAGATCAACTGAGGTCTAATGTGTATATATATAAGGGAGTGTTCATTGAGGAACACTAAAAAGTGAGAAACTAGAAATACTTTTAAAATTCAACATAACATGTTTTTTTTTTGGAGGGCGTAGTTCAGTGGTTCCAAACAATCCTATGGGCAGCGTACCGTCTAACCCACCCTTGTTCGATCCGGCCTGCAGTTAAGCACCTTCCGGTCTAAACGGGACCCCGTGCGGGAACCTCCCTAGGGAGTAAACCCTCACACCTCCATTGCAGCCCACGGGGATCGAACCGGAGACCTCTTACGAGGAAACCAGCCTCTCCACCGCTGAGCTACAACATCATCGGCTCAACATAATATGTTAAAATCATTTTTTTTTTTAAATTCGATGTTTTTCCTAATAAATACATGTAAAAGCATTTTTAATAAAAAATGTTTAAAAAACAGTAAAAATGGGTAATTTTTTTTTACAAAAATTGATTTTTAACATGTTAAGTTGAATTTTTAAAAGTGTTTCACGGCTACCCACTTTTTTAGTGTTTCACAATGAAGCTCACACTATATATATATATATACCAGTTGTAAGAACCGTGAGAACTTTTTGATCCAGGGCGAGTTGGACTAAATTTTTTTCATAAACGTGGATGCTTGTATTATAAACACATTTTTAAAAAAATGAAAAAAAAAATGTCGTGTGTGTAGTTTTGAACACCACAAGTTTGTGTTTACGGGTCCCGTAAACGCAAACTTTGGGTGACCAAAACTACACACCCGACATTTTTTTTTTAATTTTTTTTTACAAATGTGTTTATAATACATGCATCTGCGTTTATTAAAAAAAATTGGTCCACCTCGCCCCGTACGGTGTAGTTCTCACGGTTCTTACAACTAGAGGTGGTTCTCATTTTAGCGGTCCCCTATATATATATGTATATATATATATATATATATATATATATATATATATATATATAGGGATGGGTTAAAATGAGAACCACCTTGAGTTGTGAGAACTAGGACATCCAAAAGGTTTTTTCGAAATTTTTTTATCAAAAGTCATAAAAAATCACTTGTTTCAGCCAAAAAAATAAAAAAAAAATGTTGGATACCCACATTTACATGAGGCGTAAAAAATATTTATCTTCGTATGAAATGTACACCAACGCGTAAAACAACTTGCATCAGTCAAAACTACCGACTCGATATTTTTTTTTTACTTTTTTTACAGATGTGTTTATGCTATTTTCATCTACGTTTATGCAAAAAAAA
Source organism: Helianthus tuberosus (assembly GCA_030545235.1). Classification (NCBI taxonomy): domain Eukaryota; kingdom Viridiplantae; phylum Streptophyta; class Magnoliopsida; order Asterales; family Asteraceae; genus Helianthus; species Helianthus tuberosus. The sequence continues at coordinate 22,167,473 of CM060357.1, read as the reverse complement.
AAAATTTGGCCCAACTCGCGCGGAAAGAAAAAGTTCTCATGATTCTCATAACTCGTGGTGGTTCTCCTTTGAACTGAGCCCTATATATATATATGGTGGGGTTCTAGAGTGAACACTAGTGTATTTGCTAACTGAGTGAACAAATCCTGACCATTGATCTACACACGTGTATGGCCAGGATCTAATCATCAAATCGTAAAATACACTAGTATATTTCAACATCAAATCTTGGGCATTGATCTACACACATGTATGGCCAGGATTAATTAACTTAGTTCGCAAGCTACACTAGTGTTCACTCTTAAACCTAATCATATATATATATATATATATATATATATATATATATATATATATATATATATAAACGGGTTCAGGAGAAAACGCTCAAAAGTGTGAGAACGGTGAGAACGCATCCTGGCCCAACACGTGTCCCGTGGCATAGAGAAAGGCGGAGGGGCTTTTTTGTCTTTTCATTCTTCTTTTATTTTCCCAACGCGGTATAATATTTTGTGGCGTTTAGGTTTTTTTTTTTGTTAATTGTATTTATTAAACTTTTTGGCGTTGAATTAATTGTTTTTGTGTCACATATATAATTTTTTGATGTTATATCGTTTTCTGGTTAATTTTTTTGGCGTTTGTGGCGTTTTGTATAATAATTCACTATGAGTCATTAATATTTGCATAAGATTAAAATAAGACCAATTTTTTTTGGCGTTTAGTGAATTTTTTGGCGTTTTAATACCATTTACAAGGTGCTTTTGCCAGCAGCTGTTCTCCCAGTTTTCATTCTACTAGCGTTTTGCTGTTTCTAGTTTTTGGCGTTTTATATAATAATTTATTTTATTTTAGAGGATTAGATAACAAAACAACATATAAATTGATATCAAAACAAGATAAAATGAAAACAAAAATAGTAAAAAATGGTAATCTAATTTTTCTTCCGAATCTTCACTGTCATCAGCCTCTTCCTTCTTGAATTTTTTTTGGCGTTTTGAACCTTTTTTGAATTCTTTAGCTAGATTTCAACTTTCCTACATAAACCCCGTCTTTTTCAGAAGAATCTGCTTAGTGGCATTCTATGTTTTGGTGTGATATTCTTGTTTGGTGGCATGTCATTGAAGATCAACTCTTGCTTGATGCTATTTGTAATAATGGAGTCTAAAATAGCATTTTACACTTTTGTTGATTCATTTATTCCATGCCTATAGTCATCAAGAACAAAGCTCACATGATGGCATACATGGTTGTAGAAATCGGCCTAGGCGGCCGATTAATCGCCGCCTAGGCGCTAGTCGGTAGTCTACTGACTAATTTTAACCTAGTCGGTCCCATTAATCGGTTTTAGTCAAAGTCGGTCGTAATCGGTGAAAATCGGTCTTAGTCGGAATTAATCGGACTAATCGGTCCACTCTTTTGCAGCCCATTAAACCCATTTTTTGACCACTAATCGGTCCTAGGCGGTCCTAGGCGGTCAAAATTGGTCAAAATCGAACCATACTATCTGAAACTTGAAGTATTTATGTGAATTTTGAAGTATTATTTTTATATTATTGGGTATATATATATAATTTTGAAAAAATACATATAAAAATCCCATTCCGATTAATCTCGATTAATCCCTAGGTTGTACCTCACCGCCCGACTAGCGCCTAGCGCCTTCTACAACATTGATGGCATATCACTGTCATCAATCTCTTTTTCTTGAATATTTGTCCATCTCATTTAACAAAATATTATTCAGTTAACCCTCTCAGAAGAAGTATTCATTTCAGTGAAAGCTTTGTCATCTGTGGCGTTTTAAAGTGAGTGGTTTCTAGAGTATATGACGTTTGTGTTTTCTGGGTGTGATTAATTTTATTGTGTATAGACCCCTCTATTATAGGAGTTTTTTGGCGCGCAGTTTAGGCGGCACTTTTTATTGTAATAAATGATAGTAATAAAGTAACTGTCTTTTTAGTTAATGTTTTTGTATTTAATGTGTTATAGACGTCCCATCCTCTAAGTTTGGCGTTTTTTAAATGGCGTTATGCAGACCCAGATGACAAAATACAATAGCGGAGTAAATAAAATGTTAAGCAGGAAAAATATTTTTTGTTATTTTTGGCGTTTTGTAAGGAATAAGCATTTTTTGTATTTTTTGGCGTTTTGCTAATAAAGGGAGAAATATATCATTTTATTATCTTAAAAAAACAAAAAGAAGATTACACAGAAGAAAAAAAAAAGAGGAAAAAATTAAAAGCCTTCGTCAGAAGGTACTTTATCTGAATAGTATCCATCACTTCCGTCATCTTCTTCCTCATCGGAGTCTTCATCTGGATCTTCTTCCATGTCATCACCTTCACCTTCATCAGCTTCTTGTTCCTGAAGATTTTGAACCCACCACTTGAACATATCTTGCATTAACTCCAATTTTGAGTCAATTTCTGTGTTGGTGCAAGTGGTGTTATTCAATTCTTCCATGAAACCCAGACGCTGCTTTGTCATGATGTTCTCAAGCCAGTACACTTCCTACTCTCCGCTGTCGTATGTAACCATCACCATGTCTGTTTCATCATCAAAATGCCATGATGTCATGACAGGGTCTGGCTTCACATATGCTTTGATTGGTCCAAATTTGCTAGTTAATGCTTTCATAAGCATATGTGTTTCATGGCATTCGTTGTCTATAGCGATGCCAATTGATAAGATTCGTCTCTGTATCTCTTCTTCCATTTTCAGAATTGCCCTGACCGTCTTAACATACTCCCTCCTTTTGTTATCAAAAAGCAGGACGTATCGCCTGATTCCCAGAGTGTATCTCCACGAAACGATTGTTGCCATTTCTGGCGTTTTGGTTAAGTTGGCGTTTTTGGTTAATGTTGTTTTTTGCAGAAAATGGTAGATTGAAGTGATTATGGAAGCTATGTTTTAACTTGTTTATATAATGATGTTTTTTGCGCGTAATTTTGGAGGGAATTTCTTCTAATAAATGTTAATAACTGAAATTCAGTTATTGTGTTGTTTCATCTTCCTGTAATATTTAACGCGTTTTATTACTAGTTTTTGGCGTTTTGTTTTTAATGGCGTTTTGTTTTTTTGTATGGCGTTTATCATTTGATGGCGTTTTGAATATGAGCGGTAAAAGACCCTTTTACCCTTAATGAAGCGCGTCCCACATAATAAAAATTGTTGTTATTTACGAAAATGCCACCGCGCAATCTAGTCCATGGATTGTTTTGATCGGACGATCCATAAGCGTTCTCACCGTTCTCACACTTTTCACCGTTTTCTCTAAATCCTGACCCTATATATATATATATATATATATATATATATATATATATATATGGAGCCGCTAAAATGAAAACCACCTCCAGTTGTAAGAACCGTTAGAACCACTCTCAACCAATCAGGAAAAGGGGTATTGTTGTCATTTACCCCAAATGTCAAATCCTCCCTCTCTCTTCATTTAATGTCTCTGACTTTATAAAAACCTCTCTCCTCTCTCCTCTCTTATATCTCATTTCTCATTTACATTGTTCAGATCCATCTTCATTTCAAATCCATTTGCAGACCTTCTTTTCACTCACACAACCCTAAAATTTAAAACCCCATCTCTCATATCTCCCTCTCTCTTGAAATCCCTCACCACCATCATCTGTAAATCATTCCCTTATCTCTACCACCATAGATTCTACACCACCACTCGCCATCCTCACCTGTGACCGCGTTTTTGACGGTGATTCAACAGAGCTAAATAGTGGGTTTCGACGGTGATTCTACACCACCACTCTGTGATTCTACACCACCACTCTGTCTTTCTCCATGTTTTTACGGCGACGGTGGTGATGGGTTTCGACGGCGACTGTCGTGGTGGGTTTTGACGGCGACGGAGACGGTGGTGGTGGTGAGGATTGACGGAAACGGTGGTGGCGATGGTGGGTATTTGGTGGCGACAGTGGTGGTGGTGAGGATTGACGGAGACGGTGGTGGCGGTGGTATCTCGCCGGTAAACCCACACTCCTCTTTTCTTTCTCTTAGACCAGTGATAGTTTTCTGATTTGGGGTTTTTGAACAGTGATAGTTTTCTGATTTGGGGTTTTTGATTTGGGGGTTTTCATAGTTTTCTGATTTGAACAGTGATAGTTTTCTGATTTTGGGTTTCCTGAACAGTGATGCATTTTTTATATAGTGAATGATGCATTTTTTATATGTTGAATGATGCATTTCTGAACAGTGATGCATTTTGTATTCCTTGATTCTGTGGGTTTTGATATGTTGGACTGGGCGGCGATGATGCAAAAAAAATGTAGATTTTGATGACGATGGCGCGGCAAGGATGGTGGAGGGTAGGTTTTTGAACCTGCAACCCCACTTTGTAGCCTTTTGATTATCGGGAAATCTGAGCCAAACCCTGTTTTTTTTTCTAGATACACATTGTTTTGTTGTTGTTGGTTTTTTATTTTTTCCCCCAGTCGATGATGAAAACAATCTATCTGAGACACATACCGAGTTTGCGATTTCTGGGGGCGTTCGTTTTGCGTAAAAAAAATGTGAAAAAAAAGTTAAACCGTAAACTTTTTAACGTAAAACGTAAAGCCTAAAAAGTTTAACATAAAACGTAAAATGTTTTACGTAAAACTTAAAAACTTTGACGTAAAACGTAAAACGTAAAAACTTTAACGTAAAACGTAAAAAGTTTTACGTAAAACATAAAAATTTTAACGTAAAATGTAAACCGTAAAACGTAAAAAAGTTTTACGTAAAACGTAAAAATTTTAACGTAAAATGTAAATCGTAAAAGGTAAAAAAGTTTTATGTAAAACGTAAAAAGTTTAACGTAAAACGTAAAAATTTTAACGTAAAATGTAAAATGTAAAAAGTTTTACGCAAAACGTAAAAAGGTTAACGTAAAACGTAAAAAGTTTAAAAAGTTTAACGTAAAACGTAAACTTTTTAACGTAAAACTTTTTCTACGTAAGTTGTGAAATGTAAAAAACTGTGTGATAAAACGGCGCCTAAACAAGGGGCGTGAATGCGGCGCATAAAAACGCCGCGGAAAAAAACGGGACGTAAAAACTCTGCGTCAAAACGGAACGTAAAAAACGGCGCGTTAAAAAACGACGCTTGAAAAAGCCGAACGTAAAAAACGGCGTGCAAAAACGACCCCGTTAAAAAACAATGCGTGAAAAAGCCGGGCGTAAAAACGGCGTGCAAAAACCGACGCGCAAAAAAAAATTGTCTTGTTAAAAAATCTGAATTTAAAAATGTTTTTAATAAAAAAATTCTTTGTAAAATATAAAAAGTAATATAATAAAACAAAAAAGTAATAAAAAAATAATAAAGACTAAAAGACAAAAAAAATGTAATTTTACTAAACTAACCTTTTGGATTAAAATATTGTAACACCCCAAATTTCGTTGACATGTTATAATGTTTAATCACAATACTTTAGCGAAAAGAAATGGTAAACATGAAATTTTACCATTTTTAAGATATATAGCATTAACAATAAAAAAACTTAATATGCATTAAGGTTTAGCAAAGCTAGAATATAAATATGAGGCAAAGGGATATGTTTTAAAAGATGGGGGGTTAAGATGAAAATTTTGTAATTAAAACCCTTATAAAAAAAATGCCCAGTGACTAAAGTGTGGGTATGTGCGATCGTGAGAGAGAGACCAGGGAAACTCTTTGCCTCAAACCCTAGCATCCAAAATTCCATCAATTGAAAGAGAAATTTGCAAGGAATCGAATGCATGGGCTAGGAATTCTGATTTACTAAGTATACTTAACCTCAAGTAAGTGTAATTTCTTGATTTGGTGATGTTTGATTATGTGGGTTTAGTGTAATTCGTGAATGTAATGCAAAATTTGGTATGATTAATGGTTGCTATGAATGTCTAGACATCAATAGATGCTAAATTTCGAATTTGAGCATGATTAGGGCAAAACCCACTTGAATGTTAAGTAATGGTTAGAAATTGTGGGATGAATCAGATCAGTTTGGGGGTTAGAACGGGTCAAATGAAATGGGAGCTAAACATTAGGTTATATGAGACCTGGCGCCGCACACAGTTGTGTCGTTAAGTGACACAGCTGTGTGGACCGTTGATGCTTGTTGCTGAGATCAGGGTGTGTGGCAAGGCTGACACAGCTGTGTGACATTGTACTCAGATAACCAACACAGCTGTGTCTGGGCAAAATTTCCACAAACTTCATATTTTCTTGAGTTTTCCGCAACGAATCACCAACAAGCTTTCCAAAACTACAATATTCAAATGAAACACAATTAAATGTCGATTCAATCGAATTTGTAACCAGAAATATATAAAATGGGGGATAAAAAGAATAAAAAAAAGTGATACCAAGGTATATGGGATAAAGAATACTATGATGTTGGTTGTCGGAAACGTTGAGTTTCCAAAGAAAGTTTAAGTATGATTTAGTCGCGAGTAATTTCTTTTACGTATTAGAAAGAATGAGAGCTACGTATCACTAGCATGGTTATATGATAGAAAGGATGAATGAATGTCTAAAATAAAGAATGACACGATACGATCATCAATGACGATAAGGCATGAAGTATGAATGATGAATGGAATGTGTCATGATAAAATGATGTTAAAACATGATGGTGGGAAGTATGAAATGAAATCTAATGAATGTAATAAATGTTTTATGTAGATGGCTGATGTGGTAAATGTAAATGATGACGATGAAGCACGCCGAAATGAAATGAGAACCATGATTGTGGAAGAAGTAGAGAAAGCGATTGAAGCTAGTATTCCTCGACTAGCTCAAGAGGTGGAAGGTCAAGTATTGGGGGTAATCGATACTCTAGTAACGTCTAAGGTGGAAGAACTAAAAGAGATGATTAATGAACTACAAACAAAGAAAAGTACACGAAGGTGTACGTACAAGGAATTCATGGCATGTAACCCCTTGTCGTACAAAGGGGAAATTGACCCGATAGCTTGTCAAAGATGGATTTCAAGCACCGAGGTAGTGTTTGTAAGAAGTAGATGTGAAGTGGAGGATCAAGTGATGTTTGCTACGGGCCTCCTCCAACTCCAAGCAAAGGATTGGTGGGACGCACATTCGAAGGAATTGGGGGATGACAAAGTACAAACGTTAACATGGCAAGAGTTCAAAGAGCCATTTCTGAAATACCATAGCCCACAATCCGCACTTGATAAGATTCAAGAAGACTTCTTACGTCTTCGACAAAAGGATGAAACGATTGACCAAATAACGAATAAGTTCCTCGAGAAGGTGAAATTTTGTGGGGAGATAGCGGGGACTGAAAGGTTGAAACGAAATACGAGACGGATGATCAAACGAAATACGAGACGGATGATCAAACAAAATAGTGTTTATACTTTCGATAGCGTCCCAACTTATAGAGTTCCTGTTGTTTATCTTGTCTCACGAACTACGAGACGGATGATCAAACGAAATAGTGTTTGATATCGGAATTATAGACGTATACGGAAGATTCTAAAATTATCATTGACACACTTGTTCGTGATTTATTCCTAATTGTCAATCAATATGATCTTTGGATTTCCTCATAGACATACATGTCTATATAATCATATATTTCACATACTGGTAGTATACATACCATTTATAAGGTCAATGCATTTAATAGATTCATATTTCTAACAACAGGTCAGACATTAGTTCATGGTACTATTTAGGGAATTTCATTAACATAACATATACCCCATCTCACCCGGTCTCGCCGGAGAGGTACCCCCATCTTACCCGGACAAACTGGAGAGTCTACCACTCCATATCCAGTCTTGCCGGAGAGGTAGTTATCACTGTATTTCCCATAAATAGAATTTTCTCAAATAATGATTTTAGAAGTACATCATTTATTATGGATTGTATCAAAGAATAAGGAAATTAGTATTCTCATGATATATCATATTCTAGAACCGAGTAGTACTAATAAACAAGAAATAACAGTGGCCAGTTGTTATCGCTTATTTATCATACAGGCACTGTTCTAGTCATCATCCTCACGGGATACCAATAACCATCATACTTTATCTATGCAAGTAATTGGCTTATCTCAAAGCTTTATACTAAGGCATTCTTCTTAGGTTCAAGTCTAAATACTGTCCTGGTGGTTACCAGTGAATATCAATATCCCAACTCTTTCATTTAAGCATAGATATTATTATGGTTGTGGTTTTCTTTTGGTTGGAAAATGGAGTTTCGAATATATCATTGTCTTCATTGACACTATAACTAGGTTCAATGTAATGAGTATACTTACAGCTAACTCTATTTATACATATATAATCTTAGATTCCGTTACAGGGAATATTTTATTGAGACAGATGGCATTTTACATCATAGTAGATTTCATGGTTTATTCTTATAATAACTTCATGTTTTCATATGAATTACCAATGATATTTTCTCTTATTTTTATCTCACAGAAGATATTATATTGGTTATACCATCAAGAAATTCTATTGGGTATATGCATATATGTGTATAAAATTTCAAATCTTTAGTTAATATTAAACTTACGGAATATATACACACATATATAAAGTAATAACTATACATTCGATGGTACCAATCATCAAGCTTATTTCCATAACTTTATTTTATAAAGGTAGTATATTGAAATAAATTTCTGTCAAATATAATATTTTGGAATTAAAAGTTTAGGGAAATAAATTACTCAAAATAAAAATTTTCTGGACTCATAAGAACGGTTTCATTTTTAACTAATGAGTTAAACTATACCAGACTCACTATTTATGTTACCTTAATAATTTCTCCTCAAGTAACCATCTATATATCTATTCCAAATATCACATTCTTATCTTTTCCTTTATAAGAATCAATTATAATATACATTTAAGATTGAGAGACATTATTTAGAAGAATATGTGCATATGTGTAACACCCTGAAAATATAAGTATCATATTGAAAACTAAAAATCGGTAATTGTCAAGATAATATAACTAGGAATAAATAACCTATTTAGTTTGTGTCTTAACACAATAGAACAAACATGATTAAAACACCCTTTAAATAACTTGTGTAAAGTGGAGGGACTAAACATGGATAAATGAAATGAGGTTTTAATTAAAAAAAACACACATACGTGTGTATATCCCAGCGATTTCTACCAAAGCCAAAAGAGCTCTCAAGATCCAACCCTAAAACTCAAAAATTCTCCAGATTGAAGGGGCAAATCAAGCTCAAATCGAAATCCAAGCACAAAATAGTGATCACCTCAGTGAAGGGATCATAAGGTATGTAAAATTTCATGGTTTGATTCCATCTTGAATTCAAGATGAACACATTAGAATCGAAATTTGAGCTTGCATGATCGTTGTTTGGATGAATTTGGGATGAAATCATGTCTAGGAGTAAACCCTAGACATTAGTTGGTTGAATTAGTGCTTAAACTATGAAATTCATGATCATCCATTATGTGTGTTTAGTGGGTTTTGCAAAAAAACATGATGAATACTAGAATCATGATTAGTAAACTAGTGTTATTTGAACTCTATGAAGTTCATCTTGATATTGAACTATAAAACTTGATGAATTACTTGTAAAAGATGTTAAAATCTTGGCTAAATAAGTAGTCATGAACTTGATTGTTGATTTAGTAAAATTATGCCTTTTAGGTGTTTGTTGAAATGCCTAAGAGAAAGCTAGATATGGTGATTTCGAACGAAACTCATATTTGAATGATAAGATGAATTATGCGTTATAAGACATGAATAGAGTTCTAAACGAAGTGTTGATTGAACCCTATAGGCAAAAGAGCCGAGACTTCAAGCGGACAAGCCGGAGCGGACACACGCTTGAAAGGAACGCTCTAAAGGTACGTAACTTCGGTTTCGATACATTATGCATAAACAATAGTCTTAGAAATGTTAATGAAATTGTAGTGTCAATTGCGAGTTTGGTATGTCATAGAAGTGACGAAGTTCACTCGACAAATCAAACGGGTCAAAATAGTTAACTCGAATGTTGGATGATAATATTGTTTAATTAGTCATGTATGGAAAGTAAATAAAGTGATGTAACTCACTAGATAAAAAACAAGTTAAAATAGTGGTCGAAATGGTAGTGTTCGAAGTGACTTAAACGTCACTCATTAAAGTTGAGCTATAAAAGCGTAAACCATGGAATGGACGTGATACGCTAAGATTGACAAGCCCGGGAATGGGTAATTATGGTTAGAAACCAATTTTGATGAATTATGTAAGTATGTAACTTGTTTCGTTACATTACGATAATTTGATATTGTAGCTATTCAAAGTTGGGTTTTTGAATGAGGATCTGTGTTAGTTAAAGTCGTGATGATCACTACTTAATTGAATGGTCAAAACTAGATTAGAAAACGTTTGGTTATTATTGAAATGGTGAACACCATAAATCGGCCAAACGGGTCAAATAAATGTGTGTTAAATCGATACTATGAAATTATTGAAAGATCCCTTGGCGATATTAGATCATAAGAGCGTAAACCATGGAATTTGTAACAAAACACCAATGATTATAAGCCCCGGAAGATGGGTAAAATAAACCTCGTGGTCATAAAAATATTGATGATAGTTTTAGTGCAAAACTAGACGGGTCGAACAAATATATATTAGGGATTTATATACTTTCAGCCCGTAAACCAAATTTTCGGTATTATAATCGTAATAGACACGTCGGTAATTAAATTACAGACGTATAGAAAAAAGAATCACCTAAAACGGACCTACAGATCAAAAGTTATGGGCATTTGAAGCTAAAATTGGTGAATTTCGGAGCTGGCAGGAAATGCAGGTCAAAAAACCTGCACTTGCTGGAAAAACGTTTCCTCCACGCCACGCGGAAGGATCCTTTAAATCCCCCGCGACACGCGATGATTGCCGCGACACGCGAAGGAACGAAAGGAACCTGCCGCGACACGCGGCAGGATTACTTTTGAAATTTTATTTTGTTTTTCATGATTCGATATAAGAACTTGTTTGTATGCATTATATAAATGTCAAAACGAACTTTTCAAGTGGTTTTGACTCTAGGTAATGATGGAGTATTTTCGGACGGCGATCAAGCATGCTTAGAAGAACCGAACACTAATTTTTGAAGCTTCCGCACTTAACTAAACTTGTATAAACAAGGATGTTTTGTAAACTCCAGTAGTTGTAATTACCTTGAACTAGATGGTCATCTATGTTAACTTGCTAAACGATGTGTAATTCAACTAAGTTTCTGTTGATTAAGCATTTTGATTTAAAAATTCCGTATTTTATGATTAAACAATGACATAAATAAGATGAGTGTTACAAGTTGGTATCAGAGCCCAAGGTTGTCAACAAAGTGTTCGGTTCAAGCTTGATCAAGCATCCGGTAAGAGCTAATTGTTTTTAGTAGACTTAGTAAATATAGAAAAATAAATACGATTAGATGTGCATGGGAAGAGCACGTAATACACTCAAACCCGGAAAGTGCACCAAACATGAATGGTCTAAGCAAGTAGTGAACTTGGCTAAACCAAAGCGAAAGATGCAAATGATACAAAATGAAATGTTTAACAATTAATATAAACATCCAGATTCAAGATGACGGATGAAGCCAACGATAATGATACGGTGCCGAAGGTCACCGAACATATGAAAGAAATGTCCGGTGTGACCGAGAGCGAATTAGCATCTCAATTAACTAAAGAGATGGAAGCTAAAATTTCCGAGGAAGTCGGAAAGGCAATAGAAGCCAATCTACCGCAGCTCGCCGAGAGACTACAAATCTCAATTTTGCTAGCAGTAGAGGATATGATAACTGAATTAAAAGATAGTCTCTCACAAGAAAAAGATGACGGGAGTGAGTCAGATGTGGACCCAAGACCCGTAAAGAAATTAAAGTCTGATACCCCGAATGAGAAGACAAGGTCTTCCCACACGATAGCCGTGGAGGCTAAAGCTGAACCTGATGTTGTTCCAGGTATGCTTATTACACATTTAATTTCACTATAAATTTTATTCCATACTAGTGCGAACAATAGTTGCATAGGGGCATACATGAGTAGTGAAACGGGCGAATTATGTGAAAGAAATATATATATGCATAAGAAAATAAACAATGGTAAGCATGTGAAACCAAGGCAAAAGTAATCATGGTCAATATTGTCGTGGGAAGGAGTGCGCGGACACTCGAACCCGGGAACTTAATAAAGTGAATAATTGACGTATTGGGAAGGAGTGTAATAACACCCGAACCCGGAAATTTGTAATAAAAATAGATGACAAGGACAAGGTTATAGACTTGGCCAAACCAAATAAAATATGCAGAAACTTCGTTATATAAATAAACGATGTGGATAAATTTCATACAATGATATGGAATAATAAAACAAAACGAATTGATTCTGTTATGGTTACAATAGGATTAAGGTTAAAGATGAGAAATTATTACTCGGAGCAAACATATCCTCGAGAAAGAAGTCAAATGAATGATACATGTTATTCGCTACTATGAATAATAAAGTATCAATAAATGAAAATTTGGAAACTTGGGTATGGGTAACCATCCAAATAACACATTATTAATCAAACCTTTATGAGGAAGGATGATGATCACAGCGATGGATGTGATTATATAAAAGATTAGTAAAATAAACGTTATGAAAATATTAGAATAAGGACGGGTAAACCCCAAAAGCCGAATAACAATAGCAGTAGTTTTACTAAATAAGACTTGAGAAATGGTCCTTCGGGACATTAGCAAAAGAAATAGACCTAAGGGTCGCTAACAAAAGAAGGGCGGTGTTCGGATCAAATAAGTAAAATGAGTGATAATAAAGGTAAACGGAAGCCGGATAACGGGAGCGTATTACGTTAAGGTAATGAGCCCAAGGGAAGGGATAAGAATCAAGGTAATTAAAATTATAAACTAACAAACAAGAGTGTTAAGGGACAAGGATAAAGTTGACTATTATAAGTAATAAAGTTCATCAGAACAAGTCAAACAAAATAAATGGAAGAATTAAGGAATTGGTGAAATAAAGGCGACGGGTTACGCTAATATCACCGAATAAATCAAAACGAAATCTTAATGCATGTCGGAATGATGACTCTAATAATGACTTCGGTAAAATAACCGATAGGTGGGTAGGACTACGGATATATGCGTAAACTAAGAGACGGTGACGCATATTAAAAGTCAAAAGACTCGGATTAAGAGTTATGACTAAAAGACGATGAAATTTCGCAAAACAGAAATTTCGATAGTTATGTTCAACTAATGCAATGCCGGACAGGCTGAATGAAGTATAATACCTAATATTTCAAGTAAGCGCAAAACGAATAATGGAAGTGCGAAATATTACTGAATCTGTGTGATAGGTCATAAAAAAAAGTATGGAAAGGAAAATGCAAACCAATAAAACCGGAGTGTAAAAACATTAAGATAAAGAACCCGGGTAACGGGTTGAAAGGAATAAGGGCGTAAATCGAATGACGGTATGAGTGAAGCAAACCGACGCGAAAGGGACATAAGAAGTCATAGAGTTAGAAAGGTAATCCGAAAGAAAGCGGGTGTAGTCTTGGACTACGGTCGAATCAGTAAAACTAGAAAATAAATGAATTTTAGGCTTGAGAAGGGTGCTATGACACCCGAAATGTATTCCTAGGTATACGGAAATTTCACAAGCAAAGATGATCTGCGGGATTGTTATAACCTTTGGAATTATAAACAGAGTAAGGGTTTAGAGGACTAAATAAATCTGTCATCAGCAATAGAAAGAAATGAACCAAAAAGGGATGAAAGCCTAAGAAATAACCTACGAGGCTAAGCAAAGGAATCTTCAGGACACTCGGGGCTAAGCATGGGGACTGGTTACGATTCCCCGTGCAATATAATAACGGAAAAGAATAAATTCTTGTTGTCAAATCCCGGATATGAGTAATTGACATAAGTTAAAAAGATAGACGTTAAACTAAAATTCAGTTTTAGTACGAAATGGCGTTTAACGAATATGAACATTATAGAGAGATGAGGAAATAGTTAATGTTAAAGAATATAGGTCTCAACACCGATAGGTGTGAGACGCTATGTTCGAGAGAAGATTCGTGATAACGAAAAGCTTAAAATATATATATATATATATATATATATATATATATATATATATATATAAAATCATGTGATGTGATGTAATCATGGTCACAAGAGTGATATAGAAATGCAGAAAATAATCATGTTGTAACGTGAGTTACGGGATAAGAGATCATAAACTCACATAAGTCCGAATATAGCAAAGGGTTAGACCCAAATTAACAGGGCATGAGGTGACGGTGACTAGTCAGTTTAGCTGATAGGATCACCCAAAGTCAAAATAGTGTTGTGAACTTGTCAATACAGGGTAGTATGGAATAAACACCTTGACGAACTCATACTATTGGGTAGTCAAGTGGCAATCGGGACAGATAGGCGGCAATATAAGAAATGCAAGATACAAGTTATGGTCCGTGGGGACTTGCACGTGAAAGACGCATGCATCGAGGCAAAATATAACTTTTGACTAAAAGAAAGAATGCCTTAAAAGCAAAACTAGGTTAGTTTGGTCTAAACCAAATAACTATTTAAAGAAGGTTTCGGGGACGAAACCTCATTAAGGGGGGTAGACTTGTAACAGCCCGAAAATATAAGTATCATATTGAAAACTAAAAATCGGTAATAGTCAAGATAATATAACTAGGAATAAATAACCCAGTTAGTTTGTGTCTTGACACAATAGAACAAACATGATTAAAACACCCTTTAAATAACTTGTGTAAAGTGGAGGGACTAAACATGGATAAATGAAATGAGGTTTTAATTAAAAAAAAATAAAACACACATACGCGTGTGTATATCCCAGCGATTTCTCATGTCTAGGAGTAAACCCTAGACATTAGTTGGTTGAATTAGTGCTTAAACTATGAAATTCATGATCATCCATTATGTGTGTTTAGTGGGTTTTGCAAAAAAAACATGATGAACACTAGAATCATGATTAGTAAACTAGTGTTATTTGAACTCTATGAAGTTCATCTTGATATTGAACTATAAAACTTGATGAATTACTTGTAAAAGATGTTAAAATCTTGGCTAAATAAGTAGTCATGAACTTGATTGTTGATTTAGTAAAATTATGCCTTTTAGGTGTTTGTTGAAATGCCTAAGAGAAAGCTAGATATGGTGATTTCGAACGAAACGCATATTTGAATGATAAGATGAATTATGCGTTATAAGACATGAATAGAGTTCTAAACGAAGTGTTGATTGAACCCTATAGGCAAAAGAGCCGAGACTTCAAGCGGACAAGCCGGAGCGGACACACGCTTGAAAGGAACGCTCTAAAGGTACGTAACTTCGGTTTCGATACATTATGCATAAACAATAGTCTTAGAAATGTTAATGAAATTGTAGTGTCAATTGCGAGTTTGGTATGTCATAGAAGTGACGAAGTTCACTCGACAAATCAAACGGGTCAAAATAGTTAACTCGAATGTTGGATGATAATATTGTTTAATTAGTCATGTATGGAAAGTAAATAAAGTGATGTAACTCACTAGATAAAAAAACAAGTTAAAATAGTGGTCGAAATGGTAGTGTTCGAAGTGACTTAAACGTCACTCATTAAAGTTGAGCTATAAAAGCGTAAACCATGGAATGGACGTGATACGCTAAGATTGACAAGCCCGGGAATGGGTAATTATGGTTAGAAACCAATGTTGATGAATTATGTAAGTATGTAACTTGTTTCGTTACATTACGATAATTTGATATTGTAGCTATTCAAAGTTGGGTTTTTGAATAAGGATCTGTGTTAGTTAAAGTCGTGATGATCACTACTTAATTGAATGGTCAAAACTAGATTAGAAAACGTTTGGTTATTATTGAAATGGTGAACACCATAAATCGGCCAAACGGGTCAAATAAATGTGTGTTAAATCGATACTATGAAATTATTGAAAGATCCCTTGGCGATCTTAGATCATAAGAGCGTAAACCATGGAATTGGTAACAAAACGCCAATGATCGTAAGCCCCGATAAACCTCGTGGTCATAAAAATATTGATGATAGTTTTAGTGCAAAACTAGACGGGTCGAACAAATATATATTAGGGATTTATATACTTTCAGCCCGTAAACCAAATTTTCGGTATGATAATCGTAATAGACACGTCGGTAATTAAATTACAGACGTATAGGAAAAAGAATCACCTAAAACGGACCTACGGATCAAAAGTTATGGGCATTTGAAGCTAAAATTGGTGAATTTCGGAGCTGGCAGGAAATGCAGGTCAAAAAACCTGCACTTGCTGGAAAAACGTTTCCTCCGCGCCACGCGGAAGGATCCTTTAAATCCCCCGCGACACGCGATGATTGCCGCGACACGCGAAGGAACGAAAGGAACCTGTCGCGACACACGGCAGGATTACTTTTGAAATTTTATTTTGTTTTTCATGATTCGATATAAGAACTTGTTTGTATGCATTATATAAATGTCAAAACTAACTTTTCAAGTGGTTTTGACTCTAGGTAATGATGGGGTATTTTCGGACGGCGATCAAGCATGCTTAGAAGAACCGAACACTAATTTTTGAAGCTTCCGCACTTAACTAAACTTGTATAAACAAGGATGTTTTGTAAACTCTAGTAGTTGTAATTACCTTGAACTAGATGGTCATCTATGTTAACTTGCTAAACGATGTGTAATTCAACTAAGTTTCTGTTGATTAAGCATTTTGATTTAAAAATTCCGTATTTTATGATTAAACAATGATATAAATAAGATGAGTGTTACAATATGTGACTCATGACATTGTATTTATGGGTTACCAAGAGATATATATATTATACATAAATTACTTTCTGTAATTCATAACAATATAGCGGATATATATATATAAGATTAAATATTAATATATAGTATAAACTTAAAACACATAACATAGTAAGTAATACAAAGTTTGACGTTTCAAAAATTGATTTTTAAATATATTTGAGTAATATACATGTATTGAAATATGTATGTATATCCCATACAATATTAATAGTAATTTATTTAAAGATATTACAATATTAAGATTGTAATCTGAATTTTAAATAAAGTTATATATAAAGGACAAAAGTACTAAATACACATTTGATTCACATATTTTTATGTGGGGCATCCATTTTTAATTATAGTGTGAGAGAAAGGAAAAAAATGAATGTTTAGGAATATTTTAACGTGTCAGGTAAAATAAATAAATAGATACTAAATTATTGATTTAAGTAGGAAAATATGTTTTCACTATTATAATATTTTTATTTCTAAAAATTTAATTATCCAATCTCTTTCATATGTATCGATTGTTCAAACCCTCAAACTCATCTTTTCTCTCCTTATATCATAAAAATTTTATTACTCTTTTTAAATATAATATTCTAATATATAGAGAATGAAAACCTGGTTATTTATATATAATTATCATGATATATATAATGACCCTTTTTATCATACCCTCTCTTTATAGTTTTAAATGTATAAATTTTACAGGTATCCTAATATATATAAATATATATATATATATTTTTATGTTATATACACGTATATATTATTAAAATGTATTATAGTGTATATATATACATTTCAAATATAATATAATTGTATTATTTAACTATTATACATTAGCCAGCTGACTCGAATATTTTTTTTTATACTTTAGGATACACAATTCTATAACTAATATGACTGGTAAACCTTATAATCTTACATTAACTATCTCCATGCATAAGACCTATTCTGGACATACCTTAATATTAAAGATCTGTAGAAACGCTTTCAACGTTTAGTTAGGCCTTTCTACATAGTCCAACCAACCCAAAAATTTTAAACGATTTTATTAAATCATGAATACCCATCATATTCATTTAACCATCTATTTTATTAATAAGTATTTCAATAGAAACTTTTACAAGTAATCCCAACATCAGTTATTTCATAAAATTATGAAAGTATGAAGTCTTATGGTCAACTGGTTATAAACCAGAAGGGATAAAATGGAGTGGTAAATTGGTACACCTGGGTTTCAAAACTTGCTTTGGCTAGATCCACTAAAGCAATCTTTTAAAAATTTTAAAATCCTTTTGGTTAATTTAATAGCTTCGGTTTTATTTATTTGAATATAAATTATTTTGAAACAATATTATTAAAACCACAAAGTTTTAAAGTTTTATACCATATATTTCAATATGTATTTTAAACCAAAGTAAATGATTGGTTCTAAAAGAGAGTCATAAACATGACTGTTTTGTTAATAACTAACTTAGTTTGATGTATATTATGATATTATTTGAGTGGGTGGTATTAATTCTCACAGAAAAATTTCTAGTACAAACATTTGGGTATAATCATAAAAATAGATTGATTAAAAACAGCGAACATGGCGACTTATATATATATATATATATATTACAAACTACAACTGGAATTCAAAATATACTAATGATTATGCATCCGTAACTTATTTTAGTCTATCTAAGTTATAGAAGTATTATGCTCAACATGCTTTTATATAAGGTTTATTCTATCTCCTGTCTCCACTAAGTTGTTATTAAAAGAGGCGAAGTTCCTTTAAAGTTTCTAACTCATAGGCGGCATGGGTGCTGGTACTGGTTTGGCCGTTCGACTATTTAATATAAGTTAGCATTTACTGCTGTAGTGGCTAACATATGGAGATTTACCCATTGTTTATCTAATTCATCTTCTCCTAGTGGGTTTTTGTCTGCTTCCTGAGTTTGTGCATTTATTTCCTGATTGATTATCGCTCCCTTTGGTTGTGATTTCTTTATTTTCTCTTGACTTTTGCTAATAATCCAACTTCTCTTCTTAGTGGTAAATGGTTTCTTAGACTATGCCTTACGAATAAATATTCCTTCCTTAGTATCTGCTGAGTATCCTGAGGGATTTGGTTGAAAAGTGGTTCCCTTATCTTTTGGTGAATTATCTAATAGACGATAGATGTCCGAAATTCTTTGCTTACCCATACTGTAGACTAACAAATAGTCAAATAACATAAAACACATAATCACATAAGTTATTTCCTAACACAGAATTTAAAACTTAAGTGTCAGCAGAACACTTCTTTGGCTTGAACCAGTGGCTAGGCTCTGATACCACCTTCTGTCACAACCCCCGATCCCTAATTCCCAGGAGCGGGCGGCCGCGAGCCAGTTTCGGTGGTATCGGTGTTTATTAATTTGGCAGCGGAAAATTTTCATCAGGACCGTAGTTAGGAAATATTTGATCAGAGTAAACCACCATATTTTATAAATACAATTATATATGGGAAAAACCCAAATTCGTAGTACAGATGTTTCCATAGGAATAAATCCTATTTTATTTATTAAAAACATCTATTTTATTTTAGGAAACTTTATTGCCACTTTTCCAAGCCTTCAGTGCTCTCCAGCTGGCTTTTATTGGCTTCACACTAAGTTACCTGAAACACGTGTTTAAAACATTTTATCAGCAGGAAATATTGGTGAGTGAATTACAGTTTAATCAAGTTTAAATAAAAAGTCACAGTGAACAGCATTGAGAGCGATCACATTGTTTATTTCTACACAATTACTCCATTAGTACTGTCAATCCTGACTTGTGGGTTATATTACCCATTGGCTAACTCATTGTCCAATGGTAACGTATTGTCATCCCAACTTACTACTCACAGTGTAGTAAATTTTGTATACAAAACCCCAACATACCGGCAGTAATTGAAGAACTACAAAGACTCAATCACTGCTAAATTGCATTGTAAAATAATTAAGGTTTTGTAAAAACTGTTAACAAAAAGAGGATTAACTCACAAAAAGGTTTACACAAAAAGAAGGATTACTCACATTGTTGTCTTAGATTTTCCGTAAGGGTTTCCTGGTGACAATCTATAATTTACACAAATGTACATGTGTTAGTATAATAACTCATTTTAACATTAGTAATACCCTCCCCGAGACGGCATTCCAACGACTACGTCGGGCAGAACCACGACAGCCGTTACGGAATCCTAGATCAATCGGGCAACGTATCTAATACGTATCCATGGGTTATAATACTTACAACGGAGCAGAACTTCGTTATTTAGGGGGGTATAATGCCCGCGTATTATAAGCCTACTATCAGAATTTGAGAGAAAGAAATCGTTGTGAGCGAATTCGAATGCGTTCTATTTATAGTTGCTGAAACTGACTCTCACGCGGCCCGCGTAAATGTACGCTAGGGCTTACGCGGCCCGCGTTGACTCCAGGTCAACGTATAGCTTATCCGGATCATCGCCTAGACCCGCCACGATGATGACACGTGTCATCACCGGGCTGCGCCACAATTTGGGACTCTCGCGGCCCGCGTGAACTTAACGAGTAGCTTACGCGACCCACTTGAGCTTAGGAAAATCAAAGGAATTAGGTATCAACCTTGATACCGCCCACGTAAAGGTTGGGGTGGGTCCACGCGGCCCGCCTCAACTTACTATTTCTTGTTTTTTATTTATTTTTAATACTATATTATATTTCGGGTTTAGTTTTCACGTATGGGATGTATTTTAGAAAGTGTAGGGTGTCAGGGGTGTTTTAGGAGGGTTGATATATCTTGGGTACAATTCCTGGGTTATTTAATAAAATATATAGTGTACTCACATTAAGCATAGTAACCTAATTCCACATTATCCCTACGTCACGAGACAGAACCCCAACGAATTTAGGCAGAGCCTTGACATACGTTACGGGGACCAACGTCACTTCGACAGGGTATCGGTGATCAGGGGCTACAATACTTAAAACGGGGTAGGGCTTTATTATTATTAGGGGTGAATTACTAGGAAAATAAGGTATATATATATATATATATATATATATATATATATATATATATAGGGGAAGGTTAAAATGAGAACCACCTCGAGTTGTAAGAACCAGTGAGAACCACCCCCGCGGGGGGCCGTTGACCACGAAATTTTTTTTACACCTAGATCCGTATATTTTAACACGGGGGGTAAATTTTGGGTTCAAACGGCGCGCCCGAGGGGGTAGTTTTTTACGCCCAAAGTTTGGGTTTTTTTAATTTTTTTAATTTTTCTTTTTTTTTTACCAAACTTTGGGCATAAAAAACTACCCCCTCGGGCGCGCCGTTTGAACCCAAAATTTACCCCCCGTGTTAAAATATACGGATCTAGGTGTAAAAAAAATTTCGTGGTCAACGGCCCCCCGCGGGGGTGGTTCTCGCTGGTTCTTACAACTCGAGGTGGTTCTCATTTTAACTTATTCCTATATATATATATATATATATATATATATATATATATATATAAGAGAATAGAGGGGGACGAGAGAGACAGATTGAACACACAAAACGTTGATTTAGAAATCTATATATACTTGGAGTGTCCCTTGGAGTGCACACAATCATTTAATTCACTATGACTCTTAGCCATACACGTAGACATAACAAATTTCCATGCACACTACACGTATACACAAGCAATAATTTCATTTGTAAGTAAATTATGTTATTATGAAATTTACGTACACTAACACTTTAGTTTTGAATTATATTATTTTATATAATAATATATTAATTTAACTGCTTTACTCATTTGGCGTGTATAACTTCTAAGATATGATGTTTTATAAAATAATTTATGCCATTAGAACGAGAATAATTTTTATCTACATTTTGAACCAAGTTTCTTTAAAAACAGAGTAGGTCCAAACATAAAGTATTTTTATAAATTAGTTATTAAACGGTTCCTATGCTTGCCCAAAATATCTCATATTTTCATTGGTCAATTTACCCATGATACATCCTTTTAATAACATAAGTTTTTATATATATTATATAAAAATTTTGGGAATGTTACACACCCCCCACCCCCTCGTCGTTCTGATCGGCGACTGGTGAAGCAAGTTCTGTTCAGGCGGCTCTCCGTTCCGTCGACAACCACCAGCAACAGCCACCCGTCACCTCCCTTCTTCATATGCACAACACACCCCCCTTTGATGACGTTCCTGACGGTGGGTACCAGAAAGAGAGGTGGAGTGAGAGGCTGAGCATAGAGATAGTTGGAGAGCCGACATCGCTGGCGACGTCAACGACGACCAACGCCGTTCACGTGGCGGGGTTGTGGTGGCGGTGGGTTTTGACGGGGACGGCAGTGAGGGTTTGAGCAATGACGTGCCTTGTGTTTGGTGGTGGTTTTGATGATGCAGGTGATTTTGTTGTTGATTTTGGGTTCTGATCTTGTTTCACTGTTTTTTTATGGTGATTTTGGTTCTGATCTTGTGGGGAGGTGGTGGTCGGTGGCGTGAATTTTTTATGGGTGTTATTGAATTTTTGATTTTGAATCCTGTATAATGTTTTTGATTTTGAATCAGTGATGGGGTTTCATACAACTTGATTATGATTTTTGTGGTTGTTCTTGAATTTTTGATTTTGGTGGGTTGTTCTTTTGGTGTGTGTTCTTGAATTTTTGGGGTTGATTTTGAATATGTGTTGGGGTTTCATACCCACTTTTGGGTTGTTCTTTTGTTGGCTGTTCTTGAATTTTTGATTTTGAATCTTGTATAATATTTTTTATTTTGAATCTGTGATGGGGTTAACGTAAAATGTTTTACGTAAAACGCAAAACGTAAAAAGTAAAACGTAAAAAGTTTAACGTAAAATGTAAAGTTTTTAACGTAAAACGTAAAAAGTTTAACGTAAAACGTAAAAAGTTTAACGTAAAACGTAAAAAGTTTAACGTAAAACGTAAAAAGTTTAACGTAAAATGTAAAACGTAAAATATTTAACATAAAATGTAAAACGTAAAGTTTTTAACGTAAAACTTAAAAACGTTAACGTAAAAACGTAAAACGTAAAAAGTTTAACGTAAAACGTAAAATGTAAAAAGTATAAAAAATCTTTTAAAAAAATCTGAATTTAAAAATGCTTTTAATAAAAAAAATTATGTTTAAAAAAAACTAATATAATAATACAAAAAACTAATAAAAAACAATAAAGAGAAAAGGACAAAATCGAGTCATTTCACTAAATTACCCTTTTGGATTAAAATATAAAAGACATAATAAGACAAAAAGTATATAATATTATTTTTTGTTACTTTTAATCTTATCCATTGATCTTGAAGATCTAATGGCTAGAAAGGGGTTCTCGTGGTTCTTACAACTGAACAGTGATGCATTTTTTATATGGTAAATAATGCATTTTTGATATGTTGAATGATGCATTTCTGAACAGTGATGCATTTTTGATAGTTTTCTGATTTGAATGATGCCACTTGTTTGAATGATGCATTTTTTATTCCTTGATTCTGTGGGTTTTGATATGTTGGACTGGGCGGCAATGATGCAAAAAAACGTAGATTTTGATTACGATGGCGCGGCAATGATGGTGAAGGGTAGGTTTTTGAACCTGCAACCCCACTTTGCAGCCTTTTGATTATCGGAAAATCTGAGCAAACCCCGTTTTTTTTTCTAGATACACATTGTTTTGTTGTTTTTGGTTTTTTATTTTTTTCCCCCAGTCGATGATGATAACAATCTATCTGAGACACATACCGAGTTTGCGATTTCTGGGTGCGTTCGTTTTGCGTAAAAAAGTTTTTGTGAAAAAAAGTTAAACCGTAAACTTTTTAACGTAAAACGTAAACTTTTTAACGTAAAACATAAAAAGTTTAACGTAAAATGTGAAGCCTAAAAAGTTTAACATAAAACGTAAAAAGTTTAACGTAAAACGTAAAAAGTTTTACGTAAAACGTAAAAATTTTAACGTAAAATGTAAACCGTAAAACGTAAAAAAGTTTTACGTAAAATGTAAAAAAGTTTAAAAAGTTTAACGTAAAACGTAAAATGTAAAACGTAAAAAGTTTAAAAAGTTTAACGTAAAACGTAAACTTTTTAACGTAAAACGTAAAACTTTTTCTACGTAAATTGTAAAATGTAAAAAACTGTGTGATAAAACGACGCTTAAACAAGGGGCGTGAATGTGGCGCATAAAAACGCCACGAAAAAAAACGGACGTAAAAAACGCGTTTTAAAACGAGACGTAAAAAACGGCGCGTTAAAAAACGACGCTTGAAAAAGCCGAGCGTAAAAAACGGCGTGCAAAAACGACCCTGTTAAAAAACGATGCGTGAAAAAACCAGGCGTAAAAACGACGTGCAAAAACCGACGCGCAAAAAAAATTGTCTTATTAAAAAAATCTGAATTTAAAAATGTTTTTAATAAAAAATTTACGGTATCCGTAAACACAAACTTGTGGTGTTCAAAACTACACACACGACAATTTTTTTTAATTTTTTTTTACAAATGTGTTTATAATACAAGCATCTACGTTTATGAAAAATAGTTTTGGTCCAACTCGCCTTGGATCAAAAAGTTCTCACGGTTCTTACAACTGGAGGTGGTTCTCATTTTAGCGGTCCCCTATATATATATATAAGACTATGGGGTATGGGACGGGGGTTGTGGCGTGGGTTGGGTACTAATGCCCAAGTCACCACCCCGGGTGGGCTTGGGTTTGGGCGTGGCCCCTTGGGTGGGGGTTTGAGCCCGGGCGTTGGGCGGGGCTATCAAGATGACATGGCGTGATCTCATTGGCCAAGATAAATAGCTGTTTGGGCTAGCCGTTGGCCAACGACTATGTGTTTAAAAAATATATATATTTTTTCACTATAAATACTCACACTTCTATTCATTTTTTTACCACAACTACTCCACCTCTTCTATAATTATCTCCATCTTATTTAAAAAAAAAATCTCATCCAACCACAATATGAAAAATGAATCCTCATAATCATGGTTTTGACCTGAACAATCTGTGGGCATACCAAGAAACACCTAGCCCATCATCCAATCGTCCAATTGCTCCCTTTTTTAATACACTCCACTATGCCAGATATGGCTGGTTACGCATCGTTTATCTACAATCGTTTGTATACTTACTTCTCTCACACCGACGATTCTATACCTAGCCCGATTCCACAAACGCCCATCAACCTTTCCCAAACCGAAACCCTCCTAGAAACTCAACCCCACATCGATGGTTCTTCCGCATCCAAACCTATCAAGAAGAGAAGTCACAAGAAAAAAACCGAGGCCGAGAAAGCACTTGAAAGCGCCAAACGAAAACAACAAAGATG
Organism: Helianthus tuberosus; assembly: GCA_030545235.1. Lineage (NCBI taxonomy): Eukaryota > Viridiplantae > Streptophyta > Magnoliopsida > Asterales > Asteraceae > Helianthus > Helianthus tuberosus. The sequence goes on along the minus strand of CM060357.1, from coordinate 22,142,285 downwards.
GTCCTTAAAGAAGAAGTTGCATTGGCGAGAGTTTGGGTTCATAAATCTCTACATCCAATTTTAGGTATTTTTAAATATTTTGTAGCCCTTATTTTAATATTTATGTTTTTTATTATATAACTTTGTAATATATTAAATGTTGTTTTTTATTAAAATAGGAAAGTCTGAACATAGAAACCATTTGTAAGTTCCATCCTAAGTGGGCGAATATCCCCAGTGATAGCGAAACTAACACGTCTTCCAAAAGGTCAAGGACACCCTCGTCCCAAGCTCAATCAGATGCATGAGAGCAAGAGTTGGAGGACGAATGTGGATGATTCGCCAAACCGGCCAGAATACGGAAGAGATGCCGCAAAAATGCGCGCTCAAAAATCAAGATCGGGTACGCCATCGCCTTCAGTTGGGAGTTCGGGCTTGCGTAGAGGAGTATACAGCGATCAATTGGAAGACATTGCATGCAAGTTAGATACATTTAACGTATTCCAACAACAAAGGGCCGAAATTCTGAAGAGCAAAGAAGCTAGGATCCCCTGAAACAAAGACGAGATGATATCAAATTTCTAGCCCAATCCATCGATCACCTATCAGGTGAAGAGTTGGAACTAATGTTGGAGACGAGAGAAGAGATAAATAAAAAATATTCCAAGCACTAGGAATATGTAATCGGTTTTTATTTAAAAAACTTTATTAAAAAATTTAAATTTGTTTATAAAAAAATATAAATATGGAGGTTTGTGCTGGCCACGCCCCAAACCCCCGTACCACCATACCGTCTTCAATGTGGGTCTGCCCAGCGAAGCCCACCCAAGCCACGTGTTGGGCCACGCCCCAAACCCCCGCCCCACCATACCCACGGTCTAATAGAAAGACGAAATTGTTCGTAAAAAGTAACTAATTGTTACTAACGAATATAAAAACATATATTACATTTCTATAAAAAGTAACTAATTGTTACTAACGAATATAAAAACATTTTCAACACATACAGTTCTAAGTGACGGCGGGAATAGTGAATAAATATGGTTGGTCAAAAGTGGCGGCCAACTTTCTTTATTTATTATTATTATTTTTTGTATAAAATAGTTATTTATAAGTCCTGTCAAATTACGATTTTATCCCCTGTTTAAAATTACAATCTTGCCCTCAATTCGAAATTAAATTTATGCTTTGTCCTCAACTTAAATTTACGATTTTGCCATAAGTTAAAAAATACGATTTTGCCAGAGTCCTTCCAAATTACGATTTGGTTCCCAGTTTAAAATTACGATTTTGCACTCAGCTAAAAATTACGATTTTTCCCGAAGTTAAAATATTACGATTTTGCCTCCAATTCAAAATAAAAAAATGGTTTTGCCCTTAGTTCAAAATATTATTTTACCTCCATTTTAAAATTACGATTTTACCTCCGCTAAAAATTGCAATCTTGCCATGGTTTTTTTTTTTTGCAAAACCATGGTAGTGTTTTATTTTACTTGGATGACTCAATTTTGTTTTTATTCATGCCAAACAGCTACCTAGCACTCGCTAATTGTTCCTGACAAATTATTGTTTTGCCCCCAACTCTAAATTACACGCTTGTCATCATTTTAGTTATTTTTTTTTATCATAACTATGGTACTATTTTTCTTTAATTGGTTAATTTGATGTACCTTTTTTGATATCGTGTTATAAGTAGCATGTATAACTAACCGACATAAAGGCGTACTTGTTATTAAACTAAGAAATACTCGGTTTAGCGCCCCGCAACGCGAGCGGCGCATAACTCTAGTATATTACATTTGTTGATTAAAATTTTCTAGCTCTCAATGTAATGGCTAGGTTTTAAAAAATAGAATTGTGACCATTGAACTCTTTTTACTTTTATTTTTGTATAAAACAAAATTTCATTCTAACAAAAATATAAACTTTGTGCCCATAACAAACAATTAGCTTTTTTTTTCTTATCCGGATTTTGTAAAGTTTTTACAGATTATATAATTATATATTGTTTTCATTGTATAAGAGCATTCACATCCTAACCATCAAATTATGTGAGGAGGGGTTTTATATTATAAAGGGTATAAAAAGTGGTTGTGAGTAGAGGAGAGAGAAAATGTTACTGTTCATCTGTATATTTGGGGGGACACTGTTCACCCGTTATAATTTTTTAATATATTTTGAAAGTGGTTGTGAGTGGAAGTGAGAGAAAAATGTAATGATAATATTATTTAATTGAAAGGAGAGAGAAAAAGTATTTGTTTTTACTGAAAATATATTGATATAAGAGTTATTTTTTAGTGGAATATATGTATAATTTGATGGATTGGATGTGAATGCTCACGGGAATAACGGCGGACTTACTTGTATTGGTGGGGTGGGTGCGCCCCCTTTAAAGTTTTTTTCAATGTAACCAATTAATAAAAAATCCTGACCGCCTGTCATGAAATTTTGACAACGTCCCTTTGAAATTGCTAATATAAGAAAAGTTGAAGCAAATTTTGATCGAAATAAAATAAAATAAATCGCTGCAAATGGTGTTAACTGGAAAATCGAATTGATGCGGGTTGCATACTTGCAGAGAAACTTTGGAGAAGAAGACTATTTATTTAAGTAAGGATGTTTTAGTGAATAAACAATTCCACTGAAAAGTATTCTACAAAAGCCACAAAAGTAACGACACATGACTTATCTCTTACCAAATACGTAACTTTGACTAGTTATATTGAGATACTTAATAATCATTTGAATAATTTTTTTTTATTTTACTCAACTCATCATTTTTTTACTTTTACTAGCTTAGCAAATGTATTATATTTTATAGGAAGACGAAATTGTTAATAAAAAGGTAACTAATTGTTACTAACGAGCGTAAATAGATATATTACATTTCTCCGATTAAAATTTTCTAGCTTCGTCATTCAATGTCATGGCGAGGTTTTAAAAAATAGAATTAATTAACCATTGAACTCTTTTAAATTTTATTTTTGTTACAAAACAAAATTTCTTTCTAACATAAATATTAACTTTTTTTTTCTAATCAGAATGTTGTAAAGTTTTTACAGATTATATAATTATATCTCATTTTTATTGTACAAGTCCGTGTAATAATCGGGTCTAGGGACAGACTTACTAATGTTTGGTGGGGGGGGGGGGGGGGAGCTTAATTTTTTTTTCTAAGGTAACCAATACATGAAAATCCTGAGCGCCCCCTGTTAACTGGAAAATCGAATTGATGCAGGAAGCATACTTGTAGATAGGGCTGTAAACGAACCAAACGTTCGGCGAACAGTTCGTGAACTGTTCGGCGGGAAGTTCGTTTGTGTTCGTTTGTTTATTAAACAAACAAACACAAACAAGAAATTTCGTTCGTTTAGTTAAATGAACAAACATGAACAGAGGGCGCGTTCGTTTATTTATGTTCGTGAACGTTCGGTAACGTGTTCGTTTGTGTTTGATAGTTCATTTTATATTTTATTTAAATACTTCAAGGTAACCAATACATGAAAATCCTGAGCGCCCCCTGTTAACTGGAAAATCGAATTGATGCGGGATGCATACTTGTAGAAAGGGCTGCAAACGAACCAAACGTTCGGCGAACAGTTCGTGAACTGTTCGGCGGGAAGTTCGTTTGTGTTCGTTTTTTTATTAAACAAACAAACACAAACAAGAAATTCCGTTCGTTTAGTTAAATGAACAAACATGAACAGAGGGCGCGTTCGTTTATTTATGTTCGTGTACGTTCGGTAACGTGTTCGTTTGTGTTTGATAGTTCATTAGTTTTTTAGCTTTTATATTTTATTTAAATACTTCAAAATTCCGACAAATAAAATATTTAAAAAGTGTCAATGTATTATATATTTTGTTCATGAACGTTTGTTTGTGTTCGTTTGTTAGTATTTATGTTCATGAACATTAATTAGTTTGTGCTCATTTGTGTTCATTATCGTCCGTTTTCATTCGTTGCTTAAATTAACAAACAAACACAAACGAACATGAGCAAGTTCATTTCCTTAACAAACAAACACGAACATAAAATCATGTTCGGTAAGCGTTCATGAACAGTTCGTGAACACATATATTTCTTAACAAACAAACACGAACAAGGACTTGTTCGTGTTTGTTTGGTTCGTTTGCAGCCCTACTTGTAGAGGAACTTTGGAGAAGACGACTATTTATTAAGTAGGTGTGTTATATTAAATTCCACTAAAAGTATTTTTCAAAAGCCATAAAAGTAGTGGCACATAACCTATCTCAACCAAATACTTAACTTTGACTAGTTATATTGAGATACTTAATAATAATTGAATAATTTTTTTATTTACTCAACTCATCATTTTTTTACTTTTATTAGCTTAACATATGTGTTATATATTTATATATATTATAGGAAGACGAAATTGTTCATAAAAAGGTAACTAATTGTTACTAGCAACTGAAAAAAGATATACGGGGGGGGGGGGGGGGGGGGGGGGCTTAATTTTTTTTTTCTAAGGTAACCAATACATGAAAATCCTGAGCGCCCCCTGTTAACTGGAAAATCGAATTGATGCGGGATGCATACTTGTAGAGGAACTTTGGAGAAGACGACTATTTATTAAGTAGGTGTGTTATATTAAATTCCACTAAAAGTATTTTTCAAAAGCCATAAAAGTAGTGACACATAACCTATCTCAACCAAATACTTAACTTTGACTAGTTATATTGAGATACTTAATAATAATTGAATAATTTTTTTATTTACTCAACTCATCATTTTTTACTTTTATTAGCTTAACATATGTGTTATATATTTATATATATTATAGGAAGACGAAATTGTTCATAAAAAGGTAACTAATTGTTACTAGCAAATGTAAAAAGATATACTACATTTCTATGATTAAAATTTTCTAGCTTCGTCATTCAATGTATTGGCTAGGTTTTAAAAAATGAAATTTTAACAATTGAGCCCTTTTAACTTTTATTTTTGTTATAAAACAAAATATCATTCTAACATAAATATTAACTTTGTGCCCATAACAAACAATTAGCTTTTTTTTTTAATCAGAATGTTGTAAAGTTTTTATAGATTATAATTATATATCGTTTTCATTATACAAGTCCGTGTAATACACGAGTCTAGAGACGAACTTACTTGTGTTGGTGGGGGTAGGGAGTGTAACCAATACTTAAAAATCTCAAGCGCCCCCCATCAGCGCCCCCTTGAAATTGCTAATACAAGAATCGTTGAAGCAAATTTTGATTGAAATCAAGTAAAAGAAATCATTGCAAATGGTGTTTTTTTTTAACGGTAAATTTGGATCACTGACGGACCACTGGAGTATCATCGTGCCACCAGCGGAACCACCCGATCATATCCATCTCCACTAGGCAATAATGCCTATACACCAATTCAGGAGGAAACCCAATAAATCTGGGAAAACCCCCCTTATAGGAATCGAACTCAAGACCTAATAGTCATAAGCCTTATCTCACCCCAAGATACCACTAGGCTATAATGTCATGGGTCATTGCAAATGGTGTTAACTTGAAAATCGAATTGATGTTGGTTGCATACTTGTAGAGGAACTTTATAGAAGGCGACATTTCCACTGAAAAGTATTATTCAAAAGCCACAAAAGTAGTGGTACTTAACTTTGACTAGTTATATTGAGATTCTTAATAATAATTGAATAGTTTTTTTTTATTTTACTCAACTCACATTTTTTACTTTTATTAGCTTAACAAATGTGTTATATATATATATATATATATATATATATATATATATATATATATATATATAGGGGGCCGCTAGAATGAGAACCACCTCGAGTTATGAGAACCGCGAGAACCACACCGTACGGGGCGAGGTAGACCAATTTTTTTTTTCAAAAACGTAGATGCATGTATTATAAACACATTCGTAAAAAAAAATAAAAAAAAAATGCCGTGTGTGTAGTTTTTTACGGAACTCGTAAACCACAACTTTGTGGTGTAAAAAGCTACACACACGACATTTTTTTACGAATGTGTTAATAATACATACATCTACGTTTTTGAAAAAAAATTGGTCCACCTCGCCCCGGATCAAGTAGTTCTCGCGGTTCTCATAACTCGAGGTGGTTCTCATTCTAGCGGTCCCCTATATATATATAGGGTTGGGCTCTCTAGAAAACTCTATCTTTTTAAGAAAACTATGAAAACCCAATGTCATCCATTGATTATCTTTCATCACACTTGATCAAGGGCTCTCTTAGACCATGTGTAGTGGTAAATTGTTATAATGCCCCCACCATGGGGCATTATCCGACACGTGTCATCCCAGTCAGCATGGGGCGTTATTGCAAAAGTGGCGTAGTGGGAATAATGTCTGATAATGCCCATTCCAATCATTAAAAAAAAAAAAGCAAACAGATGGATGGTGATTGGCTAGTCAAAGTTGCATGGGGGTTCTCCAAAGTTGTCAGACAAATGCTCAAAATTGATTGGTTAAACAAACATGTGCCAAACTTGCATCAGCGTTATTATTAAAACGCCAAACTTCATTTTTTTTTAATTTTTTTTAAATAACGCCCCATGTAATGGTAGTGGGGGCGTTTTGGGGCGTTATTTTTCAATTTTTTTTAAAATCACGCCCCACTACGGGTGGTCTTAATTTTGGTAAAAATTATATTTAAAAGAAATCTTATAATACACATTAGTACAACTGGAAGGGCATTTTCAGTAGGAGAAAAACACTTTATGGCATTGGAAATAACAAAACCCACTTGTGTAGTACTAGTACCATCATCTCTCTCCTCTTTCTTCTAGTCAAATCTTTCAATACACTATTATCTCCCTTCTCTTTCTTCATCATGTGAAAGAGAAAAGCTTCATGGTCTTCAATGGTGATCTTCATTTGAAAATAATTTCAGCATCATGTGGTCTGAAAAAATCACAAAGACACACGCACGAGTGCGTGTGTGAGAAGAACGATGACAAGATGAATGTTTTTAGAGAGAGAAAGTTGATGTTTTAGATAGAGAAACAACAATCTTTATCACAAAGACACACGCACGAGTGTGCGTGTGAGAAGAAGGTTTGAAGATCTTCTTCGTGTTCATCGGACGGGTATAGATCCGGTAAGTGTTCTTGAAATATCATTTCACACTTGATTTTTTGTTGAAATGGTTGTTAATATGTTTTTGTGTGCTGAAAGTGTTTTAGTAATGGTTAATGGGGTATCCATGGTTAATGTTCATGTATTTTAAATAAATCAAAAACTTTAGGATGAGATTTTGAGCGGGTTTTTTTGTTGGTTTGGTTGCTTGTTAGGGGCTTTTGATCTTAACAGTAGCTGCTTTTTTTTGTTGGTTTGGGTTGCTTGTTTGGGTTTTTGATCTGAACAGTAAGTGTTTTTTTGTTTGGTTGCTTGATTCACAGACTCAGGCCCATAACATGTGTTAAGCCCCCTGTTAGAATGTTATATAACGTGTGTTGATTTACAGAAACAAACCCATAAAGATATTCAATTGACAAGCTGGATGGATGTACGCGAAGTTAACGTGTGTTCTAGTAATGGGTAATGTTCATGTATTTTAAATAAATCCAAAACTTTAGGATGAGATTTTGAACGGGTTTTTTTGTTGGTTTGGTTGCTTGTTTGGGGCTTTTGATCTTAACAATAATTGTTTTTTGGTTGGGTTGCTTGATTTACAGAGACAGACCCATAACATGTGTTAAGCACGTGTTAGAATGATATATAACATGTGTTGATTTACAGAAACAGATCCATAAAAGATATTGAATTGACAAGCTGGATGGATGAAGGCGACGTTAATGCGGGGACATTGAATAAGTCACATCCTTTGGGAAAGAAGTCTTCGTTCATTTATAACATGTGTTGGTGGTTCATGCTGTAACAGAACAATGATGTAACCTGACATGTGTTCATGTATAACATGTGTTAAGCCCCTGTTAGAATGATATATAATGTGTGTTAACCTTTTGTTAATTAAAAAAAACAAGTAATATCTATTTTATTTTTGTTGATGTTTAAAATATCCGATAATGTGGATACTGAGCGTAAAACTTGTACAAGTAATAAATGTACAAGTTAGTATGTAACGTGTAATATGAAACGAGCCATTTATGGTAACACATGTACCGGTAATTTTGGAATATATAACATGAAACGGGTCATTTGTTTTGCACATTTTGGAATGTATAACATGTGTTAAGCCACTGTTATAATCTTTTTGTAACCTGACATGTATTCATGTATAAGCTAGTGGTTTACAAAACACCATGATGTGTATATACTGATCTAACATGTTAATATCGTAATCTTGTTGTAACCCACTTGTATACATATGATAACATGTAAGCATCCATTATAATCCGACTTGTATTCATGTATATGAAAGTGGTTTCGAAAACACCATGATGTGCATGTACTGATCGTAACACGTGTACAAGTTAATAATTTAATATGGAACATACAAGTTAATATTGTAACACCGTATACCTGGGATAACATGTGTTAAGCCTCTGTTATAATCTTGGTTTAACCCAACATGGTGTCATGTATAAGCTAGGGGTTTCCAAAACACCATGATTTGTATATACATACTGTAACATGTGTTACGCGCCTGACATGTATAACGTGTGTTAAGCCTCTATTATAACGTGTGTTAAGACTTCCAGAATGGATGCATAAACTCCAATAGTAACTTAATAACAACATAGTATACCTGATATAACGTGTGTTAAGCCTCTTTTATAACGTGTGTTAAGACTTCCAGAATGTGTTATGTGCATACCGTTTTAACATCATGTACTAGATAAAACAATAAGACTCTCACATTACATATTACTAGTAAACGAAAATACATAGCACTAAGAAAAATGGTGGGCCGTTTACTATACCCATAACGGTATAACTGATATAACGTGTGTCAAGGCTCTATTATAACGTGTGTTAAGACTTTCAGCAAGTTACACGTAACATGTGTTAGAGATTAATGTACTGGTAAACTTGTAAAAAGCTACATTGCCTACAAGCAAGTTACACAAAAATGGATGCATAGAGCCCAAAAGCAACACAAATATGCTAAGGTCGACTTCAGGGCAGAAGTTCAGAAGGCCAGAACATTTTTAACAACACGTCCTAGACAAAATAATAAGAGTCTCACATTACATATTACTAGTAAACGAAAACACAGACCACTAAGAAGCGGTGGAGCTTCCATTGACGGTATGTCTTTGCTGTTTATATGCTACCTTTACTGACTCATCTCTTGTATAAACTCCATTAACCTATTCCAACAAGCTGGTCGTTAACATATATAACAAAGGGTCGTTACATATGTAGCTGTAAAAAAATGTAACATGTGTAGCTACGGGTTGTAGTAACAGGATATGCCATCTATGTGACACCTGTGTCACTTCAACCATTAAAAAAATACCAAACCAATTAAATATTGTATTTCATACTTGGGATTTGTATAAATATGTGTATCATTTACACATATCAATTCTTGTTCGATTTCGGGCTTTAAATCACTTTCTGGAAGGTTATACGCGATCTGATGCGTAAATATAACCAGTTTAATGCAACAAACACTCTGGAACAGTGACATAAGCTTAACATACCTTAAATAACCTTTACATAACTTATAAATAAGTTTTGGAAGGTTTGGTATGCCGAAATCAAGTTTATTCGCTTAGAGGGACTAAATTCGACAAACTGCGAAAATATGTCAATTTGTACTGTAACGGACATTCCGGAACTTGATCATAAGTTAAACACACCCTAAATATCCTTTACATAGCTTAGAAATAGGCTTTGAGGGGTTCGGAGTTCTAAAATAAACTTTATGCTCATTCAGGGACTAAAAGCGTCAAAAAGTGCATAAGTTTGCATTTTCGCGCATAACTTACGTTCTGAATACATCCGGACATCCAAAAATTTATGTAAGCATTAAAATATTTTATTTTAGTGTTTGGCATGAGAAAAATCCACTCGTCGCGCAATTTTGATCGTTTTTCGCGCTTATGCGCATTCCGTCGTAATTAAGCAAACATCGCGATCGTACGACCAAACGAACCGACATCCGGCATATTTTTGAGCATGTTTCATGTCCACAATGTTTAGGCATCATTTTAGGGCCTTAAGGTTGACTTAACGGGCCTTAGAAGCATCGGAAATGGCCTTAAAACACAACAGGGACTGAAACTGTCATTATGGAAACTTGTTTCTGATCTGTACTGCTCAGGCGGCCCGCGTAGACTTCCTCAACCTCTTACGTGGCCCGCGTGGCCCTCCCAGATATGCTGAAACTGTTTTCACAGCTGTTATACACTCATATTCCTCTTGCAAACGGTTTTTGCAACACCATGGGCCATTTCTATGGGCTCTAATGGTTTTGTAAAACAAGGGGCACACTTGAACGGCTTAGATCGAAGCTCGTTTCCCGATAAACGCTCCTAACGGTTCTAGTTTTCCTATATATACCCCTCACCCATTTCACTTGCAACCCACTTGATATCTGAGATTTTCTCTAAGTTGAAGTGTGTAACACTTCATACCTGAAAAATACTTGGATAATCAATCTTGCGGGGACCCTTTGTAAGTGTTCCTTCGTTCTTTTTATGCGTTTTTAGCTCGAAAGTCAAACTGCGTTTGACTTTCTGCATTGACCAGTTTATGGTCAATGCGAAGTTCGTTTGAACTTCATAACGTGAGCGTAATCACGATAGTCATAGTACCTAGTGACTATACATACAGATTACCACGTTATCTAGGCTCATTGACGAGTCGTAGTTTCGGCCAAAATGCGTTTTCTCGCGTATTTACCAAACTACTCTAGGGTATCAAAACCGTTTGTTTTGATACCAAACCTGTTTTCTAACTTAACTAAACATGTTTTAACATGTTTAGCTCGTCACTTTAGGTATAGTGCTTGTCTAGGGTCGTAAGGTAAGCGATCTAATCAATCGTTTATACTTTCGAATCCGACCCATTTGGTCGATCATTAGGATCCGACCAAATACTTTAGGTGACCATAGTTGTATAGGGAATAACCTTCCGAGGTTATACCTTATGGTCACGTCGTTTAAGTAGTTGTATGATAAGTAGTTCTTATGCCTTAGGTAAATTACCAAAATACCCTTTTTTCACACCTAAATTCATTTTAAGCCTATGTAACATAACTTTTGACATCTAAACTGATTTAGCAACAATATTAAACATGTTAAGGCATATCTTACTTGTCATAGGGCTAGTTAAGCGGTCCGAACGCGTTTTACGCGAAAGACGCGTTAAAGTAGCATAAGCTACCTAAACGGGTCGTAATGGGTCGTAAGCACTTAGGTTAGGTTTCATTTTAGTATGTGGGCTTTGTTAAACCATATCATATGAGTTCCAATACTCATTTGGTTTACGAAACCTCGTACTATCCAATCTTCCGATTTAGGTCCGGTTATTTATGTAGTTATCTATATTAGGTGCCGTTTGATTTCCGTGATCCCTCTAGCTTTGCTTGGTTGTTGTTCAAGACTTCTAAGCACCCTCAAGTGAGTACATAGACCCCTCTTTTATTGTTTTTCAAACGTTTTGGGGTGAAACACATGTGCCTACTTGTTATTTTCATGTTTTCCATGCTTTCATATCATATACTTGCTATGTTCATAAGTACATTATTAGTACACGATTTCATTGTGTTTTTGCTATGTATGTCCTTTGTAGCATACTTAGTACATCGTTTTATATGACATTTCATGCTATGTATGTTCATCATACTTAGTACATTGTTTTACATTTCATTTCATGCTATGTATGTCCATTTAGTGCATACTTAGTACATTGTTTTACCTTTTCATGCTATGTATGTTCATCATACTTAGTACATTTGTTTTACATTGCATCTCTGTTGCATATGTTCACGTAACATATGGACACATTGTTTTACATCTCTACCTTGTATGTTTACTTAGCATACTAGGTACATTATTTTTATCACATGCTTACATTTTGATATGACATTTGGTTTGTTTAAATGGGACCATATACATTCATTAACATTAGCTACGCCGCTCGTTAGTAGGTAATGGTACCATAGGAATTGACAACTCCCGTTCCTGACATCCTAGGTATGTTTGGATGAAAGGAATGACCGAATTCGATTAAGACATAACACAGATAGTCCTTTAATTTGTTTAAGGGTTTATCACCACAGTCACAAGGCTTAAATGTATGCATTTTCACAATACAACATAAATGTTTGTATTCAGTATAGCATGCATTTCCACAAGACATAATGTTGATTTAAACCACGTTTTACTTCAATACATTGTTTTGTGCATTTTTAACTGTGGCTCAGTAGATATATATATATACATATATATATATATATATATATATATCACTTGCCATACATGACATTTTGTTTACACATTATATGATAGACATTTGACATAGACATTTTGATATTGATATACACCATTTCATGGACTATATTTGACATAAACATTTTGACATGGTTTACACAGACATTTGACAAATGGTTTAGACATGGGCAATTTACATTGGTGGTTTGTTTGGGTAAGTGGTTTGAGTAACGAGGTGTGTGTAATATGATACAAGCATGGTGGATACGCCGCTGGTACTTCCTATATATAAGTGCTTGTATGATATTACATATCGTAGCGTTATTTAAATCATTTCAGTTTAGACATATAACATTTTTATGCAAATAACATATTTTTCACAAGACATTGTTTTACAAACAACTTATCTTATACAAACTCATTTTACTTGGTTATTCACTTAATCTTACTTTATTCTTTTACATATCATCTACTTTATCATCGTTTTTCAAATGATTTATAAAACAAAACATTTTACAAGGATCATGACTGACTTTTGTTAAACAACCTTTTTCTAAACTTATAAGTCATTATCCTATTTTCACAAAACCTATGTACTCACCGGCATTTTTATGCTGATGTACCTATTTTCACATGTGTTTCAGGAAATGATGCATAAGATTGATCAAGATACACTTAGGCGGACTTGGGCCTTAGTGACAATAAAAGATGGAAGACTAGTTAATTTTGTTATACTTCTTTGTTTGTTAAGACGTTGTAGCTCTTTTAATCAATAAAACAATATTTCAATTTTCCATGTGGTATGAAACAATGATTCTGTTACAACACTCCCCGACGATTCCGCCACGTTTTGTTGTTTTACGTGGTCGGGTGTGACAGAAAAGTTGGTATCAGAGCTCATGGTTATAGGGAATTAGGTTATTAGTAATGCTTTGACCTAGTCTATAACCTTCCTAGGACCCTAACGCGAGTTTACTTGCGTTTAGTCATAAAATAATACCGTCACCTATCCTTAGGCGACAACCACAACAAGAACACAAATTTCAAAACCGCTTTGAAAAGCAATCATCTGTTCTAGGATGATTAATTACTAGGTTTTGAACCCTTCCAGTTTGATATTTGGCCTTGTGCCTTCTAAGTTTTCAAAATCTCGTCAAGGTTTTGGGTTCTAAATAATGTGAACACGTGCAAACTGGAAGAGTGAATGCCTGTACCCTGAGTTTTCTGTCAAAGGCTAGAGTGTTCGTACAAATCCGCAGAATCGGACCAGTCACTCTTACCTGGGAACTCTTGGGGTGAGTGTTCACTTATAGGCGAGCATGTCTTCAGTGATACATTAATATGACTCGTTTACTTTGATTAGTCACCGTCTCATTTGTTTGCCTTAGGTAACAAACAAATGATCGCAATTTTTATGCGTTTCCATTCTGTTTTGATTATCCGATAACCTTTCACTTGTTTCTCCCTATGTCTTTCATTTCCTTCTATAATGTCTCTTCATCGCATCGACGCCCAGATGTCCGAGCAAACAGCCAAATTTGCCCAGCAAATAGGCGAAGTGATTATGAAGACTGTGGATTTAGGCATTGCCATGTTTTGTCTCAACAATGAAGCCACTCAAGTGTCACCGAAGGAAGCAGAAGACAAGCCTGCACCAAAATCAAGGAAGCGTAAGGCTTCAAGGAGACCCGCAGCAGCAGTTACACCTAATCAAGCGGGACCTAGCCAAGTGGCAAGGCTACCAGCTAGGAAGCCGTACTTTGGAACTGCACGATGGTGCAAACGATGCAACCGTCATCATTCAAACCTCATACCCTGCTCCAAATGTACCTACTGTGGACGGCGGGGACATTTGGTTAACATATGCCGCTTTGCTATCTAAAACAAAGCTGCTATAAACCTTGCTGCTACTCAACCTACTGCCAGGAAACCTTATGCCGGTACTGCACTGATGTGCAACAAGTGTAATGCACCTCACCGAGCTTACCTGCAGTGTCGTCTGTGTGCATTATGTGGACGACTCGGTCACCTGGAAAATGCTTGTCAATTTAACTCAATCCAAGGTGGTCCAAACCAACCCCAAGTCAACCCTGCTCAAGCTCGTTTACCGTCTGGTACTTGGTACAACTACGGTGAGACGAGCTATTTCAGGAACAAGTATTCAGAGATTGTCAATGCAAATCCAACCCTTGGATGAGCATATGGCTGATTAGAAGAAGCTGCTGCTTTAAATAATTTGAATCTTCTGCTCTTGTATCTTTTGTTGAACCCTGAAACAATTTGCTTTGTTTATAAATAAATTGTTGTTCACAATTCTGATATACAAGTGTAGTTACATATGTGTATGGCATTTCCCTATGATACCTACATCCAGGAACTATGTTCCTTACAAACTACTCTTGTGATTCTCCCTTTCAAGTGATCGCTCATGATTTCCTCGAAAAAAATTTAAGTACTCGTTTCATTCTAGGAGACGAAACACAAGAAATAAAGCGAAATTATGAGTAGTCGTGCTTTTGCACATCTGTGCCTTTGAATCCTCAGTTAGACGACTGAGGGTATATTCAATCTCGTACCCATATCATTTTATTATGGTCTCGTAACAATGTACATCGTATAAGTATTTCAAAAACATTGCCTATGTTTTCAAAACAACCTCTATGATTTCAAATGCATTGTCTATGTTTTCAAAAACAACCCCCATGATTTCAAAAAAAAATATTGCCTATGTTTTCAAAACAACCTCTATGATTTCAAATGCATTGCCTATGTTTTCAAAAACAACCTTCATGATTTCAAAATGTTATTAATACAGTATATATCAAATGCATGATTTCAAAAGCATCATTCATGTTTTCAAAAAAAAAAAAAACCACTTATACATAATTTAAAAAAAAAAAAATTCATCTCGCATGATTTTAAAACATTTTTTTTATAAATATATACCTACCTAATACACCTACTTTATTTCACAAGTATTATATATAAGGTTTCAAAAACATTAAACACATTTTTGAAATATTCTCCTCATACATTGGCTTAACTTTCAAATTCCGCTTCATGTGTCGCCTTGACATATCCAGCATCTCAACTTCATAAGCATTTTTACTTCATGTTTTGACTTAAGCACATCCGGTGCAAGGTTTCAAAACATCTGCAACTTCAAAAAAAATCCATATGGGATCTTTTTATCTTCACAATTAGACCCTTGTGGATGATTATCATTCAAATCAGAGTCCTTAATTGGATTCCTGGTGTACCTAAATTCGAACATTTCGGTTCCTTATAATCGAAATCGAATTTTCTTCTTTCTATCTTCATAGTTAGATTCTTGATAATGTTTAAAGTACCAAATGAAATCCACGGAATGGATTCCTAGTGTGCTTTAAATACATGTGCTCTGTTAGCAGAACAAATTAACAAAATGATAACAAATCAAGTTAAACAGTTATGTGATTATGTGTTTATGCATTTTGTGTTTTCTTTTATACATTTTATGTTTTTGTATACTCTGGATATTCGTTATCCAAATCCTCATAGAACCTTTTCATATCTTCATATGAAGGATTCGTAGTAGGATATTCAAAAGGTGCTACCTTAAAATCCTTATTGGGCTTCTACATGATAGTTAAGACCCTTGGATTATATAGTACCATTCCATGATTCATAAGAGACCCTTTTAGTGGTCTAGTAAAAAAGATTGATTCAGAATCTGGTTAAGAACGACACGTGGTGGTATAGACTTCTTGGTAGTCCATTTAAATCATTTATTGATTTAATTAAAAGGACCCTATGGTGATCTAGTCACAATCATCACAAGTTCGTTCATTATTTTCTTCCCCTACACATTATAAGATGCACTACGTGACTATGCAAGGAATTACGTAATTATGGATGCATACATAATTGCAAAGTTCAGTGCACGAAAACCACAGTAAGACTTATTATGTGTAAGAACCGATAGTGGCAACCATAACGGAATGTGAACAATGTAATAGAGGTACGGTGGACGCACCAATAACACTTTATATACTTGTATATAAGTGTCCCTCTCACATTGCAAGAATGATGTTATTTAAAGTTACTAGAAGTTCAGAACTCTAACCAGTGTTGTTTGATCTTTTCAACTTCATGTTTCAAGCTCTCACAAGTTTCCTCTAAATAAATTTCGGGACGAAATTTCCTAAAGTAGGGGAGACTGTGACACCTGTGTCACTTCAACCATTAAACAAATACCAAACCAATGAAATATTGTATTTCATATTTGGGATTTGTATAAATATGTGTATCATTTACACATATCAATTCTTGTTCGATTTCAGGCTTTAAATCGCTTTCTGGAAGGTTATACGCGATCTGATGCGTAAATATAACCAGTTTAATGCAACAAACACTCTGGAACAGTGACATAAGCTTAACATACCTTAAATAACCTTTACATAACTTAGAAATATGTTTTGGAAGGTTTGGTATGCCGAAATCAAGTTTATTCGCTTACAGGGACTAAATTCGACAAACTGCGAAAATCTGTCAATTTGTACTCTAACGGACATTCCGGAACTTGATCATAAGTTAAACACACCCTAAATATCCTTTACATAGCTTAGAAATAGGCTTTGAGGGGTTCGGTGTGCTAAAATAAACTTTATGCTCATTCAGGGACTAAAAGCGTCAAAAAGTGCATAAGTTTGCATTTTCGCGCATAACTTACGTTCTGAATACATCCGGACATCCAAAAATTTATGTAAGCATTAAAATATTTTATTTTAGTGTTTGGAATGAGAAAAATCCACTCGTCGCGCAATTTGGATCGTTTTTCGCGCTTATGCGCATTCCGTCGTAATTAAGCAAACATCGCGATCGTACGACCAAACGAACCGACATCTGGCATATTTTTGAGCATGTTTCATGTCCACAATGTTTAGGCATCATTTTAGGGCCTTAAGGTTGACTTAACGGGCCTTAGAAGCATCGGAAATGGCCTTAAAACACAACAGGGACTGGAACTGTCATTATGGAAACTTGTTTCTGATCTGTACTGCTCAGGCGGCCCGCGTAGACTTCCTCAACCTCTTACGCGGCCCGCGTGGCCCTCCCAGATATGCTGAAACTGTTTTAACAGTTGTTTGCAGCTGTTATACACTCATATTCCTCTTGCAAACGGTTTTTGCAACACCATGGGCCATTTCTATGGGCTCTAATGGTTTTGTAAAACAAGGGGCACACTTGGACGGCCTAGATCGAAGCTCGTTTCCCGATAAACGATCCTAACGGTTCTAGTTTTCCTATATATACCCCTCACCCATTTCACTTGCAACCCACTTGATATTTGAGATTTTCTCTAAGTTGAAGTGTGCAACACTTCATACCTGAGAAATACTTGGATAATCAATCTTGCGGGGACCCTTTGTAAATGTTCCTTTGTTCTTTTTATGTGTTTTTAGCTCGAAAGTCAAACTGAGTTTGACTTTCTGCATTGACCAGTTTATGGTCAATGCGAAGTTCGTTTGAACTTCACAACGTGAGCGTAATCACAATAGTCATAGTCCCTAGTGACTATACATACTGATTACCACGTTATCTAGGCTCAGTGACGAGTCGTAGTTTCGGCCAAAATGCGTTTTCTCGCGTATTTTGTAACCAAACTACTCTAGGGTATCAAAACCGTTTGTTTTGATACCAAACCTGTTTTCTAACTTAACTAAACATGTTTTAACATGTTTAGCTCGTCACTTTAGGTATAATGCTTGTCTAGGGTCGTAAGGTAAGCGATCTAATCAACCGTTTATACTTTCGAACCCGACCCATTTGGTCGATCATTAGGATCCGACCAAATACTTTAGGTAACCATAGTTGTATAGGGAATAACCTTCCGAGGTTATACCTTATGGTCACGTCGTTTAAGTAGTTGTATGATAAGTAGTTCTTATGCCTTAGGTAAATTACCAAAATACCCTTTTTCACACCTAAATTCATTTTAAGCCTATGTAACATAACTTTTGACATCTAAACTGATTTAGCAACAATATTAAACATGTTAAGGCATATCTTACTTGTCATAGGGCTAGTTAAGCGGTCCGAACGCGTTTTACGCGAACGACGCGTTAAAGTAGCATAAGCTACCTAAACGGGTCGTAATGGGTCGTAAGCACTTAGGTTAGTGTGACAACTCGTAATTTAGAACCCTTCGTTGTATCTTGGTATAACATGCTTGAACGTTATGTGTTTATATATTAGCAAATGAAAGTTGTGAATCATCTTGATGTGCTATGTGTTGATAATACGTACATATAAGGTGTGGTTATGTATATGTATATGTGGGTATGTAATAAGCCGAAACCATGAACCCAACTCGAGACCACTCAGTCTCGAGTGAACAATGTAACTGTTGGGCCGGTTGGGCCATGCTCTTCTTCACCCCACTCGAAAACCCACTAGGGTGAACTAACTTAGGGCTAGTATATAACTCATGCTCCTAGCCATTTTTGCCATTTCTTTGGGCAACTCACACTCACTCTCACACACACTCTCCTACATCCTCTCTCACTAAAACCCTAGAAGCACAAATCTCCTCTCCTTTCTCTCGGACCAAACCGGTGACAACAAGAGCTCTCGGTTCAAGCTTAGGATCTCATTGGAAAGCTTATTCATCGACCCTTCATACCCTCATACCTTGGAATCTTACCGGTTAGTGATTCATGTTATGTGTTTTATTTCGGTTGATGATGTATGATGAAGTTATATGATAATATGTGCTTGCTTGTTAAGTTTATGCATATTGAATATATCCTCCTTGAATAAACGGTATTAAGATTGTTGTTATATGATGATGTAAGGTCGGCTTGGTATAGATAATATGTGATTGATCATGAATGATTGTAATCGGCTCTATATGGGTTTGAATCCGAATGGCTTGGTTATGTTTAGGAGGTTTATTGCTCATGAAATCGGAGTTGTATATGTGTATTAGATGATGTGCATGGTTAGAATATATGATAGGATAGGGTTGTTTGATTAATCATATTGCAAAATGTGGAAAACCCTAACATGATGAACAAGTTTGAATGTTAATATGAATATTTGAACATGATATGAACATGTTATGAACATTTGAAAAATGCTTGTTTGATCCGTTTTATTTGAGTAGTAGACAAGAAAACATGTTGATGCATTTTGGTTGGATAGTACACAAGATCATGAAATCGGAACTATATTGGCTAGTACAAATGCTGTCAATTAGCAGGTGTGCCAGTCGAGACCCCCAGTCTCGACTCGAGACCATTAAGCCACAACTCGAGACCGCAGTGATTGCGACTCGAGACCAGATACGTGACAAACTCGAAACCGCGGTTGCGACACAGGTTACGAGTCGAGAACCCCTAGTCTCGACTCGAGACCACACATTACCAGCACACGAACAACATGACTCGAGACCAGGTTACGGGCCTTGTTGCGACTCGAGACCACCAGGTCTCGAGTGATGAAGACTAAACCGAGACAACACCGTCTCGACTCGAGATCTCTAGTCTCGACTCGAGACCACCTGATGGTCTATTCTGTTGGGCTTGCACGGTTACAGGCCTGAGTTTTTGGGCCGAACATATGGACCTTATGTGTTACTGTTGAATGTCTATGTTGTACACTGTTGATTGGACTGCCATGAATAATACTTGTATGCAACGTGCTAGTACGTGTAGAAAACATACGCGCATTTCTTGGTTTGAACCTGACATATATGATAACCATGTTAGGACGTGGTTGACCACTAGCATCCAGACTTGACTTTTCTGTGTATCTGCCGAGCAAACCAAGGTGAGTTCACACCCTCTACAAAGCATGGGATTCCCAGGGGTTGGGAATGGGGTTAAGGAACATGGATTCCTCGTCCTTTATTGGGTAGGACAGTATTGGTTCAGGAATATAATTCCTCGTCCTCTTGGACAGATAACTCTCACTAGACTAAAACTCTATCACGAAGTCCCTCATTTTTATATCGACTTAATCGCCGGGCCAATGGCGAGCGGGTCATTAGTTAGATAACGCTATTTAGGTTTGACAAGCCTCACACCGTGCCGTAGAGGACGGGCGTGAACTAATGGACTATGGCACGTCGGTGATGATAGACACCGACGCTAAGGGCACATAAACATGACTACAGTCAGCAGTCGATATGGTAAAGAGTCTAGTAACATACACGGGGTAGCCCCCATGGCCGTGGAGCCAGATAACAAACATGGGGTAGCCCCCACGGCTGGATAGCCAGAGTAATTAGGTTAAACAAATCACGTTTTCAACTATGGGGTAACCCCCATGGCAGGATGCCAGATAAAGGAAACTGTTTTCAGAACAACTTAAAACAAACACCCAACTGTGAACTCGCTCAACATTATTGTTGACTCGTTACTACATGCTTTGCAGGTCAGTAGGTACTTAGCTGGAGCTTGCATGGAAGAGAGTCGTTGTGGGACATGGATAGCTGTGTGCCATGTTAAACTTTGAAACAATTAAACTTATGTTTTGGATTTTCAAACGTTATGCTTCCGCTTGCAACTTAAACTATGTTTTTGTTTGGACACCAATTGTATTGGTTGGACTTTTATAATCACTTATATGCTTGTTCAATATGATTGGTGGCTGGATCCTGGTCAGTCACGCCTCTAAGCGGTGATACTCCGCAGGTGGATTTTGGGGGTGTGACAGATTGGTATCAGAGCCATTGGTTATAGTGAACTTGGTTTTAATAAGGGAAAAACGTTTTTTGTTAAAACCAGACTATAACCTGTACAGTGCTCAACGGTCCACAACGACGCTTCACTCCACATGCAAGGCTCGACATTCTAGGTGATATGATCTGTGTATATATTGCCTACTTGTTAGTTACATAGCGCATTGCTCATGGTATGCTTGGTTAGTATAACTACTGTTGCTTGAACACGTGTGTGCTTACCCTCTTCCGACATCGCACTTTCGCGAACCTCTCTCACCCATGTTTCCCTCTTGTATGAAGATCATGAGTGGACGCGTTAACATGACTCAAGCCCAGTTGACAGCTCTGATTAACGAACGAGTTGCTGCGGCACTTGCAGCTGCACACGCGGGAGGTATATCCTGCAGTCCAAGCTCATTCTAGGATCTCTAGATCCTACTCTCGTGAACCAACCTTTGTGTTAAACTCTGTCCTTTCTTTCACCCACAACAGGTCAACATGCTCAGCCACCTGTGTGCACCTTTATAACTTTTATGGACTGCCGACCCACTACTTTTAGCGGCACTGAAGGAGCTGTAGGTCTCCTCCACTGGTTTGAGAAGCTCGAGTCAGTTTTTGAAATGTGTGAATGCCCTGAGGCGCGCAGGGTGAAGTATGCTACCGGTACTCTCGAGGGTTTATCTCTCACATGGTGGAATGCTCAGGTCCAAATGCTGGGGTTGGTTGCTGCTAACGCCACCCCATGGAACAATTTTAAAGAGATGATTAAGGAGGAGTATTGCAGTCGTGACGACATTCATAAGCTGGAAGTTGAGTTCTATAACCTCAAGATGACGGGGTCAGAGATTGAGGCGTATACTAAGAGATCGAATGAGCTTGCATTATTGTGTCCTACTATGGTGGACCCTCCAATTAAGCGTATTGAACTCTTTCTTAAGGGCTTAGTGCCCGAAATCCAAAGTCATGTGACTTCAGCAAACCTCGCCACCATCCAGCAGGTTGTTCAGTTGGCTCACCGTCTCACTGATCAGGCGGTGGAGCAGAACAGGTTGCCAAAGCGTATAAGTGCTACAGCTACTTCGGATACTCCTAGTGACAACAAGAGAAAATGGGATGGAGCTTCAAGCAAAGGTTCAGCTTCCGTGCAACCTCAGTCTTAGCAGAGAAAGACTGATGACTACAAGAGCCCCAGTCAGCAATCATCTGGTGGTCAAAGTCAAGGTGGGTACAAGGGGAATCACCCCAAATGCAAACGCTACAACCTACACCACAGCGGGCCATGCACCAGGGGCAACTGTCATCGGTGCAACAAGCCAGGTCACGCCGCCAAGGATTGCAGAAGCTTGTACCCCGCAAACCAGAATCGTCAGCAACAAGCCCCACAGAACCAGCGACAGCAGCAGCAGCAAGGTATCAACAAAGGGTGCTTTCAGTGTGGAGCTGAAGGCCAATTCAAGAAAGATTGCCCCCAACTGAACTGGAACCAGAACAACAACAACAACAACAATAATCAGGGGAATGGTAACAATGGGAACAACAACAACAACAATGGAGCCAGGGGGCGGATGTTCGTGATCGGCCAAGGTGAAGCAAGGAATGACCCCAATGTTGTGACGGGTAAGTTCCTTCTCGACAACTTTTATGTTACGGTTTTATTTGATTCGGGTGCCGATACTAGCTACGTGTCACTAGAAGTTAGTCAAATGCTTAAGCGTATTCCAACACCTTTGAACAACAAGCACACTCTAGAGCTAGCAAATGGTAAGAGTTTAGAGGCCGCACATGTAGTCAAGGGTTGTAAACTTATTCTTGCTAACCAGACCTTCTCTATCGACCTTATTCCTATTGTCTTGGGTAGTTTCGACGTTGTCATTGGGATGGATTGGTTATCCCAACACCGAGCAGAGATCCTTTGTAACGAGAAGATTGTTCGTATTCCTGGTTCCGGTGATGAACCTCTCATGATTCGTGGCGACAAGAGGGGTGCTGTTGAGAACATCATCTCTTTCCTTAAGGCCCAGAAGTGCTTGCGAAAGGGCCACACTGCCATTTTGGCTCTCGTTACTGACACCTCGGAGAAAGAGAAGAAGATAGAAGATTTTCCAATTGTACGCGACTATCCTGAGGTATTTCCTGAGGAACTACCTGGCCTTCCGCCTCATCGCCAGGTCGAGTTTCAGATTGAACTAGCTCCTGGAGCTGCGCCTATAGCTCGTGCACCTTATCGTTTAGCTCCATCAGAGTTGGAAGAACTCTCTACGCAACTACAAGAACTCTTGGATAAGGGTTTTATTCGTCCTAGCTCATCGCCCTGGGGAGCTCCAGTGTTATTTGTGAAGAAGAAAGACGGTACCTTTAGAATGTGTATCGACTATCGTGAACTCAACAAGGTGACGGTGAAGAATCGTTATTCTCTACCACGCATTGACGACTTGTTCGACCAGCTGCAAGGGTCGAGCTACTATTCAAAGATTGATTTGAGATCGGGATATCACCAGCTGAGAGTCCGAGAAGAGGACGTCTCCAAAACGGCCTGCAGAACTCGTTATGGACACTATGAGTTTTTGGCCATGCCTTTTGGGCTGACAAACGCACCTGCGATTTTCATGGACTTGATGAATCGAGTGTGCAAGCCTTACCTGGACAAGTTCGTTATAGTCTTCATCGACGACATCCTGATCTATTCAGGAGGAACACGAGCAGCATCTACGACTTATTCTGGAACTCCTTCGAACGGAACAGCTTTACGCGAAGTTCTCGAAATGCGACTTCTGGCTTCGTGAAGTCCACTTCCTAGGCCATGTGGTAAACAAGGATGGGATTCACGTTGATCCATCCAAGGTAGACTCGATTAAGAACTGGCCCGCACCTCGTACACCAACGGAAATTCGCCAATTCTTGGGTTTGGCAGGTTACTACAGGAGGTTCATTAAGGATTTTTCCAAGATTGCACAGCCTCTCACCTCACTAACGCAGAAAGGCGTTGTTTATCGATGGGGAAATGCACAGGAATTAGCATTTCAGCATTTAAAGGATAGACTTTGCAGCGCACCTATCCTTTCCTTGCCAGAGGGCACAGACGACTTCGTGGTCTACTGCGACGCATCAATTTAGGGTCTTGGTTGTGTACTGATGCAACGGGATAAGGTTATAGCCTACGCCTCACGCCAACTCAAAGTTCATGAGAGAAACTACACTACGCACGACTTAGAGTTGGGAGCTGTTGTTTTTGCACTTAAGATATGGCGACATTACTTGTACGGTACCAAGTGCGCCATCTACACCGACCACAGGAGCCTCGAGCATATCTTCAAGCAGAAGGAACTGAATATGCGACAACGACGATGGGTCGAGCTACTGAATGACTATGAGTGCTCGATCAGGTATCACCCGGGCAAGGCCAATGTTGTGGCCGACGCCCTCAGTCGAAAGGACACCGCGCCTAAGCGCGTGCGAGCGTTGCAACTCACTATACATTCTAGTCTTCCTTCCCAGATACGAGCTGCTCAGATAGAAGCATTGAAACCAGAAAATGTCAGGGCTGAAGCCCTACGCGGCTCAAGGCAACGCTTAGAACAGAAGGAAGACGGTGCTTACTACGTAACGGGACGCATTTGGGTCCCACTCTATGGCAACCTACGAGAGCTTGTGATGGATGAGGCACACAAGTCTCGTTACTCGGTACACCCTGGTTCGGATAAGATGTACCACGATATCAAAACTACGTATTGGTGGCCTAGCATGAAGGCCCACATAGCAACTTACGTCCGCAAGTGTTTGACTTGTGCGAGAGTCAAGACTGAATACCAGAAACCCTCAGGCCTACTCCAACAACCAGAGATACCACAATGGAAATGGGAGCAAATTTCCATGGATTTCGTTACTGGCCTGCCTAGATCTCAGCGCGGAAATGATACTATTTGGGTGATCGTGGATCGACTCACAAAGTCTGCGCACTTCCTGGCTATCAAGGAGATGGATAAATTCTCCACTCTAGCAGAAGTATATCTCAAGGAAGTTGTCTCGAGGCACGGGGTGCCCACCTCCATTATCTCGGATCGTGATGCACGTTTTACTTCAGAGCTGTGGCAGGCAATGCATAAATCCTTTGGCTCACGATTAGACATGAGCACAGCGTATCACCCTCAGACGGACGAGCAGTCTGAGCGCACTATTCAAACCTTAGAAGACATGCTTCGTGCATGTGTAATCGACTTTGGCAACAGCTGGGAAAAGCATCTGCCACTTGTGGAATTCTCGTACAATAACAGCTACCACACCAGCATTAAAGCTGCTCCGTTTGAGGCATTGTACAGGCGTAAATGCCGGTCACCTCTTTGTTGGGCAGAGGTGGGGGATAGTCAGATCACTGGTCCATAACATGTGGTAGACACAACCGAACGAATTGCTCAAATACGACAACGCATGGCGGCAGCTCGTGACCGTCAGAAAGTCTACGCCGATAAGGGCAGGAAACCACTAGAGCTCCAGGTTGGGGAGTGGGTACTACTCAAAGTTTCACCCTGGAAGGGTGTGGTTCGTTTTGGTAAACGATGCAAACTTAACCCACGATACGTCGGACCTTTTGAAATCATCGAGAAAATAGGCAAGGTGGCCTACAAACTGAACTTACCAGCAGAACTCAGTGCAGTGCACAACGTTTTCCATGTGTCGAATCTGAAGAAGTGCCTGTCAGATGAGACCCTCGTAGTTCCTTTAAAGGAGCTCACCATCGACGAGCAGTTACGATTCGTCGAGGAACCAGTTGAAATCACGGACCGGGATGTTAAGGTCCTCAAGAACACTAGAATACCTCTCGTTCGAGTTCGTTGGAACTCACGTCGCGGCCCAGAGTTCACCTGGGAACGCGAAGATCAGATGAAACAAAAGTATCCCCAACTATTCGTAAACAGTACAACCACTACTGAGGCTGAAGCTATGGAATTTCGGGACGAAATTCCAGATCAACGGGGGGAGGATGTGACACCCCAGGAAAACCAGGAAAACCATACAACTTAACTAGCTTCCTCAGTGAGTGCTTACCAAATTTCGGGATGAAATTTCATTCAACTTGGGGATAATGTGACA
Organism: Helianthus tuberosus; assembly: GCA_030545235.1. Lineage (NCBI taxonomy): Eukaryota > Viridiplantae > Streptophyta > Magnoliopsida > Asterales > Asteraceae > Helianthus > Helianthus tuberosus. Next base: position 22,116,160 of record CM060357.1, on the reverse strand, counting down.
ACTCGTAATTTAGAACCCTTCATTGTATCTTGATATAACATGCTTGAACGTTATGTGTTTATATATTAGCAAATGAAAGTTGTGAATCATCTTGATGTGCTATGTGTTGATAATACGTACGTATAAGGTGTGGTTATGTATATGTGGGTATGTAATAAGCCGAAACCATGAACCCAACTCGAGACCACTCGGTCTCGAGTGAACAATGTAACTGTTGGGCCGGTTGGGCCATGCTCCTCTTCACCCCACTCGAAAACCCACTAGGGTGAACTAACTTAGGGCTAGTATATAACTCATGCTCCTAGCCATTTTTGCCATTTCTTTGGGCAACTCACACTCACTCTCACACACACTCTCCTACATCCTCTCTCACTAAAACCCTAGAAGCACAAATCTCCTCTCCTTTCTCTCAGACCAAACCGGTGACAACAAGAGCTCTCGGTTCAAGCTTAGGATCTCATTGGAAAGCTTATTCATCGACCCTTCATACCCTCATACCTTGGAATCTTACCGGTTAGTGATTCATGTTATGTGTTTTATTTCGGTTGATGATGTATGATGAAGTTATATGATAATATGTGCTTGCTTGTTAAGTTTATGCATATTGAATATATCCTCCTTGAATAAACGGTATTAAGATTGTTGTTATATGATGATGTAAGGTCGGCTTGGTATAGATAATATGTGATTGATCATGAATGATTGTAATCGGCTCTATATGGGTTTGAATCCGAATGGCTTGGTTATGTTTAGGAGGTTTATTGCTCATGAAATCGGAGTTGTATATGTGTATTAGATGATGTGCATGGTTAGAATATATGATAGGATAGGGTTGTTTGATTAATCATATTGCAAAATGTGGAAAACCCTAACATGATGAACAAGTTTGAATGTTAATATGAATATTTGAACATGATATGAACATGTTATGAACATTTGAAAAATGCTTGTTTGATCCGTTTTATTTGAGTAGTAGACAAGAAAACATGTTGATGCATTTTGGTTGGATAGTACACAAGATCATGAAATCGGAACTATATTGGCTAGTACAAATGCTGGCAATTAGCAGGTGTGCCAGTCGAGACCCCCAGTCTCGACTCGAGACCATTAAGCCACAACTCGAGACCGCAGTGATTGCGACTCGAGACCAGATACGTGACAAACTCGAAACCGCGGTTGCGACACAGGTTACGAGTCGAGAACCCCTAGTCTCGACTCGAGACCACACATTACCAGCACACGAACAACATGACTCGAGACCAGGTTACGGGCCTTGTTGCGACTCGAGACCTGACTCGAGACCACCAGGTCTCGAGTGATGAAGACTAAACCGAGACAACACTGTCTCGACTCGAGATCTCTAGTCTCGACTCGAGACCACCTGATGGTATATTCTGTTGGGCTTGCACGGTTACAGGCCTGAGTTTTTGGGCCGAACATATGGACCTTATGTGTTACTGTTGAATGTGTATGTTTTACACTATTGATTGGACTGTCATGAATAATACTTGTATGCAACGTGCTAGTACGTGTAGAAAACATACGCGCATTTATTGGTTTGAACCTGGCATATATGATAACCATGTTAGGACGTGGTTGACCACTAGCATCCAGACTTGACTTTTCTGTGTATCTGCCGAGCAAACCAAGGTGAGTTCACACCCTCTACAAAGCATGGGATTCCCAGGGGTTGGGAATGGGGTTAAGGAACATGGATTCCTCGTCCTTTATTGGGTAGGACAGTGTTGGTTCAGGAATATAATTCCTCGTCCTCTTGGACAGATAACTCTCACTAGACCAAAACTCTATCACGAAGTCCCTCCTTTTTATATCGACTTAATCGCCGGGCCAATGGCGAGCGGGTCATTAGTTAGATAGCGCTATTTAGGTTTGACAAGCCTCACACCGTGCCGCAGAGGACGGGCGTGAACTAATGGACTATGGCACGTCGGTGATGATAGACACCGACGCTAAGGGCACATAAACATGACTACAGTCAGCAGTCGATATGGTAACAAGTCTAGTAACATACACGGGGTAGCCCCCACGGCCGTGGAGCCAGATAACAAACATGGGGTAGCCCCCACGGCTGGATAGCCAGAGTAATTGGGTTAAACAAATCACGTTTTCAACTATGGGGTAACCCCCACGGCAGGATGCCAGATAAAGGAAACTGTTTTCAGAACAACTTAAAACAAACACCCAACTGTGAACTCGCTCAACATTATTGTTGACTCGTTACTACATGCTTTGCAGGTCAGTAGGTACTTAGCTGGAGCTTGCATGGAAGAGAGTCGTTGTGGGACATGGATAGCTGTGTGCCATGTTAAACTTTGAAACAATTAAACTTATGTTTTGGATTTTCAAACGTTATGCTTCCGCTTGCAACTTAAACTATGTTTTTGTTTGGACACCAATTGTATTGGTTGGACTTTTATAATCACTTATATGCTTGTTCAATATGATTGGTGGCTGGATCCTGGTCAGTCACGCCTCTAAGCGGTGATACTCCGCAGGTGGATTTTGGGGGGTGTGACAGTTAGGTTTCATTTTAGTATGTGGGCTTTGTTAAACCATATCATATGAGTTCCAATACTCATTTGGTTTACGAAACCTCATACTATCCAATCTCCCGATTTAGGTCCGGTTATTTATGTAGTTATCTATATTAGGTGCCGTTTGATTTCCGTGATCCCTCTAGCTTTGCTTGGTTGTTGTTCAAGACTTCTAAGCACCCTCAAGTGAGTACATAGACCCCTCTTTTACTGTTTTTCAAACGTTTTGGGGTGAAACACATGTGCCTACTTGTTATTTTCATGCTTTCCATGCTTTCATATCATATACTTGCTATGTTCATTAGTACATTATTAGTACACGATTTCATTGTGTTTTTGCTATGTATGTCCTTTGTAGCATACTTAGTACATCGTTTTATATGACATTTCATGCTATGTATGTTCATCATACTTAGTACATTGTTTTACATTTCATTTCATGCTATGTATGTCCATTTAGTGCATACTTAGTACATTGTTTTACCTTTTCATGCTATGTATGTTCATCATACTTAGTACATTTGTTTTACATTGCATCTCTGGTGCATATGTTCTCGTAACATATGGACACATTGTTTTACATCTCTACCTTGTATGTTTACTTAGCATACTAGGTACATTATTTTCATCACATGCTTACATTTTGATATGACATTTGGTTTGTTTAAATGGGACCATATACATTCATTAACATTAGCTACGCCGCTCGTTAGTAGGTAATGGTACCATAGGAATTGACAACTCCCGTTCCTGACATCCTAGGTATGTTTGGATGAAAGGAATGACCGAATTCGATTAAGACATAACACATATAGTCCTTTAATTTGTTTAAGGGTTTATCACCACAGTCACAAGGCTTGAATGTATGCATTTTCACAATACCGCATAAATGTTTGTATTCAGTATAGCATGTATTTCCACAAGACATAATGTTGATTTAAACCATGTTTTACTTCAATACATTGTTTTGTGCATTTTTAACTGTGGCTCAGTAGATATATATATATATATATATATATATATATATATATAGGGGATCGCTAGAATGAGAACCACCACGAGTTATGAGAACCACGAGAACCGCGCCCCGCGGGTGGCCGTCGGCGACGAAATTTTTTTTACACCTAGATCCGTATTTTTTAGTGGGGGGTTTAAATTTTCGGTTCAAACGGCGCGCCCGAGGGGGTAGTTTTTTACGCCCAAAGTTTGGGTTTTTTTAATTTTTTTAATTTTTCTTTTTTTTTTTACCAAACTTTGGGCGTAAAAAACTACCCCCTCGGGCGCGCCGTTTGAACCGAAAATTTAAACCCCCCACTAAAATATACGGATCTAGGTGTAAAAAAAATTTCGTCGCCGACGGCCACCCGCGGGGCACGGTTCTCGTGGTTCTCATAACTCGTGGTGGTTCTCATTCTAGCGGCTCCCTATATATATATATATATATATATTTCACTTGCCATACATGACATTTTGTTTACACATTATATGATAGACATTTGACATAGACATTTTGATATTGATATACACATTTCATGGACTATATTTGACATATATATATATATATATATATATATTTCACTTGCCATACATGACATTTTGTTTACACATTATATGATAGACATTTGACATAGACATTTTGATATTGATATACACATTTCATGGACTATATTTGACATAAACATTTTGACATGGTTTACACAAAGACATTTGACAAATGGTTTAGACATGGGCAATTTACATTGGTGGTTTGTTTGGGTAAGTGGTTTGAGTAACGAGGCGTGTGTAATATGATACAAGCATGGTGGATACGCCGCTGGTACTTCCTATATATAAGTGCTTGTATGATATTACATATCGTAGCGTTATTTAAATCATTTCAGTTTAGACATATAACATTTTTATGCAAATAACATATTTTTCACAAGACATTGTTTTACAAACAACTTATCTTATACAAACTCATTTTACTTGGTTATTCACTTAATCTTACATTATTCTTTTACATATCATCTACTTTATAATCGTTTTTCAAATGATTTATAAAACAAAACATTTTACAAGGATCATGACTGACTTTTGTTAAACAACCTTTTTCTAAACTTATAAGTCATGAATCATATTTTCACAAAACCTATGTACTCGCCGGCATTTTTATGCTGACGTACCTATTTTCACATGTGTTTCAGGAAATGATGCATAAGATTGATCAAGATACACTTAGGCGGACTTGGGCCTTAGTGACAATAAAAGATGGAAGACTAGTTAATTTTGTTATACTTCTTTGTTTGTTAAGACGTTGTAGCTCTTTTAATCAATAAAACAATATTTCAATTTTCCATGTGTTATGAAACAATGATTCTGTTACAACACTCCCCGACGATTCCGCCACGTTTTGTTGTTTTACGTGGTCGGGGTGTGACAATCTAGTAGAATCACCACCTGGTAAGGATGAAAAAAAAAGACAAACATTTTATTGAAAATAACATCACCGAAAATCAAAGAACTCATAAAAAAACTCAAAAGTAATGAATCTAACATCAAATCTGCTTCAAACCCATATGTTTGAAACACATATAGATCTGAAACAACTAAGAAGACCGGATTTTTGAAGAAAGAAATTGGGCACACAAAAATTTCTTCTTGGTCTTAATTTAAAATTTTGAAATAAACAAACGAAGCTCTGAATTTAAATCTATCAAATATCATAAAAAGTATAAATCTAAACAAATTACATAAATAACAAAAGTAAGATCTTTAAACGTGTTTCTCTCACACACATTTGTGCGTGTGTTCTTGGTGTCCAGATGAACAAGATGAATATTGTTGTTTCTCTCTCCAAAACATCAGTTTTCTCTCTCTAAAAACAGAATTAAAGATGTGATGAAAGCAACACCTTACTTTCTTTTCTTGAACAGCTTCGATAATTGCTTCGATCCTCAGATTTGGTGGCTTCAATAGAAAGGAATGAGTATAAGATCTACATCTAGGTATCCAGAAGCTTCGAATGGTACAGGTGAACATATATTCCATTAAAAAAATGTCAAATACAAAAAAAACATATATTCGGCGACATTAACTAGGAGGTTGGTGGATTTGTCTCCATGGACATTAATGGAAAAGGATGATATGCAGGAGAAGATGTTAAAGGAGATATGAGGGACATTAATGGAGAAGAGATCTATAAATTTTGGCTTTTAAAAATGAAATAATCTAAAAGAAATGGGGGGTTTGGTGATTTGTACAATGAGGTGATGGACATTAATGATAATGTCAAATCAAATTGGGAAAAGATCTTAGGTTGGGTGGAAAGATGTATAATTACTGATATACCCTTAGAGGCAAAAAAGATAATCAGTTGACTTTGGATACGTGGATAGATATAGGCCACATGTTGAGTTTGCAAAGTTTTTTTAAAAATCTAAGGTTTCCTATGGAGCATTACCCTATATATATATATATATATATATATAGGGTAAGGTTCATGCGAGAACCGCGAGAACCAATGTGAACACAACCTAAAATAGCTAAAAAAACCTAAACCCTCCACCCCCTCCCCCCAAGCTAAATGCTAAAAACTAAAACCCCCAAAAAACCTAATATAAACCTAACCCCCCCCCCCCCCCACCCCACCAAAAAAAAAAAAAAAAAAAACCCCTCCCCAACCCCCCAAAACCTAAACCCCCCACCCCCACCCCCAAGCTAAAATGCTAAAAACTAAACACCAAAAAAACCTAAAAAAATCTATAAAAAAATCAAAAAAACAAGCAAATTTTTTTTAATATTTTTAAGTTAAAATCGCTACTTTTAGTAGCAAAAAAAATTTTAATTTTTTTTTGCTACTAAAAGTAGCGATTTTTTTTATAAAAAATATTAATTTTTTTGTTGTGTTTTTTTAGCTATTTTTAGGGTTTTTTGGTTGTGTTCACATTGGTTCTCGCAATATAGGGTGGTTCCTAACGGATCTTTGTCCTATATATATATATAGGGGAAGGATAAATCGAAAACCCACTTAAGTTGAGAAAAGTCGGAAAACCTTTGTAAAGACCCATGTAAACTCAAGAAACATTTCTAAAAAAATTAGGAAATGTAATATACATATATTTGAACATTTTTAAAAAGAAAACACAAAAAAACACCAAGTAGTTTTTTTTTAAAAAAATGTTAAAAATTTCAGGTTACATAATATATATGCCCAAAAAAAATGTAACATACAAATTTTCAACATTTAAAAAAAAACTAGTAAGCGTTTTTTTTTCATAAATAGGTTCGTGTACATTTATATTACATTCCCTATTCTTTTAGAAAAAGATAAAAATGTTACATAGGGTTTATTTGGGTTTTCTCAACTCACATGGGTTTTGATTTATCTTTCCCATATATATATATTATAGGAAAACGAAATTGTTCACAAAAAGGTAACCATTTGTTACTAACGAATATAAAAATATATTATATTTCTCTAATTAAAATTTTCTAGCTTCGTCGTTCAATGTAACGACTAGGTTTTAAAAAAAATTGAATTGTAACCATTTAACTGTTTTAACTTTTATTTTTGTCATAAAACAAAATTTCCTTCTAACATAAATATTAACTGTGCCCATAACAAACAATTGTTTTTTTTTTTTCTAATCAAAATGTTGTAAAGTTTTTGAAACGACATACACAAAGTTATAAGATGACCCAAACCGAACTAAGGCGTACCAGAAATTTTTATATGCTTAGTATTTCCTGACCAGACCCAAACAAAACTAACAGGAAATTTTTATGTTCACTTGTATGAAATTTTATTATCTAATAACAATGACTGCATATGAATATAATTCTAGATCCGTCACTGTATGATTTGACCCGACCTAAATGAGACCGAAAACAATTATTATATAGCGATAACCAAACGCTCCCTAATAATTTGTGCACGCATGGAAAAAAAATATTAGGTCCGCCAGCACAGATCTATTAATAAAACAAATTGGATTAGGATTATTATCAGTAATATATTAATTAAATACTAATATATAATATAAACAAATATAAGATCAAACAAAATGAATTCTTGTATCTCTATGGCCATATGTCTTTATACCCAGATGCAAAAGTCAAGAATTAAAAATCAAGAATCCAAATTAGTAATTACAACATCATCTTCCTATATGTACTTTAAACAAATAGGATTGTTATCAGTTATATTAACAAAATAATATTAAAAAAAAATCTGAATGTAACATTACATTAGAAATTAGGAATATTACAATCATCAAACAACGATGCATACTTTTGTGAGGGTAAAGAAGTTTAATAACATCTAATTTTGGTTTTATTGTTCTCAGTGTAATGCTTAATCAGTATAGCCATATGTTTGGTCAGTACGAGCTGTGTCTTTTCTACTTAATTATGGACACAACTAGTCAGAAACAAAAAATCATCAAAGTATTAATGCTTATTAGCTAAACATGACACGTATGTGCGCGAGTTAAACATGTTTAACTCAATTCGGCCTAATATCGCTGATCATGATCAATCTAAACTGAATTAATTTGCGTAAATTCCTCACCCTTGGAAATAGTTTTTGTTATACCATATGCAAGTTTTTTTTTGCACCTCATATGATGGAAGATTAACTAGTTGTAAAATCAAGACACTTTCTACCCCTTGGATATTTTCTATCAACGTATTAAGGCGGACATGGATAGACTTGACACCCCCACTTGGGACGCTGCCACACGACGCCCTCGAACTTCCACCAACGGGGCACTACCCCGTTGAATGTCCCTTGGGTTTTTTGATTCCTGAAATTACACAATATGTCAATATAATCTAGGACAAACGTGTACTCAACACATTCTTACTTGCACTAATATATATTGTAATTTTTCTCTCAACTTTTAAGTAAATCTCAGTCACTGAAAATAGGTTAAGGACACTAAAATAACACGGACAAAAGTTGCTAGAAGCAGTGGCGGACCCAGGATTTTTTCCATGGGGGTGCGAAAGATTTTTAAAAATTTTAGGCCCCTAGGTACATAAGTAAAAAAATCGGTTGTATCGGGTCGGGTCGGGTCGGGTCGGGTAAGTCAACAGAACATCAAACTAAATTTATATATTTGGCAAACATGTCAAACTTTGTAAAAAAAATCGGTTGTATCGGGTCGGGTCGGATTCCGAAGGAAGAGTATCCAAATCAATTAGTTCGGAAGATGTATCCACTTTCCGCTTGAGAAATCGCGTCATAACGTCTCTACTCATGGTTCCTATCATAATCATATTGATCCATCATCCATGACCATAAATTCATCGTTCCAAAAATCATCTAAAAATCACCCCTAAAAATCATCTAAATAACATAATCATCAAGCCCTAGAATTGTTTAATCACCCCTAAAAATCATCTAAATAACATAATCATCAAAAAAATCATCTAAGGCAGTAAATCATCACGTAAAATCATCAAAAAAACCATCATAAAAATCATCTATGGCAGTAAATCATCAAGTAAAATCATAAAAAAAAACCAAAAACTAACCTTGATGATGTCGCTGCTGTGTTGCTGCTGCCTGGCCGGATTCCGGTCAGTTTCTGGCCAGAATTTTGACTGTCGCTGGCTGCTGTTGCTGCTGGCTTGGTGATGAAGTCGCTGGGCAGGATGTCGTGGAACAGAAACAGAAGGGCGGGAGGATATTGAAGGGGTTTTTGGGCAAATTGTTAATGTTTATTGTTGGGTATTGGGTAATTGACTAATGGACTATTGGGCTTTTGTTTATTGTTGGGTATTGGATAATGGATATGGACTAATGGGTTAAGCTTTGGTTTGGGTTTAAGTAGTATAATGGTAGTTTTTTTTATAAAAATCAGACTTTACTAAAAAAATTATAATATAAATCCATAATATTTTTTTACCCAAGGGGTGCGGATGAAAAATTCCAAGGGGTGCGACCGAAAAATTCCACGGGGTGCGGATGAAAAATTCCACGGGGTGCGGACTAAAAATCCAAGGGGTGCGGACGGGATTTTCTTCGGAAAATTACACTAAATTTTTTTTTTTCTCGGGGGTGCGCCTGCCCACCTTGGCTTGGTGGTGGGTCCGCCCCTGGCTAGAAGGATGTTGTCGGTCATTAATTCCCAGCTAAAATGCTGTAAATAATAAATATAACAATCAAGGGGGTCTCTATATTTATTTATAAAGCTGTAAATAATAAATATAAATTATAAATACACAATAAATATGCATGACAAGCAACCAAACATGGTTTCTTGTATTATCATTTTCAAGTATCAAACGTAGTACTATCTTCATCCATCATCTCCTGCTACTCTCTCTCCCTCTCATCCATCTTCATCCACTCGGAACTACTCTACAGTGCATATTCAACCTGAGTCTAATATTGATCAACATCTAATTGTATAATAATGGAGTTGGGTAACATCGTTGACTTTCTTGAGAACAAAGTCATGTTAATCACAGGTGCCACTGGTTTTCTTGCCAAAAGTAAGGCCTCTCTTTAACCAAAGTGTCTATGTAGATTAATTTTAAGTTAACTGAGTTACTTATCATACCTATATATATATGTACAAATGCAGTTTTTGTTGAGAAAATATTAAGAGTGCAACCACATGTGAAGAAGCTCTATCTTCTCATTAGAGCCCCTGATGGCAAATCGGCCTTGCAACGATTTAACACCGAGGTATATATCATTCATTTATATGTCTTTTGTCATAGTTAATGCCGAAAGAAGATATATGTGTGTGTATATATATAATTTATTACTTATTTTTTGCATGAATATGTGTAGGCAGTGGCAAAGGACTTGTTTAAGCTCCTGAAAGAGAAACATGGTACAAACCTGCATAACTTTTTGTCCCAAAAGGTTACTGTTGTTGGTGGAGACATCACTTGTGATGATTTAGGAGTACATGATTCAAGTTTGAAAGCAGAAATGTGGAGAGATGTTGATGTTGTTATCAATGCAGCTGCCACCACCAACTTTGATGAAAGGTATCTAACCTAATTATACTTTTCTTATATTTTTGGATTACATATTTTGATGCTTATATATATATATATATAAGATCCAATTAAAAGTTTAGTAATATAATACATCTATATATCTATACCTTATTATATATTAATAAGTAACTGGTTGTGTCACATAACACAATTTTGTGAGCCAAAGATTCTTGTTTCCGTTTCTCTTATTTTACGTTGGTATTCTAATATATCTTTATCTCAAAATATCATTTTATAATTCATATATGTTTGTTACTAAGTATATAATATTTCATTTAGTTAACACATGTAATAAACAGGTTTCTAACCTAATTATACTTTTCTTATATTTTAGATTACATATATTGATGCTTACTTGGTTTGCTGTAGCTATGATGTGGCCTTAAACCTAAATACTTTTGGCGCTAAGAACGTTTTGAACTTTGCTGAGAAATGTGTCAACATAAAGTTGCTTCTCCATATATCCACAGGTTGTTTTTCCAACCCAAAAATGTTTTGAATTTTACACTTATTTTTTTGTGATCCAATCTTATTAAAACACTTTAATTCAGCCTATGTATCCGGTGAGAAGCCTGGATTAATGCTGGAGACTCCGTACTATTTGGGAGAGTCACTCAATGGAACGCGCGGTCTCAACATAGATGAAGAGAGGAAGATCGTTGAAGATAAATTGAAAGAGTTAAAATCTGATCATAATGCTAGCAACAAGTCGATTAAGATAGCTATGAAAGATTTGGGGATGCAAAGGTGTTTTAATTTTTATTACTTTCATCTTGCTTTAAGCCTACAAGCGAATTGAACGTTTAGTAAACTGTTAGGTTAGAAATTTATTTATGTTGTTTCATATAATAAATGGACGAACATTTAGTAAACTGTTAGGTTAGAAATTTATTTATGTTGTTTCATATAATAAATGGATGAACATGAATACATGCCTCAATCGTTCATGTCCGTTCATTTATACTCATACCTATACGTTGGTCCCTATCCATTGATCATTTAAATACTCATTCAATTTTATTTATCACTAATATTTATTTGAAATAAGTTTGATTTTCTTATTTAATCACTTTGCTTAACCCACTTTTGATAAGCCCATTTTCTAATTTTTAAGTTGCACTTTAGTAGTCCATTCTATGATAAAGAGAATTCATATCCCTTCCATTATATAATATTTTCTGTATACCTTTATTATAATATTTTCTCTAATTCCATTCACAACAACTTTGATCAAAATATATTAAAAAATTATAGAGGGTGAATAATGCTAGAACAACAATAACTACAACTCGGATATAAATATATTAAAAAAATTATAGAGGATGAACAGTAATATTTCTTTTTCCTCATTCACAACCACTTACAACCACTTTTTATAATATAAAAACCACTCTTGCAGATTTTGATGTAAGGAACGTGAATACTCTAACAACAATAACTATAACTCGGATATAAATTTTTAAATTTGTTTTTTAAACACAAATGTTGTTGGATTTGATTATAAGAGTTAAAAAAAATACAGGGCACATCACTATGGTTGGCCAAATACATATGTGTTCACCAAGGCACTAGGGGAGATGATCATAGGGCACTTAAAAGGAGATATGCCGGTGGTTATTCTTCGTCCAACCATTGTCACTAGTACTTTCAAAGAACCATTTCCCGGATGGGTTGAAGGAATTAGGTAAATTAATGATTCTTAGTAATTTCTTTTATGTTTTACAAGACATGATCCAACTACAAACATATATATTATCCTACAACAATGATCAATGCACACCCAAAATATCATTTACACTTATGCAGGACCATTGATAGCTTGGCTCTTGGTTATGGCAAAGGTCGTTTAACATGTTTCCTTGGTAATCCTGAGGGTATATATGATGTGGTGCGTTTATGTTCCTTACAACATTTTACGTGTTACATGTACGTTGGGTAATCTATTTTAAAACACTTAATGATAATATGTAGGTACCGGCTGACATGGTGGTGAATGCTATGATTGCGGCAATAGCTGCTCATGCAAATCAAACTTGCTCCGAAACAATTTACCATGTTGGATCTTCGGTATCAAATCCTTTGAAGTTCAGCACAATTCAAAGATGTGGTTACCGGTATTTTACCAATTATCCATGCATTGGAAAGAATGGCAAGCCTGTCATAGTTGGTGAAGTTAGAGTGTTGAATTCAATGTCTAGCTTCCATAGATATATTGCTCTTCGATACCTACTTCCAATGCAGGTTTGTCCTAGCTTTTTATCTTTTTATTTTTATTTTTTTTATCTTGAACTAGCGTAAATGGATTTGCGTCAATTTCAGATCTTTGTGTCATACCTTAAAGTAACAAATTTGTATTTTGAGTCAAATTTTAACATAAAAGAAAAATAAGCATTAAGGTTTATTGTTACCTTAAAGTAACAAATTTGTAAGATCAAAGTATTAATTATACATAAACAAAATAAAACTAAATAAAAACCTCCAAAAAAACATGTGTTCATGCTGACTCACATGTCATGTCATGTCATGTCATGTTGTGATCGTGTTCACGTGTGTGACAAAATTTCTGGTCCACGTCATGTTCGGGTGGGTATCATATGTTTCACATACGTGTTGGGTTTGTCGTGCTATTGTTGGCCCCATTAGTGAAATAGTATAGAGGAAGAACCAATCAAATAATTTCTTTTTATATATCCCTTCTAAGTAGAAAGAAAAAACTTAAGTCTAAATACTTAATGGAAATATAGCAATGCGAACCATTTATACAAAACTTCTACCTCGTGCACACGCAATGGAACTATAGACACTCAAATGAAATCCAATCCATGAAATAATTTGATCTATAGACAACATCATTGTGGTAAAGGTCGTAATGCCAGAGGAATCATTACCGCAAGGCATAAAAGGGGAGGTCATTAGCGTCTTAACCTGCAACGAACACGACATTTAACATCCCTATGTCACTTCATTTCTTCTCATGTACCTAATGGCAATTAATATGAACCCTATGTCATCTCATCTCATTTCTTCTCATCTACCAAATGCCAATTTATTTTTCATATTTCTTTATCAGGTACTTCGATTTATGAATTTCATACTTTGCCGAGCTTTTGAAGACACATACAAAAATCTTAAACGTAAGATCAACTTTGTGTTACGCCTAGTCGACCTTTACAAACCCTACTTGTTCACAAAAAGCTTGTAAGTAGCAGAATGTTTTGGTTTAAATAATTTAGCAACTTTCAACTTGCTTTTTGGTCATCTAATTAGGTTTCAAATTAAACTTAATGTGTGACAGCTATGATGATATGAATACTGAAAAGCTACGTAGGGTGGTCAGAGAGAGCGGAGATGAAGAGAATGTCTTCTACTTTGATCAAGGATAATCGACTGGGACAACTACTTCGAGCATATACACCTTCCCGGTGTAAGACAACGCGAATTTAAATGATCAAAGAGATCATTAGTACAAGTGTGAAGTGTGTCCATATGTTTTTAGTCTTTCCTTTTACAATTGTCTTTTATATGATATTTAAATGATCAAAAGATCATTAGTACAAGTGTGTCCATACAATCGTCTTGTATATGATACTTAACGTTGTTGATTGAACAACGGTATAAGCAATAAGAGATCTATGAAAAAATTATCACTTTGTAAAAAAACAGGTTCGGTTAAGATTGAGTTAAAAGGGTTTCAAGTAATCTCGTGTAGTTAATTTTCTTTCTCAATCAAACTAATATTTTTCACTTGTTACAAAACTCGATATGAAGATCACAACGACTAGCGATGGTTGTACGTGTGAGAATTTTCATGAGACACAAATACCTGGATTATTAATTCAACCAAATGATTTATTACCACATACACTTTCAACTCAATGGTTTTTTAATTAGTTCATTTTGCAAAGTAATTTTTTTTTTTTTTGAATAACGCTTGCTCTACTGTTTTTTCAATATTCTAAATTTTTCACCCTTGCCTAGGATTGAACCTGGGACCTCTCCCTTAAGAGGATTTACTTCTTTTGAACATGTTTCATGGAACTAAGAGTTTGAAAAATAAATACAAGTGTAATGTAATTAGTAGCTCCAATGTGACATGCCTGCAGTAAGTGTAAACTACATATCTTCCAGAATCTATATGATATTTTATGTAGTCGTAACGCATTTAATTTCATGGCACAGCGACCAGTGAGGACCACACTATATGTAGACTATAGACACTATGGTAGTGTTTGGTATGCAAGAATGAGAGGTGGAATGGAATGGATGATTACGAGGGAATGAAGAAAAGGGTGTTTGGTTGGTCAATGGAATGGAATCACTCATTCCAAAAGGCATTCCATTCCCTCAAAATCATTCCTTCCACCCCCCATGTTTTTTTTCCATTCCATCCCCTCTTCCACCATTCATCAACACCACAACCCCCCACCTTCGCCACAACCCACCACCACCACCACCCACCACCGGCGCCATCGCCGCCACCCCGCCACCACCTCACCCCGACAGCCACCGTCGCCGCCGCCACCCACTCGCCACCGTCGCCGACCAACCGCCAACGCCACTCCCCGCCACCGCCCACCACCATCGTCGACGCCACCACCATCGCCACCACCAACCGCCGCCACCACGCACCACCACCTCTGCTGTCACCCACCACCAACGACCACCTTGCCGCCACCACCACTCGTCGTCACCGCCGCACCGCCACTCGCCTCCACCACCACCACCCATCGCCGCCGCCGACACCCACCACCACCACCTACACCACCCACAATCACTACCACCGACCACCACCACCACCACCACTCACCGCTGATTTTGTTACTCCATTTTTCTTGCCTACCGAACAATACACAATAATAATTCATTTCATTCACACATGATAACCAAACAAGACATGGAATGGTAATGATCTATTGCATTCCCTCGTCCATTCCATTACCTTGTCTATTCCATTCCTTCGTTCATTTCATTACCCCATACCAAACAGACCCTATATGTGGATAAATCCAGCTAAATACATGTACTATTTAGTAGTAAGAAATTTTTTTATGTTACAGAAACTTAAAGCATCTTCTGTGAACAAACTCAATAAATTTTATAAACTCTGGTGATCATTTGATACATCTTTTAACACTCACAAACTTTTTCATACTTTTTCGAACCAATTCTTGTATCTTACAATTCACACTTTTTCAAACCAATTCTTGTATCTTTACAAATTCTCTTACATTTATGCTTCATCATTTACTCTTAAATTTGTTTTTATAAATTTTATACATATATAATAAAATAGTGAAGATATCGTGTAATATATATAGGTATTATATTATATTAGGAATAGTGATATACAAACAAGCAAAGCTTTACCTAGTACAAACAAGGGAATTACATAGTATAAACAAGGGAAGTAAGGTAACGTTAGTTATTTTGTTTTTTTATTACTTTATTATTATAACTAGTTTAAGAACCCGCGAGGTTCGCGGGTGGACTAAAACACAAATGAATAAGTTTAATTGTCGCATGTAACTGTCAACATGGCCAATTGAGAGTTATCACCCGTGAATACTCACGGGTCGGACATTTAAATTTTATTAAACAAAACTATATATATATATATTATAAAAATGAAAAATGTGTGACGAATAAGGTATATTAATTGAACGTTAAAGTCTGAAAAAATAAAAATACTAATCACAAAATAAGAGAAAGAAAACAAAGTTATCACCCGTGAATACTCACGGGTTGTAAATAACGAATGTAATAATTTAATTAAAATGTACGATGTGGGGGAAAATAGTTATATTTATAAATTAAAGAAATACTAACTATTGAAATGTTAATATTAATATTAATATTAATATTATTATGTTATAAAAGAAAACGATATTATTCATAAATTTATAAACATTTATAGTTTAAGTCGAATACATAACATATGTCATTGACCAGTGTACTACATTGGTTGAATCACAATTCCAATGTCAAATAAAAAAAATGTTCATGTTATGGTCTAACTTTCGTCCCTTTCATTGTTAGATATTTATCTATTATTACCAATTTAACCTGTTAAAATAGAGCACAATCCAATCAAACACAATAAAAACGGGTCAAACTGCCACCTCTACATGTATCTATTATTACTCGATCCACTCATGTATTTCCGCCCACGTGTTGTTGCACATTAAATGAAATAGCTGGTTATTTTGCATGACGTGTTCGGAAGCTTTAGAAGATTATATTGTTGTTATAAAGTCCATCAAATAAATACAAATATAAAACTTGGTATATGTTTTCACTATCAAATATACATGTATAATAGATAATAGATCTCAAAATCATGGTATCCCTATTCCATTAATCAACACTTAGTATCGAATTTTAAGGTCACATAGTTACCGGTCTTCACATGTATTAATGCTAACACCTTGTCCATGTATCAATCACTTATAGTAATGAGAGATTAAAAGTATGCATATTAATGTAACTAAAGCGACTTTTCAAAAAAAAAAAAAATTGAAAGACGATTTTATTAAAAAGAAACACATACTCAAGCAAGGTGCTCACGCACTACATTACAGTAGAAAAAAAAACATAAAATTCATGTTGTCAAATAACTCACTACAGGAACCATCTCTATCCACCACTAAAGTTCCTTCGGTACCTCCAGTTATTCCAATCCAGATTCTCTGTACTCCCGCGAGCTGATCCAAAGATACGATAACCTGCACTTACCACCAAACCCAGCAATACCTATCAACAAATAAACATTCAATGTGAGTTTAATCCCAAGTCCCCAAATTTCATGCGAAAAACTAAACAATTTGTTGAAACTTCAAGTGATTGCATTTACAAAATAAATCATGAATCAAAGTAGAAAGCTATAGGAAAACCGAAAATGCATAAGACCAAATATTAGTATCCGAAAATAAAAGTCTGTTACATTAACGTTTAAGACATGAGAAAAATACACATGCCTCTGCGTCACAAAAACTGACTTTTTTTAAAACGAAAAAACGGGTGTGGGTCAACCCGGGCCAGTTTAAGCTTCCCCAACCCACCCGCTCTGGCCATGTCACTATTTACACATGAACTTCATTTGCCTATTTCAGTATGTTTTTTTGCTAAAGCGGGTTGGTCATATACCTATTCGGGCATTACGCGAAAAAAAATAATTCTGAAAGCCACATCAAGTGACACGTGTCCCACAAAAGATTTTATTTATCAAGTAGATAGTAGATATAATAATGTGTAGAGAGAAATAGATCATTATGTGAGGCTTTTGGTAAACTCAATAGTTAGCTTTGCTAAAATAGATTAGGATCAATGCTGGCTATCATGAAAGTATCATGTATCTGGGCAACTTAGAAGACGCCCTCAAGCCAGTGTTGTTATAAGCCGAGCCCTGCCAATGTAACAAACTTGATAAATGAATAAGGAACAGTTATTAAAGCGAGCGCCCAGGCACAATTGAAGTCCCAACACAATTGAAAAGCACAGATGTTTTTTTTTTTGAAAGTGAAAACAATAAGTAAAATATGACCTATCTGGGTTTAACCCAATTGTAGAAAAATAAATACATTATCATACCTGAAATAATGAGCCTAATGAAGACTGGTTGAATCGGCAGCGATAGAACGAACAGCTGGCAAAGTGCGATGATCACGATCCGAGAATCGTAGTGATGGAAAAGTATATGAAATCTAACAAATTCGACTACGCGATAGTTGTGGTGGGAGAGTACCTATATGCAGAGTTTTTAGGAGACAGCTCAAATCTAACCATCCCTGAACCTGAACCAACCACCATCAACAGCTCAAATCACACACCCTTTATCATTGAATCATAGAATATTCTTGATGATTCAATCACATGCTGGCAAAAAGTTTCTTGAAAGGTTTTGAAGGAAAAATATTCTTTATTGCCATATCAAATCTAAAAATGTGTTCCAACAACCTAATAACCTCACTGCAGCAAAACACATTTTAATCCACAACTTCTTACACATGATGACTTTCGCCTTAAATTCCATTCTTTCTCCTTGAAAACAACTTTTCAAAACTGTTCTTGCTTCTAAAATGCCCACTAAAATGATTTAGTGAGACAGCAGACGAAGTTGATGAGGATGGTGACCCGTCATGATCAACATTAAATGATAAACTGGAATTATTTTAAACTTGTTTTCTGGGAATTGTATTCTATTTAGGTATGTACGTGTCGTTTGAATGCAATTTCTATAGCTCACCGCCTGTTTTTACGACAGAAGAATTTCCAGAAAATCCAGGTAGATTTGCCGTGTCGATCAGTAAGTCTTTAACAATATAATTCAAAAAGTAAGCTGGCAAGACAGGCGAGTCAAAACTGTATGTTTCAAAAATGTATCAAATTTGGTGCAAGGGAAAACGGGTTCAGAACCATATGGGCTTGAGTTAAAAGAGCTCGTTTAAACATCAAATGCAATGTTATTCAGAAATAATCCTTGCAAAACGGGCAGGCGGGCCATATAAACTAACGGGTCAAAACGGACCATTTCAATAAAGTATCAATTGGGTTCGTGACAAACTTAAATCGAACCAATCCGTTTATAAGTAAATGTTCGTATTGCCACCTTTACTTGATTAATGTACTTTTATTTACTTGGGAAGCAGAAGTATTTGTAGAATTTTGATTCATGTCTGTTCAAGATGCTGCACTGCAAAACCACCAATACCTGCAGCATCAACATACTTCTTTAACATAAAAAAAATCTACAAATCGTCTTCCCTGCAACTTTTATTATCCGTTTGCCAAAAATTAAACAAATAAATGAATTATGGAAAAGTAGAAAGGTAAACTTCAAGGGGATTGCAAAGTGGTAAGCAAGTGAGCCTCTCGTACCACTGGTTTTCTGCCTTTAACCGTTTGAAGGCCAGCTACATTGCGCGTAAGCTGCGTTTTTTTCAAGAACTCGTTAGCAGGCTGCCTATGTAGAAAGAACAACAATGCACCAGACTATATCGGCATTTAATCCTGTAAATTACCGGTTCATTGCGATTATGTCACACGGTCTTGCAAATTTTACAGAACATGATAATGAAAAAAGATGATAAAATATGAATACTCTAATAGAGTTTAAATAGTCAATCGTACCAACAAAAAGCCCTAACTTGCTGCTACTCATGTCTTGATATTTGATAATTGACAATCAACAGTTCAAATTCATCTTAAAAAAAAAAACCCTAGCTCTATGTTCTAATCATTCAAACCAAACAATTCATACAACAAACATAATCACTTGATCTATAATAATAATAATCCTAATGAATGGAAAAGAAAGAAAACCTTGGTTTTGGTCTCGATTCTGACTTCAAGAGATTGGATCCTGTTGGAAAAGAAAGAAAACCTCTGTGTATGTGAAGATATTAGCGTCAACGTAGACTCTGAAACCGCCTTGCGACCGTCATCACAAATGGAGAATGAGAACGCTGAACGCCAATTAGGGTTTCGCAGAATCATTGATCGATGGAGAAGATCAAGGGAAATATATATGGCAGATCCTCTAGCATCAACAAAAAAATCGATCTAGGGTTTGTAAATCGAAAAAAAAAATTGTAAACAACTTTGAAAAAAAACCCGTAAAAGTTAAAAACATACCCATAATCAGAAATTGGAAGCAAGAATTGATGATTAACACGGATTATATTGATTCTTGATGATTGTTGATGCAATTCTTGGTGGTTATGAAGTCTTGATTCCTTGCAAAATGGAGTGAACGGCCATAATAACGGATATAACACATTATTTTGTATTAAATCTTGACAATAAAAGTGTTTTTGAGTGTCAATTCGGCACCATGTTTGGACCGATAGTAAAATTGACCAGTATTCAGAAAATAAATAGATAGGGTGGGGTGATCAAACCCCAACTTAGCATCCAACTTGCAATCTCACACCAGTTGCATCATACCTACCTTCTCCTTTTTATTATTCAGATCTATCATTTGAAAAGAAAGGTTACAACGTTACCAATGAATTTCCTTAAGAGTATCATGGATGAAGCAATTATCAATTGTTTTCATCCTAAGCAAATCATCAACTTGAGCCGTGACCTGCACAAATAACTGGAAAGTTAGTAAAGGACTACATGGCTGAAACAATTATCATTCGAGCTCATGTGATTTATGATAAAATCTGTTGCTGATGTCCCCTTAATTCCATCCACAATTGAAATTCCTCCAGACAACAAATCAGCATTCCTCTGTAAGCAATAAAAAATCTTGCATCAATGGTTTAGGACACCTTTAATTTGGTTCTATATCTACTTCTTTAAAATTTAGGGAAGTATTTGTTTTAATTAAAATCAATCCATAAATTTGAAATATCTAATCAACATAACACAAACGATGACAATAAATTGATCGTAATTCGTAACCAAATCATTTGATATCATTTTCATTAACAATCGCCCAATGCTTGTAATTCCAGTAGCCAAAATCTTTTGATCTGGCAATCAATATCGCCCATCTGGTACCAATGGAGTCATCACCGGGGAAGTTAAGCTTTTCCGATGGCAACCAGATGGCCGTTGGTCGCTACTATTATCAAGAAAGCAAACAAAATGAGCAAAATCATCAGGTAGAAATGTGGTTCCTTTTGAACTATTTAATAAGAATTTACATAATATAAAGCAAAATCATCAATACCAACTTGATAAAATCAAACGCTTCAAAAGGATAGGGAAATCTTAATACGATTTAACCTTAATTTTAGTAATCTTACCTTTGATCTGAAGAACGGCCAAGCCAAAACATATGCTGGATAGATGAAATCGGGAGAAGATTGTGCAAAATTGAGAGGGATTTTTGATTGTGCAAAATTGGCAATCAAAATAAAGGAAAACGCCTACTTTATTACATGAGTTACCTTAGTGATTGCATTCCTCCACTTTATTACATGAGTCCTTGTAATCTGTTACGAATCAAAAGTATAACTTTTAGAGTAATCATCAGATTATTCAACAATACACTTTAGAAACATGTACGAATTATTACTTGATGATTTTTCGTGATCAATTTTGGCTTTTTTGACAAAGGTAAACGAACTTTACATTTTGAGTTACTTTTGGGGCATGTTGAAATTACCCCAATGTCTGTCCGCATAGTACCGAGGGGCATAATAACCTCCAGTCCACCATTGTTTGAGTTAGATTGGCGTTCTAATCGCCAAGGAGAATTCAAGGGCCACTACAACATGCCCAAGGGCCAACATAGCAGGCCCCTTACACAACCCATTGATAATCAAGGTTGCAATCCAGCTTGTGACTTTTCTTTTGCCAGTGGGCCTTAACTTCACCCATTTATGGGCCTTCAGAATCCTATGGGCAAAAAGAAACAAACCTATCTGATTTGGCCCTTCGTCTAAGAAGATAGAGGCGGCCCAGCATAGTAGCATTTTCAGAGACATGAGACCCAAAACCATAATACGGAGACTAAGCTTGTAACTCAAACCCGGGAACAATAGAAACCGGAGCCAAACCCCGGAACCAGTACAGCAGCAACGATGGATATCACAGACCCGGGACCAAATCTCAGCAGCTAAGTTCGGAGTCTAAAACCTGCCATAACAAACCGGAACCCAGTATCCGGAATAACATACCCCTATGAATGAAGGTTATAACTCCTATTAACATGCAGATTCTGGACCTAATCCCGTACCCCGAAACCATGAACCAGCAGATGTGATTGGCCTTCATCTTGATCAACAACAACAAACATGTATGAATTAATAGATTAATAGATTTATGTGAGCATACCTGTTCCTCCAGTGGCATCTCTTTTTTCTGACAGTCATCCTCTGAAAGCTTACAATCAACACCAAAGCAGGTACACATTTTAAGATAGAATGATATGGCATATTCATCCCAGTTCATAGTTATAGGCGTCCTCTGTGTACAGAGCGAGCAATATAGATAATTTCAGCACCCATCGTCCTTGAAAGATGAAAAACTTCATCATTCGAACTAAGCATCTTCATGTCTTTTAACTTGAGCTAAACAATTAGAGCAAATACAATATTAAGGGTTGTTTTGAGAAAGATATGTTATATCAAGTCTCAGCTGTATGAATACTCACGGGTTGGATATTTAAATTTTATTAAACACAACTGTATATTATTATTTTTTTTAAATAAAATATATGTGACGAATAAGGTTATCACTCATGAACTTCACGGGTTAAAAAAATTAAAGTTACATTAATTATGAGTATATAGATATCACAGAGGTCAAACCAGACAGAAACTTTTAGTATGGGTCAACATTCTCAAAGGTAAAGTTGATCAACAAATATGGCCCTTGAACACCAATACCGGTTCCGATAATACCTGATGTTCGTTCAATATCAGTTTCATCTGTTGTAGTAATGGTACGATACCAACACTCACTAAATATAGCCTACGGAACCAAAAAAAACTTTATATCGGATACAACTACGTCTTCAACATATTTTATACCGGAATGTCGAGTCCGTTAAAAAAAACTAATGAGCCCACGTTATCTTAGCAAAATCAAATTAGTAAAAAAAGTTAACTTGTAAAAAACTTATATTATATATTGTATAAGGAGTTGGAAAATGAAAATTCCAAAAAAATAATAATACAGTTAAATCTGTTGTTCGCTGTTTGGTAATCAATAACACTAAATTCTAAAGGGTTTGGTATAAGATTGCTTTAAGCAACTGGTGGAGATGGGTTACCTTCCCCTTTCTTTGTAGATAGTCTTGAAACTCCACCCAATATTTTGCTCACCGCCACTTGTTACGAACCTTACTTTTGTAAAAAAATGAAAAGGTTTAATGCCTCAAATGGTATATCGAATCTGACCCGCAAATACGTTTTGTCATTGCTAAAACCATGCCAAACACAGTTTAGTAAATTTAGACATGTCTCATTTTCCATTTGCAGTTAAATGCTTTATTCAGCGTGTTTGAAATAAAACATAGCCAAACAGCCCATAAGCACATACCAACACCTGGTATGGAACAACAATTTACATATCTATTAAACTTCTTCCATTTATAAAAAAATTTAAAAAGTATGCAAAAGAAAACTTCACCCAATATAGCCAAAAATACCAGCAACCTAACCGGCTAAGTCATCAGCAGATAATGCCGGATCATCACTTGACATTTAGCCACTCCCCACTACAGCCAAAAAACTTTTGGGGAAGACATAAAAGAAGATGCAAAATAGTAAATGAGCAAAAGAATATAAAGTCAAGTTAGAAATTGTTGAATATTTCGGATTAAATTAATCAAATTTGATAATCTTGTTCCTCAAGTGGACTTAAATATGCACATCCAAACACCTCTACATGACATAAAGATAGCTCAAAGATATGTCAATATCAATAGACGGGTCAAATCAATAATTACGCAAAAAGAAAACGGGTCAAATGGGTCAGAACATAACTCAAAACTATTTTCTGGGCAAAAAAAGGAAAAATTGATCACTAATTTAATATTTTAGTTTTTAATAAAAAAGGATGTAAAATGTATTTCAAAACTATCATCTTTTGAACTAACCCTAAAAGGAACTTTCTGGGCTGTTACTCATGCCAAAAAAGGAACTTTCTTAATATTTGTACACTTTGTTAAAGGGTACTATCCATAGGATTGGCTACCCGTAACACATGAACTAATTGTTTTGACATGTTTCAAATCGAATCAATGTTATTGATTTGAATCATAATAATCAATTATAAACAGAAAACTAAGTAGATTGATTTGAAGCATAATAATCAATTATAAACAGAAAACTAAGTAGACAATGTTATCGATTTGAGCATAATAATCAATTATAAATAGAAGACTAAATCCACAGTTACAATAATAATTAGCATGTTGTTTAATGATAACAAAAAAAAGATACTTGCCTGGAACGTCAACGACCCGTGACATGGCATGTTGAACAGCATCAAGTTAGCATCTTTCTCCTTGTCATCTTCAAAATAAGCACCTCAAATCTAAAAACCCTAAAAATCGACGGAGACTGACCTTCCTATTAGACGGTTGAGAATACGAAGAATGATGGAGCCAGATTAATTGCAGTCCGAATCATAAGGTTTCGTAACATACCTATGATGACTCCCCTTCGTCTCCGACCACTACTCACATCGTCGTTTCTCCAACCACCATCAGTTCCAATCATCGTGGCTGCCAAATCTAAACCAAGAAACGCACAACAACGAAACAGACAACTATTAGAAAGAAACGCACAACAACGAAACAGACAACTATTATGAGAGAATGAGAGAGAGAGAGTATAAAAGAAGCGTATGTGAGAAGCTTCTCCAAATTGCCGCTCAAATCACAATTGTGAGGATTATTAAGTTGCCAGGTGGCAATTAGAGGATTAAAATAATGCCAAGTGGCACCAAAGTGTTTTGTTTTAATATAGATAATAGATAACTAGGTTATTTACCTGCGTATTGCGGCGCTACGTTACAACCTAACTAGCACCCCCCCCCCCCCCCCTTGTTGGCGGACCAAACATGGGTCCCACACCCTTGATTTTATTACAATTATTTATTGGATATGCTACATGCTTTTGAGACATAAAAATCCATTAAGATTGTGTTGTTGGAGAATACTTTATAAAAACCCACTAGATCCATTCACTTCTCATTTTACCATTCCAAACCACACTACCTCTTTTCTTCTTCTCCAAAGGCTACGGCCCAAACACTGTAAAGCACCGGATCAATGACGAACATCAAACATTGCACTTGATTCAAGACATGAAGAACAAAATATGAACAAGATAGAAATATGTAGAAGATGAATCTCTTTATTGATGAATCAGTCATCACAGATTACATACCAAAGGAGTAAACATCATCTACAAGCTGGTTTAGATCACTAAGATCTAAACCCTAGCTTTCTCTCACTAACACATAGTCTCTCTCTCTCTAGAATTCACACCCAGGAGAATGAACAAGTTGTGAGAGGTGCACCAAGCACTCGAGCATGCCCTAATCTACACAATACACACATATATATAGGCTAGGGACTAAACCTCGGACAAACCAATTCTACACCAAAAACTCTGACTTTTGCCCTAAACATAAAACTCAGACAAAAGTTCTCCTAAAACTTGGACAAGTTGTCCCTAGGATAAACTTGGGACTAATTTTCAAGACATGTACAATAAAGACCCTAACAATTGGAAGGCATGCACTTTTCACCCAAAGTGCATTAACAACTCCCCCTTGATCAATGCAGGTCTTCATGTGGTCTTGAATTCTTCGTTATGGTTGACTTTAACTTGGACTTCTGCTTTGGTTGACCAGAACTAATAAGCGACAGTTACCCGGCAAGAACTGCACTTACAGTCTCCCCCTTAACTGTTGCATCAGTTCTGTGTGGCATCGATAATCTTCAGTCACCGAATACTGCACTTACAGACTCCCCCTTGACTGATGATATCATGGCTGCTATCAACTTTGGCTGAGACTTGATCTTTCTAGCAGAGCACAAATATCTTAAACCCTTCTAATTAAAGACTTGTTGAGGATCACTTAAAGTTGCTTTGAGAAACCCAAAGAATCCAACATCAAACACTGTAGATCCTCCCCCTCAAACTACTCCCGAATCAAGTTAACGCGAACCGACCTACAACCACATGTAGGAATATCACTCGATACATTAATCTTCAAACCTAACCGGTAGCAGAAAGAAACATTGGATTTCCAATGCCCAACATCAAACACTTCAAACTTCACAAAGACATGAAGCTCAGTTCGATAAGTTAATAACAAACTGAACTTTGTAAAAGTACATCCACCATCTTGATCAGAGTCTTTAACCGAGTGTCTGAAATCATTTCATCTCGAATCTTCAAGATCCAATCTCGTATCTTCACGAATCCACCAATTACCCGATGACTTTCGTCTCCAATCTCCCCCTCAATGTAAGAACCCCTATTTCGAGAATCCGATCAGTCACCAACTTGGAAAAGAGATCAAGAAGACTAATCATCTCTACTCTAACCGGCATACGATAAAGGCTTGACCTTCAACTAGTTGCCAAACGAACAATTTGCTTCATCACGTCAACACTTGATTAAACCTCGAACAAACTTGACAAAACTCAATCATACACTAGCTCTAACTTGCTTCATGTTATTAACACTTCGCCACCGGTAAGATTAACACTAAGTTAATCTCAAAGATAGTAAACATGAACTTGTTTCGATGTAGCACCACGAGCTTTTGGTTTACAAAGAAAATAAGAGTTTCAAAATTTTTTTTACTCCCCCTTTTTCTTTGTAAACTATACAAAAATCCAAGCAAGTCTTATTCTCTTCATCATTGCTTAATCACTGTAATCCATAATAATCATGCGACCCAATCATTAATAAGCCCATGCACTCATTTCCTTTGACAAAACCTATCCGCAATTGATTATCCCAGCCAACACGTATCACCGGAGATACATCGGAACAAATCCGGCCATCTTCCGACCGACACGACAACCTCGACACTATCATTTATCACTAATTATCACCATCAAGAGAAACGTAGATTACGGGTTTACCGTGGTTGCTGTAAAATGACAATGTGAACTCTTGAGTCGTCGACGGAAACCTAGTTGTCGGAACTACCATATATCACGGTCATCGTCTCCTCCGTTCACCATATCAGAACCACTTTTAACAATCATCAACGACCACCAGAATTCAACCAACACCCCACCGACAGGAGTCTACTGCCGTTGACGTAAATGACACTTGAAAAACCTTTTCACGATATTCAAAACCCGGACATCAGCTGAATTGCTGAAGCTCAGAGAAAAGTTGAATTGTTCTTCATCTACTCGGACATCAGTTGAACTGACATACAACCACAAAATCAAACAGCAAAACTCGGAATTGCTGAAGCTAGGACATCAGTTGAAACAATACTAAACTTTGGAACACATTAAAACTCAGAGATAAGTTGAGACTGTGCAAAGGAAACTGTGCAAACTCGGACAAACTGTTTCTTGTTTAAAAAACTCAGAACGGTTTGATAAAACTCGGACAAAACTCGGAGTTTTGTTAATGTACTGATCAAAACTCGGACAGGAGTTTTGTTAATTCACTGATCAAAAACTCAGACTGAGAGGACTTTCGGAACTGTTTAAAACAAGAACTCGGAGCTGCTGTTGTTTTTAAAACTCGGAATGTCCAGTCAAAAACTCAGAAACAGCTGAATCGAAGCTGAAACTCAGAATGTCCAGTCAAAAACTCGGAAACAGATTGCACCTCGGAATCTGTTACTTACTCGGAATGTCCAGTCAAAAAACTCGGAAACAGTATAGTTAAAACTCAGAGCTGAAACAAACTGGATCTGCTTTAAAACTCGGAATGTATAGAGTGTAATACTCGGACTCAATGAGGTGGAAAGAAACTCGGATAAAAGGAAAAGGCTCAAACTCGGACTACAAGGAGTTAAAACTCGGACCTAGTAAGGAGTTAAAACTCGGAACAAGTAAACATATCGGAACTGTTTCAAAAATCGGAATGAAACAGTTAAACAACTCGGAATAACTAGAACCAGTATCAAAACTCGGAAATGAAAAATAAAGACAGACTTACTGTTGAACCAGCTGAAAAACTCGGACTCAAGATTAACTCAGAACATTTAAGAGCTCGGAAATGAAAAATAAAGACAGACTTACAACGATTTGACTGATCAAAACTCAGCCCTCGTACAAAACTCGGAAATTGATTTTTTGAAATCAAAACTCGGACATTGTGAAGCTCAAAAAAAATCTCCGGACTTTCTCCCTAGTGTGACTTCACACTAGTTCACAGAAACCCCGGAACCACAAACACAGAGTTTTAAACTCAGACAAACCTTTTTGGATCAAAACCCTAGATCTCCAAACCAACACAGCCGACGAACAGCTTCATTTTCTTCAAGTTTTCTCCAGAATCTTCAAGTCTTCAGGATGTTTGGCGGAAACAAACATCAAATCAAGAGCAATGGTGATTCGGAAGGCGGTTAGACCATTCCGAATCGGTAACCATGCTCTGATACCACTGTGTAAACACCGGATCGATGACGAACATCAAACATTGCACTTGATTCAAGACATGAAGAACAAAATATGAACAAGATAGAAATATGTAGAAGATGAATCTCTTTATTGATGAATCAGTCATCACAGATTACATACCAAAGGAGTAAACATCATCTATAAGCTGGTTTAGATCACTAAGATCTAAACCCTAGCTTTCTCTCACTAACACATAGTCTCTCTCTCTCTCTAGAATTCACACCCAGGAGAATGAACAAGTTGTGAGAGGTGCACCAAGCACTCGAGCATGCCCTAATCTACACAATACACACATATATATAGGCTAGGGACTAAACCTCGGACAAACCAATTCTACACCAAAAACTCTGACTTTTGCCCTAAACATAAAACTCAGACAAAAGTTCTCCTAAAACTTGGACAAGTTGTCCCTAGGATAAACTTGGGACTAATTTTCAAGACATGTACAATAAAGACCCTAACAATTGGAAGGCATGCACTTTTCACCCAAAGTGCATTAACAACTCCCCCTTGATCAATGCAGGTCTTCATGTGGTCTTGAATTCTTCGTTATGGTTGACTTTAACTTGGACTTCTGCTTTGGTTGACCAGAACTGATAAGCGACAGTTACCCGGCAGGAACTGCACTTACAAACACCATCCACCATCATCCTCATTTCAAGTTTCATTCCATCTATTCTCTTGATATACAAAGGTGTAAGAAGCATCACAAAGAAGCTAGGAACTTTCGGAAGTTGAAGGACCTTCACCATTTGCTTTTATCCACTTCATTTCTTCTAGTGATATTCCCTAGCCTTGTGCTAGTAGTAAGACCTTCCTAATTCCATTTTACTTCATATTATGGTGGTTAAAAGATGATATAAGTTGTTAAACATGAAGATCATGAAGAAACATAAGCATAAACATGAACATAAAGCTCTAAATCATGAAAATCAAAGATGTTTAAGTGTATGTAATATACTTGAATGATGATTTCTTGTGTTTATGATATTGATCATCATAAGAAGCTTGCTAGATTGTGATTAAACACATGATCTAGCAAGTATGAGGATGATTCTTGAGGAAATCATAATGATCATCCTTTATGTTAAACAAGAACTTGAAAATAAACTTGTTTTAGTGTATGATGATTTGTGATACATGTTATAAGTCTTGAAAATAAAGGATTTCAAAGATAATATATTCAAGAGAACAAAGTTATTTACAAGATTTACAAGATCATGATTTTAAAGAAACTAATCATATTTTTAGTGATAAATCAAGTATAGAAACATGTTATTAACAAGAGAAATACAAAAGAATTGTTTTTGGAAAAATCATTTTGTAAGTTGTAAAGGACTAGATTTTGCAAGAATGTGATTATTAAACAAATAACCATGTTTTAGAGGGTAACTTAACCTAGTAAATAACATACTAAGTTATTACAACTTTTTACAAAATTTCAAGTTCATGTCAAAGTGTAAATTGCATATTTAAAGCATATGGTAAGTCTTGAATGATTTGTTGATGATTTTAAAAGAAAATGATATGCTTTGAAAGCATGGAAACCTCCATTTTTAAGGGGAAATATGGCGAAATTTTTTTCTAGAAATTAAACACTTAGAAAAATAATTTTTAAACAAATATTTACAAATATATTTTAACCATGATTTTTCATATAAAATTTGCCATGGTTTTTGTTACAAAAATTACAAATTATTGAAGGTTGGTTTTTTATAATAAAAGTGACTAAATATGTATTTAGGAGAATATATATTTAGATGTCACCATGTGTGTGATTATTTGTATATTATGTGTGTTAGTTATATTATTTTAGGACTTGAAATAATAAAACTCACCAAAATACCAAGAAACTACAATCCAAAATACTACCAAAATTCCAAGAGATAAAGATAAAAATTATACCCAAAAAATTGGAGAAACCGAACAAGGAATATAACTCACAAAAATATTCCGGAAATAAGTTCATAAGTATATTTGGTAATTAGTATTTTGGACACCAAAAAAAACAAAAATATGATTCTTACAATAATTACAAAATATATCATATTTTTTACAAGGAGAAAATATATTATTTTTGGGTAAGTAAAAATATATATTTTCTTAGAACTATTAGAAGATATATTATTTTTGGGAAAAAAATATATATTTTCTTAAATAAACTTTGGACATATTATTCTTGAGTGAAAAATAGATATATATATATATATATATATTTTCTAAGTTAGACTTGAAAATATATTATTCTTGAGACTTATATGAAAAGTATAAATTTTTTTGCCAAGGAAAAATCCTAAATAATTTTTCTAGGTAATATTTCTTAAAATATATATTTTGAAAATATATATTGATGTATTTTATTAGAAATATTATTCCGGAGTGGTTAATACAAAAATAAAGTATGAGATACTTAATAAACACAATAAAAATACGTATTCTCGTACGCATAATTACACACCGGAATACGCTATCGATACTTGGCAAAAATATAGAAGGATAAGAATACGAATACGAATACAAATACACCCATCCTTGGAGAGTTATACAAGTACAAATACATTAACTTGACAAGTTAAAATGTATTATTTTAACTAATATTCCAAAATTCATAAATATAATTTAAGTTAATATTTATTATTTTAACAAATAATTATATAACTTGGAATAATATTAAGGAGACAAAGAAACGTAACTCAAAGACACTAATTAATACTAAGTCGAGGCACGACCCGCTCGTCTAATAGACCGTAGTATGTTGTAGGTAGTCGTGCACACTATGAGTTCATGTCCCCCTTTTCTCTTAACTGTTTTCGGATTTATAACTCTCGGGGGTGGAAAACATGTTGCATACGTTTAAATGGTATGAATTGGCTATGAAATGAATTATAGATCATGTGAGCATAGATTGAAATTGAAATGCCATTAACACTTAATTATGGACGAAGGTTAGATCTAACGGGTACGGCCGAGCCCCACTCATGGTCCTTATGTGACCACTTGAGTGCTTCGGTGTCCCAGTCGAGGTAAATCGACAACGGTCAAGGGTAAAATTGACACAGTCAAGGTAAATTGACACAGTCAAGGTAAATTGATACAGTCAAGGTAAATTGACACAGTCGTAAAGAAATTCGACACAGTCGAGAGGAAATCGACGAGGGTATAAGCCTACTCATATTGAGTGCTCCCTATGTCTTCACATGCATCAATGTCCTTGCAAAACATTAATTTGATCTGTTCATAGATGTTTTTCATACCTGTTTTCAAAGGAGTCTCTCAAACGTTTACAAGCTTATCAGTACTCATATAAAACGCATGAACTCGCTCAACTTTTGTTGATGTTTTCCAAAATTACATGTATTTTAGGTAACGAGTTGGATCTTGGGCGCGGGTGTTGTTTCTAGAAGTAAATTCCAGGTTTAGGTGTCATCCATTTTTGTTGGTTTGTAACTTAGACAAGGTTGTGTTGTTTGAAACTTAAATGACTAGTGTTTGTAATATTTTAAACTTAATGAATGGATGAACATCATTTTGATCATATAGTTGTTTATTATGATTGGATGCAATGATATTGAACAAGTCACACATCATACGCTTTCGCAAAAGTCAGGGTGTGACAGTTTGGTATCAGAGCTTCGATTGTAGTGAACTAGGATTCCTTCTCGAGTCTAGACTACTATCACTAGGACTCTCTCACGAAAACATTTTCACAAAAAGGCTTTTCATTGCATTCACGAAAGCGTCAAGATCCATGAGTCAGACATTTTCCAAAGAAAAGACAAGGCAAGGACATTAGTAGTGAGGAGGATACCCCAAATTAAAGTGTCAATTAATGCATCGTCTATGTGAGATAGACTTGCCAAAGACAAAATGACCCCCCCCCCCCCGAAAGGACAAACGAGAGTTATATGTGACATGATGCATCTATTTGCCTGTTTATGCTAAGTAACATATTTATTTATTGATATATATATGTGTATAAGTGTGCGGAATAATTATTGACATGTCTTTGCCTACTTCGTATCCGACACTTCTACCTGTATACTAGCCGTTTGGGAACCGATATCTAAGCAAGTGAAGATGGCTAACACTCGGGAAAGGATCAACAACTTTACATTCTCTATCACCCCTATATGTGGTAGAAATGCACGACCCCCATCTCTTGGGAAGTATACCCTTCTTTGTGAAGCTAAAGACCTAAGAAAACCAATGTAGAAGGAAAATAACTACTACTTTCATATTATGAAACTTGTATGACCGAGGTGATGTAACATCGAGTTCATTTTGTTTTCCCCGTTACAAACAATAAGTCAAGTTGTCAAGCCTATATGAAAGTTCAGTAGTTGTTTTCTTACTTATACATTATTGATTTTATATGCATGTGATATTGGGTGATTACATGTTTGCTTGTGGTATTATATACCTCATAGACAATTATGGAATGTTGTCTAACCTACCCCATACCCTTTGACAGAAGAAAATGCCGCCCAGACGTGACACAGACACCAATACGTTACCAAGGACTAAGGCCGAACTCAATGAGCGTATTTCCCAAGCTATAGCGCAGCACGAAGCCCTCCGCTCTGAACGCAGTGGTGGCACTTCCGGAAGTAACCCTCCAACCGGCTGCACCTATAAACAGTTCCTGGACTGCAAGCCATTGAATTTTGACGGCACAGGAGGTGCCGTTGCATTTGTTCGTTGGGAAGAAAAGACTGACTCCGTTCTAAGAATGAGTAACTGTTCGCCCGAGCGGAAAGTTACCTATATCTCAGGGTTGTTTTTGGATGGCGCACTCTCCTGGTGGAACCTTCAGGTTCAGACCCTTGGTGAAGATACTGCTTATGCACTGAGCTGGGACGAGCTCAAGGAATTGATGCGGAAGAAGTACTGTTCTAGGGCCGAAATCCAGAAGCTTGAAACTGAGTTCTGGAATTTGAAAATGGACGGGCCGAAGATTTCTGAGTACGTCCAACGCTTTCACGACTTGTCTAGGGTTGTTCCCTACTTAGTCAAGCCAGAGTTCAAGAGGATTGAGCGATTCATTTGGGGACTTGCACCTCAAATCCTGAGCATGGTTACTGCCTCAAAGCCTCCAACCATCACAGAGGCTATCGATTTGAGTGTCACACTTACTGAAGAAGCTCTGCGTATGGGAAAGTTTTCGGGATCTGAGGCAAACAAGAAAGAGACTCATGTGGAGTCTTCGAGCAATAAGAAAAGGAAGTCATCGAATCTAAAGATAGGCACCCAAGCCAGTAATGGAAGCTCTAAAGCAAACAAAAGAAGGGAAGTGGACCCGTCTCGTGGCATGTAAGCTTATGGAGCCACCAATAAGGCCGGTGGTAAGGTTTACTTGGGGACTAAGCCGAGATACGAGGAATGCAATTTTCACCATGAAGGTCGATGTCTGAGGCCTAAGTGTGGAAGGTGTGGAAAAGAAGGGCACAGCAAGGATTCCTGTTGGGCGAAGTATCACGACGGAATAGATAATGGTAGAGTTCCAGGCTGTTACAAATGTGGAGAAGTAGGGCGCTTTAGGAAAGATTGCCCTAGGAAGAACCAAGCAAGGAAGGGTCTTCACGATCGGAGCTTGTGAAGCACGCCAGGATCCAGATGCGGTTACAGGTACGTTCCCTATTAACCAACTCTATGCATCTATTTTTTATTAATACTGGCACCGACTTTAACCCTGTATTCTTAGAACTTAAGAAACTATTTGGCCTAGTTTCGAGTAGAATAGATGTCTCGTATTCTTTTAGAATTGGCGAATGGAAGGTTAGTTAAGTGAATGGGATGATTAAGGATTGTATTTAGGAACTTAGAGAGCGGGAACCCCCCTATTACCGTTGAATTGGGAAGTCACGATATTGCAGACAGTATGGATTGGATATCCAAGGATAGAGCTGAAGTTGTTCGACATAAGGAAAATCATTCGCATTCCTCTTGTGAACGATGAGACACTCATAGCACACAACCTTCTTGCAATAGATGCGAGGGCACTAGGCCCCATAAGGTGGTGGATTTGCGACATCTCACATTGGTCGTAGAGACACAGAAGCGCCTCCGAATAGGCTGCATAACCTTCCTTGCTCATGTTGTCGATAAAGAGACCAAGAAGCCAAAGCCGGAAGACATCCCCGTGGTGGAGGAATTTCCAGAAGCCTTTCCTGAAGACTTGCCAGGAATACCTCCACAGCGACAAGAGGAGTTTAGGATAAACCTAGTGCCAGGAGCGGCACCAGTGACAGATGACGTCTTACCGACTAGCTTCGTCCGAGATACAGGAGCCTCTAATGCAACTGCAGGATCTACTAGGCAGAGGAAATCTACCAGGTCGAACCTCTCACCATGGGGAGCCCCCGGTGTTATTCGTTAGGAAGTAGGACGACAGTTTTTACACGCGTACACAGCCTAATCTGAGAGGAACTCAGAAGAATTAATGTGGAAAAGTATTAGGCATAGGTTACATGGAGGTAGACGACTAACCATCAAGAATCGGTACCCCTTACCGAGAATTGATGACCTGTCGACCAACTACAAGGTCCTAGCTACTATTCCAAGATGGAATTAAGGACATGATGTCCTTAGTTAAGGACACGAGAAGAAAGTTGGCAGTTTCCATTTTACATCAACTTCAGAAAATTGGATATCAAGGACCGGTATCCTTTGCCAAGGATTGATGACTTATTGAACCAATCGTAAGGTTCTAGTTACTACTCGAAGAGTGACTTGAGGTCAGGATGTCCTCAACTACAAATACAAGAAGAAAATATCCCTAAAACGACCTTTAGGACTCGCTTCGAGCATTACGAGTTCCTTGTCGTGTCGTTTGGCTTAACACATGCACCGGCAGTATTCGCGGCCTCATGAATCGGGTGTGTAAGCCATATCTGGATAAGATCATGATTATATTTATTGACTACGTTCTTATGTGCTCAAGGACCAAGGAAGGTCATGAGCAACATCTGTGAGATATCTTGGAAGCTTTTGAAGAAAGAACAGTTATGTGCTAGGATGTCGAAGTGCGAACTCTGGATTCGCGAGGTAAGATTCTTAGGATACGTGGTGGATAAGAATGAGATTCATGTCGACCCTGCAATCAAGAACTAAGGAGTCCCTAATACACAACTAAGAACTTTTGGGGAATGTGGGCTGTATCAGACGACCCCTAGAAAACCTTTCAAGGACTGCTCAACCGCTAACAACCCTAACCTAGTCGACACCTATCTTGTCTTCACCTGACAGTACCAATAGAGTTGCGGTTCTTGTGATGCTTCTCGGCCAAGTCTCGATTGCGCGTTGATGCAACGAGACCAAGTCATCGCATACGTGTCACGTTGATTAAGGGATTATGAGAAGAGACCTTAAACTAGGTGCAGTAATTGCACGTCGCAGATTTGACGTCATTACTTGTATAGGCAAGAGCTACACGATCTTTACTGAGCACAAGGGTTTGCAGCACACCGTTAATCAGAAGGACTTAAACATGGATAACTAGATGGAATAAGCTACTGAATGATTACGACTGAGAGATTAAGTGTCACCTGGACAAGGCAAGCGTTGTAGCAGACGCCTTGAGTCGCAAGGATTGCGCAAAGCCTCTAAGGGTGTGAGCCTTAGAAATGATCATACAGATAAAACTCATCACTCGGATTCGTGAAGCTGAGCATGAGATGCTCAAACCAGAGAACCTTCAAGCTGAAGCGTTATATGGAATGTAAGTGCAGTATTGCCTATGGAAGACGGAACCATACACTTCCTGGAACGACTTTGGGTTCCGTTTCGCGACAATTTACAAATGCTTATTTTGGGGCAAGGCTCATAGGTCAAGGTACTCGATCCATCATAGGATCCGACATGATGTACCAAGACTTGAAGGATTAATATGAGTGGCCCAAGATGGAAGTTGATATAGCTACATATGCGGGTAACTGTCTTACCTGTGCCAAGGTTAAGACAGAATATAAGAAACCAACAGGGCTGCTGCAACAGCCTGAGATTCCCATATGGAAGTGGGAGCGAATCTCAACGGATTTCATCACAAGCTACCAAGAACCCAAAGCGGTCACGATATGATTGGGGTGATAATTGATCAACTCGGGTCTGCACACTTTCTACCAATCAGCAAGGAAGACAGCACAAGGCAGTTAGCCGAGATTTAGCCAGAAAGGTTGTGGCACGTCATGGAGTGCCTGTTTCTATCTTATTCGACCGAGATAGTCGTTTTGTGCCAAGGATATGGCAGATGTTTCAGAAGGCATTTGGGTCAGAGTTGAACCATAGTACTGCCTCTCATCCTCAGATGGATGGTCCAAGTGATAGGACAATACAGACTTTGGTGGACATACTACGTGCTTCTGTGATGAACTTTGATGAAAAGTTGAAATACTCACTTGCCTTTAGTGGAGTTTTCCTACAATATTAGATATCACGCTGTTGTTTAGGCTGCTTCGTGTGAAGCTTTATATAAACATAAGTATCGGTCCCCCCTTCGTGTTGGGCGGAGACCGGAGATAAACGATTTATTGGCCCCAAGTTGATTCAGGAAATTATAGGCGAGATTGATCAAATACGTGGACGTATCAAGTCAACACGTGGTATACAAAAAGGCTGCGCCGATGAGCGGCGTAAACTGTTGGAATTTGAGATAGGAGGTGTGGTTTTAATGAGAGTCTCGCCTTGGGAAGGCGTGGTACGTATTGGAAAGAGTTGGAGGTTGGACCCACGGTATATTAGATCTTTCGAGATCCTGGAAAGGATCGGGACCATTGCTCACAAGCTGAAACTTCCAGAGAAATTCAGCAGTGATCACCACACGTTTCACGTGTCTAGTCTTTAGAAGAGCCTGACTCTAGGATCAGTCGTTATTCCCACAAACAAGATTCACGCCAACGACAAACTCCAATTTATTAAAGAACCTATTAAGGTTGCAGACCTGAAGTCCACAAAACACGGAGAAGTCGTAATTGATTTGTTAGAATTCGTTGGAATTCATATCATGGCCCAGAGTTTACTTGGGAACATGAAGACCAAATTAAGCATAAGTGACCACATTTGATTCACAACTCCCCTGCGACCGATGGCAAAGCTTGAATTTCGGGACGAAATTCTTTTAACGGGGGGAGAATGTGACAACTGGCACTTTTCCATGCATTCCGTACAATAATTAAACAGTAATATGTGCCTTAATAACTGTGCATGATCTAGTTTATAGGACGAATGAAATTATGATTTCTCTTATATACATACAATGGCATTTCTTGTTGCAAGACTTCTATCATTACTACATGCAACACAATATAGTTCTATTAATGCACAAAGCAGAGTTGGCACAGTTATCAGACAAACTAGAAGTACTGACGGGAGTTCAGTACTTAGACAGACATGATGTTAAGACACAAAATAAGCCCCGGGACCAAGTGTTACACTAGTATAGTGTGTAGGAAAGTAGGGATTACAAAACTGCCTTCCTAGTGAAGACATAGGTACCGGAAAGTGCCAGAAACAAACTAAAACTGCAAAATTCTGCAGAAAATAAACAAATTCAGCAAAAATTCAGCTTTTAACATCTAAATATAATGCAGAATTGCGATATAATGGTCCAGAATACTTTCCTAAGTGTCGGGAATCAAAACTGTCATGAAAGACATTGTAAAGCACACTAAACTGCGTAATTCAGCACTTTAACGAATAGTAACGAAACGGACAACCGGACACTACCCGAAACACCAAATTTTCACTAGAAGCATTGTTTTAGTGTCACAAAGCTAGTTATGGTCACCAAACATCATAACACATCCTATAAACATATAACACACATAACACTAACTACTATCCTTGAAAACTAACCAAGATCTTCAACTATCCATTACAACCTAACTAGCACCCCCCCCCCTGTTGGCGGACCAAACATGGGTCCCACACCCTTGATTTTATTACAATTACTTATTGGATATGCTACATGCTTTTGAGACATAAAAATCCATTAAGATTGTGTTGTTGGAGAATACTTTATAAAAACCCACTAGATCCATTCACTTCTCATTTTACCACTCCAAACCACACTACTTCTCTTCTTTTTCTCCAAAGGCTACGGCCCAAACACCATCCACCATCATCCTCATTTCAAGTTTCATTCCATCCATTCTCTTGATATACAAAGGTGTAAGAAGCATCACAAAGAAGCTAGGAACTTTCAGAAGTTGAAGGACCTTCACCATTTGCTTTTATCCACTTCATTTCTTCTAGTGATCTTCCCTAGCCTTGTGCTAGTAGTAAGACCTTCCTAATCCCATTTTACTTCATATTATGGTGGTTAAAAGATGATATAAGTTGTTAAACATGAAGATCATGAAGAAACATAAGCATAAACATGAACATAAAGCTCTAAATCATGAAAATCAAAGATGTTTAAGTGTATGTAATATACTTGAATGATGATTTCTTGTGTTTATGATATTGACCATTGTAACACCCGTCTTATAATTTCATTATTTAATCATAAGAAATGATATATTTGTAAAAAGAAATTTCATAGTTAACAAAAGTTTCGTTGGTAAACTAAGTCATACTTCATAGTTCTTAACTTAGTCAAATAACTGATTTCAAACATAAGTCATTCAGTAGTGATTACAAAATTTCATAATTTAACTAGATCAGATTAGTGCGGAAGCATCCAAAACTTTGTGTTCGGTTCTTGAAGCATCAACTTGATCGTCGATCTGCATACTAGCAATACCTAAAAGCTGTAGATTTTTAACAAAAATTAGTATTAGAGTTCTTAGAAATATTATATAATCTAAACTACGCTCAAAAACGGATTCGATTAACAAGAATATGCAAAATTTAACTTTCATGACAGGGCTCTCCCGTAACTTACGGTGGCTACCGTAAGTTACGGTAGACGCTGGAAAACTTTGGTATGCCGTAAGGCAGTAGAGTTCTGCCGTAACGTTTTGATCTCTACCGTAAGTTACGGTAGATACCGTAACTTACGGTAGCTCCTGTAACTTTGCTATTTTGACCATTTTGTTGATTTCACCCAAATCCACATGTCGTTTTAGGTGATTCTTTTCCTATATGTCTGTAAATTCATTAAGGACATACTCATTACAACTATTATACCGAAAATTTAACTTACGGACCGAACGACTAAATGTCACTATGCATTTATTCGACCCACTCTAACTCTACCCATTTTACTACCATTTCACTAGTAAGCCTATGGCGCTTTATGCCCATCTTCCAGGGCTTAGCATCACCTGCATTTCCTTACCAAATCCCATGGTTTAATGCTCTTGTGATTGTTATTGCCATAGCTAACTAATTAAAACACCGATACTACAATTCACACTATTATTCGACCCGTTGACTCATCTTGTGGAAATCCTCCAATATGATGACCACCAAACGGTTCCTTATCAATTCTAACCTTATTAATTCAAGTAACAATCATGGTCAATAAAATCAACACAGTTTCTATTCTAAAATGCGACTACGCATAATTTAACAACAATTCATTTAATGTAACGGGTCAAATTACATACTTACATAATTAAACAACATTATCAACCAACAATTCTAATTAACTATTTTGACCCGTTTGTTTGTCGAGTGAACTTCGTCACTTCTATGACATACCAACTCGCAATTGACATTACATTCTCATTAACATTTCTAAGACTAGTGTTTATGCATAATGTAACGAAACGGAAGTTACGTACCTTTAAAGCACACCTTTCAAGCATGTATCACCTCCGGCTTGTCCACTTGACGACCCTGATTCTTTACCTATAGAGTTCCATTCACAATCAAATTTAGAACTCTTTTATAACCAAAAATCGGACAATTCATTATAATATTCGAATCTGCGTTTTTGTCCGATCTTTAACGTTTTACTCCTCACTTAGGCGTTTTAACAAACACCTAGCGGGTCAGATTTTTACATAACCATTACTAGGTTCTTGACATGTTATTTTCATCTACATTCACTTCAATTAACAAATCTATACTAAATTTTAACATAAATAATTTCAGATTCACCACATGAATTCAGATTTCACTAGAATAAGAACCATAATTCTAGTGTTTATTTAGTTTCTACAACTCACTAATCACCTACAATGGTGATTATAAACCCCACAAGTATAATGCTAGATTTTAACAAGAAATCGTCTAGGGTTTATCCCTAGATTCCATATTACTTCTAATTTCATCCATGCAAGACATAATCAAGCTCAATTTCAGTTTTTTCACAATTAACCTATAATTTAAGATGGATCAAAACATCAAGATTTTGCATACCTTATGATCCCCTCAACAAGGTGATCACTAATTCGTGCTTGAAAATTGATTTGGAGCTGATTTGAACTCTCAATTTGATCAAGTTTGACATGCACTAGGGTTTGGTGGGGAGCCTGTGTCGCCCCCTGTGTTCTTGTTCCACCCAACACACCTAAGTGTGTGTTTGGTGTGTGTTATTTTGATTATAATCACCCAAGTTTCCAACTTTGTAACTTAGGTCCCTCGATTATTGTTTTGTTTATTAATTTAGGAGTTCCCATCCATTTATTTGGTTTCACAATGTTGTATCTAACTGGGTTATTTAGTCCTAGTTAGTTTATTCTCGTTTATTTTATACTTTATAATTCTAATATAAAGTTTTATATTTTCGGGGTGTTACAACCATCATAAGAAGCTTGCTAGATTGTGATTAAACACATGATCTAGCAAGTATGAGGATGATTCTTGAGGAAGTCATAATGATCATTTTTTATGTTAAATATGAACTTGAAAATAAACTTGTTTTAGTGTATGATGATTTGTGATACATGTTATAAGTCTTGAAAATAAAGGATTTCAAAGATAATATTTTTAAGAGAACAAAGTTATTTACAAGAATTACAAGATCATGATTTTAAAGAAACTAGCCAGATTTTTAGTGATAAATCAAGTATAGAAGCATGTTATTAACAAGAGAAATACAAAAGAATTGTTTTTGGAAAAATCATCTTGTAAGTTGTAAAGGACTAGATTTTGCAAGAATGTGATTATTAAACAAATAACCATGTTTTAGAGGGTAACTTAACCTACTAAATAACATACTAAGTTATTACAACTTTTTACAAAATTTCAAGTTCATGTCAAAGTGTAAATTGCATATTTAAAGCATATGGTAAGTCTTGAATGATTTGTTGATGATTTTAAAAGAAAATGATATGCTTTGAAAGCATGGAAACCTCCATTTTGAAACTATGGCGAAATTTTTTTCTAGAAATTAAACACTTAGAAAAATAATTTTTAAACAAATATTTACAAGTATATTTTAACCATGATTTTTCATATAAAGTTTGCCATGGTTTTTGTTATAAAAATTACAAATTATTGGAGGTTGGTTTTTGATAATAAAAGTGACTAAATATGTATTTAGGAGAATATATATTTAGATGTCACCATGTGTGTGATTTTTTTTATATTATGTGTATTAGTTATATTATTTTAGGACTTGAAATAATATAACTCACCAAAATATCAAGAAATTACAATCCAAAATTCCAAGAGATAAATATAGAAATTACACCCAAAAAAATTGGAGAAACTGAACAAGGAATATAACTCACAAAAATATTCCGGAAATAAGTTCATAAGTATATTTTGGTAATTAGTATTTTGGACACCAAGAAAACAAAAATATGATTCTTACAATAATTACAAAATATATCATATTTTTTACAAGGAGAAAATATATTATTTTTTGGTAAGTAAAAATATATATTTTCTTGGAACTATTAGAAGATATATTATTTTTGGGAAAAAATATATATATTTTCTTAAATAAACTTTGGACATATTATTCTTGAGTGAAAAATAGATTTATATATATATATATATATATAGGTAGGTAGAGGATCCTGTAAAAAGTGCTCAAAGTGTGAGAAGTGTATTATAACACTATATATAATACTATATAACACCATATAAACACCGTATAACAATATGTAACACCATATAATACCATATAACACTATGTAACACTATATATCATTATATAACAAATATAACACTATTGGTTGTCTGATAGCATGTCTATGATAGATGTATAGTGTTATATTTGTTATATAATGATATATAGTGTTACATAGTGTTATATTGTATTATATGGTGTTACATATTGTTATACGGTGTTTATATGGTGTTATATAGTATTATATACAGTGTTATAATGCACTTCTCACACTTTAGGCCTTTTTTACACTATCCTTACCCTATATATATATTTCTAAGTTAGACTTGAAAATATATTATTCTTGAGACTTATATGAAAAGTATAAATATTTTTGCCAAGGAAAAATCCTAAATAATTTTTCTAGGTAATATTTCTTAAAATATATATTTTGAAAATATATATTGATGTATTTTATTAGAAATATTATTCCGGGGAGGTTAATACAAAAATAAAGTATGAGATACTTAATAAACACAATAAAAATACGTATTCTCGTACGCACAATTACACACCGGAATACGCTATCGATACTTGGCAAAAATATAGAAGGATAAGAATACAAATACACCCATCCTTGGGGAGTTATACAAGTACAAATACATCAACTTGACAAGTCAAAATGTATTATTTTAACTAATATTCCAAAATTCATAAATATAATTTAAGTTAAAATATTTATTATTTTAACAAATAATTATATAACTTGGAATAATATTAAGGACACAAAGAAACGTAACTCAAAGACACTAATTAATACTAAGTCGAGGCACGACCCGCTCGTCTAATAGACCGTAGTATGTTGTAGGTAGTCGTGCACACTAGTAGCAGCTTGAGTTACGTCGGATTGAAGAACGCAAAACTGTGAGTTTATGTCCCCCTTTTCTCTTAACTGTTTTCGGATTTATAACTCTCGTGGG
This sequence comes from Helianthus tuberosus, assembly GCA_030545235.1. Taxonomy (NCBI): domain Eukaryota; kingdom Viridiplantae; phylum Streptophyta; class Magnoliopsida; order Asterales; family Asteraceae; genus Helianthus; species Helianthus tuberosus. The sequence continues at coordinate 22,072,609 of CM060357.1, read as the reverse complement.
TGGAATATATGTTGCATACGTTTAAATGGTATGAATTGGCTATGAAATGAATTATAGATCATGTGAGCATAGATTGAAATTGAAATGCCATTAACTCTTAATTATAGACGATGGTTAGATCTAACGGGTACGGCCGAGCCCCACTCATGGTCCTTATGTGACCACTTGAGTGCTTCGGTGTCCCAGTCGAGGTAAATCGACAACGGTCAAGGGTAAAATTGACACAGTCGAAGGGAAATTCGACACAGTCGAGAGGAAATCGACGAGGGTATAAGCCTACTCATATTGAGTGCTCCCTATGTCTTCACATGCATCAATGTCCATGCAAAACATTAATTTGATCTGTTCATAGATGCGTTTCATACATGTTTTCAAAGGAGTCTCTCAAACGTTTACAAGCGTATCAGTACTCATATAAAACGCATGAACTCGCTCAACTTTTGTTGATGTTTTCCAAAATTACATGTATTTCAGGTAACAAGTTGGATCTTGGGCACACGTGTTGTTTCTAGAAGTAAATTTCAGGTTTAGGTGTCATCCACTTTTGTTGGTTTGTAACTTAGACAAGGTTGTGTTGTTTGAAACTTAAATGACTAGTGTTTGTAATATTTTAAACTTAATGAATGGATGAACATCGTTTTGATCATATAGTTGTTTATTATGATTGGATGCAATGATATTGAACAAGTCACACATCATACGCTTCCGCAAAAGTCAGGGTGTGACATCGGTGTATTTTTTTTTTTTTTTTGAGATCGTGTTATGAGTAGTATGTACAAGTAAACGGAACACAAACGTACATATTATAAGAGACAAATATTCGGCTTAGTGTCCCGTAACATGAACAGAGCAAAAACTATTATTCAACACATACAAAGAAGATGGGCGGTAATAGTGCTTTTCCCCTATTGGTTGAAATGGGCGGCGGAGGGAATAGGGCCAGGCAGCTGCCTGGCACTCCCCTATTGGCCCAACAAATTTTCGATTTTATCCCGCCTTAAAATTACGATTTTGCCATCAGTTCAAAATTATGTTTTTACCATCACTTAAAAATAAATTTACGCTTTTACTCACAGCTAAAAATTTCAATTATGCCCTGGGTTCAAAATTATGACTTTGCCCCGTTTAAATTTACAGTTTTGCCATTAGGTTTTTTTTTCGCACAACCACGTTACGATTTTCCCCTCAACTTAAATTTACATTTTCTCCATCGTTTTTGTTTGTTTTCCAGGTTAAATTACAGTTTTTCCCCCAGTGTAAAATTACAATCATGCTGGCAACTATCTGACACTCCTCTATTAGTTCATTTATTTTACGATTTTATCCCTGAATGTTAGTTGCATTTTTAGGCACGTTTTTATAGCACATTAATGCAAGTTTCGTCACATATCATACATATATCATAGTCGTACATCATTATTTTGTGAAACATTTGTTTTTTTGGAATGGAATCTACTTTGGATTGTTTTAATGTTTTTTGTAGGCGTGGAGTGAAAGCGATGGATAGCCGATAGTTTTAAAAGGATTCATGTTGATAAAAGAAGCTTAAAATGGCCGTGCTTTCAAGCAATAAGAGGACGCTCGGGTTCTAAGGTCGAATATCAATCAACATATGAAAGAAATATTGCAATGATGATTCTACGAAGAAGGCTCTATATACCACATAGAGTTAAAATAAATTAGAGAGATTGAAATTGGGATGAATATTGATGACATTGGAGCTGGCAAGCATTTAAAGAGCAATACAAGATTGAGTTGGGCTATAATTATTTAATGAACATACAATTAAAAAGGGGCAGCCCAAAATTATAATCATGGGCCGTAAGTTTCAAGGAACAAAAAAAGAGATCTCTTCATCAACAAACAAAAGGGATAATTGGCAAATTTTTTGGGGGGTGTGCAACAGAAGTGGACGGCTGCAATCCGGAGATCGAGAGAAGCAAGAGTTGGGATTTTGGGAAGTGTTTTCCGTTTCATACGTTGTTAATTCTATATTTTATTTAGACTTGATTGTTTTAGCCACCATGTCCGGCTATAACAGTATAGTTTCAACATCGGGGTTTATTTTCTTTGATTTGGTTCATAAACTTATGTGAAACGAACACGTTAGATTCGATTATTTTAGTGGTTTGTTTATATGATTCTTGTTTTTATACGGATTCGATCCGGTAAATATTAGATTGTTAATAAACCTGATCAACTTATTAATTTTTCTAATAAAGTTCAATCAATTTTTAGAACTCTAATAAAGTTTTAATTTTTGAGATTAGGAACAAAATAATAATTTGAGTTTGTCTATGAACCCAAAATTGTTATAGAATCATACAATATAATTAGACACTCCGAACGGCGTGAGTCTTTGATTGTAATTAGGGCTGTAAACGAACCGAACGAACACGAACAAGACCTTGTTCATGTTCGTTTGTTAAAAAATATATGTGTTTGCGAACCGTTCACGAACACTTATCGAACAAGATTTTATGTTTGTGTTCGTTTGTTAAATAAATGAACTTGTTCGTGTTCGTTTGTGTTTTTTGTTAATTTTAGGCAACGAACGTTGACAAACACTAATGAGCACAAACTAATGTTCATGAACACAAATGGAAACAAATTAACACAAACAATCGTTCATGAACAGAATATATAATACACTGACACTTATTAGATATTTAATTTGTCAGAATTTTGATATATTTAAATAAATATAAAAGCTAAAAACACTAATGAACTATCGAACACAAACGAACACGTTACCGAACGTTCACTAACATAAACGAACGAACGCGACCTCGGTTCATGTTTGTTCATTTAACTAAACGAACGAAATTTCTTGTTCGTGTTCGTTTGTTTAATAAACGAACGAACACAAACGAACTTCCCGCCGAATGGTTCACGAACTGTTCGATGAACGTTTGATTCGTTTACAGCCCTAATTGTAATTTATACTTCTATCCCGCAACCCGCACACTAAAATCCGAACGGCGTGAGTTTAGAGTAGCGGGTTGGCTCTAATCAACGAACGACGTTTGGTTAGACATTAGATATAGTGGATGTCTGAACTGCGTGACGTCTAGTGTCAATACAAACTATTATTTAAAAAGGATCATTGCACCGTGACCGTTAATGATCGTAAGTCGAACCGAATCAAGAAATTGCCCTGGTGTTGAAATTAGTTTTTAACATCCGAATTTTCCAACCACTTTAATTAGCTTTTCCTTTCAATCTAAAAATTATAAATTGTTTTTATATTTTAGTTAAACTTAAAAAACCCCATTTTCAAAACAACCGTATCTGAATAAAATCGTTTTGGCATAACTAGTTAATCTGTATCCCTGAGGACACGAACCTTACTTCCATTCATACTATTTCTAGTGTGTCAAGTAGGTTTATTTTATATTTATTTGCTGGATTAGACACCCAACACTGAATAAAAATTATGATTTCGCACTCAGTTCAAAATTACGTTTTTTCCATCGTTTTAGTTTTATTTTGCAAAAGTATATTTTTTTTTGTTTTATTTGGTTGACTCGATTTAATTTTTTTCCTTGTCAAGTAGCTGCCTAACACTCGCTCATAAGTCCTGAAAAATTACAGTTTTGCCTTGAGCCGAAAAATACGGTCTTATCGTCGTTTTAGTATTTTTCCTAGCAAAATTATAGTAGTGTTTTTTTAATTGATTGAGAATTATTCGACCATCGCCCCGTAACGCGGGCGTAACATATATATATATGTGTGTGTGTGTGTGTGTATGTATGTATGTATGTATGTATGTATGTATGTATACATTGTAACATCCCTATTTTTATCATATAAGAATTATAGGTTTGGTTAAATTTATTAACCACTAGTAACTAGTTTATTTTTAAATATAAATATTCAACCCAAATAGTTTTAAACACTATATTATATAGTTGGTTGAAATAATATTGGCCTGTGTATGGGTGACCTTTTCTAAATACAATAAAAGTATCTAAAATCTTATATTATTAAACGGATAGATTATGGGTAAGTTGAAAATTAAAAATATAAAGTTCCTAGACGGGCCTAGGAACCGTATAATAATTAAATTATAAAAATACATTGTATTTTGAACCTACTCTATTTTTAATGAAACTTAGACCCAAATGTAGACAAAAATATACTCGTTCTAATGACATATTTATTATTTTATAAAATGTTATAGTATAAAAGTTATATGCGCCAAATAAGTAAAGCAGTTAAATTAATTATAATATATATATAATAAAATAATAATTAATAACATATATTTTTCATAATGTACGTTTACAATTTAAAATAAAATAATAAGAAATCTAACATTTGAAATTCTAGATTTGTGAAATCTTTGTGTCGAGATAACTAGAAAGAAATGAAATAATAATAAAATAATATGAAACTTAACATTCAAGATATGAAGGATACGTAGGGTTCTACGTGTAACTCATGCGTGCCATAACATCTTGGTATAAATAGATGTTCCTTTTCATTCATTTAAGTTGCTCACATCTTTTCCCCTGATGCTCTCGTCCCCTTCTATCTTTATATTTATTTTTCTTTCTTTAATATTTCACTAATAATAATAATAATGCCATGCCCCGTTTTAAGTATTGTAACTCCCGATCACCGCTACCCTTTTCGATTGATCTGAACCCATAGCGCATGTCAGGGCTCTGCAGAAGATGAAGTATATTCCACACAATTTCCAAGGCAAGACCTTTGAAAAATATAATTAGGTATAATAACACCTATGTGGATCCCGTCAGTAGAAGAACTAATAGCACTGGGCCACGTGATCCTACAAATAACATGAATCTCGCTGAAGTACTTTGAAACAAAATTTCACAACAATCGGTGCATAGTCTAATCAGAGTCATAATTATTAGCACTACAAAAGAAGTCACATACTTTATAATTTCCCTATTTCATTTATTCGACATTCCCTAGTAATGTCATTTAGCAACGGTTATCACACGAAAATCCAAATAAAATTCTTAAATTTCTTTTGTAAAATTCTGACCTCGGTGAATAGACTTTTGCATTGCTACTCCCCTTAATGGTCATCATACCATGAGAATTTTTCATAGTAACGAATATTGATCTAGTTCATTTCTTAATAAATCCACACATTACACATGCATTGTTGGTTGCACATATGGTTCGATTAACTTATAAAACCTACTGGAAGACTTCATTCCAATTTGTCGTTTATCCAAACTCAAATATCATTTCGCTATACTCACTATATACCTCAGTAATGCAAAACGATGACCCTTTGATATCGAGTCAATAAATTTCTTGAGAAATTCAATTTTCTTTGGCATACATGATTTTGTTGTAACCATGTCCGAATTTTTTTTTATTACATGAACTCGTTGTGATTAAACCAAGTTCAATTGCTTGAACTTGTTCGCATTACATATTCATTTCAAATTCCCATATGATGGATTAAAGCTATCATATTAAACATAATCCCAACAAACACTTCAATTCTCTAGAACTATAAAATGCTTATTTGGTCTTCGACTTCACTAAATCATTTCTTTGATCACGATCACCTTGTACTAACGTTTTCATAAAATTTAAAACTTGCACTAATCTCATTTATATATATCATATACGGATATTTATAAAAATTATCTTAACACAAATCATGTATTAAGATAATGATACACAAATTCTTGTCATATTTTAATGTATCTCTTAAATGATTTTTTTCAACATCAATCTAGCCTTTCGTGATAAATTATTATTTTAACATCTTCAATCGAAAAACATTATATAAAATTTATTTTATATATAAAAACTTACATAAGGGATTACCTAATAGTATTACTATATTATTATTAGTCAACATAATGAGGATAAGTAGGTGACTTATAATAAGAAGTATAGAATTTATTATACATGTGTTTATATTTAACCAAAATGGAAATTTCACAAACTAGGCACTTAGCTCGGTTGGCTAGGCGCGCGAAAGGGTGTGGCCTAGACCCAGGTTCGATCCTGGGGACGGCTGGTTTCACCATTTTTATTAGAAAATTTTCCATTTAAGTGTATGTTTAGTTATGTAATACTAATATCAGTTTTATTATTAGTAAGAAAATATTAATAATAATAGTGTTAGTATTATTTTAAAAATACTAGAGTTATTATCAAGGACAGATATTGAATAGTCTAGCCTTAGTTAGGCATGGACTGGCCACATAGGCTTAAACAAGGCAGCACTAACCAATATCCAACCATGATAATGACTAGTTAATAGATATATAAAAAAAAAAAAAACATTTTGAGTCATAATGCTTAAATCATTTTAGGTTGTAGTTATTACAGTATATTGTAGTAAATTACAACCTTAATATTTCAAGCACATAGCTTTAATATTCTCGGGTGATATGCAGTCCTAGTAGATAGATAACAAAGTCTTAAATACTTAATAGGCTTTAAGCGCTTACCTTACCACTAGTAATGCTATAAACAAATAATATATATTACATTTGCTTTACAAATATAATATAATGGTTGGTCATGCCAAAACAACTTGTTCTTATCTCTAGGACGTAGTATGAAAAAATATGGTCACTAAAAATGTACTATCACATTGTTTCACAATTAAAACAACTTGGAACGTTAAACGATAATACACTAACTCTATTGTCTTTTGGTGTATCTTTGCAATTCACTCATCTCAACACTTTGATTTTCTTATATCATAATTTAATATTTGACAAATCATTTTTCATGCTTCTATTTTAATTTGAACCTGTCGATTTTAAATCTTCCTCGGTTGCCAATCAAAGTAAGCTTTCTTTTGACAAAGAATTTTTGTTAATTCTAAAAGTCCTTCACATTCATTTTTAAATATCTATTGATCATATATCTTTTGTCTTAAACCTAGTCATTTTGAAAATTATATCATTTCATCTCATTCATTTGTCATCGATTTCTTGAACTAATTCAGTTGAATCATTGAATCCTACTTATTATACAATTCATATTCACAAAATTAAATATTTTGATTCTGTGTCATTTATCTTAATATTGTTTTCATTGACTAAAACGTGACATAAGTCTAAAAGAAATATAGTAACTCAAATCTCGAGGACGAGATTTAAAACAAGGTGGGGAGAATGTAACATCCCTATTTTTATCATATAAGAATTATAGGTTTGGTTAAATTTATTAACCACTAGTAACTAGTTTATTTTTAAATATAAATATTCAACCCAAATAGTTTTAAACACTATATTATATAGTTGGTTGAAATAATATTGGCCTGTGTATGGGTGACCTTTTCTAAATACAATAAAAGTATCTAAAATCTTATATTATTAAACGGGTAGATTATGGGTAAGTTGAAAATTAAAAATATAAAGTTCCTAGACGGGCCTAGGAACCGTATAATAATTAAATTATAAAAATACATTGTATTTTGAACCTACTCTATTTTTAATGAAACTTAGACCCAAATGTAGACAAAAATATACTCGTTCTAATGACATATTTATTATTTTATAAAATGTTATAGTATAAAAGTTATATGCGCCAAATAAGTAAAGCAGTTAAATTAATTATAATATATATATAATAAAATAATAATTAATAACATATATTTTTCATAATGTACGTTTACAATTTAAAATAAAATAATAAGAAATCTAACATTTGAAATTCTAGATTTGTGAAATCTTTGTGTCGAGATAACTAGAAAGAAATGAAATAATAATAAAATAATATGAAACTTAACATTCTAGATATGAAGGATACGTAGGGTTCTACGTGTAACTCATGCGTGCCATAACATCTTGGTATAAATAGATGTTCCTTTTCATTCATTTAAGTTGCTCACATCTTTTCCCCTGATGCTCTCGTCCCCTTCTATCTTTATATTTATTTTTCTTTCTTTAATATTTCACTAATAATAATAATAATGCCATGCCCCGTTTTAAGTATTGTAACTCCCGATCACCGCTACCCTTTTCGATTGATCTGAACCCATAGCGCATGTCAGGGCTCTGCCCGACTAAGTTCGTTGGGGTTCTGTCTTGGAACATCGGGATAAGGTTGAATTAGGGGTACTATACTTAAATTACAAATATATATTTTTATTACTACCAAACACACACTAGCTCAAATTCTGCTACGATACAGGGTATTAACTTAATCGCTATTACGATTCATTTTCCGACCGATCAATATATCCAATGGATGTTTAAGTGCCGCCCACACTAGGGTTATACTTTATCGTTCGTCATTAATTTGACGGATCATCGTTAATTCGATGGATAAAGTATTATACTTTGCCGTTCGTCGTTAATTCGACGGATCATCGTTAATTCGATGGATGAAGTATTGCACTTTGTCGTTCATTGTGAGAATTTGATCTCGTGAGTTATCGTAATTATTGTATTAAGTTACCTACCTAGTTCGTATGCACTAGGTTACAAGGCAAAATCAATAGGCTAAGCCCTGCCTGTATAAATCTGCAATATATCAAGACTTATCTGTAGACTAAATTCTGTCCGTATGAATCTGCATGATTATCTGTGAGTCATTCTCTCTTTTTATCAAATCTATTTACAAAATCATGTTTATTTTCAAAGTTATAATTACGGGGATTAAGTCTTTGTAATCACCAAGTTACAGCCGGTATGTGGGGTTTTGTATACATTACTTGATAATCGTCACCATTGGGGCAGCCAATGGGGGATATGACCATAGTCACAGACACCATTGGACGAATGGGCCAATGGGTTGAGTGACAAGTACTGTGGGTAGTTGGCTTGATATCAGAAACATTGTAATCGCTCTTAATACTGTATATTATAACAAATGTGTCATTTTAGTAAATAGAATGATTCACTCAGTATTTCCCGCTGACAAAACCTTTTTCAAACATGTTTCAGGTAATTACAGTAGAGATGGATACGGCACTGAAAGGCATCAAGAAGTGGCTTATTTTATTAAATTAAATCAAAATTAAGAAATATTGTTTTATGTAATAAAATTTATCTTTATTAAAGCTACCATTGTAAAACATGGGTTTATCCCATCTATTTAAATAAATAAAATCCGGTGTTTTCTAAACTCTGATATTTTTCCTAACTCACGGTCCTGATGAAATTTCCGCTGCAACGTTTTCAAAATAATAATAAATCACCGGTACCACTGAACTGTTCGCGGCACCCGATTCCGTCCAGGGTGGGTCGGGGGCCGTGACATACATTAATAAAATAACAAGAGGCGCACATTAATAATGTTTGGTCCAAGACTAACTAGAACCCGTTTATTAATATAATTGAAGGCCAATATCAATAGTCTATTGTCCAATAATCTAATGTCCATTTGAGTAATTGAGTCAAAATGTCAAAATACTGAAATGTGAAGCGTCGATCGATACCTAAATGTCAACCCGCCATTCAATTCAGAAGTACATAATCCTAATTAAAACTCCGCATCAACCCTCATTATTCGAATTCTCCATCGCCAAGACGCCAACTCCCCAAGGTTTTGCTTCAATTGGTTCATTCGATTTCAAACTTCTCATAGATCAAGGGTCTGCTTCAATTGATCGATGATTCATCTTTCCGCTCAGACGATCTTGGTAGAACCAGTTGAGTGTTATTTCTATTACTTGTTATTTATTAAATTTATACTTGTGTTTTAATTGGAAGAAACCTTGGGGACGAAAACTGCACTTTACTCTAAAAACACACAACCCCATTGTCACTTTCCTATTTGTTATGCAACGCTTGATACTCACTCGACCTGCTCGACTTTCGCTCGAAAAACACTCGGATCTAAAGGCACTCGTTCAACTTTAGCTCGGTTGAAAAAACTCTTGGTTCGGTTCAGTTTTTAAACGAACCGAGCACGAGCAAAGGTCCTATCGGTTCGGTTCGGCTCGTGAAAAGCCCTAGTAATAATCATATACAAGTGATTGAAGCACAAAGGTACATGTCATCGAAGTTTCCTCGCAGTTTAGTTTTTTTTTCTTTTTTATATAAAGTAACGTTGTTTACCCTTTTCGTTACTTTAGTTATATGATATAACGTTTTATAATATTTTGAATATGTTGTTAGTTTTTTATGTTAACTCTTCACACTTGTCACTCCCATGAGGGCATAATGGTCATTTCACTTAATATCTATAGTAAATTGCATTTTACGTTTTTTAAGTTTCAACCAAATTTAAGGCATTGACCTTAACTAACGAAATTACAGTGAATATCCTCTATGTTTCAGATTCTATAAGGCGATGTCCTTTTGCTGTAACTCATGTGCATTTTAACGTTAAATCAGGTCATGTGCCACTCACATGAGGGCATACTTGTTATTTTCGCTAAATAAACAAAACAAAAAAGATTTTTAAAATTATATATATATATAGGGAGCCGCCAAAATGAAAACCACCTCCAGTTGTCAAAACCACGAGAACCAGTCTCCACCAATCAGGTGTTGCCAACAAAAAGGGTATATCAGTCATTTACCCCAAATGTCATATCCTTCCTCTCTCTCTCTCCTTTGTCTTTCTTTTAATGCTTCATCTCTCCTCTCTCTTTCTTTTATATTAGTTGCAGACACCATTTTTAAAATTCCATCTCTCAGAGCATTCTCATCCAATCCATCAAATTATACATACATTCCACTAAAAAACAACTCCTATATCTATATATTTCCACTAAAAACAAATATTTTTTCTCTCTCATTTTCAATTAAATAATATTATCATCACATTTTTCTCTTTCCTTCACTCACAACCACTTTCAATATATATTAAAAAAATTATACTGGGTGAACAGTGTCCCCCCAAATATACAGATGAACAGTAACATTTTCTCTCTCCTCCACTCACAACCACTTTTTTTACCCTTTACAGTATAAAAACTCACCCTCACAAGTTTTGATGGATTGGATGAGAATGCTCTCATTCATCTATCTCTCTTGAAATCCAATCCCCAAACCCATATTCCTTGTCTCTCTGCCGGCGACTAAACCTGATTAACCGAAGATGATGATGACGACGACTGAACCCACCCCTGCCAGCGACTAAACCTGTTAACCCAAGATCCGATTTGGGGGGTAGTGAACTCCGATTTGATGTTGTAGTTAGGGGTGAGCAAGAAAACCGAAATAACCGAACCGTAACCGAATAACCGAAATAACCGAACCGAAAAAACCGAACCAAAACAAAAACCGACGGTTCGGTTTTCGGATTTTTAATAACCGAAAATTTCGGTTCGGTTTTCGGATAAACGTTTTCAAAAACCGAAAAAAACCGAACCGAACCGATAAGTTACAATCCATATATTTTTATGTTTAAGTTTAAATTGTTTAAGTGTTTAACCCAATGCTAGTAGAAAATGTTAATTTTATTCTTGAATGTAAAGTGTTTATAATAAAAAACATTATAACTGAAATGATTTATTATTACCTATAAGATATAACAAAATTTAATATAAAAATTAAATTTAATAAAACTTTGAAGAAACATAAAAATATATTAGAAGGTTAGGTTTATGTAAACAATACTAATTAAATAGGTGAACTATAATAACTTAAATATAAACATATAAAAAGATTGTTATAATATAAATTATACTTTTTATTTTTTGAATCTTACATAATTTTGTTCCAAAAACCGAAAAACCGAACCGACGTAAAAACCGAAAAACCGAAACCGAAAAAAACTGAAACCGAACGGTTTTTAAAACCCAAAAACCGACATTTCGGTTTTGATTTTACCCAAAAACTGAACCGAACCGTGCACACCCCTAGTTGTGGTTGTTTGGTGTCCCGCTCTATGATGTTGGTGTCCCGATCTAACATGTTGGTGTTCTAACACCATACATGTTACGGTGGTGGTTTGGTCGGCGACAGTGGTTCTAAACAGTGGGTTAGTGGCTGGTCGTGGCGGTTCGACGGCTGGGTGGTGGGCCGGTGGCAGCGACGCCGTGAGCGGCGGAGGTCCCGGTCTCCTCCCCGACGAGTTGATGCTCTGGTCGACTTTGGAGGTTATGGTTTTTAGTTGGTTCAAGACTAGTTCATCAGTTCCTTTGCCCCTGTGTTGTTGATTTATCTGGTATTTTTTTGCACTGTGTTCTTGATTTTTCTGGGTTTAGTATGTTGGGGATTTTTCTGGGTTTAGTATCTTTGGATCTTTAATTTTGTGGGTTTGATTTTTGCAAACAGTGATCTTTAAATTGTGGGTTTGATTTTGCAAACAGTGATCTTTAATTTGTGGGTTTGATTTTGCAAACAGTGATTCTTGATCTAGTTGTGTTTGCGCCTGTTATGTGGAACTTGGATTTTTGATCTAGTGGGTTTGATTTGAAATTTGATAAAAGATTAAATTAATTGAACTTGGATTTAAAGTTTGAAAGGGCAATCGTTCTAAATGCCCCTGTTTCTTGATCTATGATTTGAATGAAGTTTGAAGTTTGGAATTTGATTGAACAAATGTATTCAAAGGTTGCATTTTTGGAACCAACAGTTCTTGTTTGAAATTGTTGAAATTTCTTAGTTAGTGGGTTTTGATTTGTGTTCTTTTGAATCTGTTGGTTTTGATATGGTCGATTTGGGCGGCGATGATGCAAAAAAAAAACCCGTAGATTTTGATGACGATGGCGCGGCAAGGACGACGGAGGGTAGGTTTTTTGAACCTGCAACCCCACTTTTGCAGCCTTTTTGATTATCGGATATCTGAGCCAAACCCCGTTTTTTTTTCGAGATACACTTTGTTTTGATGTTGTTGGTTTTTTATTTTTCTCCCCTAGTTGATGATGATAACAATATATCTGAGACACCTCCCGAGTTTACGAAGTCTGGGTGCGTTCGTTTTTGTGTAAAAAAGTTTTTGTAAAGAAAAAAAGGTTAAACCGTAAACTTTTTAACGTAAAACGTAAAAATTTTAACGTAAAATGTAAAACTTAAAACCTAAAAAGTTTAACGTAAAACGTAAAAAGTGTAAAAAACGACGCGTTAAAAAGACGTGTAAAAAACGGTGCGTTAAACGTAAAAAGTTTTGCGTAAAACCCGTAAAAACGTAAAAAGTTTTACGTAAAACGTAAAAATTTTAACGTAAAATGCAAAAAACGTAAAACGTTTTACGTAAAACCCGTTAAAACGTAAAAAGTTTTACGCAAAACGTAAAACGTAAAATGTAAAAAACGTAAAAACGTAAAAAAAAACGGCGCGTTAAAACGAAAAAAACGTAAAACGTTAAAAAATGGCGCGGTAAAACGTAAAATTTTTAACATAAAACGTAAAAAAACGGCGCGTTAAAACGTAAAAAATTTAACGTAAAAACGGCGCGTAAAAAAAACGACGCTTGAAAAAGCCCGGCGTAAAAACCGGCGCGTTAAAAAAAGACGTTTGAAACGTAAAAAACAGCGCGTAAAAACGTAAAAAACGGCGCCTAAAACGTTAAAAAAGCGGCGCGTAAAGTTTTTTAAAGTAAATGTCGGCGCGTAAAAAAAACGACGCCTGAAAAAAGCCGGGCGTAAGAACGGGGCGTAAAAAAACGGCTCTTCAAAACGTTTTTTTATACAAATCTTAAAAAAATTATCATAAAATTCTGATTTCAAAAAAAATTTAAACCAAAAAATCAATTTCTTAATAAAAAATTATTAAGACAAAAAAATAATTAATGAATGGGACAAAAAAGACATTTAAAAATAATATATCTAAAAAGACAAAAAAACAATTTTACCTAAATACCCTTTAACAATAAAATATTAAAAACATAATAAGACAAAAAACTTTTAATATTAATATTAAATACTTTTAATCTCATCTACCCATCTACTTGATCTAATGGCTAGAAAGTGGTTCTCGCGGTTCTTACAACTGGAGGTTGTTCTCATTTTAGCGGTCCCCTATATATATATATATGATAGGGATAGTGTACAAAATGTGAGAAGTGTAAGAAGTGTTTTAAACCATTAGATCTTTGATCTAATAGTTGAGATCAATATGGACCAAATTATAAATTATGTTTTAATTAAATTGTCTGATTTGAAAATTGTAGGGGTAATAGTGTCTTTGTATATGTTTCAAATTAGGTAACCTCTCCTAAATTCTAGTGATTCACTCCTAAATTCTAGCGATTCAAATTTAACTGCTAAATTCTATCGATCCTAAATTCTAAAAATACAGAAATATGTAACTGCTACAAGAAATGTATAACACTATACATCCATCATATAACACCATATAACACTATGTAACACCATATAACACCATATAACACTATGTAAAACTATATAACACTATACATTGATCATAGACATGCTACCAGAAAAATATAACACTATATAACATTATACATCCATCATATAACACTATATAAACCAAAGAACACTATATAACACCATATAACACCATGTAACACTATATAACACTATATAAAAATATATAACACTATGCAGTTCTGAATGGTGGTTGCACTACAGAATTAATAATTGATGGTGTTATATAGTGTTTTTTGGTGGTTGCACTACAGAATTATATAACACCATATAACACCATGTAACACTATATAACACTATATAAAAAAATATATAACACTATACAATTCTGAATGGTGGTTGCACTATAGAATTAATAACCGGTGAACGAGATGACAAAAATTCGTAGATTAATTCTTAAATTTGAATTCCTATAATAAAGGGTGGCGGTTATTTTGGGCAGTTATCTTTTAATCAATTAATTGAAAGAAATAGAAAATTACTAATTCACCCTTTTGAATTAATTTAGATATAGGATACTTGTCATCACCACATTATTTCTCACCCTTCTCACAATATTAGATTAATGTACAGGATCCTCTACCTATATATATATATATATATATTATCTGTAGTGTAAGTATTGAGGAGGAATACACACACAAGTAACAACAAAATTTCTTTTTGTTTCGCAAAACCACCACCGCTGGAAAAATGTAATCGCTAGCCACCACCTTCATCATCAATCTCTCTCTCCATTAGATACCACTGTCAACGCTTGTCGTCACTGTCTCTTGAAATCCCAAATCACAGAGGTCGATCTCAACAATCTACGCCTACCCACCAACAAAAAACACTCTAATTTTTGTAAAATAAACACCCAAAATGATTATTATGACCTCATTTGAATGACACATGACCTGACTTGACATTAAAATGTAAATGGGTTATAGCAAAAGGACACTCCCTGTATAGAATCTAAAACATAAAGGACACCCGTTGTAATTTCATTAGTTAAATGACAATGCCTAAAATTGGTTGAAACTTAAAGGACGTAAAATGCAATTTACTCAAGATATTAAGTGAAAATGACCATTGTGCCCTCATATGAGTGATACGTGTTAAGAGTTAACAGAAAAAAATTAACTGTGTTAAGGCAAAAGGACGTTAGTTAAAGGACAACTTCTGTAATTAAGCTCAAACTTAAGGGACGTAGTTTTCAGTTTACTCTTAAAAATATGATATGTCTTTATTAATGTATATAAAACAATACTTAGTTTTGGATCTGAATATTAAATATATATATAGGATTAGGTTCAAGAGTGAACACTAGTGTAGTTTGCGAACTAATCCTGGCCATACATGTGTTTAGATCAATGGCTAGGATTTGATGATGAAATACACTAGTGTATTTTACGATTTGATGATAAAATCCTAGCCATCCACGTGTGTAAATCAATGGCCAAGATTTGTTCACTCAGTTCGTAAATACATCAGTGTTCAGTCTAGAACCCCACCCTATATATATATATATATATAGGAGAAGGATCCGTTAGGAACCACCCTTAATTGCGAGAATCGCGAGAACCAGTGTGAACACAAACAGTAATTCTTAAAAAAATCTAAAAAACACCGAAATTTTTTTTTTTTTTTTGGAAAAATCGTTATATTTTGTTAATAAAAAAAATTCAAAAACAAAAAATTCGAGTAACAGTTATCCATGCACATGTGCATATGTATCATTTCTTTGTCAAATTCCGTATTTCGTTACAAATATTAGTCAATTGCACTTTCATTTACACTACCACGTGTAATACACTACTTTTTACGTTAACAATATTAGAAATGCACATGTGCATCTATATGTATCAGCATGAAATAAGGTGTTTTGGTACACTACTTTGAATACACTTTCTCTTTCATCTATCATTCCATCCATAATACACAAACATGCACATGTGCATATGTATCATTTCTTTGACAAATTTCGTAACTCATTACAAATATTAGACAATCGCACTTTCATTTACACTACCATATGTAATACACTACTTTCTACATTACCAATATTAGAAATGCACATGTGCATCTATATGTATCAACATGAAATAAGGTGTTTTGGTACACTACTTTGAATACACTTTCCCTTTCATATATCATACCATCCATAATACACTATGATTACCTCCTACCATCCATAATACAATATCATTACCTCCTACCATCCATAATACAATACCATTACCAATATTTTGACTTTATTACATGTATATCAGCACCATTTATATCATCCAATCATCATATTACATCATAGAGTAACAACTATAACCAAACCATCAACCACTAGATATAACTAACCAAAAAACATGTATATGGGCCCACTTCTCCATTCAAAATCACAAACTTTTTCTATCAAAACATGTTATATCATGGTTATACCTAATGGTGCACATGTGCATTTTGAATATTGGTAATGTAAAAATTAGTGTATTACAGATGGTATTGTAAATTAAAGTGCAATTGTCTATTACTGATAACGTATTACGGAATTTGTTGAACTAATGATACATATGCACATGTGCATGGATAACTATTACTCGAAAAAAAAAGTTTTTTTTTTGGTAACTAAATATAGAGATTTTTGTTAAAAAATATTAAAAAAAATTTGAGTGTTTTTTTTTTATTTTTTTTAGATTTTATTTTGTGTTCACATTGGTTCTCGCGGTTCTCGCAATAAGGGTGGTTCTCAAATGAACCTTACCCTATATATATAGGGTAGGGCTAGGTAGGAAACCCTTATGTTTTTAAAAAAACCCTAGAAAACCCAACCTCCCGACATTTTTTTTTTTGAAAAAAATAACACATGTAATATACATGTTTTTAAGAGTTTTGGGCAAAAAAAAAAAACAAAAAAGCGCCGAAGGGATCTTTTTAAAAAAAAATAAACAAGTTTCAGCATTTTTTGCCTAACACATGTTAGTCACCGAAGTTGCTGAAATTTGTTTATTTTTTTTTTAAATAATCCTTCGGCGCTTTTTTGTTTTTTTTTTTGCCCAAAACTCTTAAAAACATGTATATTATTACATGTGTTATTTTTTTCAAAAAAAAATGTCGGGAGGTTGGGTTTTTTAAAAACATAAGGGTTTTTTTATCATCTATTATATGTATTTCTTTTATTACATACATGTTAAAAGTAGTTTACATATGTTTAATTGCCAAAATTATATATATGTGTCATAACTAATTACATATATGTAAAAAAACTAGTTTACGTGTAATTATAAAATTACATATAAAAAATGATAAAATTACTCTTAACATGTATGTAATTGTAAAAATACACATAATAAATGATAAAATTATCCTAAACATAAAAATATATAAATAAAAAGATTTTTTATTAGGAGTTCTGCGAGTTCTGTAAATATTTATGGTTCTGAAATGATCCTGACCCTATATAACTAACCCATATATTTATATATGGGTTAGTTAACGTACAATTTGCCTTAACGTGCGATACGTACGCGATTTGCTTTCTGCATGTTATAATCCGCCAAACGAAAACCCACAAGTTATAAATTATAAACCCGCATATTATACGATACGTACGCGATTTGCTTTCTGCATGTTATAATCCGCCAAACGAAAACCCACAAGTTATAAATTATAAACACGCATATTATACAAACATAAACCCGCATGTTATACAAACTCGGAAGGAACCCAAATCCGGAAGGAACCCAAACCCGGAAGGATCATGAACTCGGAATCATTTAGAACATACGGGTTTATGATTTTTTAACATGCGGGCTTATAATTTATAACATGCGGGTTTTCTTTTTGGCAGATTATAACATGTGGAACTCAAATCGCGTACGCATCGTACGTTAAAGTCAATTGTACAGTACACTTTCTCTCTCTATATAGAGAGAGAGAGAAATTTACAGTTTGTTGAAATATAGATTAGAGTAAAATGCACGGATAGTCCCTGTGGTTTTGCAAAGTTTCAGCTATAGTCCCCAGATTTTGGAAATTACACTCATAGTCCCTGTGGTTTGACAGTTTGTTACGCTGATAGTCCCTGGAGTGGATGTGGGTTAGTTTTCTCAGTTAAGTTGGTGTGAAATGACTATAATACCCTTAATATAAAATAATATAAACAAATCAAGTATTTAAATATATAAAACATATATGTATGTATATACACACACTTACTGAACATATGTATGTATAACAATCTAGAGAGAGAAACACGGTCATTTTTTCAACTCAACAACAACACACACGCACAATTATAGTGAGAGAAACCACTTGAAAAAAATCTTACTACATCAATCAAGACGATACCGTTTTAAACGGAGCCATTACTTCAACTCATTCTCTTCACTTTCTCTCTCTCATCACTTCTGCATCTAGATTCATACTCTACTCATATTATTCCACATTCCACAAACCCTAACCGCTTCCATTCACACCTAATTCATGCGAGATTGACTTCAGATCCGACTGATGGAGGAGGTTTCCGGCGACGGCGAGGTGGCGAGAATGACCACGCCGTTGACGATTTCCGGTGGAGGAGGTAGGGGATCCGGTGCTACTAGCCGTAGGAGAGCTACGGTGAGGCCGAGTTTAGACGCTGATGATCTTATAAACTTGCTTCATGGATCGGATCCGGTGAAGCTTGAGCTTAATCGATTGGAGAATGAAGTTAGAGGTGATTAGTGATTACTGATTAATTGTTAATTGTTAAATGATCTGATGGATTGATTGAATGGTGATGTTGTTTGTTAGTTTTCACTGTTTAACTAGTTAGGGTTTTGTTTGATTTTTTTTTTTTTGTAGATAAGGATCGAGAATTGAGTGCGGGTATGGGTTTAGGAGGCGGAGGTGTGGTGGTGGAAGGGGATGGCGGTGGTGGGGAGTGGTGATGGCGGCAGGGGAGGTGACGGTGGTGGTGGTTTTTAGTGAGAGAGAGAGAGTAGAAAGAGAGATACATATTGTTCTTCAGTAAGTGTGTGTATATACATACATATATGTTTTATATATTTAAATACTTGATTTGTTTATATTATTTTATATTAAGGGTATTATAGTCATTTCACACCAACTTAACTGAGAAAACTAACCCACATCCACTCCAGGGACTATCAGCGTAACAAACTGTCAAACCACAGGGACTATGAGTGTAATTTCCAAAATCTGGGGACTATAGCTGAAACTTTGCAAAACCACAGGGACTATCCGTGCATTTTACTCTATAGATTATGTGCTCTTGTTTCATTTTAACTTATATACTTTGGTATTATATTTCTTTTATATAAAATACGTAATCTAATTCTAATTCTAATAAATATTATTGTAAATGCTAATGTAAAAAGAGCTTATTTGATGTCTTGAAACTTGCACTTTCTATCCGCTAATATGAAAAGAGGGAGATAGATGTACAAGACTACAAAAATTAAGTGTATGTTAGAGAAGTCTTTCAGGAGTCCAACTAAATGATTACAGAGATAGGTTCAAGCCAGTCTCTTTTGTGTAACATGTTAGTTTTAACTACAATACAGCACAATAATTTACGCTTACCACAAGTGGTAATCTCATATGCAAAAGAGACTTGTTTGAACTCAGAACTGTTCTTAATCTACTTGAGAAACAACACAACCTGTTATTCACAATTTAGTTGTTTCAAGCTTACGGTAGCAAGAATTATTATAAAAGCTCTAGTAAGGTGTTGTTTGTTTTTTAAGAGATAAAATAAGCTCTAGTAAGGTGTTGTTTGTTTTTTAAGAGATAAAATGTCTGCAGTCTGTGGACCACATCTGTAGAAGAGATGGACCACAATCTGCAAGAAGAATGTATGTAGACTTCTAAAATAAACTGGTACCAGTGTACGGACGGTGGTGGTGGGTGGTGGACGTGGACGATGGGTGGTGGTGGTGGGGACTATGGTGGTGGTGATGGATGGTGGAGGGTGGTGGACGGTGGTGGTGGTGGTGGTGGTGGTGGTGGTGATAGACGGTGGTGGGTGGTGATGTTTAACCCTATGCAAACCTTAGAAGATCTTAGAAGTGGTTGGGCCAAGTCTGCACGAAAAAGAGCTCGCGCAAACGCTTTTAATAAAATGTCTTCGAAAAAACAAACAGTCTGCAAATGGCAATGTCTGCGCGTGGTTTTTAACCGGGTTTACATGGTGGGAACCCGAACTAGTACTAATCCATTTGGTTCAGTTAAAAACCGGTTCGGGCAAAAAAAAAAAAAACTGTTTTTAACCGGGTTTACATGGTGGGAACCCGAACTAGTACTAATCCATTTGGTTCAGTTAAAAACCGGTTCGGGCAAAAAAAAAAACTGTTTTTAACCGGTTTAAACCGTTTTTTTAACTGGTTACAAAGATCAAGATTACTAACCTGTCTAAAAACCAACAGTTCGATTCGGTATGAAACCGGTTTTTTGGTTTTAAAAAAAACTGGATTCGGTTTGTACACCTCTAACTAGCGCCCAAACGACAATACATAGGGAAATTCTCAAAGTTTATAACCATACCAAAGCTTCCAGTCTATCTAGATAAGCTAATTTTGCCCTATAGAACCAAATTTTGTGACTATACTATAAACGTTAAAAAAATGAAAACCAACATTTAAACATGATATATGAAAACAAATTTAGATATTTAAATACTATTTTTAAATTATACAACCTAATAAGACAATAACAACAGCAAGGATATTCTGTGTCACCAAAATTTTGAAACATCCAACCTTTCTAAACAAAAATTGTGGTCGATTCTTGCAAATAGTTTCAGAATGCTACTCGGTTGGAGATTCAGATCTTTCCTTTCTTTTACCCGTTATACAAATAGTTTCAGAATTATTCAAAGAATTGGAACTCGGATTTAAATAATTTCCGTTAATCATCTTTCCAGATTCCCGAGCTTCTGCAGACTTGGCGAACTCGTCGGAAGCGTTACAGGTTTCGGGACGGGTAACGCAAAGCCACGTTCTTTGTGACTCGTCCTTGTATTCACCCGTTACAGGTACATGCCACGCCCCTCTCTCCGATTCCTGACAAATAATTAAACTGTTACGTAAATTCATGTTATGTTACATCTGTGTTGTGTGAACTGCTATAAACTCATGTTTTTTTCATCTTAAGTAACAAGTGGAATTAGGACCGCAAAATACCTGAATGACAATCGAGTATGATGGTGGCATCTCGAGTTTAAGTTGACCTTTCGGAAATGCGTAGTGAACCTGCATCATGAGAAAGTTAAAAGACAAATTTGCCCTTCAAAATGTCTGCTTGTTGAAGCCTTTCGATAGGCAACCAAATCATCTTAATCGTGTTTTCAAGTGCTACTACCATTGAAGAAGACCAAAGTGGACAAAGTTAACGGATGCACACATAATCAGACGCTTAAAACAAAATAAAATATCAAATACATAGTTCATCAATAGCGGACGATAGCGAACCTACCTATACGATATGTAACGATAGCGATGAAATAGCGGGCGCCATTTTATGTTAAAGTGATACACTAAAAGAAAATTTTAGAAATATTTTATACATATATTTTTATCAAAATACGCTGTATATTTCATCCAAATACGCAATTTAGATTAAGTAGTTCTATTAGAATAGTTCTATTAGAACAGGAAAAAAAAAAGCCTAAAATCCCGCTATTTATATTAAAAAAATATAAAAAAAAAAAAAACCGGAAATCCCGCTGTAATCACGCTATGGAGAGTTGCTAATCAGAAGATTGCGAGATATGGTCGATACGCCATGAAGCGTGCGATAGCGAATGCGATCTTCGCTATTGACAACCATGATCAAATATGATATGTACATACCTGATGTCTTTCTTTCCACCTGGTAAAGAAATTGCTCCCGAGAAGTTCAAAAATGTGATCTCGCATTTCATCATTAGTCACAAGCATGCACTTGAGTTTTACAGAAGCGTAAAGCCAATACCTAAACGAGGAACCAAAAAATACAACTTTAAAACATCAGAAAACATATCTTAAACCGAATTAGTATCTAAATCACCATTACCAATCATCGTTTGAACCAACTGGTGTTCCATATAGAATCCCATTGTCAATCCACACCTGAAGTATCTCTCTATTACAAGGATTAGCTAAAAGGGTATGCAGTCGTTTTTCGTGTAGAATAACTAGCGGCCATTTGTTGCTTCTGTTGTACAATTCCTTAACAACAGCTTCAAGCTGTTTTATAGCAATTTAAAGAAAACAAAAATGAACGTGTTTGTTAGAACAAGTGGCCTCTAAACTTTTTAAAACACCGTAAAACGTAAAAAGCGGTTGAAAAAGGAATTCTAGATGTACAACCTGAGCAACGCTAAATCCACCGTCTGCAAAGTTTTGCTGGTAGAGTCCAATATTTGCAGCATCCACTATAGCTTCAAAATCATTATGTTGATCGAGCCAATTCTATAAGGAAAAAAAATGCATATCATTTTATGACCGATAGAAGAAAAGAAGATTTCCGGATCTTGTCAAAATATTTCATCACTAGCTCAATCTCTGAAACAAATATAGAAAAGTAAACAAGAAATATATGTTGTGCACCCTATGGTTTATTTGGAAAGCAAGAAAAATAAAAGATTTTCAACAATAGATCACAAACACCTGAGGAGACTTTTGGAGGCAATCAAGACAAACACATATCCTTTGCTTAATAATATAGCAAACATGCATCTATTAGAATGGAACACTTGGTGTGATTTTCTCTTTTCAATTTGTACATTTTTTCATTTAGCATCTTGTTAGTCCCTATTCTATATAGGTGTCTACAATGTAATGTGAAACAAACTAACCGTTTAATAACCAAATAATATAAAACTGTTCTGTTCTGATATACCCCCTCGAACTAAACATGCGCAACGCGTCGCTTGGACCAAAAAGCGTCAAAATGTGTGAAACACAACCTTTTGGTCAAAAGATGTGCGATTTGAAGTCTATCAACAGTAGACTGTAGACGCATAGCAAACTTAAGACTTTGTGCTAGCACCATGTCTAGTATAAAATGCATGTTAACCTCGTTTCATACACTGACTTTGATTGACCACTAAGTATGTAGGGCAAAATACTCTATCTAGATACTACAACAAGCGACGCCTAATTACATCAAAGACAAATTTAAACCATTGTTTACCTGAAACTGAGTGAAATTAGACCGCTTTTCCCTATCAACCGCCAACGCAACAACCGACTGCGCAAACTTCTCCGTATCCTCCTTCCCAATATCAACACAAGCCAACTGCTCTCCACACCCACAACAACCACCATCCAAACCAACACTCGTCCTCCGCACCGCCCACTTCCCCTTCCCCAACCACCCAAGCCCATGCCACCCACCCCCATTCTTCACCATAACCTCCTTAACCCCCTCACTCACCCCACACCCCACTCCCTCCCCCACTCTCCCACTAAACCACCGCTCAATAACCGCCACCGTCTCCTCAACAACACACCGCACACCCGCCCTCAACTTATGCAAATAACCATACACCTTCTCCGCATCACCAACCTCCACACTAACCTTCAACAACGCGCTAATCTCCGGTTCCTCCAAACACAAACCTAAACTAACCATATCATTCTCAACTGCATACGCCTTTTCGGCGTCTAATAACTTAACATAACAAAACAAAGCGGCATCATAAGTCCTTAACCTAGGCTTCACATTATAGTTACCTAAACTCTTAACTAACTCAAACGAATAATCCGCATCGTTATTAGCAGCAGCTAACCTAGATACAGCGGTTATAGTAGCTTCGTTAGGGTTTATCTTACTCGATATCATGTAATTGTAAATGTGGAATCCTTTCTCGATTGCGAGAGCTCCGAATGACTCGGTTGAGTTTGCGCATATGTATAGGAAGCAGTTTAAGTGGTGCAGGTTGAGTTTTAGGTTTTGTGAGATTGCGTAATCGAAGAGAGTGATTGCTCCGGTGAAGTCTTTGTTTTTCGAGCAGGTGCTGAAATCGGAGTGGAATTTGGTCGCCGGAGTTGAAGTTTTGGTGGAGTTTTTCTTCATTGTTGAGTGTTGATTGTTGATTTGCAGGTTTTTGGGGTTATGGTGATGATACGGAAAAACCCTAATTTGGTTTGGGATTTTGGGGGTGATTAGAGATTTAAGAGAGTGTTAATGTAGTCCCTAGAGTATTGGTGAATGTGCACATTTGGTACAAAGTAGACGGAGCCAGCGTTTTTTTATTGGTGAGATTTACTGAGTACGATGATGTTGATTAGGTTTGTCGGTAAAATTGCTTTTACATTTACGTCTTTGTCTGTGTTAAGACTTGAGCTTAGATAAATTAGTTTTAATACGGCTATGGCGTATGTGATTTGGTAGACGGGGCTTGCTATGTTTGTGTTTTAGAGGACCATTATAACGTCATGTTTACTTTGTTCGATTTTTTTTTGTGTTGAGTTGTTATTGTTATTATTATATATGAAGAACTGCAATATGCAATTTTGATATCTGATTTGCATAATTTATAAGATAGGTTGATTAAACAAATCAATAAAAGAAGAAAATGTTTTGTAAGTTCAGGTTTAATTTAGGTTATCTTTTTGGTTTAATCTTTGGTGTGTGCACGCAATGGTGGGGGTGAGGGTGAGGGATTAGATTCAATGGTTATGATGATGCGCGTGAGGGGTGACTCTGAGTGTGAGGAGGGGAAGGGGTGACAAGATGGGATGGTGGTCAGGGTTGGGAACGTAGGGGTGATTGTGGGATGATGTGGGGCCCACCATCCTCTTATTCTTCATTTCTGCACCACCTCCACCCTTAAACCACCATCGCCGCACCACATTCACCCTAAAACCACAACCACCGCACCACATCCACCCCTTAAAAATTGCCACTGCCCCACCCCCATACTAAATCCACCACCGTGGCACCACCTCCACCTTAAACCACCATTGCACCACCTCCACCCTAAAACCACCACCGCTGCACCACCTCCACCCCATAACAACCGTCGTCACACCACCTCCACCCATAACAACCATTGCCGCAACACTTCCAACCCCTAATAACCACCGCCGACCTTAAGATGTAGGTTTTTCCTGGCTTCACTGTGCAGATCTGAAAATGTAACGGAGGATTTTGTGTGATGACCATTTTAACGAATTTCGTGTTTTAAGGAGGGTTTTGTGTGATGGCCGAAAGAGGTTAGAGAGGGGGGTTGGGTACGGAAAGTTTTATAAATAGTTTATTATTTTTATTTTAAAGTTTAATTAGAGAATAAAAATATCAAAAAAACAAAAACAAATATGTAAAATTTTCAATGTGCCCTTGAGTTAACGTTAAAAATATACTGTGTTAGCTAATTGGATAGAACTGGCAAAAAATAGCAAACGTTAAGAGTTCAATTACAAAAACTAGAACTTTTTAAATGAAAATGACAAATGTCTCAAACCTCAAGAATAATTTTAACAGTTTTAAGATGTATAAATAACTTGAGCCAATAGATAACTTTTATCTTTTCTTTTTCTTCGTATCTGTTTTTAACCAATGAAACAAATATTTTTTTTCCAGAACTTATAAATAGATAGATTTCCCCTTATTCAGGGGTGATTCGTCATTTAGGGTTTTTTCCTAACATTTCATTGTAGATTGGTATGAGCAAGGGTGTAGCATAGTGGGGGTAGGGGACGTCCGACCCACTAAACGTTTTGCTTAGTAGTGTCTGGTATGTAGTTTTTATATAAAATTTTTTAGGTATATACGTTTTCGACCCCTTGATTTTATAATTTTTTTAGGTAATACGTTTTTGACCCCGGTCGGAAATCTCAAGCTTGCGAGGTTCAACCACACAATCTTGGAATCCTAAACTTCTGGTTGCTTATTGTTGTTCTTATAAACCCTAAGGGGAGGGAAGGTTTACTGGTTGTTCTTATAAGCCCAACCCCCGAACTTTTCACTCAGTAGTGTTATCTATGTACGTTTCGTATAGAATTCTTTAGGTATATACGTTTTCGACCCCTCGGTTTTATAAAAAAAAATTAGGTATATACTTTTAGGTCCGGTGGGCGATGGCTTCCGACCCCCGGTGGAAATTTTCAAGCTTCGCCACTGTTTATAGTAAAGATAGAACCGATGATTGGGACTGAGACTCTGTGGTCAAACTCCCGATTAAGCGTCTTAAAGAATTAACAATGGAGAATAGTTCACGAGGATTGCTAATCAACACACACTAACACACAGTTTGGAGACAAAAGAGAGTTGAAATAATTGTAGTTTGTTTATTAACTAGTAGTTGCCCCGCCCGCGTTGCGGGGCGATGGCCGAATAATTCTCAATTAATTAAAAAAACACTACTATAATTTTGCTAGAAAAAAAACTAAAACGATGATAAGACCGTAATTTCCGGCTCAGTGCAAAACTGTAATTTTTCAGGACTAATGAGCGACTGTTAGGCAGCTCCTTGAGACGGGAAAAAATTAAATGGAGTTAACAAATTAAAACAAAAAAACTTTTATAGTTTTGCTAAAAAAAACTATAACGATTGGAAAAACGTAATTTTTAACAGAGGGCGAACTCATAATTTTAATTTAGAGATAAAATCGTAAATTAAATGGACCAATGGGGGAGTGCCAGGCAGCTGCCGGCATGACTGTAATTTAACACTGGGGGCAAAATTGTAATTTTACACTGTGGGTAAAATTGTAATTTAACCAGGAAAACAAACAAAAACAATGGAGAAAATGTAAATTTAAGTTGGGGGCATTCGTAACGTAGCTGTGAGAAAATAACCTAATGACAAATCTGTAAATTTAAACGGGGCAAAACCGTAATTTTTATCCGAGGGAAAATTTTAAATAGAGTAAACTGCAATTTTACACCCTGAGGTTAGGGGTGATTGGCACTCCTACCCCCCCCCCCTAAGGAAATAATTGCAAAAATACACCCCACTGTTAACCCTTATGTCGCACTTCTACCCCCCGCCGTTAAATTGGGTTAACAGTCAACATAATAAGGTAATGGTCAAAGGGTAGAATGGTCATTTTGCTATTAATGTGAAGCTTCTTCTTCACAACACCCCTATAAGTAACATAAAGAAGCACAATTACCCCCCCCCCACCTTCCCACCATCGTCCCCAAACCCTGCGATCGGTCATCTTCTTCGGCGATCAGTCTTCACCGGCGATCAGTCTTCACCGGCGACCAGTCTCCACCGATCAGTCTTCTCCTCCGGCGATCAGGGATCTCCTCCGATCAGTTTTCTCCTCCGCTATCTCCTTCAATGCCGGTTGTGTGTTGGCTAATCCGCTATCTCATCCGCCACACCGCAGGTATAATAGGCCATTGTTAGTTAATCATGGTCAGATTTAGTAGTTATCATGTTATAAACAGGGTTAGGTCTGATTTGGTTCACTGTTGGTTTTTTTACAGTTGACCTGACGATGAGCTTATCAAGCTCATCATTGGTGGTCCACCTGGTGGTCTCCGTGTTTGGGAGGCATGTCCTCAACTTCCATTATCCACCGGAGAGTTGAGCGGATGTATTTTGTAGGTTAAGTTAACTTTGAAGTAGGATAACATTTGCAGCAGCTAGACAATCATCATTTTGTATGTTAACTTAGCATTAGCAAGTTAGACAATCATCAGTTTGTATGTTGATGAAAATGATGTTTAATCCATCAATTTGTATGTTGATGAAATTGTTGTTTAATCCAGAAGTCTGATGTTTGATGTTTGATGTTTTGATGAAAATGCTGTTATAGGTTGTTGAAATGTGGAGTAGGTTAGTTGTTGAAATGTTGAAATGTGCAGCAGGTTATAGGGTGGGTGTTATGATCATACAGTTACATGATCATACAGGTTAGATGTGCAGTTGATGATCATACAGTTACATGATCATACAGGTTAGATGTGCAGTTGATGATCATACAGTTACATGATCATACAGTTGATGATCATACAGGTTAGGATCATACAGTTACATGATCATACAGGTTAGATGTGCAGTTGATGATCATACAGGTTACATGATCATACAGTTGATGATCATACAGGTTAGGATCATACAGTTACATGATCATACAGGTTAGGTGTGCAGTTGATGATCATACAAGTTAGGATCAAAAAGTGCAGTTGATGACAGTTACATGATCATACCTGCTTGAAGTTTAAGCACATGAAACCTATAAACATGCAGCAGGTATGTGCCTTTTTGTAGGTTAAGTTGTAGGTTAACTTAACTTTTTGTAGGTTAAGTTGTAGGTTAACTTAACAGTGGTCAAATGTGCTAATGTTTGATGACAGTGGTCAAATGTGCTAATGTTTGATGACAGTTACATGATCATACAAGTGTTTACAGCTAATGTTTGATGACAGTGGTCAAATGTGCAGTTGTTAGTTGTTGGTTAGTCCATTTGATGATCATATATTTCAGGGCAAAGGTGTAAGTATTCACTTGCTAGCCATATGAATGTGCAGTTGAATGTGCAGTTGATGACAGAAACCTGCTAGCCATAATATGCAGATTACAGTTGAATGTGCAGTTGAATGTGCACTGATGCTTGAATGTGCAGTTGAATGTGTGTACTGATGCTTTCATGTGTATACAGGTATTTCAGGGTGTGTACACTGATGCTTTCATGTGTATACAGGTATTTTTGAATGTGTATACTGATGCTTTCATGTGTATACTGATGCTTTCATGTGTATACAGGTATTTGAATGTGTATACAGGTATTTTTGAACAAGTATGATGTTTGATCAAACTGGTTTGATGTTTGATCAAAATGAACAAGTATGAATGCTTTAATGAATTGATGTTTTGTTTCAGATTACGTGTTCAAAATGAAACTATTAGGTTTTAGATAAAAAACAGGTTCAGAATTTTGGTTTAGAATCATAGAACATGTATTTGATTTTGGCGGGAAGGGTTTTGTAAATCTCAGGGGGTAACTGTGCGACTTAACAGGAATGTTGGGGGGTAAAATGTAAGGGTAGTATAGTAATTTCAACTTAGAGTTAACAGACTGTTAACCCAATTTAACGGCGGGGGGTAGAAGTGCGACATAAGGGTTAACAGTGGGGTGTATTTTTGCAATTATTTCCTTAGGGGGGGTAGGAGTGCCAATCACCCCTAACCTCAGGGTGTAAAATTGCAGTTTACTCTTTTAAATATTTAGATGGGAGCAAAAACGTAAATTTATTTTTATGTGGGGGTAAAAACATATATTTAAACTGATGGCAAAATCGTAATTTTAAAGCGGGATAAAAGTGTTAATTTGTTGGACCAATAGGAAAGACTTAGCCGCACAAATCAGCCAATAATTGGCCAGCACTATTAGTCGCCCATTTAGGCCAATGATTGGCAACAACTATTACCGCACTTGAGATTGTAGATATTGAAAATGTGAATGAATGAATGAATACTCATGTATGCCTTATATCTATTTATAGCAAAACACTTTGATACTAATTGACTATTCACTTCCTATCTAACTAACTAACTCTTAACTGATTTAGTAGCTAAAATGTAGAATCACATTACACTGTGCGTATCTTATAGGTTGACAGACTAAGTATTAACTAGATTTTATTCTTCTTTGTGAATTCCTGTTTCTAGTCCGATTAAATTCTTTTTCTGTATAAAGTTTTGTTAAGGTGATAACTTTTGATCTTCATGAATTAAATTCTTCTTTCAGATGTGATTTTGGTGAAATTAACACGTTTAGGGGATTTTTTTTTCTACTTCTTGGTATGTTGTTAGTAGTTGATTGTAACGACGCTTTGAAAAATTGCAAATTTTACATTATGTCTTGCTGGAGTCGAAGTTCGCTTGTGGTCATAGTATCACACAGATTGTCCAATCTCCGATTGAGAGTTGAGACTACAACGTCGACAATTCAACGGTGCTAAAAAGTTGCAATGTTTGCTTTCTATGTTAATGCATTTTTGTGCACCATCTCAACTATGTGTACCAGTGTATGTTCTCGTTAACTTTTATAAAACTCCATGTTTTTGTTACAAAAGTGATGTGCATAAGGCTATATGGTGTGGACATCAGCGTCACGTATGTGTCACATAAGTGAGAGACTTTATCATTAACTTACACAGTGTGGATAATGCCTCCTTTAAATCTCTCTTTAAAACAATATAAAAAAAAAGAAATCATAAAAGGAATGAGTCTGATTGGTGGGAATCAATGGGCCCCACATGTTGTCTCCTTTGGCACTCGTTATTGTGTTGGCTAACCCCCATAACCCATTTCCCCCTTCTATAGCGCCCGTGGGGCGGTGTTTGGAGCGCCATAAGGGTGATGTGGCGAGGCGCACTAGCCCATACCACTCAATCTAAATAATGTTAGATAACAACACTCGTATCAAAGCTTTTTACGCTTATGCAATTGTATATAACTATTGGGATTCCATGCATGATATGGTAGGAATTTCGTATATGCACAAAAGATAAAACAATGTTTAAGATGATGTCAACATAATTAACTAAAAGTTAAAGAAAAAGTTGCAAGTTACAAAGTTATGTTGCAGTATGGTACCACTTCGGTATGAGAAGTGAAAACAAAATGCCGAAATCGACTCGTATTAAACTAAACACCATTAAAATGGATAACGGAACCGGTATCGTGTTCGGATGGTGTCGGTCCGATTCAGTAAAAAAGTATTTGTATTACAAACTTAAAAAGTTTATTTACAATGGTTCAATTACACAAAAGTTGTCTCGCGTAACCAAGAATATAAGGTACAAAAGTTGTTTGCATGACCCAGAAGTAAAGTCGTGATATGACCAAAAGAATATTGACACGCATTTTGTATCGAATGAAATCCATAAAAATAAATATCGGTTTCGATAATACCAATACTGATAACAATGTTGCTCGTTTGATAAATGATCATAAAACCCATTTTAATAAAATCAATTAAAAAAATTATTTAATTGCAAATGTTTATTTATTATTATTTCATAAATAATAATAACTAATTATTTAGACATGATTATTCACTCAATAATCATCGCCATTCTCCATTTCATGTTAGAGTCTGTTTAACAATTAAACAATCCTTTTAATAGTTGTTGTTGATGGTGTAACCCTTTGGATCTTACCTCGTTAACGATATTATCGAATGTCGTTACTCAGGATACTAATCCAAGTCTCCCACTTACACGAGTCTCGACCATTCGTTAAAACAGACACTGATGGACGTCTAGCTACATCTCATTGTTCGTACGAAGGTATGATGTTTTGAGAGCAGCACCCTTTCCGTAATAGACATATGTTAAACATGAGACATGGATCATACTTTCATTCTCATTTAGTGTTTAACTATTTTCATTCTCGATCAAGATTCAAAGTGGTCTACCAAACTCTTAATTTGAGCACGACCATACAATAGTACCGGTTTGAATCAACGGGGGGTCAAGATGTCACACCCTGTATTTACAGGGCGTAAATGTGATCGATTATACGCAACTAAAAATATAAATGGATCACAATAATAACTTAAATACAAGGGGGCTCCATGTCTCCTAATACAATATATTATGTTTTAAAACATAACATCCTGTTTTAATTCAAACATTTCCCAAAAGTAGAAATCATCTTCTTAATTGACCAAACTTTAAACACCAAATAATCTTTGATTTGGGTTTTGGGCTCCTTACCAACTGATGTGGATTAACAAGTAATTTTCAGCAGCTCCTCTAACTTCTTATTTTTATCTAACAACACCTAAATCAAATTTAAAACCTCATCAACAAAACCCACTTTTTATGAAGGTTGTATGCCTTAAACAACAAAACCCACTTGTAATCTAATGTTGTTTTATCCTATGGTAATAGTTTAGACGTACAATTATGTATTATTATTTTGTAACATGTTGGTACATTAGGTTGTTATAACATGTGCTTATATTGTGTTTTATGTTTTGGCTTTTGTACTTTCAATTGTTGCATTAAAGCTTGTACATCAAGCTTTGTAGAGTATTATGCATTTTATGGTTGTACCCAATGTGGGTTTACAACTTTGAGCCACAAGAAAGTACAAGTGATTATTGCGTAGGGTGCCCCATGATAATGCGTGAGTCTATAGCAAGCATAAGACCATGTTGTAAGTCCCGTGAAACGGATCTTTCAATGATATCAAACAATCACTAAGTTTGTGCGGAATCCAAACTTGGTGAGATTCAAGAATAAACCCGAAAATCAGAATATGCGAAGAACAAAGAACAAACCGGAATTACTATCAAACTTGCACACGTTCTATTACTATGAATTAGCAAAACGTCTGGTACAAGATGACACAACCAAGTCGCCTCCCTCTCTAGCTTTCTCTAGGAATTGTAACAATGAGGTTCCAAGAAGTTCAAACCCTAAAACAAGTAGAAAACTTGTTTATATACTAACTCAAGCTCAAGTCCCTACATGGGCTCCCCTTGGGCCTGCTTGGCCCACATGGCCTAAAGCTTGGCCCAAGTGACCTATAAAGGTCCACAACCTAATATAAACTAACTCGGTAAGGCCCAGTTCGTAACCATAACCCGTTGTGTTAATTTGATGCGTCAGTCTCACACTTTAGGGCCTAACAATCTCCCCCTAGACTGATGCCATCAAATTGTCTTCATAGCATGAATTCAACAACGTCTTCAACGAAGTCTATGGTTGATGCTTTGCTGCAGATGTTGTGGAAGTTCTTGACTTCTGAACTCTCAGCACTGGGTCTCTTTTCTTCAGCTCTTGTGGTTAGCTTCATATCAGGATCTTGATCAGCTTTGCTTGAAGTCTTTTCAAAAAGGATGTGAGAGGAGGATTCTCAACATCTCTTTTCTTCTTCAGTCTTTGTCTTTCAAGCAGGTTCACGGTACTTCTTCAAATGCACTATCACTGTCAGACGGCAATTCGTATCCGATTCTTCTGACTCAGGTACATCTTGTTGTTGTGCTGCTTCAGGCTTCTTCAGCAACTAACAGCATCTCAGTCTTCATCAACCCCTGTTCTTGATTGAAATCAAGTTCTGCACATACTCACAAACTTATAAGCAAACATTTCTTATGCAACAGGGAGAGTACCATATGAACACTAGGTACATGAAATTTCACAATTTAAATTCTTTTAACTTTTGATGATCAGTCAAATCTTCAAGAACGGTTATATTTTTTAATTTTAAGAAAAACAAATAAACACACTATTTTTTTTTTTTTTGAATTTTTGGTTTTATAGAAAAACAAGACACTATTTTTGTATTTTTCCAATTTTTTAATTTTTTTAATATTGAGAACTAAAACAAATAAAAACTCAAAATATAAACAACTACCATAATATACAATTACAATTGCAATGGGATCAAAATTCGTTCTCAGGCAGACTAAGGAACACTTTTCAGTACGAGCCTAATCAAACTGGTCTATGCGATTGCCAATATGTTTGTCCACTTAAACTTTAACGCTCAACTTTCAATTTTTCAACTTCATGATATGCTTTAGGTAATATTATACTATTATACCCGTGTGTCCCATTCCAAGGCATACCCCCGCGATCAAGGTAAGCACAACGATTCATCGTAGCAGGTGAGTATACTGATGTCATCCTTTAAGATATCCTGACTGTGTCTAGGTCTGCATATAATCTGTTTTATCATGTTTTGATTTATTAACAATGAACACCCAAATAAATACCAATCAAATCCTGGAAATATAAACAGCACACTCTATCATGCAAGTATCTTCCCTACCACATATTTCACAAGTCCAATCCAGATTTCTGAAATCTTAACTGGGAATAGATTGAGAAGAGAACAGAATAGATCTTTTGTAGAGATGGTATAATATACAGATCAAATGAGTTTTTCTCAGTTTGATATAGGTTTCTTGGGTTTCTTTTGGGCACTTGAGGGCCTCTTTCGGGTGTATTAGATCTATAGCGCGACAACGTACAGCTAGGTCAGCATGTAACTGGATGCAGCAGAAGCTGTCGTTGCCTAGCACCTCCAGGTCAGCATATATCTGGATGCAGCAGAGGAGGTACACGACTTTTTCAGAGAAGATTTCAGAATCAGATCAAAATTGTGTGTATCGGGACAACATACAAAGCTTCAAATAGAAATGAGCTAATTCCAAGTGACTTTCTTTCCTGGGGTCATGTACAATTTTAGTTCTGAACAGAAGAACATCCAAGATATCCCCGGATGATTCAACAATATAAAGACCCGAAACTTCAGATGTTGGCTATCTATCAACGCAAGATTTAAGACCATAAAATCATACGCCGTTGATATGTTACCCACATGGTACATAGTTCGTTATGTATATAACACTTAGTATCTTTTATCATGTTGAGCGTCAAGCCTATCGACATATCGCAGTAGATCCTAGTCTTTTCAGCTATGGCACCTTACATGTGTTAGTCAAACCCTTTAACACGAACATTTATTTCACTTCCCATATCATGCAATTTTTCTTTTTGGCTTTTTCATTTTTCTAATGTTTTTGTATTTTTCTCATTTTCTCCCCCTAAAACAATACATATTTACAGCAAACTCTTTTTGTATTTTCTGAGTTTTCTCCTCCTAAACTCTATATCTATCTATATGTTCCTCTCCCCCCCTAAATTTGTGCATAAATCTTGTATTTTTGCGCAAATTTACCATTTACTAGAGAAAGGACACAGTATGTACAAAGTTATAAACTAAGAAAAAGAGAAAAATATTTTTGCTTAACCGTTCCGTCATTAGATTGAAGACTAATCAATATTCAAATCAAAGTACTGAATTTAAACGGTACCTTTTGCTGATCATTTCTTACTTCTGTTATCTCCTCCAAAGGAAACATATCATCTGTAAAAAAAATTTGAACTTTTTGCAACAGTGAAATGTTACCCGTTTTTATCTCTGGAACAACCGCTATCAACATTCCAGAGATTGTCAACAGCTCCTCCTTGGTTGTTCCTGAAAAATAAGGAGGTTAGTAAGACATGGGTACCCAGGCCATCGTGGTCCTGGGATTTCCTGAAGCATCAAAATAAGACACTTCCTTTAAACATAGGTCCCCTTTGGTTTCAAGGATTGGAGACATTGCTGCTTTGGATTTGAGTTTCCAAATCTGTTTCGGTTTAACAAACGTGTTTGTTGCCTTCGGTTGAGCAACATTAGCTGATTCAGTTTTAGAAATATTTTTTGTGCTTGAACAGCCTTGCGTTTGTTTTTAGCAGCGTTCCAATCCCCATCAGAAGGTTTAACCTTGGGATTCACATTCTTCATTGCCTTAGGTGATGATACCTTCCTTGGCTTGGAATGATTATTATCCTTTGATGTAACCCTCTGATTTTGCATATAGTAGGGTACGTAGGGACGCCTTGTGCAGTTTCTAGCAATATGACCCGCAATGCCACAGTTGTAGCAAGTTTGTCTTTTCATCGGAAAGACGTTTTGAGCAGCTTGATTCGCTCTAGCAGGTCCTGAAGGACAAACCGGTCCTTTTTGCGCTGGATGCGCCTGCACATTTCTCTTAGACGAAGATGAATTGGGGTGCTTGTATTTGTTGTTTGCAGAAGTCTTGTTGCTTTGAGCACCATTCTTCGTCTTTTCTCCCTGATTGGAGCTTTCAATCACCTTGTCATGAGCCTTATGTGATCGTGATTGTCTTTGATGAGCATACTTCTTATATCCTCGACTTTGATCTGCTCGTTTTGGCTCCTTTTGTGTGTTGTGAACTGACTCACAAACACCAGAACAAGAGTGAGTGTTGACTTTTTGTTGCACTTTTTGACGATGAACACAATTTCTAGCAATGTGTCCAGGAACTCCACAGTTGTAACATGTTTGTCGCTTCAATGTATGGAGATTCGAAGAGCTAGCAGCAGTAGCTGATCTGATTGGTTTAGATGAACAAGCTTGCTTTGATTGCTTTGCATGTGTTCCACGTGCCTTTTCTGAGTCCTTATATACCTGTTGATCAGAACTAGCACAAGCATGAGATTCAGACGGATGATGTTTTTCGTCTTTTACAATTTTATCATGATCATTTTGAACAGACGATTTAGTTTCTGTTTTAACTTTAATTTCAGAAACATTTGTCTGTGACTGTTCATTTATTTCAACTCCTTTTTCTTCTTTTACAAAATCAGGTTCAGTTATAATTTCAGAAGATGAAGTTTCATCAATATGCGTTTTCTCAATGCATTTGTCATGTGAAACTAATTCATGTTCATTTTCTACTACTGTTTCCAATGGGGTCCCACTAGATTCAACATTAGGGACACCCACTGAGACAGGTTCAGAGGAAGAATCAGGATACTCTTGATTTTCTTGAGAAGTCGTTTCAGTGGTTTCACTGAATGCATCCTGAGGGACCTCACCTGTAACATTTTCATTAACTGAGGAGTTAGAAACATCACAATCACAATTATTAACTGAAGAAGATTCATCATCAGACTTATTGTTCAAAGTTTCACCACAAACATTATCAGTTTTGCCCAAAACATCAGGCACACAAGACGAAACATAAGCAGAGAAAGATGCAAACAAAGACCGACCAAAAGCAATATCAGATTCAGTTTGTTCAAAATAATTTTCAGAAATATTAGTATGAACAACTGGTTCACTCCCATGAACATCTCCACACTTTACTTCAGAAATATCATCTGCACATGAAGACGAAATGTTAGGATCAATAGAGCCTTTAGAAACAAAATTTATTTGAGCAGACTTCTTTTTCCCATTGGGTTTGTCATTTAATGATGACTTATTGTTTTTGGGACCATAAGTCATTCTACTCTCATTCATCATCTCCTCCTCAGTCATGGGTAAATAAGTATAATTATCATTATAAGGAGGAGGAGCCTGATTAAAACCCAAACCACGCCCTTTATTTTCCTTGTATGCGAGCTGTTGATTACACAAGTTTTTGACTAATTTACTGGAAGAATCAAATTTCTTAATATTAAGCTCATTAATTTGATATCTATCTCTGATATCTTCCAGTTCCTTAGTCACAGCGCACAATTTCTCCTGAACATATAACAGCTGAGATGATTTCACACTTACATCATCCTTGAGTTTAACGATGTCTTTACGTTGAGCTTCAATTTTATCTTTATAAAGCTTTTCATTCTTTGATAAAGTAAAATTTTTATTCTTTATATCATTGTAATTTTGAATTAGCTCAGCGTTATGTAACCGAGATGCCTCATTTCTTTCTCTACACTCAGGAGTGCAAAAGACAGAAATTATCTCTTCACGTTCTTTAGTAATTCCTTGAGCCAGGGGTTTCTTAAACATGAATGTTGAATTATGTGTGGATGAGCAAGCAGCAGCAGATGTGTTGCCTTGAGTAGACTGTTTGTCAGCATTGTCATATGATTTGATGATTGAGATCAGCTCATCCGGCTTCATTTTGTAACAATCGGTTGTCACTATTATCTGATTAACATTGGTAAACCAACTACAGTTTGCCTGATCTGGAATCCCTTTTACAGCATCCAGAAGCTTTCTGTTGCTCATGCGAGTAGACACCACCATCTCTGCCTTCTCCATTTCAGAGAGCAGTTCAACAAACCGGCCAATCACTGCTTCTATAGATTCACCAGAAAAGTATCTAAATCCTTGGAATTCCTGCTCAAGCACCTCTCTCTTAGAAGACATTTTTAAGAAGTGATCCCAAAAATGTGCGTTTTTAACAATTTCCTCAACACAAGCTTAAAGCGAGAACCTGTGTACTCGCTAACTCAAACCTTAGCAGTTGAATGAACCCGCTTTCTAAATTCGCACCTCAAAACCTGTCAAACCTTTAACACAAACAAACTTTTTTTTTATTTTATATATATATATATATATATATATATTTTTTAATCAATAAAACCTTTTTTAATTTTTTTTATTTTTAAATAGAATAAACTGATTATTAAATAAAGATTAAAATTATTATTATTATTATTAAAGATAATGCAATGATGACAAAATGATTAGATTATTATAATTATTATTATATTATAAAAAAACCAAAACAGAACTGCAGATCTTCTTCTTCGTTAACCCAAATATCCAAAACCCTAATTTCAAACTTCAGCCGCCAATGTGATAATGACGAGGATTATAACCGGCAATGATCGAAGATACGATGGTTGTTCAGAGATGGTGATACAGTGATGATGTTGGTCGGTGTGTTGCGTTGAGATGATGATAAGGAGAAGGTGTTGTACGGTGGTTGATATGTAACGATGATGGAGATGAAAACTGATGATGTATGAACGATGAATGGAGGTGGTTAGAAGTCACGTCGGAGAAGATGAAGGTGTTACCGGAGTTGATGACGAGATAAACAGTGACCGGAGTTGCTTGGTAGTTGCCGATGGGGAATGGCACGGTGATGAACTTAACGACGATGAGGGTGATAACTGATGAAGGTGTGCGTCGGAGTTGCAGGTTACGCGGTTGCAGGGGGGGAGACGAACAGGATATTGGAGACGGTTGCAGGTTGACAGTGAACTATAGTTGGAGAAGATGATGATTTCCACTGGAACTCGAAACTCGGTTGCGACTCGGAACCGTGGTTGCGACTCGGAACCGTGAAACGTGATTAGTCGAGACTGTGAAGCCGGTTGCGAGTCGAGACCGTGATTGCGACTAATCCACTCGAGACTGAATTGTTGATGGAGGTTGCGAGTCGGAACGTGTGGACTTGTAACTGTGGTTGCGAGTCGGAGAAAGGTGTGAGGTGGACTCGAAACCTCTGTTGCGACTCAAATGGTGACTCGAAACCAAAATGACAACTGTGAACAATTTGAAGATTGAGATAATGATGATGATCTGTTGTAAATTAAAAATAATATACGAAAATCTTAATCTCACCAAAATTATCAAGCTAACAAATCTCCGAAAGTTAACACTTAGTATCTTTTATCATGTTGAGCGTCAAGCCTATCGACATATCGCAGTAGATCCTAGTCTTTTCAGCTATGGCACCTTACATGTGTTAGTCAAACCCTTTAACACGAACATTTATTTCACTTCCCATATCATGCAATTTTTCTTTTTGGCTTTTTCATTTTTCTAATGTTTTTGTATTTTTCTCATTTTCTCCCCCTAAAACAATACATATTTACAGCAAACTCTTTTTGTATTTTCTGAGTTTTCTCCTCCTAAACTCTATATCTATCTATATGTTCCTCTGTTTTGGATTGGAAATCAAATATTGACTTTCGAAATCTTTAAAAAAAACAAACAAAAGATTTTTTTTTTTTTTAAATATTAAACACCTCCTCAAAAGATCAAAATAGCGAAATATGACAATTTTCACACAAAATTGATGAACACAATGAAGAACGCGAAGAATATCGAACCAAAAACAACGAAAATCTTGAATCTTTGATATCACACCGAGCCTAGAAATAGGTTCTAATGGCTCTGATACCACTTGTAAGTCCCGTGAAACGGATCTTTCAATGATATCAAACAATCACTAAGTTTGTGCGGAATCCAAACTTGGTGAGATTCAAGAATAAACCCGAAAATCAGAATATGCGAAGAACAAAGAACAAACCGGAATTACTATCAAACTTGCACACGTTCTATTACTATGAATTAGCAAAACGTCTGGTACAAGATGACACAACCAAGTCGCCTCCCTCTCTAGCTTTCTCTAGGAATTGTAACAATGAGGTTCCAAGAAGTTCAAACCCTAAAACAAGTAGAAAACTTGTTTATATACTAACTCAAGCTCAAGTCCCTACATGGGCTCCCCTTGGGCCTGCTTGGCCCACATGGCCTAAAGCTTGGCCCAAGTGACCTATAAAGGTCCACAACCTAATATAAACTAACTCGGTAAGGCCCAGTTCGTAACCATAACCCGTTGTGTTAATTTGATGCGTCAGTCTCACACTTTAGGGCCTAACACATGTGTAGTGAGACTTGAACTTCAAACTCCTCCCATGTGGCTCCTACTATAGATACAATTTGTAACACTTGTATGCATTAAACTATTGTACATCATCTTTTCCAATTTAACCTCACAACTTTTTTACTTTCAACTTTGGTCCTCTATACTTTTCATTTTTTGCGAAATTTTCGTTTTACGTTCCGTTCTAAATTTTGCGAGTTAACACGGCGCAACGTGCGTGTGTGGTTAAACATTTTTACGTTGTCTATTTTTTTTTTCTGTTTGACAGGTTCACCGTAACGCGCGGGTCCTAGATCGACTTAGTTATTCTTTTATATGTTTTACGTTTCGGTTTAATTTCTTCGCATTAACACGCCGCAACTTTAGTGTTGGTGGTCGTTGATAGTAGCGTGACATTCGTGTTCGCCCGGCAGCAACGCGGGGTTGCTTAATCCTAGTTATAATCAATATAGTATCAACATTTAAAAAGGTCAACTTTAAACATAACTATGCTCAACTAAAGATAGTAAATGCTAGCTTTTATGGTTTGATTTAACAAGACTTTAAAAAATCAACAATGGATATTGATTCATTTATATTTTTTTGTCATTTTAGTAATTTATGTAACATTTTATTATTACAATATTATCAGGCTATAGTGTGTGGTCATGATCCTTATGACCACCATGACTCTCCACGTTAGTGCCATATCACCCACCTCTAATCCACCATCCAAAACCAATACCCTAAGACCAGTGGGTATGGGAGGCTCATCCTCATGAGGATGAGCCGCCACGTAGGAGAGACTTGGAGAGGATTGACCTAGGGGGTGGGGGATGAACCCCTTTATATATATATATATATAGATGTGTGTGTGTGAGGAGAGAGGAAGTTGGCCTGT
This sequence comes from Helianthus tuberosus, assembly GCA_030545235.1. Classification (NCBI taxonomy): domain Eukaryota; kingdom Viridiplantae; phylum Streptophyta; class Magnoliopsida; order Asterales; family Asteraceae; genus Helianthus; species Helianthus tuberosus. The sequence goes on along the minus strand of CM060357.1, from coordinate 22,031,613 downwards.
GAAAACCGGCTTGGGGAGGACGATTTGGACGGGAGTAGGGGCGGCGACGGGCATGGGGGTGGGAAGATGGGGCGGCGACGGGAGGACGGGTCGGAGGACGAAGCCCATACCCTCCGGTCTAAGGGTGTGGTCATGACCCAAACTACTATCTCCTTATTTATTTTAATTTATCTTTGTCTAAAGAAAAAAGGAAATGATTTTTTTAAAAATGGAAAAAAGGACCATGGTTGTCATGGTTTAATCCATACAAACCATGGTGGATCATGCAAAGAGGTAGTGTAGCCTTCCATTCATGTTCTTACGTAGTGAATTATGTCCCAACCATGACCCTCACACTTTAGTGTCAGTGTCTTAACCCTTAACCATTAAAAACGTTTGATCAACTATCCAAAGTTATCCTACGTGTAATAAGAAAACTTCAACTTTCATTAAATCTTTATGCAACATTATATTAGGAAAGTATTCATCTTTGTTATAACGTGTGTATTCATCGACTTATGAATTTACATCGAGATAGTTGATAAATGGGTTACAAGTTGCGCCACTATCCCTTTTTGAATAGCAAAACTAAGTATTTTAAAAACTACATCCATAGATCTCGGAGTCATAACATTACTATGCATGACCCTTTGAACTCGACTAAGTAGGTCCACAGCCTCTGACGCCAGAAAACCAAAAGTATCAAAAGCAAATGGGATAAACACGTGCTGATTGTCAAGGCACGCCTTCTCGTGTTTGGTCACTTTACCCGAAGCAACCTTTAAAGCAGCCTGACCTACCATGAAAGCACTATCCACTAAGCCCACAAGCGGAGAAACCCCTGTTAGATCCACACAAACATGTTTTCCTCATACCTATCCAATGACCAGAATGTCGGCTGGTCGAAGGGAATACCAAAGTTAATTAAAACTATATAAAATCACATGATATGATTCTAAATGATAATAACAATTTTATCCATTTTTATTTCAACCGTGTACTCTATTAGTATGTCCACTAAATACAACTCCATGTTTGACTATGTGTGTGGTAATGTTTGAAGTCATAGGTTAATGATGAACACATATTAGTATTTTGAAACTCTAATTGATGTAACAAATAATAATATTTTTCTCATTCCATGATTTTGGTGGTGTCTATGACTTAATTGTAAATGTCGTTTTCATTTTAGAATATGATAAACAATTACATAACTAAATCTTCCTCATGTTTCCCACTTCAATCTTCTTGACTTATAGTTCAAAAGCATATCTCGATTATTTTCACACCCCACAATGTTTATATGAAAAATAATATCTTTAAAGACCAGTCCCAACTAGTGGTAAACCAAGTAATATAATTTATTTATTTTTTCGCACTAGTTCATTGGTGTACATCAATGGCCACGTTTCTTGTAGAAGTGATCAAACCATATTCTTTAAAAAATATTCCGTGCCCACATATTTTGAACTCTTGATTGACAACGCCTTTTATTATAATCTCGTAAATTTAAGTTAATAAACAATGTATTAAAATTAAAAAAAAAAATAATGTCTCTCTATGCAACCATGTATTCTTTGGTGACAAAGGAGATGAAGCTTATACCGAAGACGAGAAAACTTAGTCAAAACTAACAGTTTTCTCAAGATCAATCAGAGAAACAAAACAAAACAAACTTGAATTGTGTCATAGGATCATAATATGAATAAAGTGCAAATTAGTATCATGGTGTTCAGGGGCGGACCTACCTTAGCCCGTGGGTGGGTGGCCGCACCCCTTGAAAAAAAAAATTTAGTGTTATTTTTCGCGAAAAATCCCGACCGCACCCCTTGGAAAATTTCGACCGCACCACTTAGAAAAAAAATGTTAGAAATTTATATAAAAGAAATTGTGAACACGGATTTAAACCCGACCCAATTATGTAAACAAGTTAGCCCACTAATCTCTTTAAATAAAACTTGTATTCCTATAACCCAACATCAAGCCCAATTGAATAAGTTTATGGTAAAACCCAACCCAAATAACAAAATCAATTAACAAAATATAACCCAATTACCCAAATAAACCCAATCGGCCAATCGACCTTTCATCTCTCCCTCCCTCCCCTCTCTGCTGCAGCGACCAAGAAACAGAAGAAGGATCAACCTGCAGACAGGCTTCGATCGATCAGCCACAAATCACGCCGAGTCGCCGTAGACAGAGTGCAACTAGCCGACCAGGTACCACTCCTTAATTTTATTCTTCAAAAGTTTTGATAAGGTTTTTGATAGGGTTGTTGAATGTTGATAAGGTTGCTGACTTGCTGTTGTAAAGATATGGCAAATGGCAATTGTAGGAAATTAGGAAAATAGATTTATAGGGTTCATTTTATTATTAAATATTATAAAGAAGTTACTGGATTGTTGATTAAATATTAAAAAAAGGTTGTTGTTGATTTATATGTTCAACTTGATTTCATTATTAAATGTTATATTTAATATTTAATAATAAAATGTTTATTTTGGATCATCTTCCGATTGTTGATTAAATAAAATGTTTAAGAAAGTACCTCTAGATGATGTTTTGGATATATTTTAAAAAATGAAAACCCGTAGGGAGACTTTTTAAATATGTTTGTAACAATGTTTGACGTGTTTTTGATGATTATATAAATTTAAGTTTGATGTTCCCTTTTTACATGACCCGACCCGACACGACACGAACCGGTTTTTTATGTATATATCTAGACGCCTAAAATTTTAAAAAAAATTCCGCACCCTCATGAAAAAATTCCTGGGTTCGCCACTGATGATGTTTATTTTTGCACTCATGAAACACAAATTTACACCAAGGTATGTGGTTTAATATAGTCACACCACAATATGGGCTAATGTAGCATATACATAACCCAATAGTATGGGCTAATGCATGACTCCCATCCTCGCAACTCGAACTAGCAACATGTTATAAGTTCTTGGAGATTCAATGGATAATAGTGGTTTGGAAAAAAAAAAAAAAAAAAAAAAAGACAATACCCAATAGTTTTTTTTGGATATTGTCAAAGGCACAACATATGATAATATTTTCATCGACATATGATACTAAAGAGTCGCACACTAAACAATTCTTTCATGTAGGTGTTTTTTAACTCTATTTAAACGCACACAACCCCGTTAATACTGAGCATAACTCGATTTGTAAATCATGTTATTGGTCCCGCTTTCAAAGAAGATGCAAAACCGGTTTGAGGGACACGAACACGATAGAACTATCACAAACCACTTTAATCTCATAAGGTTGTTTCTTTAGGTTCGATAATGCATGGATAACCCTCATGTCTCATCATCAACAAAGACAACCCTTTGTAACATCTCAACAATAGGGGGCAACACTTCAACCCTTTTTTAGCGCCAACATGGACAACCTCTTCAACAAAACACTAATATAGTTCTTACAAGACAATGCTAGATTGGAAGTCATAACTGTAGAAATTAGGTTCATCTTTTGTAAAATATAATTACAAAATATATAATAACGAGCCTCTCGTTATTCGTAGGAAATATCATAGTACAATACCGGTTGCAATAACTAAATAAAAAGAATATAAAATATAATTATATATACCAATCTTGATTCAAGCCGCATCTCTGGTGGGTCCTTCACGCGCACTTGATAGTATCCTAGACTCGAGTATTCATCATCTTGAGTCTTGAAAAATACTCATTGACTGCAACAAAGAGCACACTAAAACGTTGATGATTTTGGTTGAGGCACGTGTTCAACACGCTTCCCTTAAAACAGATTTTGCGCCTCTACTAAAGACAAAGCATCTGTCTCCCAGGGTACAACAGCCGAAGCAGTCTGTACTGCCGGAGATGGCTCACAGGCCCAATGTTACATCCGGTAATTGTAGTGTTTGAACTCATGTGGTGGAAAACAAGTAGAGAGTACTCATCTCACTAGTTGGTCTTCAAGTGTTCATCCTCCTTCTAGTATTCTTCATGTATCAAGCAATATCATATTCTTGTTGTGACAATAGAAACACATAGCCTACTATTTGTACAAAACTTAAGGATTATTGAAATGTTTCACTTAATTAGTCACTTAATTAGAGACTTAAAAACTCTAATAAAACTAATTAAATGACATTAAGAAGCTCTACTCAAGAGTTTCTCTTTTATTTACCACATGAATATTCTAATTAATATTTATAATTTCATTAAATTATAAATATATTAAATATCCATTCACCAAATTTCCAACAATCCCCCACATGAATGGAGAGCGTTCAAAAACACTTAGAATTTCCAATGTAACCTCGACAGTTGAGTTTTGCGTACGATAGGTAGGCGTTACCCTTTGAACATTCGCTCATGAAATGCACTTAGCCCACTAGCTCTGAGTAGATCTCGATGTCTTTGAACTCGTCTGCCGTTTGTGTAGACGACAATACACTTCACACAAGACTCTCCCTAGCCGAGTCATCTCCTCATAGTCGTGTCCAATAATGGTCGTGGAACACTTTCCTGGTTCTGCGAGAGCTCTAGGAATTGTGCCCCCAATTCCATTCGAAGCGACCACACTTCTCTCTAACATAGGTGATTCTCCTTAGATCATTAAAAGCATTGTGGTTATCGTGATTTATCCAAATCATTTACCACATATTATGCTTAGCCTCACTCTTTGTCACTGAATATCATAGGAATAGACTATGACGTATTTAAACACCCTTTTATACTTTGGGGGTATGTATAACCATATATACTAGCTTATGCATATCATTTATGCCCCCCCCCCCCCCACAGTGAACACCTTTAGGCATATGAGTTAGTTGTCCTATTGAACTTAGATCTTGGGATCTCCAGTCAACTAAGTTAGGTGTCCTTCACATACCCTTTTTCCATGGGCTTTAGTCTCATTCCACAACTTGATCTCTAATAATCCCTCAGGTTGTTGGATCCATAACATTAACAAATAACTTTGCGTATTTGAGATTAGTTGTCATGATGTGTTCTTAACTCGTAAGTTAATTTTGCTTATTGTCAACATCTAAGACTATAACCTCAGTGGCCATCTGAATCTGGTTATAATATGTGTCTTTCTAAGATACACGTATCATTTAAGGCAAACACATCTCTATTATACACTACGACCTTTGTGTCCTCCACTTAGTCGTCTGTTTGCAATGTTAGATTTGATTACAAAATCCTTATTGCCAAACTTTTATGATACAAATACAAGACACCCCCACATTTAAGTGTTATAGGATATCATCCAGATGGGGTAATGAAAACCATTTCTACATACCCTTATATGGTTGTTTCTAAATAGATCCTCCCCCACATTTCTTGCCATTTGATCAACATTTATGTAACTTCACTTATGACGATATTTATACACATATGATTAAACAAGATCAACCTCATTGTATCAGTGAATTCAACTCATATTGAATTAGCTTACATAAGCTTCCGAGCTGACCAAAGCAGCACATGCCATTGTCATAAGTTTGTCACCAACTTAGAATAATTCTAATTTAACATCTAGAATAAGCCTAGACAATGAGTTATCCTCATTAGCTTTTCGAACAAACTCTTCAAAAGTTACATGTCTTTTCCTTATAATGAATGAAAAATTCTCCCTTAATTTTGTCTGTACACAAATTCTTTTTGTGTTTATACACATTTGAATGTTTAGAGTTAATTAGCCTCCGTCAAGACCCATAATTAACCAAGTACTAGTCTATCATGCTTTAGACTACAATACTTTAGCATGTGAACAGAAGATGCATCATTCTGATTCTTCACAGCCATAAGGATATCATAATATCACTTTGCAGCATTCATCCCTAAATCATCAATATTTAGGAAGGTCTCACAAATTTTATCATTCATTTAAGGAACATAACTTGTTTACCTTTGATCTCCAACAATCTACCATTGACTCATAAGTAATTAAACATAAGTCTTAATCCAAGTCACTTGGTGAACACATTCATCACCAACAAGATGAATGTTTCTCGTCTACAATCACTATTATGTGTGAGATAGAGTCAACTAGATCGACACTCAACAACATGGCATTCATAATTTTGCCATAAGTGATTTGCACACATCTATTGTTATTCATTAGGAGATATGTGTATTTAGAATGCTCTCCCAAATGAAGGTAAAATCTCCATATAGATCTAACAATATTCAAGTGGTAGACGCATCTACTTATAAATCTCGCAAGATTTATTAAAGGTATACAATAACATATAATACTTTTACTTTCATATGTTAGAATTCACACTTGTGAATTTTCCAATGACTTCTAATGAAGTATGTCGACATGAATGTCGTTAGTGTATTTCATCTCAATACACTCACTACGTTTTTTCATTACTCATTCATGATGTGGTTATACATTTGATGTTTCGTCTTTGACTTTTAGTCAATGTAACAACTCTCAAGTTGTTTATGTCCAAGTATTTTCATGTACTATCCGTTTAAAACCATATTCTTTTAAACAATGTATAACCGACGTTATAATTAATTTCCACAAAAATAATTTATACGTCACAACCATTAGTGATTTATTTCTTTGTAAAAAATTGCATGTGTTATCCGAAGATATTGAACACAAAACAATAAAATACATTGGAAACTAAATCATAAGTGCAAATCACTTTTGAAATTTAAACGGAAGCATAGACAACATGTAGACATCAAATAGCAAAGTGCTTTTATCTTCAACACTTTATAATCTGACCGAAATCTACTCAACAATATCGTCCCATGGCATGTCTTGAGGTACTCCTGTTGGTTCAGTTCTGTTTATACATGAGGGAAAAGAATAAAACATACCTGTCACAGCAGATAGTGCAGTGGAGAATCCAGTAATGGAGTTCGACATGCTTGTCATCGTGATCTGGTTCCTCCTTAGGGTGCTGACTGATGATGGGGACTTAGTAAACCGAAAAGGGATATCGGCTAGGAGAGGAGGTCGAAATTGATGTTATGGCTAATGGGATGTTTCTAATGTGTAACTGTCTAACCCCTTAACCTCCACATAATTCTCCTTATATAAGCACCCAGGAGGAAACCTAATTAGTTAATAAGGGTAATATGGTCCATCAACAATTACCAACTAATTTATTTAATAGGTTATTATATATTTTGATCTATATTATGTAAATGATTATAATGGCTATAGATTAAATATTAGTACATAATATATTTAATCTTACATTCTCCCACTTAGCCGAGTAATCATTTACTATGAGTATTAGATAAGCCTGATCAGGAGTTAACACTCATTTTAGCCTTAAACAAGTACTATAGCAGAGAAATACAGCCGTTGAATCATTATGCGACTCAGGACCCCCATTAATCATACTATAGCCTTAATTTAAAACCTAATCGTCATGATCAAAATACGCATAAGCCCTTTGTTTGATTTGTAACTTTATTTGCCAATATGCCATTATACCGGTTGAACATATTCTAAGAGACATACAAAATCAAACTGAGGAAATTTCATTAATCATAAAACATAAGCTAGTACAATATGCTCAAATAAGGTCTTTACAAAATCCCATATTATGAACATGTTCTTCATAAACCTTAGGAGGGAGACCTTTAGTCATCGGATCCGCAAGCATATCCTTAGTACTAATATACTCGATACAAAGATTATTTTCCTCAACTCGTTCTCGTACGAACAGATATTTTGTATCAAGATATAAACCAGCTCCATTCGAACTGTTACTGTTCGAGAAACTAACGGCAGCTGAATTATCACAATAAAGCTTCAATGGTCTAGAAATGGAATTAACGATTTTGAGTCCAGTGATCAGATTTCTAAGCAACATTCCATGACAGGTTGCGTTATAAACAACAATGTACTCTGCCATCATTGTGGAAGTTGTGGTCAACTGTTGTTTATGACTCTTCCATGAGATAGGGTCGCCTGCTAACATAAAGATATAGCCCGAAGTGGATTTTCTTGTCATCTTTGCATTTTGCAAAGTCAGAATCAGAATAGCCCACCACTTCTAAATGATCACTTCTTCTATAAGTCAGTTTATAGTCTTTCGTCCCTTGCAGATATCGAAGTACCTTCTTAGCTGCTTTCCAGTGATCTAGGCCAGGATTAGTCTGATAACGGCCTAACATTCCAGCAATATAAGCGATATCTGGGCGAGTACAGACTTGAGCATACATCAAGCTCCCTACTACTGACGCGTAAGGTATCTGGCTCATTTGCTCCTTCTCAACCTCTGTTGTCGGACACTGGAATGAACCGAAAACATCTCCTTTAACTACTGGAGCGACGGAGGGTTTGCACTGTTGCATGTTGTAACGCGTAAGGACACGATCTATGTAAGCCCTTTGGGACAATCCTAAGATCCCTTTGTGTCTATCTCGGTGAATTTCGATGCCAATGACGTAAGAAGCCTCTCCGAGATCCTTCATGTCGAAGTTATGCGAAAGTAACCGCTTCGACTCATGCAACATGTCTAAACTATTACTTGCCAATAGAATATCATCTACGTAAAGGACAAGTATAGTAAAGTTGCTCCCACTCATCTTGAGGTAGGTGCATTGATCCACTTGATTCTTCATAAAACCTTGCTTCTTCATGACTTCATCAAACTTGAGGTACCATTGACGTGATGCTTGTTTTAACCCGTAAATGGATTTCTTCAACTTACAGACTAGATGCTCCTCACCTTCAGGTTTAAAGCCTTCAGGTTGTTTCATGTAAACATCTTCGTCCAAATCTCCGTTAAGGAAAGCGGTTTTAACGTCCATCTGATGTAACTCTAAATCAAAATGAGCTACTAGGGCCATGACGATCCTTAATGAATCTTTACGAGAGACAGGTGAAAACGTCTCTTGATAATCAATTCCCTCTTTCTGAGTGTAGCCCTTTGCAACCAATCTCGCTTTGTAGCGTTCAACGTTCCCATTCGGATCCAGTTTTGTTTTGAATACCCATTTACATACTACGGGTTTGGCTCCGTTGGGTAATTCTACCAAATCCCAAACGTCATTTTTCTTCATGGATTCAAGCTCTTCAATCATTGCTTTATTCCATTCAGAAGACTGATCACTGCTAATGGCTTCATTGTAAGAGATAGGATCATTGAGCTTTCTAGGATCCATTTCAGTCAGGTAGGTAACATAATCATCCATATTAGTAGGCCTTCTTTGCCTAGATGACCTCTTGAGTGGAATATCGGGTTCAGCATTATCGTGGTTATGAGTGTTTGATGTGCCTTCGTCATGAGGTATAATGGGTTCTGATTGTAGAGGTGAATTTGGAGTTGGTGCAGTAGCTTCAGGTACAGTAGTTGCATTGGGTACAAGAGGAGTAATCGGAGTAATGGTAAGCGACGAGTCTCTCCCCCCCGCGTCTTGTACTTCTTGCAATTCTTCGTAAGGGTTGGTACTGCTCCCACTGACCTTGAAATCCTCCAGGAACGCGACACGCTTGGTTTCAACAATACGAGTGACATCGGAAGGACAATAGAAACGATAACCCTTAGAGTTCTCAGGATACCCGATAAAGAAACAGGTAACTGTTTTAGGGTCAAGTTTCCTTAGGAAAGGATTGTAAAGTTTTGCTTCAGCAATGCAGCCCCATACTTTCATATATTTAAGACTCGGTTTCCTTCCTGTCCAAAGTTCATAAGGAATTTTAGGGACAGACTTAGAAGGAACTCTATTGAGTATATGAACAGCTGCTTTTAACGCTTCAGTCCAGAGGAATAATGGTAAATTAGTGTTGGCTAACATACTGCGCACCATGTTCATAAGGGTACGGTTTCTTCTTTCAGCGACACCGTTCTGCTGAGGTGTACCAGGCATGGTGTATTGGTTCACAATCCCCTGGCCCTTACAAAACTCATAAAATGGACCAGGAGCTTGACCCATATCAGTATGTCTTCGATAGTATTCACCGCCTCTATCTGATCTCACAACTTTAATCTGACGATCTAATTGCTTTTCAACTTCAGCCTTATAATCTTTAAAAGTTGTAAGAGATTCAGACTTTTCCTTAATTAGATACAAGTACATGTAACGAGAATAATCATCAATAAAAGTGATAAATGAAGTATGTCCTGTTATGCCAGCGATTTGGTAGGGACCACTAATGTCAGTGTGAATGAGTTCTAATAAATTAGAGCTCCTAGTGGCACCTTTCTTATTCGCTAATGTCATTTTACCTTTAAGACATTTGACACATGTTCCAAAATCAGAGAAATTGAGAGTAGGTAAGACTTCATCCTTTACGAGACGATTTAATCGTTCTCTTGAGATGTGGCCTAAACGCTGATGCCACAACATGGATGAAGTTTCTAAGTCTAGTTTCTTTTCCATCTTTGTGAGTGATTCATTAATGTTATATGACAACAAAGATTTGTAAAAGTTATCTTCTAGTTCTAATCTATAGAGACCACCATCTAGAATACCAGTACCATAAAGAACAGAATCATAAAGGATAGAGAGTTTGCGATGACCATGGGAAACAATAAAACCGTCCATGTCTAACTTTGGTCCTGATACAAGGTTCCGAGTTACCTCAGGAACATATAAGGTATCATAAAGTTTAATACATAAACCAGTTTTCATAACTAATTGTAATGTTCCAATGGCCTTCACTTCTAATTCTCGATCATCCCCAACCTTAAGCGTTCTTTGGTTTCTTTCCAGCTTCCGGATTGAAAGGAATCCTTGAGTTGAATTGGTAACAAGAAACATAGAACCAGAATCAAACCACCAAGAATTAGCAGGAACACTTAAATTATAGGACTCAAGTATCATAAAATAATCGTTACATTTCTTAGCCAGCTACTCCTTAAAGTCAGGGCATTCCTTCTGCATGTGTCCTGTCTTCTTACAGAACTTGCAGCGGATACTGCCTAAGGAGTTCTTAGAGCTGGAAGGTGCACTTGTATTAGGATTAGGATTAGGCCTTTGGACTTTTGAAGCATCCTTCCTCTGATAATTGTTCTTCCTCTTCTTAGAGTTGGAGGTAGTGAAGTTTGCAACATCGGTATGGTGATCCATCCTCATACGCTCTTCCTCCTGTACGCACATGGCGACCAGCTCACTCATCGTCCTTCTGAGTGTTGTAATTGATCTTGAATGCTTCAAAGGACGAAGGAAGCGAAGTAATGATGAAATGAACAAGGAAACCATCACTGATTTCCATTTCCAGCCCCTTTAGCTTATTGGCCATGTCATTCATCATCATGATGTGCTCGCGAATGCCACTCCTCCCATCATACTTAGTTGTCACCAGCTTGAGAATAAGAGTACTAGCGTGTGCTTTAGACGTCCCTTTGAACTGCGCCTCCACAGAAGCCAAGTAGGTTTTAGCATCTTCAGAATCAGGAATAGCTCCCCTGATTGCATTGCTTATGGACTGCTTCATAAACATTAGAGACATGCGGTTACACCTAGTCCACTTATCATGAGTTAACTGCTCAGCAACAGTACTTTGAGTGGTAAGGTCCGCTGGCTTATTCTCTCTGAGAGCATAATCAAAGTCCAGCAGCCCAAGAGTAAGCATGAGAGCATCCTTCCATGCAGCAAAGTTATCACCAGTCAAAGGTGGAATCCCGCAGTTGGGTGCTGATAGTGGAAATAAGATGAGCAAGTTATGATACTAAGGAAGAAATTCTAATGTGATCTAAGGGCACGTTAAACTAAGGCAGGCATAAATAATGACCATTTTACATTATGAAGCTGTGATATTGTCTATTACTAACATCAAAATAATAGACTTAGCTAAAAAATTCTACTTAAACGAAGACAAAACAGCTTTGGCCAGAAGTGTAATCATTTAAGCATATGTGCAAAGTGGTAGTAACAAATCAGCTTTGGCCAGAAATTGAAACAATCACTTTAGTTATGCACTTGTTGAGTATGCCATCTATGAATGAATTAAATCAGCTTTGGCCAGAAATTAAGACATTCATGCTTATGATGCACACACAACATAGCTTTCGTAATACTTGAACGATAAGTAGATGTATCAAGTCAGCTTTGGCCAGAAATGATACATCAAAAGCTCATTCAAGTTAAGCTATTCTGGTTTTGCAAAACATTATCTGATTCTGATTAATTAACTAAGTAAATTACAAAACCATTTATTTAATAGCAAACCACCCGTTAGCGCGGTTGTCTCGAGTTGACACGTTATGGTCTCGAGTTGACACGTTATGGTCTCGAGTCGAGATCTAATGGTCTCGAGTCGAGACCTCTGTCTCGAGTTAACACGTTATGGTCTCGAGTTGACACGTTATGGTCTCGAGTCGAGATCTAATGGTCTCGAGTCGAGACCTCTGTCTTAGTTGAAAAGATTTAATGGCCTGATGATTTCGAGTCGAGACCTTGTTGTCTCGAGTCGAGACTAATGGTCTCGAGTCGTAATCTGATGGTCTCGAAACTTCCTGTCAACAGCTGTGAATGTGGAAACATAACTGAAAATTCGAAATCTAAGGGATTATGTGATAATGTTTCCTATTTCAGTGCTGATCTAATTTTACCAAATATTTCGAAAATCATAATCTGTTTATCTAATAACAGTTTTCGAAAATTTTAGAGGACAAAATCAGATCAAAATAGGAAAAAACACTTAATAATCCGAATCATATTCCAAATCATAACAGAATTTTCGAATTTTCTAAGAACATGCGATGAACCCTAAACATAAAAATAAAATTCTGGAACCCGAAACCTGAAACTTTTATGACTTCTAAACAGATTTCGGTTGTAAAACATAAACCCTTTGATTTCGAGTGAATACATAATTAATCCTTTTCCGAAAACAGGGATTTCGTGTGATTATATCCAACTCGAAAACTGCTGTTAATTATATGTGGCTTTCAAAATTTCGTTTTCCAAGTTTCTATCCCAGAATTGATGGATACGAAAACAGAACTGACTAATCAACATATGCTCTGATACCACATGTTGGTTCAGTTCTGTTTATACATGAGGGAAAACAATAAAACATACCTGTCACAACAGATAGTGCAGTGGAGAATCCAGTAATGGAGTTCGACATGCTTGTCATCGTGATCTGGTTCCTCCTTAGGGTGCTGACTGATGATGGGGACTTAGTAAACCGAAAAGGGATATCGGCTAGGAGAGGAGGTCGAAATTGATGTTATGGCTAATGGGATGTTTCTAATGTGTAACTGTCTAACTCCTTAACCTCCACATAATTCTCCTTATATAAGCACCCAGGAGGAAACCTAATTAGTTAATAAAGGTAATATGGTCCATCAACAATTACCAACTAATTTATTTAATAGGTTATTATATATTTTGATCTATATTATGTAAATGAATAATGGCTATATATTAAATATTAGTACATAATATATTTAATCTTACAACTCCCTCAATAAGACTCCATGCACTTGTAAGAACAAGTTCCCCATTTCATCTTTAAACTTGGACAATTATGCTCAAAACAACACCAAGTTGTTACAAATACTACATTTAAGTAGTAAACTTAAACAATTAAATTTGTTCACAACAATACCAAGTTGTTTTTCACCAAATAACATTTTTTAACACGCATGTTAGAAAAAAAATGTTATAACAAGCACATTATAGAATCGAACGTTTACATAAAACGTTTTCCAAAGATATAGTTTATAAAATAAACCATTTCTCATCATCTTTAATGCTCACATAAGCAATTAAATGTTTACATAAAACATTTCTGTTCATTATTAACAATCTCTAACCTCGTATTCGTGATGCACATTTTCTAACACACGTGTTAGAAAATTTAAGTCTTTTTATATATACAAAACATGACCAAATTAGAGCATTAAATGTCTTCATTAAAACTCATCAAATGTCATCATTAAAACTCTACTTAAGAGTTTCACCATATGAAGAGTTAAGAGTCTCAATAATTATAGACTTAAACTCTAATAAAACTTATCAAATGTCATCATTAAAACTCTACTCAAGAGTTTCACCATATAAAGAGTTAAGAGTCTCAATAATAATAGACTTAAATTCTAATAAAACTCATCAAATGTCATCATTAAAACTATACTCAAGAGTTTCATCATACGAAGAATTTAATTAGTAATTAAAATTTCACTCAAATAGATTTAGAAATCGCAAATTAAAGTTGGTGATAAATCCTATACAACTACACCATCACTTTATGGTGATTTCATTCTTATATTCTTACTATTGTCTTTTTTTTTCCAATCTCATCAAGTTAGGCACATAGCCTACTTTTAATACAAGAGACATGGGGTGGAGATAAGTCTCACTTAATTAAAGATTTTATTAGAGACATAAACTCTAATAAAAACTAATAAATTGACATGAAACTCGCCTTAAGAGTTTATCTTCCATATGAAGAGTCTAGCAAATGATTTTAATTTCATTAAATTCATATAAATACTACACCATCACTTTATGGTGATTTAATTCCTTGAAGCCAATCAAACATCAACTTCAATGTATGACATTTTATTTCTAAATCATACAAAGCATTAAAATCAATGCTACAACAAATTACTTGTATAAAATGTTTACATAAAACATTTCAAAGCATTTGTATTTTAACCATTTTTAACAATCATGTTAAAATGAAAGAAATTCTAACGCGCACGTTATAAATATTAACATTTTCACAAAATGTTAATTCGACTTGCTAAACGCACATATATGGTTCAAATAAATAAGTCATTTTTAATATAAACGTTAGAAACTAAACAATTAAAAATTGCTTCCAAACTAACGCGTTTCATAAACGTTTCTAACACACATGTTAGAAGACAAATGATTACAAAAATCATTATAAGACTTATTTGTTCATATCAATCAACTAGGTTATCACCCGGGATTGCTTCCCGGGTAGGAAAATTTAATTTTAAATATTCACAAGTATATAATTAAAATAAACCAAATCGTTTGCTTAAGGCATGTGTCTAGGCTCGAGGCTTCAATTTATACCTATTTCATGTAAGCTTTGAGGAGGAGGATTGTCATAAAAGTCAAACGTAATTGATAAAACTGGCCCATTGTGACCCGCAATGGCAAAAAAGGAATAAAATATAACTAAAATTCTTTTACTCAAATGACAACATGCATGATTAAATAACATTTGGAATATAGTAATAATAGGACCTTCCGTATAGCTCCCAAGATGTTGCACTAACTCAATAAGAACCCACAGAACTTGATTGTAACCATTAATAAAATATGTCACGGTTGCTCTCGGGTCCAGTTCCGGAGGAAAACCAGTGTAGTTGATGGTTTCCTTTGATTACTAAGCCATGAAGTACTCAAAGCACCATCAGTTGTCGCTAATGAGCTTTCATTATCAAATCGGTGTATCAACTGAAAACTTGATCTAAGTTTCTACAACATCAATGAAAGCAAGGCATCAACGTTAGTTTAATCCAGAATTTCACGAAGTTAGGTTCAACAATGTAAGATCACAGTACCTGCATGTAGTTGGGCTAGTTCTGAGCTAAATTGAAGCATCAGGTTCAAAAGATAATAATTGTCTTTGAACATGTTGCATTAGCAATAAACACAATCACCAACATGCCACACAGAATAAAAATAGAAGTCGAGGAGACATAGCAATTTCAACCCTTTTATTTAGGAACATGTTGAATCAGGTTATGTTTTATCTCAAGCGGGTCAAATTGAAAACTTAAAAAATAGCTTAAAAATAAATTTGTCAAAAGATGCCCAAGCCACCGATGTTCCACCTTTACTCATATCTATACCCACCTTTAAATCAAATTTAACATGATATCAGTTGATTGGAAGCCACAAGACGCTTTAATTTTAAGGAATCTGCTCTTTTTATAGATCTTCTAAGAACTACAAATAACTGTTGTTGAATAGACATTGATAGGACAATACCGTTTTAAATAATAATGATGACAACATTTTTCGATCCAAACCAAATTTACACTTTTTTAGAATGGTATGTTTTGACCTGAACCCAGTTTGACACAAACCAAATTGATATTTATTTGAAATGACACGTTTTGACCCGAACCCAGTTTCACCTGAACCAAATTGACACTTATATTTTAAAAGACTCATTCTAACCAGAACCTGTGTGAAACGAACCAAATTTATACTTTTTAAAATGGACCATTCTGAGTTGAACCAAGTCAAGACCTTTTAAATGACCTGTTTTGACCCAAACCGAACCAAATTAGTACTTTTTTAAAACAAATGGTTTTGACCTGAACCAAATAGTTACTTTTTTTAAGACACCCAACCCAGTTTGACACTTTGACCGCACGCCGTTTGAACCCCAGCCTACTTTTACCTGAACCCGTTTCGATCCACCCACTCGCTTGTCAGGTTTAGCACGAACAAACAACCATCCTTGTTATACTATAATAAAACACCATAATGTATGTGTGTAAAGGTGTAATTATTTATTTGAACAACAAAATCATTTAAAAAAACTGGCATTAAATTGTCTTCCATTGTAGTGCACGTTTGAAATATATAGAAGGTTGTAAATCCTTCATCATTCTACGGGCTGACTTTAAAACTTAGCATGTTTCGATTTCAGCTACTCTTTAGTTATACCCATTTATCGGGCCGATAACAATGATATGTGACCCGTATTAACCCCCTTACCATATGAACGTACCTATCGAAGATGAAATATTTCCTATACAAATGAAAAGAATCCACTTGGTGAGACCGTCATATTCCTTCAAATACAATCAAAGATAAAAATTTAGAGAAATGAAATGGAATAATTATGAATTGATCGGATCTCAATAATATATTTATAACAAACATACTTTAATATGGTACCAAGAACAATCATCCCCAAGAGATTAAGCACGCCCAACCCACCAACCATTGCCTTCTATGCGTTGCTAATTTTACTGCATGGTGAGAATTAATACATGTCAAGATGCTGGATGAAAATAATATGGAAGTAATGGGGGCGCCAATTTTGACCAAATAACTTATGAATTACTTGATTCGAGTTATTTTTCCTTTCAAGGTAATAGGTAAAAAATAGTTTAGAAGGAAGTGGGTCAAACACTTACATTTCATGAATCTTAAACCGTTCCATTTCACCTTAATAAGCTTGCGTGCATCCATTAAAGCCTGCTAATAACACAGTTACATTCTAGCTGGTAATAAACAATCAAACCAACAAAAATGATCCTAAAAGTAGCATCTAGTTTCCAGATTAAAAGGTTTTTTTTTTTACCATTAAAAGGAGGCAATGCTAATCAACTTTGGTAAGGACCAAGGTACCTTCTTCTGGGAGGAAAACAAAATTGCAAGTCTGACCGACTGATATGCCATTTGAACGCATAAACTCCTGCCATCCTTTGACAGGATACCAATAGTCATTTCTTGAATTCTCACGTCTAACAACCATTATGCTATCAACACCTGTCGGATTCCTTACGCTCACCTTCAGAAACACATCAACCTCATTGATTCACTGCCCACTTTTTACAAAACACGTTGAAAGAAAAACAGAATACGATAAAATAGATGTGTATGGTCAATGACTCATGATTCACTTGGCCATTCTCGTTTAAAATAATACAGCGTAGTACCAGATCTTACTCCGCTAAATAAATCACACTTTATACCAAAGAGCTAGTAAAAGTTTACACTTTACAACCAATCACATTATCATAGAAGATTTGGAAATTCTTGTAATTGCTAAAATCATCCAGTAAGTCTCCTAACTCTATGAATCTAAATTTGTATGCAATACAAATTAAAACTCTACTAAAACTTATAACTTCCGAAGCAAACATCCATATGCCTACAATCGACCAAAAACAAAGTCTGAATGCCATAAGTACCAAAGCTCCTAAAAACTAAGCCGAATTGAGTAAAAAATAAGATGAAAAAACGAAAAAAAAAAACATCATGTTGCATACAGTAGACCAAAACCAAAAGTCTAAATGCCCTAATTACCCAAGCTTCTAAAAACTAATCAGAATCTAGTGAATAATAATACGAAAAAAATGAAAAAAAAATGTTGGCTTCGACCCCAATTGCAACCATAACAGCAGTTGGCGAAGGCCAAGAGCACAGGGACATGAAACCTGAAACAGACCAATAAAAGATGAAATCAAACCTAATCGAATAAGACCGTATCAAATTAAACCCTAGTTCGCACAAAACGAAAAACTTTCCAAACTATAAAAGAACAATGAATTCACAAACGGAATCTGAAACATATAGACATCAAATGCCCAGTCAAAATAATTGAACGATTAGTACTAAACTAAGAAAATCCTAATCAAGAACAAATCTTACCTGTGATTTGAAAAAAATCTAGCAAACATGAAAATAACTTGGTTGAGACAAATCGATGATTTTGGGATCCAAAGATATGAAGCTTTTGCAGGTTCTTAATGTTCCACCATTACAGCGTGAGGTTAAAGGCAGGAGGAATTGCAGCGGCAGGTTCTAGAATTAGGGTTGTCAAATGAGAAAGCGTGAAAGAGAAGATGTGAATGAAGGTTTGAGAGAATTAGGTTAATTAGATTGTTTATATACCCGGGTCTCAAAACCGGGTATGGGTTTCCCAAATCGGATCCCGTGTAAAAAATATGTTTCCCGCCAAAACCACATCTAGGAGGCCCTAATATTGTGCCAAGTGTCCCAATTTTTTTTGTTTATTATATATAATAGATAATAGATGGGTGGATGAAAAGTCTACTTTAAATAGTGACTTAATTAGAGACATAAAACTCTAATCAAGTAACATAAAACTCTTATTTAAAGACATAAAAACCTCCACTTAAGAGAATTTAACGTTTACAAAAAACGTATGGTTTACACCAATAATTCCGGTCTAACACACATGTTAGAGAATTTAACGTTTACAAAAAACGTATGGTTTACACTAATAAACCCGATCTAACACAAAAGTTAGAAAATTTAACGATTCCCAAAATCGTTTCAAAACCAGACATTGGAACCAAAACTATTCGTTTTGTACCACGGTATAAGATTTAAGATTGTATCTCAATCTCAAAAAATCCAAACACAACAAGTTGTACTACATACATATTTCCCAAAAGAAAATATTTATAAGATCATAACCTCTAAAAATAATTTTTTTTATTTTATTATAAATCCTTTCGTAAACCCAAAATCTTTATAAATAAGGTTTTTAAGATTGTACCAACAATCTCACGAAATCTGTTTTAAGTTTGTAGAAATTAGGTTCACCTTTTGTAAAATATAATTACAAAATATATAATAACGAGCCTCTCGTTATTCGTAGGAAATATCATAGTACAATACCGGTTGCAATAACTAAATAAAAAGAATATAAAATATAATTATATATACCAATCTTGATTCAAGCCGCATCTCTGGTGGGTCATTCACGCGCACTTGATAGCATCCTAGACTCGAGTATTCATCATCTTGAGTCTTGAAAAATACTCCTTGACTGCAACAAAGAGCACACTAAAACGTTGATTATTTTGGTTGAGGCACGTGTTCAACACGCTTCCCTTACAACAGATTTCGCGCCTCTACTAAAGACAACGCGTCTGTCTCCCAGGGTACAACAGCCGAAGCAGTCTGTACTGCCGGAGATGGCTCACAGGCCCAAGGTTACATCCGGTAACTGTAGTGTTTTAACTCATGTGGTGGAAAACAAGTAGAGAGTACTCATCTCTCCAGTTAGTCTTCAAGTGTTCATCATTCTTCTAGTATTCTTCATGTATCAAGCAATATCATATTCTTGTTGTGACAATAGAAGCACATAGCCTAGTATTTGTACAAAATTTAAGGATTAGTGAAATGTTTCACTTAATTAGTCACTTAATTAGAGACTTAAAAACTCTAATAAAACTAATTAAATGTTATTAAGAAGCTCTACTCAAGAGTTTCTCTTCTATTTACCACATGAATATTCTAATTAATATTTATAATTTCATTAAATTATAAATATATTAAATATCCATTCACCAAATTTCCAACAATAACAAATATGTATTTAAAACTCAAATTGATAAAAACTTCATATAAAGCATGACTAGGTAAAATCATTTTAATGTACTCGTCATTTTGGAAAGTTTGTGTACTCATCCTGGTTATCCATATAATGCCCCACCAGCATTTCATCACTCATTCGGGCTTGAAGACATAGGTTATTCATCGATAAGGTTCGACAATGGCTCGTGTTTGATGGAGAACGGTACCAATAACGTGATTTATGAAGCTAAAAGAGTGTTGCAAACAGTTGATATGTCACCTAAGTAAATAACAATTAACATATGTATGATCATGATGTGAAAGTTAATGTTTAACGGATTTAACCTGTTAATACCCCCCCCCCCCCCCCCCCCCCCCCCTCTAAAATCCATTTATTGCCCATTTTGTAGCTCTCGGGCCCCTCACAAAATTGATAAGGATAAACACCACATGCTATAATGAAGAAATAACCAAATAATTTAATCTTCTTCTCCCATTATTATCTATATGAATGGAAAGTTTTGATAAATAGTGCCATACTATAATGAAGAAATAGAATATTGAGTAATTAGTTAATGAGAATAAGAAAAATTATGTAGAAGTTTTGATCGAATAGTGCCATACTATAATGGAGAAATAGAATATTGAGTAATTAATTAATGAGAATAAGAAAAATTATTAATAGCTAAAATTGTAAGAAAGCCCCATGAAAAGCTGTGTTTTTTTTTGTTCTTTATATTTTTAAGGTTAGGTATTCAACCTTCATGTGTAATCAAATTACAAAAAGAGTAAAACATCTATATATGATAAAAATAAAAGTGAATGAACAGTGATTTTCTTATTATATTCATTTATTAGACTATGACGTATGGGGCGAGGGTTGGGGCGTGAGTTGGGTATAAATGCCCAAGTCACCACTCCGGGAGGGCTTGGGTTTCGGCGTGGCCCTTTGAGCGGGAGTTTCAGCCCGGGCGTTGGGCATGCCTAGCGGTCCTCCGTGGCCGGCTCTCATTGGCTGGGTTGGCTAGGCTATAACGGCTAGGTTTAAATTTTAAAAAATAACCGTTTGGCCAAACGGTTCACCCAAGTCACTATAAAACCCCCCAACCCCACCGCCTGTCCACATCGCTACCCCAACCCTTCACTCCACCTACCCGAACCCGCTACCCACACTTGATACCGGCACAACGTGATGAAGGGCCGCCAACCCGGTGAGACCCGTTACTGGCCGGAAGCTTTCGCTAGCTACCGGCACAACGTGGGGAATGACCGGCGCAATTTAAACGCGTGACAACACAAGTGGCGCAAGCTACGACCGAAGCTCGACCGTTTTAAAGCCTACTACGATAGCGTCCCGGGCGGTGATATAAGTCACGAAGACTGAGTGGCGGTGGCCAACATCGAGTTCCGGGGCAAGGAGCGGAGGCCGTTTGACAAGCTCGCCTTGTTCGAAATCTACTTAACGCTTTAGGCTTTTTTTTTTAATTTTGTAATCCTTTTTTTTTGTAGAATTTTGTAATTTTTAGGAACTTTTAATAATAATTTTAGGCCTTTTTTTAATTCTGTGTGTATTTTTTTAATTTTAGGTTTTTTTTTAAATTTTTATAAAACTGGCCAACCCACGCGGGTTAGCCCCGCCCCGCCATACCGACCCAACACGTCACTCACCAGCCGGGGGGGGGGGGGGGGAGGGGGGCTCGAAGTCCACGTGTCAACCCATGCCCCAAACCCCCACCACATCATACCCCACGGTCAAAAACACCAATGCCTTTCGCGCAACGCGCGTCATTCAAAAACACTAGTTTATAAATAAAATGAATATCCTAAGAAAACTTATTATTACATTACACATATTTAAAATAGTAAGTATCCTAAACTTTAAACCCCAAACCTATAAGAGATATCATGCCGCTAACATAGTGAGTTGAATTGAAACCAATCTAACAACAACGATATCCATACCAGTATTTAATTTTATTGTTTTTTGTTTCGATAAACTGACAACGTATTGCTCAACATCGGTACTGGTATATGTATTTTATTTTATGGTTTTTGGTTTCGATACATGTTAATATATAGATAAATGAATATCGGTACCAATAACATGATGTCCTGAACCACCTTTTGAACAACATTGGCGCTGATACCGGTGTTTGTTTTTATTGTTTTCAGTTGATGAAAAAACACGTGTTAATTTCTATACCAAGTGCATATATCGTAACGGTACTGTAACGAATCAAACCAATGCCGATCGAATCACTACTAGAAAACTGCTGCTATTCCCACGTCAATTTCCGTGGGAAATCCGTGGGTAACTGCGTTTACCCACGGATTTCCCACGAAAATGGGCTGTAGGAATTATGCTCGTAGGTAATTTTTTCTGACGCATTTCCTACAAATTCTCCTACTCATTTCCCACACAAATGTTTCGTTAGAATTCTCCTACACATTTCTTACGCAATTAATTTTCTTAATTTTCCAACGCATTTCCCACGGAACATTACTTTTTTAAAAATTTTGTGTTTAAATCAGTTATATTAATTTTTATTATATATATTTTATATATTTTAATTTTCTTACACAATTCCTACCGAAATTTTTATTCTTCTTACACAATTCCAACGGAATGTATTCGTTTTTCCTACATAGTTCCTACAAAAATATTTTTTCCTACACAGTTCCAACGAAATGTGTTCTGGATTCCTACACAATTTCTACAAAATTAGTTTTTTTTTTCCTATACAATTCCAACAGAATGTATTATTTTTTTCCACACATTTCCTACGAATTTATCTTTGTTTCCTACACAATTCCAACGGAATGTGACTAAACCTGTTTATTCTTTTTCCTACATGTTTCCTACGTATACATTTAAAAAATAAAAAAAAAAACAAAAAATACTTGTTTTTTCCTGAAAAATGCATAATGATAAATATGATTCAAAACATAAATTTAACAAAAACAAATATCATAAATTCGAAACACATTTAAATTACAAAATCGCCATTATTCACTAATGAATGCTAATCGCTGCTCCTCCAAAATCCAGCACGCGCGAATCCCTGTATATAAAAATAACAAAAATAAGAGACCGAGGCTAAAGCCCTGTATATAAAAATAACAAAAATAAGCAATAGGTTACGTATAAATAAGCTCAAGATAGTTATTGATCAAAAAAGAAAATAAACCTTGAATCGGTTCTTGCCAAACTGAATCGGTTTTAAGTTGGTTTAACAAAGGGGTTCCCAAGTTGAAATTTATCTCATAAATTTTACCCAACATGTTTGTTGTTTGGATGAATGAATCGGTTTAGTCTAAACGGTTCGGGTTAGTTTCGGTTTAAAGCGCAACCACCTTTAGTTAAACTGGTGTGTTCAGTCCACGGTTGGTCAGTTTAGTTTTATAAATAAAAAAATACTATAGGTCATGACTTAAACCAATCGAGGATTTTACATCGACATCTAAAAGATTAAAAAAATAGCATAAAATTCTATAGATTAAACATAATTATTTTACATACATTAACATGACGTGTGTTTGGGTTCGACACGTCAACCCATGAACACACCCCATTTAACACCTCTTGTTCTAGGCTTGAAACGAACTGGGCCGAAACCAAAACTTTTCATACCATGGACCACACATGACAAGACCATACCAGACATATATGGACAACTGAAGATTGAGAGAAGAAAACCTCAACTACACTAACCTAAATCCCCATCAATGGTGGCATTCATACGGATTTCCGACTAATAGTTAAAAAGAAAACGAATTCCGTCGGAAATCCATGGGAAATTTCTGACACTTTTCCTACGCATAACAATTTGTGGCTTTTTTGTCGTTTTTTTGTCACAAAACTAAGACCCTTTCTTGTTCGTCGGAATTTCGTGGGAAAAGTGTCGGCATTTTCGTTCGTAGGAAATGTGTAGGAATAGTAGCAGTTTTCTAGTAGTGAATGCATGCGGTAAATGGTAATATACTGCCGCAACGTGCGGGCATATAACCTAATTAGGCTATAGGGTGTGGTCATGACCCTCATGACCACCATAACCCTCCATGTTAGTCCATGTAACCCACCTCTAATCCACCATCCAAAACCACTACTCTAAGGGTGTGGTCATGACCCAAACCACTAGCCGCTTATTTATTTTAATTTATCTTTATCTAAATAAAAGGAAATGATTTGTTGAAAAATGGAAAGGAGGACCATGGTTGCCATAGTTTAATCCATGCAAACCATGGTGGATCAATCAAGGGGGTGGTGTAGACTTCCATTCATGTTCCTAGGTGGCAAATCATGTCCCAACCCTGACCCCCACACCCTATAGTCTTAGTATATTAATGAGAGAAGAAGATTTAACACATTTGCTTATTTAGATACGTAAAAAAATGCTCACTTTTAAGCCCTATCATAGCAAAGTTTTTCCATAATCATTAAAACATATTATTTTGTTATGTCACCATCTATCCTTATATAGAAGTGTCTCTAGACTTATGAACCCACTCGTTTATTACTCTTTTAAGTCATTCCTAGCCTCCTAGGAGGTAAACCATCATGGTTATATATTAAACCAAATATTAATATTAATAAAATAAACTAAAATAAAGTGTTGCATTATTTTAGAATCATATAGTTGATTTAAAACAGTATTTAGCACATCAGAGTTTCTAGATCATGATCTTAATCATAGTTCTTTGTGTTTATATATATTTTATAATAAACTAACTTTTAGTAATGGTTCAATCACCTTGCTCACATGCACTTAGCAAGTTGTTGTTTATTTAATATATCATTTTCATCATTACATCAACTATGATTTTTCATAAGGTGTTTCACTTAAGGAAAATTATATTCCGTTGAACACCACTGAAGCTTTTTTTTTTATTTAACTTTATGAAAACTTCATTTTGTATCCAACTCATTTGTTTCCTATAGACCTATGCACATCGAGAGTAATTATAAAGCTTCACTTTTGGTAGATAAGCCCTTTAAATATTTTTGAATGTTTACAATTTTCACTTACTAAAATTTAGCAGTCGTCTTCCCATACATTTATCTATAGGCCACAATTGTCAATTATCATTCAATATCAACATACATAATAAGCCAAACACATATTAAAGCCTTCAGTTCAAAAACATTACGTCTTAAAGTTCAAGCAGAAGTCGGCATCGGCGTCTTCATTAGCATACATAATAAGTTCGACAAACATCAATATCGGCATCTTCATCAACAAAATCCCTCTTCAGATCGACACACATAACCTGATAAACCAACCAATTAAACAGAGCTAATTACAATATGTTAAAGTGTCAAATAATGAAAAACTAGAATTACGACCTGCCGCAATGCGACGGGGATTCTTTAGTTATAATTAAGTCAATTTAGAACGCGCACGTTATGTTGAACTTGTCAAACGGAAAAAAATAGACGATGTAAAAACGTTCACCCACACACGCACGTTGCGTCGTGTTAACTCGTAAAATTTAGAACAAAACGTAAAAACGTTAAACCAAAGACGCACGTTGTGATGTGTTAAGTCACAAAATTTAGAACAAAGCATAAGTGAAAAATTTGCGGAAAACGAAAACTATAAAGGACCAAAGTTGAAAGTAAAAAAAAATGTGAGGATATATTGCAAAAGATAAAAAGTTTTGTGTTAAAAGTAAAAATAAATAGTTTTGGGTTAAAAGTAATTTATGAAATACTTTTGGGTGAAAAGTAAAAAAATCATTTTTTTTAGAAACCCCAAAGCCAAGGTTACAACAACCATATGCATAACCATTTATTGTTTGAAAAAACCCCTAAAGCCAAGATTACCATACATAAGTAAAAAAAAATCAAAGTGGTTAAATTGCAAAAGATGAAAACTTTTGAATTAGAAGCAAAAATCAAATTAATAAAAGGGGTTTAGTTACCAAAAATTAAAACTTTAAACTTAAATTGTCAAAGATTAAAACTTTAGGGTTAAAAAGAATTTTTTTTTTTGAAAAACTCTCTAAGCAAAAGTTACAACACATATATGCATATACATCTTGCTTCTTTATAGGTAACTAGGGTTAAGACCCGCCCGCGTTGCGGCGCGGGTACATCGTAAACATTGAATGGATTAGTCCAAACATTATATGATGCATTAACCATATGAAATCACACATTCGACGTATCCACTTGAACTCAATGTAACATGTATAAGCATTTTGATTGGATCAAACGTAAAGTAAAACAAATTCATATCGAACAATCACAACGTATTATATGTGACCCAACTCATACATAAAAAATGTAACGGTATGAAGAAAAATATGCACATGTAATTGAAATGATTAATTAGAACTTTCGAAAAAAGGAAGAAAAAGAAACCATAATTTGACTCCACTCGGTTCAAAAACAAACTTTACGAAACATACATAAAATAAGCACGAAAACATATTATATTTGACGTGAATCATTTCCCAAAAAAATTTACGTCGAAACATAGAACAACTTGAATTTATACCAAAACGTACATAAAAATATGCATATAAAAATGGTTTCTTTAAACGAAAACGTATTATATTTAACTTGACTCGTCTAAAAAAAAGTTTACGTCGGAATGCGACCCGTCGCAATGCGGCGGGGATTCTTTAGTTATAACTAAGTCGATCTAGGACCCGCACGTTATGTTAAACCTGTCAAACGGGAAAAAATAGACGATGTAAAGACGTTCACCCACACACGCACGTTGCGTCGTGTTAACTCGCAAAATTTAGAATGAAACGTAAAAACGTTAAACCAA
This sequence comes from Helianthus tuberosus, assembly GCA_030545235.1. NCBI lineage: Eukaryota > Viridiplantae > Streptophyta > Magnoliopsida > Asterales > Asteraceae > Helianthus > Helianthus tuberosus. Next base: position 22,004,882 of record CM060357.1, on the reverse strand, counting down.
AGACGCACGTTGCGATGTGTTAAGTCACAAAATTTAGAACCAAGCATAAAGCGAACAATTTACGGAAAATGAAAACTATAAAGGACCAAAGTTGAAAGTAAAAAAAGTTGTGAGTATAGATTGCAAAAGATAAAAAATTCTAGGTTAAAAGCAAAAAAAACAAATAGTTTTTGGTTAAAAGTAATTTATGAAATACTTTTTGGTGAAAAGTAAAAAAAAAATCTATTTTTTTATTGGAAAACCCCCAAAGCCAAGGCTACGACAACCATATGCATAACCATTTTTTATTTGAAAAACCCCCAAAGCACAACCCGCGTTGCGGCGGGGCGTAAAACGGTGTCAAATAGTACTAATGTTACACAACCGTCATTGACCACCAACACTGACTCGACCTAGGATCAGCGTGTTGCGACGAATCTGTCAAACATGAAAAAATAGAGGTAAAAACGTTGAACCACACATGCACGTTGCGCCGTGTTAACTTGCAAATTTCGAAACAAAACATAAAAAAGTTGAAGCACACTCGTACGTTGCGTCGTATTAACTCGAAAAATTTAGAACTATACGTAAAACAAAAATTTGCGAAAGATGAAAACTATAAGTGACAAAAGTTGTGAAGTTAAATTGAAAATAATGAAAAGTTTTGGGTTAAAGTTAAAAAAACAAATTATATAGGGTTAAAATCGCAAAATGTAAAATCCTTTGGATTAAAAGTAAAAAATCAAGTTTTTTTTTTGAGAAATGCCCAAAGCACAAGTTACAAGTTCTTATGCACAAAAAACTTACTAAGTTATATATGGATGGAATAATAATAGACAAAGATATCTTATAATAAAGGATACCGAAGGCCTATAGATTTTTTTTTTTTTTTTGCTCATTGGCATTAAGCGTGAAAGAAAAAAAACGTTTTTTTTTTTTGTTGAACCATGCGATCACCTTGCATTCAAGATTAATGTGTTTACCCCTTGGTTCTTATGATCAGCCACTCTTTACATTCAAGATATTATAACTTGTCACAATTAATGAACATATCAAATAGAAATTTGAGTTTTATAAACGGTTTAGAGATAGTTGTAGAACATAGATATATAACACATATAATAAACATGGCAAAATATATACCTTTCTTTTCAATTGCCTCACACCCGGCCGGAATCAACATATCAATTTCCCAATTTTCTTCTTCTTTTGCCGATACAAAGTAATAAAAAGTGTTAGTGCATAAAGTATAAGAACATAAATAGACAAATAATGTAATAAAATCTTACTTCCAATGTTTTTATGGTTGTTTTTGAGCCGGCCTTTAACCAATCATTTCCACAAACAAGAAGTTCCACCGTATCCAATATGCGTCCCCCGACACTGAAGGCTGATTCGAAAGCGACAATTGTAATCGGAATGCCAAAAATATCTTCAGCCATCCTGCTTAATACGGGAAACTTGCTGCAATGTTGACTCCACCATTTCAACACATCATATTAGGAGTCCACACATCCATCATTTGGCTCATCCAGATACACCTCAAGTTCAGTTCTTTGTCTAGTTTCAACGAGTCTACTTTTGTGGAAAGCATGAAAATCATCAACATCTGGTTCGTTAGAAGATGTTGATGCTTTTGAGTGACCCATGGCAACCTTGGATGTCATATATGCATTAAAATACTTATCGAAAAGAGATTTTAACTTGGCCTTCACATCTTGAACCCGACTCTTACATTCATCTTCTAGATACAACTTTTCAAATGTCCATTCAACTGACAACATCTTATAACGAGGATCTAATATTTCTCAAACTTCTGAAACATGGGTTTACTCATTTCCATTAAGAAAGAATCATCTGATATAAAAGCATTACTTACCTCTTTTTTCACTTTAAAATTTTCGGTAAGAAATAAGTTTGAAGTTGGATATGTTGAACCTGAAAACAAATTACTAGCTTTTAAACAAACATCTTGTAACTTTAAATTCTACAAGAAGCAAGTTTGAGATTATGATATAATGTATCTGAAAACATATTAGTAGCTTTTAGAAAAGCGGCTAATAGCTTGCAAACTTTTCCGGCCCGAATCCATTCACCATTTGCGGGGCACCACATTGTAACGCCCGTAACATTTTCCTTAAATTATTTAAATAACAACGCACTTTTCTAATAAAATTTGGGCATGACCCATTTGTAAAAAGAGCGGTTCCCTGTTTTTCATATCCAAAGCTATATGTTTAACACGACACTTTTCAAAGGACATAATATATATATATCGCCATACAACTTGACACGCATACGAATTTTGATAAATTCAAAATACATAACAAAACTAAATCTTTAACTACTAGACAAAGATATAACGACCAAAGTATTAAGCGTTGTCTTCTTTACAAAAGTAGCGGAACATGGGGCGGGTCTTGAAGTGTGTTCGAACCGGACAAAGCTTGGAAGTTATCCATGGGATTTACCTACATTTCCACAACAAAGTGAACTTATTAGCTTTACATTTCTTTCCTCTACATCAAGAATTCAACTTTCCGATTTATAACCATCATGACATACCCAACTTGTTAATTCACTTCATACTGTCATTCTTTCACACAAATAGGTTCCATAAGGAACTTATACCATTCTTTCTATTCTTGCATTCACATACTTGGACCCTAATCGTAAAGGGCCCACACAGTATACATTCACACATAATTCAATTCGACACATCTAAGGTTAAACACATCAATATAATATGAACTTGAATTGTACAAGTAGCGTACCTCGATCTTGATTCCCTTGTTGTGTTGCTTGACTCGAACTTTCTTCCTTTACACCTAAACAATACCATTCATACTTAGAATTTATATCTCATACTCGTCCATATACTTTAATTGGCAAGATTTCATGTAATCTACCTCTACATCATAAACACATTCAAAACACATAGCGTTTATGACTAACATGGCTGAAATCTTTATTAAGACATTTCATCAAACACTTGGTGTGCACAACATCAACAAAGCACAAGGTACAAGTATTTATAGCATAACTCTACTTATTCACCTTCTAATCTATCAAGAGTCAAACAAGTTCATAGCTTTCTTTCATCCTACATCATCTTAACTAATTTTTCTATCTCTAATCAAGATCATGCATAAATCTCATCTAATAGCATACATGCACAAACATTAGGTTGATGATTTCTTCACAACTATTGAGTAATACTCTTAAATCATTCCAACAATCAGAAATCAAGCACAAATTTCGAACCATTATGAAACCCTAACTCTCAATTACATAAGATTTCCACATTATTTCATGATTGGGTTAAAACCCACTTTCTCCAATTCATTCAAAACAGAAAATTCGACTTACCACACGATGTACAAGCTTAGATGATTCGAATTTCGAGTTCATGCATCCATTTGGGCTCTTAATTCCCTCTTGAATTTGAGAATTTCATGATGTTAGGGTTTTGGTCTCTTGAACCCTTGCTCTGGTCGATCCACACAACACCAGAGTGTGTTTGTGTTTAGTTTTATTTATTTGTTAAATAAAACTTACATCCTTTTTAACAAGTTTAGTCCCTCAATTACTTAGATTGTTCATTTGTCAATTAACTTTCCTTCTAAACAAATTACTAACATATTATATATATATATATACTTAACTAGGTTAACATAACATGACTAGACATTTCAAGTAACATAATAAATTGCATATTTTGGGGTGTTACACACATAAAGTTAGAATCTCTCAATACATAACCTTTAAAAGTTTGTTTGTAGTAAATGACCGAATCAAGCATTCGATGTGTTCAGTTCCACCTAGTTTTTACATCAGTGCAAGAGAACGATGAGTTTTGATACCAAGAGATATCACTATTTCACCAAACTTCAACAAACGACCTGATGACTTTTTCAAGTACTTCACACTTTCTCTAATTTTTGAAATACACAATTCTGTAGTGCCCAAACCATCTTATACTACCAAATTTAGAATGTAAACACAACATCTAATATGAAAAAAACAATCCCTCAAAATGTAATTTTTCTTTCACCCAAAAATTGTGCATTAAAATAGTGGTTGCCTTGTCGTTGTTAGATGCATTGTCTAATGCAACGTTACCTATCTTATCTTGAATACCCTCACTTTATAAGACATTCTAATATAGCATCGGATATCACCTCACCACTATGGGGTGGTGCAAGTTCATTGAAACAAATAATGCACTTATTCAACTTCCAATCAAAATCAACAAATTGGGTCGTTAAACACATGTAACCAATCGTTTGGTTCGATGTCCAATCTCTTCTAATTGTTGCCCTACTAACTCTTTGATATAAAAGTTTTAACTCACGATATTCTTATTTGATCAAATTCCTATATATAGGGAAATGGGTAAAATGAGAACCACCTTGAGTTCTGAGAATTATAACAAGTCTTCCAAAAGTTTTTTTCAAAAAAAAAATTCTCAAAAATTTTATAAAAAATTTACTTGTTTCAGCAAAAAAAAAAAATTAAAAAAATGATCGCATACAAAAACTTACATCAGATGTAAAAAAAATTACATCGCCATAAACAAAATTTACGGTAGAAGTAAATAAAATTTATTTTGGGCGTAACTATCGACTCAATTTTTTTTGTTTTTACATATGTGTTTATAACATTTTCATCTACGTTTGTACAAAAAATGGTGGCCTGACTTGCGCGGGAAGTAGGAGTTCATATGGTTCTCACAACTCATGGTAGTTCTTAATTGAATCGAATCTTTTATATATAGGGTTAGATTCATTTGTGAACAACCCTCTTGATAGTGAACTCTTTGAACTAATCCTAGCCCTTAATTATCAATACACAAGTGTTAGACTAAATTGTTTAGACAGACAAGATTATTATTATTGAGGGTACTAAACTGTAATTAGTTTATCTATAGATAGGGTCTTGTATTCTCTATTCATAATCAATAAAAACCAATTACAATTACAACCAAATATACGCTTTGATTTGGTATCAGAGCTGGTCCATCCTAACCCTAATATACAAACCCTAGCCGCTGTCACTGTTCATGAAAGTACTGTTCATGTTTTTTTTTCTGGTTGCAACTTTTTGATCAATCAACCCTAACTGATTCCTATGGCTGCCATTACATTCTTTACAAATCAAGAAAAGGTTACCCACAATTCTCACAAATTCAGTTTCACTCTAAAACCTAAAAACTATGGCTATTGGAAACAGATAGTTGAACCCTTTCTTGCCTCGCATAACCTTTTCGGTTATGTGGATGGTACCATCCCGTGCCAGTCACAGAATGTAACAAGTGGAACTACCACTACTGTCAACCCAGCTATGCTCCATGGATTGCCAATGATGCCCATGTACGTATGCATATTGTCAACACAGTCTCTGAAGAATCTTTTCAGCATGTTCAAGGCCAAACTTCTCGTGAGGTATGGATATCATTAGAACGCGCTTATGCACCTGTTTCTTCCTCTCATGAATTTACCCTCAAAAGTCAGTTACTGAGAATCACCATGAAAGGTGATGAAAAACCAACCAACTACTTGGCACGGGCCCAAGAGTATGCTACTGCTCTAGCCAACATAGGTGAACCAATGAAGGATAAAGACCTAGTCATGTTAACTGTTACAGGGCTCCGTGAAGAATACAATGGCCTCAAGGCTAACTTATTGGCCCGTTCCCTTCATGTTACCTTTAACGAGCTCCATGGGTTACTAAGTGACCATGATTTTATGATCACAAAGATCTTGGCTGCAAATCCGCAGGACCCACATGCTCTTTTTGCGGCTGCCACACCAGCACAGCAGCCCCTTACGGCTGCTGTCACACCCACTCAGCAGCCCAATATTGATACCATACAACAGCAGCTTCATACCCTTCCACTCGTGGCCTCTTAGTTGGGTTATCAACTCAATCCTGCACCTTCATTACAACCACAAGCTTACTTTGGGACTCGGTCATTCAACAACAACCGAGGCAACCGTGGCCCTCGCGGGCCTTCGCGCGGTAACTCTCGTGCTAACCCAAATAACCGCAATCGGGATACTAGTGGCACACGTCAATTTTCTTGGGCTTCAACCCAAAACACTATTTATGGCCGCTGTAACCGCTGTGGCATTTGTCATCTCTCGTCTCAGTGCCCTAATCTGCCCAATCAGTCACGTGAAGCACCATAGGCAAATTATGCTACTTCCTCAGATGCTGGCTCACAATCAGGACTTACTTGGAAGCCCAATACTGGAGCTAATGGACATGCTACCCCAGGCTTATCTGGCATTGACAACCCTGAAGCCTACTTTGGTAATGATTCTTTACTTATTGGTGACGGTAACCCACTACCCATTTTTCACATTGGATCCTCAACCATTTACTCACTTAACAAAACCTTTAAATTATCCAATATACTTCATGTTCCTGAACTAAAACAAAATCTTTTGTATGTTCAAAAATTCTGTGTTGATAATGATGTTTTCTTTCAATTTCACTCATCTTATTTTGTTGTGAAGGACGAGTCTACACGCACTACCCTCCTAACGGGTTGATGCGTGTGAAGTGTTATATATATTAGGTGTATATTTTAAGCCCTTTTAACACTTATTTTTAGCCAAGTTTTAAATTTATAAAACACGATATTTTACTAACACTAAACACACATATGGGTAAGTGCACCCATCGTGAGCGTAGTATAGTGTTGGCAAGATACCGAGGTCGTCCAAGGACACAAGAGCTTTTAGTACCGGTTTATCCTCAACGTCTAATCAAAAATAAAAAGTTTAGAAAAATGTTTTAAACTAAGAAAAATAAAAACTAACTAAAATGTTGAAAAATAAAAATAAAAGAAAAACAGATAGACAAGATGAATCACTTGGTTCCGACTCGTATCTAGTGTAACCTTTGATTATTTCCGCACTTTTGCACTATTTTAAGAGATTATCTTAGTTATTGTAGTAGGCCTCTCTTTTGAAGGTGACGTTACCCTCACCCCAGTAGTTTGAGTCAGCAAGGATACAATCCTAAAAAGGTGGATTATTGGAAGATAATTAATTAAGTTATTAATGCAAATTATGGTTGGCCCCTCTTTTGGAGGTGACGTTACCCTCGACTAAGTAGTCTGAGTCAGCAGGGATACAGTCCTAAATAGCCGGGTTATAGTATTAATAGTAGTTAACTTATGAGGGGATCAAAGAGTTTGGACCCCCGCCATCCAATACCGTTAAGTATTGAAGGAGGTCCTACTAAATTTGACCCAGGTCCATTGCAGGACCTCTAAACGCTGAACAATGGCAAGACCTTTACCAAACCGTTCCCTTAACCCCCGACCAGGTAGCGAACATACCTCCATATAGACCGTGGAGATATGAATGGTGAAAATCTTTTATTTTATATAGACAGTAAAATAATGCCAAGACACCACGGACAAACGATAAGGAAAGATCACCTTCAACATAAGCAACTAGTTATTAAAGTCATTAATACAAAACCAAGTAAAAAGTGCGAAAAGATTAAAAATAAAAAGTATTACACTAGACACTTTGTCTTCACCAAGTGATGTAAAAGACTTAGGCAAACATGGCCTTGATTGTCAAGAACTCTTACGATCAATCTTGGATCCCGAGACGACTCACACACTCTACGATGGACAATGGATGATGGTGGTGGATGATGGTGTTATGGTGGTGGTGGGTGAAGTGTGAGAGAGGTGGTGTGCCAAGGGATGGTTTGAGCTTGAGCCAAGCACTCCTATTTATAGGCTGAATAGAAGCTCGGGCACGGCCCCGTGTCCAGTGGGCACGACCCCGTGTCCACATCCTCTCTTTCTTCATTTAATGCAGCTTTGTCTTATTAGTTGACCACACCCCCGTGTCCGCTGAGCACGACCCCGTGTGCAGAAGAATCTTTGTACTATGAAGATTTGCCTGGATTGTGCGAATCTTATAGTTGACCACGGCCCCGTGTCCGCTGAGCACGGCCCCGTGGTGGGCAATAGAAGCTTCTACAACTTTGTCTTTTCTGCTGACACTTGGGCACGCCCCCGTGCTGGCTGAGCACGGGGCGTGTTCAGTCTTCTGTTATCTTGTTTTGCTTGGGAAGATGCTGTCGTGGGGTCGGGCATGTCACGTCTTGTTCCTTTTCTTGTATTTATGTTAGATTTTGATGTCTTTTTGCTTCTTTTGTTAATTTGAGCTCATTTAATCCTGAAAATACAAAAGGAAGACAAAAACACACTTTTTCAACATTAGTACTAAAAAAGGGTTAGTTTTATGCCACAATTGATGTAATTTATATGTTGCATTTTGCACACATAAAATACCCCCACACTTGAATCTTTGCTTGTCCTCAAGCAAAACTCTCTAATATATTGGCTATTACACTCCCAAATGGAATGGGTAGAGAAGAAGGTTTTCGGGCTTGTCGTAGAGTGTCGGGATTTCCAAGATTCTTTATTTAGTTTTATTTTTATTTATTTACAATCCTATTCGTCATGATTTATCTAAAACTTTTCATAAGATAAATTACTTATTAGGGCATAACATGCCTTAGTAAAATTCTATTTATACACAAGTTCACATACCTCACGGGGATCACTCAACACTCGGCCGAAAATGTATTTTTGTGGATCACTCGAGAGCGGCATGGAACTTACTCCTACCATAAGCTTGCCAAGCAATCAATCCTCCTCCTTTTTAACTTATATACCTTTGTAACTATCAAGAGGACTTTGTTGGTGAAGGGTTAGGCTTGGGTTAAAGGTAGGTGGTTGGGTTAATGGTTAGTAGAAAAAGGGCTAAAAGCGTAACAAGTGTCGGTTTTGGTAGGACTTTCTATTTTTGTAACTTTTATTGTGATGAAGCTTTTATTCAAACAAAGTTATTTTTGATGAACTTGTTTGTTTATTTTCTTTTGCTTCATCATCGACTTTTTTTTTTTTTTTTTGTGAAAGTCATATGAAAAACCGATCTTGTTACTAAAAAAAAAAGGTTAAAAATGAAAAAGGTTTTGGTGGGAAAAAAGGGTGTTTGGTTGGGTTATGAAATGAAAAGGTTTAGGCTCAAAGGGGCTAACTAGGGGGATTTTGGGTAGGTGGTAAAAAAAAGAAAAATAATGGTGTAGAAATAAAAAGGGTTAGTCCTAATGCCTCCATCATTTACTTACTCGGGTTTAAGTTGGTAAGGACCGGGAATGTATCGTCATGGCAAGTTCTAGAGTCGTAAGAACCAAGCGGCTATTCACACAAGAAACGAAAATGAGCATTTAGTCAAATGATTTGTAAGTGTTTGCTCAATAAAGGCTCAAAACTCACTTTTGTGGGAATGAGTTTTTATGTGATCTAGTATATATAATTAAATTTTAACTAAGCTTGTCATGCCTTTTCATAATTTTCTTATGTTGGTTCTTTTTCTCACGACGCTATCGGTTGTAAATTCGTAAAAATATAACCTTTTTGAGAACTTGAATTTCCCGAGTTAAACCTAGACAAGTAAAAAAAATGAAAATTTTTGAAAAAATTTGGGGTGATTAGCGGTTCCAATAGAGTTTTGTGTAAGGCTTGTATTTAGGACTTACACGATTCAAGGTTTTAGCATCCCCCCCACACTTAAGTTACACATTGTCCTCAATGTGTCCCAAAAATAAGTTTTTAGGTTGATTGAATGTGTAAAAAGGTGTAAAAAGCAAAAATTTTGTGTTACTGGTTACCTGGGCACGACCCCGTGTTGAGTGGACACGACCCCGTGCTCAGGTGCCAGTAACGAAAACTTACAGAAGGTGAACACGGGGGCGTGTTGGTTGAACACGACCCCATGTCTATCAAGGTCTGCAGAATCAAAATAAACAGCAGGTTCAGGGGAATGGGCACGGGGGCGTGTCGGCTGGACACGACCCCGTGTGGACAGTCTGCAAAGTTGAAAAACAGGTTTCTTTCGTCGGTTTTCCTGTCCCGGCTTTAGTAGTACTAATGTTTTAGCACTCTAAGCCTCGTATGTACCTGCTTAATCAATAAACACCATACCATACCATAGCAAACATCCTACTTTTACCAAATTCAACATCCAAGTCAAAGTTAAAAGAAAAATAAATGCAGAAAATAAAAGAAGTTAAGGAAAGTAAATTGTTCGACACTTGGCACGCAGGCCATTAATTGTTCAAGAGTGGAAAGGGGTTAACCTGGGGAACCATCAAACAACCGCTTCTTCCTCCGCTCCGCCCGCTTAATCCATGTCCTCATCATCATCATCATCATCATCCCCTCCATGGCGCGCAATGTGGTCTCGAATATATCCAATATCATCTTGGATATCGGACATGTTTCTCTCGATAGCTCCAACCCGGTGGTAGGTGTTGCTCGCCATGTTGTATGTGTTCCTGGTGCACATAAGGTTTTCCTGCAACAAATCATGCAAACTTTGGAAATTAGGAAAACCGCCTCCGGAGGAGGATTGGCCCGGATCACCTTGGGGTTGTTACTGATACTGATGATGTTGTGGAGCTTGCAGGACAAGTGCTTCTTGCGGGTTCCATGCATGACCTTGCATCCTTTGAAAGCTTACCGTCCCGTCTTCCGCCTCATAAATCAGGTTCATTGAGCGGCATATGTGTATATCCACCATACCCGACCATGGGCTTCTCTCAAATGACCTAGGGATGTGGGCGAAGTGCCTGAAGAGACGGTACACCCATCTCCCAAAGAAGATAGGAGTCGGTGCACTAGCAAGACGGTTATGATGCATGTTTCGGAGCATGAGGAACGGAACATCGAGCGGCCTGCGGTTGTGGATGCAGTGGAGGACAACCAAATCTCTTAACCCAACAACGCCACTACTATCATGCCTTTGGCTAAGAGAGTAGCCGAGGAGCCTATGGATGTATCTGTAGAGCGGATCCCTCAGCTTTGTACTCTTAGTGCTGCTCGGATTGTAGTACCCTTCACCAATCTGAGCCCAAATGGCTTGGCGTTCGTTTTCACTATCTCTCTCATTCCTCCAGTATTTTCTTCGTTTCCCGCATCCTCTTCCGCATACAACCCGACAATCGACCCAAATTGTGCCGTAGAGATCGAATACCTCGTTCCGCCACATCTGAATGATACCCCGTCATTGTCGAACGGGTCGCACCTCGAGTTGAATGTGAAGGTGCTATAGAATTCCAAAGTGCATTCGTGTACGGAACGGAGTCGAGTTGTTAGAGCGACTCTGAGTGGTCCCGTGACAATGTTGTTAAAACGGTCGATTTGATTCACCACAGTCAACAATTCCGTGCATGCTTGCCTCGGGTATTCCTCCGGTCTTGTTTGAAGTATCTCGTATCTAGCTCTAGCATCGAGCTCATTGGCGTTAAATCTTGTGTACTTCCTAGCCATCTGAAAGAATACACCAAAAGTTAGCACGAAACAGAAGTATTTTCGGACAAAACTGCAAACAGTGGGCTGGACACGACCCCGTGTTCAGCGGACACGGCCCCGTGTCCAGGCGTCTGTTACTCAAAAAATTCCATTTTTCGACCCGGTTTCGAAAACTTGAAAATTTTTGGTCCAATAGGTGCGGTTTCCCCCGAAAATGAAACCCTAATGCCGTTTTTCCCAAAATAACCCGTTTACCCTATCAATTTAATCCTTTTCGGTTCAAGAACAAGGGTTTGGGGTTTTTGTGAGAAATCGGGTGAATCTATGAACAATACAAGTGTATTTACTTCCCATAACACTAATCTAACTAAATGCAAACAGATCTAAACAAAAATTTGAGGTTTGATCCGGATGAACTTCAAAAACCCTAGATTTTCCCCAAATTTTTGGTGTTTTAACTACATGCAAGTAACTAATCTAACTACTAAAAGTGATAGAATCATACCTTGATGTTGTTAGAGTGATAGGAGACGTCGAAAATTTGCGAAAAATCGCCTGGAACCAGAGCTTTTTCGGGGAAACGGGGCGTGTGGAATGAAGTAACTGTTTTGAAAAAGGGGATATTTCCCGACTGCAGCGCGGACACGGCCCCGTGTCTAGCGGACACGGCCTCGTGCCGATCAAAGTTTTAAATTTTTTTTAAGTGCTCGTGTGAGTGCCCTTGTTTCCCATAAGCTTTGGTTAGAAAACTTACCGCTTTATTTGTCGTCTCAATCGTTCATAACTTACCAGGTATGATGTTGGTTTCATTCTTCCACCGTTTGAAACGAAATCTCTTCCTCTTCATCCTCAATGAATCCTTGATAAAGTTTCAGCCGTTGGCCATTGACTTTGAATGGAGGCCTATTTCGAGATTTAATTTCTACTGCACCGTGTGGAAAAATATGGGTGACGGAAAAAGGTCCTGACCACCTAGACTTTAATTTACCAGGAAACAATCGAAGTCATGAATTAAACAAAAGAACTAGATCTCCTACCCGAAATTCATTAGGTTTAATATGTTTGTCATGTAAAATTTTCATTCTTTCCTTATAAATTTCAGAGTTTTAGTATGCATAATTCCTAAGTTCGTCTAATTCATTTAATTGACAAAATCGATTTTTACCAGCAAATTCTAAATCTAAGTTTACATTTTTGATTGCCCAGTAGGCTTTGTGTGCAATTTCTACTGGCAAGTGACAACTTTTTCCATAGACTAACTTATATGGGGTTGTGCCTATTGTTGTTTTATAAACAGTTCGAAAAGCCCATAAAGCATCATCTAATTTATCCGCCCATTCCTTTTTATTTAATCCTACGGTTTTTTCGAGTATTCGTTTTAAACCTCTATTAGTCACTTCGGCTTGTCCGTTTGATTGAGGGTGATATGCTGTTGAGACCCGGTGATAGACCCCATATCTTGTTAAAAAAATTTCGAGTTGATGGTTGCAAAAATGGGTACCTCTATCACTTATTAAGGCTTTAGGTGTGCCAAAACGAGAGAATAATTTTTTCAGAAATCTTACCATGACTCTTCCATCATTTGTTGGAAGTGCCTCAGCCTCGGCCCATTTAGACAAGTAGTCTACTGCCACAAGTATATATTTGTTTCCTTTCGATGGTTGGAAAGGTCCCATAAAGTCGAGTCCCCACACATCAAAAATTTCACAAACAGGAATGCCATTTTGTGGCATTTCGTTTTTGGAAGAAATATTACTTGTTCTTTGGCAAGCATCACATGTCTTGACAAGACTTTGGGCGTCTTTGTAAATGGTTGGCCAATAAAATCCTGAATCAAATACCTTTCGTGCGGTACTAGCGGCACCATGATGCCCTCCGTATGGACCTTCATGACAATGGCGGAGAATTCTTCGGGCTTCGCTACCATGTACGCATCGTCGGACGAGTTGGTCGGCACACATTTTGAAAAGATATGGATCTTCCAAAAAATAGTGTTTCACATTGGCAAAGAATTTTTTTCTTTGATGATGTGGCCACCCTTTTGCGACTATACCTCTAGCTAAGTAGTTAGCATAGTCGGCGTACCATGGTTCTTCCTTGTATTCCACCATTTCCAGGGACTCAGTTGTAAATTTTTCGTTGATTTGTTCGTCCCTGGTCGCTTCTAAAGCTGGGTCTTCTAACCGCGAAAGATGATCTGCTGCAGTGTTTTCTGCTCCTCTTTTGTCTCTGATTTCAATGTCGAATTCTTGGAGGAGTAGAATCCACCGAATCAAACGTGGTTTTGCGTCCTGCTTTTTGAAGAGATATCGAATGGCTGCATGATCTGTATAGACTATAGTTTAAGAAAGAACAAGATAAGAACGAAATTTATCAAAAGCAAATACCACAGCTAGCAATTCCTTTTCAGTTGTTGTGTAATTTTCTTGTGCATCATTTAATGTTTTACTAGCATAAAAAATTGGGTGGAAGTGCTTTTCTTTTCTTTATCCCAAGACAGCTCCAACTGCAAAGTCACTCGCATCACACATGATTTCGAAAGGAAATTTCCAATCAGGCGCTATCATGATAGGTGCATTGACTAACATTTCCTTTAGGGTTAGAAATGCCTGATTGCAATCCTTGTCAAAGATGAAAGAGGCATCTTTTTCAAGTAATTTTGTTAGAGGCCTTGAGATTTTAGAAAAGTCTTTGATAAACCGCCTATAAAATCCGGCATGCCCTAGGAAACTTCTGATAGCTCTTACGGAGGATGGAGGTGGTAATCTAGAAATGGTATCTATTTTGGCTCGATCTACCTCCATTCCTTCGCTTGAGATCTTGTGACCGAGTACTATTCCCTCTGTTACCATGAAATGGCATTTTTCCCAATTAAGGGCGAGGTTAGTTTCCTCACATCGGGATAGCATTCGTTCAATGTTATCGAGGCATTGGTCGTATGAATCCCCAAAGATAGAAAAGTCGTCCATGAAGACTTCCATTGTCTTTTCTATCATATCATGGAAAATGGCTACCATGCAACGTTGGAATGTTGCGGGGGCATTACATAGACCAAACAGCATGCGTCGATAAGCAAAAGTTCCATAGGGACATGTGAAAGTTGTCTTTTCTTGGTCTTCGGGTGCTATCGGGATTTGAAAGTAACCTGAAAAACCATCCAAGAAACAGTAAAATTTATGACCGGATAATCTTTCTAACATTTGATCAATGAAGGGTAAAGGAAAGTGATCTTTTCTTGTTACTTCATTTAATCGTCTATAATCTATACAAACTCTCCATCCTGTGACGGTTCTCGTTGGTATTAATTCATTCTTTTCGTTAGTTATTACCGTCATACCTCCTTTCTTTGGAACTACTTGGACGGGACTCACCCAAGGACTATCGGAGATAGGGTAGATAAGTCCGGCGTCAAGTAATTTGATGACCTCGTTTTTAACCACTTCTTGAACATTTGGATTTACTCGACGTTGTGGTTGTATTACCGATTTGTAGTCATCATTCATCAAAATTTTATGTGTGCACATGGAAGGACTAATTCCTTTTATGTCTACAAGTTTCCAAGCTATTGCGTTTTTGTGTTTTTTTAAAAGACTGATTAATTTTTTCTTTTTCTAAGCTATCTAATTTAGACGAAATAATTACAGGTAAATTACCATCTTTGTCTAGAAAAGCATATTCCAAACCTTTTGGAAGTTCTTTGAGCTCAAATGGTGGGTCTTTAGGAGACTCCTTATTTGGTTGATCATTTCGATCAAGAACTTTAAAAGTTTGTTCTATGGCGACCTCTTCTTCAACAAAGTGGTCAATCTCTTCACTTGTATCGGGTGGTTCATCTTCATCTTCAATTAGGGGGTCATTATTGCCGAAAGGATATTTCATTGACCACTCGAGATCGACACTTCTTTTAAATTCCCCTAATTGAAGAGGTAGATTGTTGAACTTCCGGTGTTTCAAAGCTTCGTGAGTTTTTACAAATGGTCGTCCCAACATTAGAGGAGCGTCATCGAGGATGACAAAGTCGGTCGGTATTACCATTTGATTTGTTTGAACCAATACATCCTCAACTATACCGATTGATTTTATTACTTTCCGATTGGATAGAAAAATGGGTATTTGAAGTGGAGAAAAATCACTAATACTTAATTTTTCGAAAATGTAGTTAGGCATTATGTTAACACAAAGATCTTTATCGATTGTGACATTACTAATAAATGAATTTTGAAAGAATCATGGAACCGGTGTAATGTTAATTTCAAATGGGTCTTCTTTTATTAGCGAGGTTTGATCATTAGTTAACTTAACACTTACCGTTTCGTCAATTTTAGTGTTAGTGTTTAACTCTTTTAAAAACTTAGCATGAGTGGGTACTAAACAATGATTTTCAAAAGAAGGTGACAAGAGATTAATTTCTTCAAAATTAGACTCTTCTTGAATTTTAACGTTGTCGGACTCACCTCTTTCGTTGTTCAACTCATGTGTCGGTTTTTCACTTATTTGTTCTTCCATTTTTACATTTTCAGTTATCTCTTCCTTTTTTTAATTCTTCTCTTGCGCGGGACTCCTCTTCCCTTGCGCGAGATTCTTTTATACATCGATCGATAACTCTAATGTGTTCTAATATCCTATCGGTCACTTCCGTTATAGAGAAAGAATCGGGATTTTCTAAGCTTGAATCCGGTTGTTCGACCCTTTGTTCCTCATAATACCCATATGAAGTAGATGGTTCGCACCATTGTTCTTCATTGTAGGCATATGATGGATAAGGTTCGTAATTTTGTTCTTTATAATACTCATATGAGGTGGGTTGTTCACACCATGGTTCCTCATAATAAGTATACGAAGGTGGTGGCTCATATCTTGGTTCCTCAAAGTATGAGTATGAAGGCTCATATCTTGGTTCATCAAAATATGAGTATGAGGGAGGAGGTTCATACCTTTGGTCTTCATAGGATGTGTATGAAGTCGATGGCTCGTACATGGGCTCCTCATAGTAGGTGTATGAATTAGATGGTTGATATGAGTGATTATTTTGAACCGAGTGTGTGTTACGACAATTAGTGCAATAATTACCCCTATAACCATCCTCCTCATAGGTGTAGTTGTAACCTTCTGAGTATTGATCCATAAGAATCACTCAGTAGACCACAACCGAGTCTCGAGATCAGAAAACAAAAATAAAAACGGAAACAGAGGCTGGACACGGCCCCGTGTTCAGAATCTGTATCTGGGCGTTTTAATTAAATTTACTGATCTAGTTGAGCACGGGGTGTGTTCAGTGAGCACGGCCCGTGTTCAAGCTACTGTTACTGGGTGTTTTTATGAAAATGTGCAGCACGGCCCCGTGTTCAGTGAACACGGCCTCGTGTACAGGTTAATGTAAATGCAAAACTAAACTAAAATGTAGAAAAATGCGTGCGTTTTAAAAAAGTTTTGAAAAACTGATTAGGCCGTCGATTTTAAGCTTTCTTAAAATCCTTGTGTCCCCGGCAACGGCGCCAAAAACTTGATGCGTGTGAAGTGTTATATATATTAGGTGTATATTTTAAGCCCTTTTAACACTTATTTTTAGCCAAGTTTTAAATTTATAAAACACGATATTTTACTAACACTAAACACACATATGGGTAAGTGCACCCATTGTGAGCGTAGTATAGTGTTGGCAAGATACCGAGGTCGTCCAAGGACACAAGAGCTTTTAGTACCGGTTTATCCTCAACGTCTAATCAAAAATAAAAAGTTTAGAAAAATGTTTTAAACTAAGAAAAATAAAAACTAACTAAAATGCTGAAAAATAAAAATAAAAGAAAAACAGATAGACAAGATGAATCACTTGGTTCCGACTCGTATCTAGTGTAACCTTTGATTATTTCCGCACTTTTGCACTATTTTAAGAGATTATCTTAGTTATTGTAGTAGGCCCCTCTTTTGAAGGTGACGTTACCCTCACCCCAGTAGTTTGAGTCAGCAAGGATACAATCCTAAAAGGGTGGATTATTGGAAGATAATTAATTAAGTTATTAATGCAAATTATGGTAGGCCCCTCTTTTGGAGGTGACGTTCCAAGCCGTCAGTGCTCTCCAGCTGGCTTTCTTCTAATTGGCTTTTACATTTTGTTACCTGAAACGCATTTAAAACATTTTGTCAGTGGGAAATACTGGTGAGTGAATCCCAGTTTAATCAAGAAGAGTTTTATCCTTTAACAGTATTGAGAGCTATCACATTGTTTATTTCTAGACCATTACTCATTCAGTATTGTCAATGCTGACTGCTGGGTCATATTACACATTGGCGAACTCTTTGTCCAATGGTAACGTGTTCCACATTTTGTATACAAAACCCCAACATACTGGCGGTAATTGAAGAACTACAAAGACTCAATCACTGCTTAATCACATTGTAAAACATTTAAGGTTTTGTAAAAACGATTTACAAAAAGGAGATTACTCACATTGCTGTCTTACGTTTTCTGTAAGGGTTTCCTGGTGATTATCTATAATTTACACAAATGCACATATGTTAGTAAAATAACCCATTATTTACATTACTAATACCCTCCCCGAGACGGCATTCCAACGACTACGTCGGGCAGAACCTCGACAGCCGTTATGGAACCCTGGATCAATCGGGCAGCGTATCTAATACGTAACCGGGGTTATAAAACTTACATCGGGGCATAACTTCGTTAATTAGGGGGTATTATGCCCGAAATTTATGCCTACTATAAGAAATTTGAGAGAGAAAGTCGAGAAATGAACGAACTGACTAAAGGCACGATGCCCTCCTTATATAGGGCCTGATTTTGGTTTCCTCGCGGCCCGCGTAAGGTGAGACCTCGGGCTACGCGGCCCGTGTAGTAGACTAGGTAGGCCCTAGCCTGGCCCAGTCAGCGCACTAGCTCCGCCACGATCGTGACACGTGGCAGCACCGGGGGTCGCCTGATATCGTAGCTGTCGCGGCCTGCGTAAGTAGTAGCCAAAGGCTACGCGGCCCGCGAGCGCCCGTAAAATTTTGTTTTTAATTAATTTTTAATGTTATATCGTATTTTGGGCTCGGTTTTCACATACGGGGTGTATTTTAAGACATATGGGAATATTTTAATATATATATATATTAGGGTGTCAGGAAAATTCAGGAGGGTTGTTATATCCTCCCCACCTTGTTTTAGAGCTCATCCTCGAGATCTACTGGAACAAGTGTGGATATTTCCTTCGCATTTCTGATTCAAGCTCCCATGTGTATTCTGGTCCTCTTTTGGAGTCCCACTTCACTTTGACCAGAACTAATCTCTTATGCTTGAGGTTCTTGACTTTCCTATCTTCAATTTGTAGAGGCCTCTATATAAATTTTAACTGCTCATTTGCCTCTATATCCTTAAGAGGTACTACGAGTGATTCATCAGCTAATAATTTCTTGAGATTACATACATGAAATACATCATGTATTCCGGCCGTTTCCTCTGGCAGTTGTAGCTGATAGGCTACAGGTCTTATTCTTCTAATAATCTCAAAAGGTCCAACATACCTGGGGCTTAGCTTTCCCTTTTTGATGAATCTTACCACTCCTTTCCAAGGAGAGACTTTCAATAACACCTTATCTCCTACTTGAAATTCCAATGGTTTTCGTCTGTTATCAGCATAACTCTTTTGTCGATCACGTGCTGCTTTCAGTCGTTCCTTCACTTGAATGATCCTGTCTGTTGTTTCTTGTACTATCTCAGGTCCATATAGTTGCTTTTCTCCAATTTCTGCCCAACAGACTGGCGTTCGGCATTTTCGTCCATAAAGCGCTTCGAATGGTGCAACATTGATACTTGTATGATAACTGTTATTATAAGAAAATTCTATCAATGGTAAATGATCATCCCAATTACCTCCGAAATCAATTACACAAGCTCTAAGCATGTCTTCCATTGTCTGAATTGTCCTTTCGCTTTGTCCGTCTGTTTGAGGATGATAAGCGGTGCTTAGATTCAACTTGTTTCCCATGGCTTTTTGGAAACTGGTCCAAAAATGAGAGGTAAAATGACTATCTCTGTCAGAAACAATTGATAGAGGGATTCCATGTAATGAAACTATTTCATTTACATATAATTTAGCTAACTGTTCCATACTGAAAGTTTCTTTCATTGGTAGGAAATGAGCTGACTTGGTTAGCCTGTCTACAGTCACACAGATTGTATCATTACCTTTTCTTGTTTTGGGTAATTTAGTAACAAAATCCATTGTTATCAATTCCCATTTCCATACAGACATTTCTAATTGTTGCAATAAACCTGAGGGTTTCTGATGTTCAACTTTAACTTGTGAACATGTTAAACACTTTGCAGCATATGCTGCTGTATCCTTTTTCATTCCTATCCACCAGAAATTCTTCCTTAAGTCCTGATACATCTTATCACTTCCAGGATGCATCGTATATTTAGACTTATGGGTTTCTTCTAATATACAGTGACGTAGGTTTCCTAATTTAGGTATCCACATTCTTTTCTTATGAAATCTCTAAATTCCATCTTTTTTCTGGTTCTAATTCTTTAATCATTCCTTTTAACTTTTCTGTATCATCCTTGTTTACTGATTCTTGTGCTTTTCTAATTTGATCATTTAAATCTACTTGTAGATTTAACTTAAGAGAACGTACCCTTTTTGGCTTTTCATGATAATTTCGACTTAAAGCATCAGCTACTACATTTGCTTTTCCTGCATGATACTGGATATTACAATCATAATCACTAAGTATCTCCATCCAGCATCTTTGTCTCATATTCAACTTCTTTTGCCCAAAAACATACCTTAAACTCTTATGGTCGGTGAATATGGTAAACTTACTACCGTATAGGTAACGTCTCCAAATTTTAAGGGCAAAAATTATGGCTCCTAACTCTAGATCATGGGTCGAATAATTCTCTTCATGATTCTTAAGTTGTCTAGAGACGTAAGCTATGACCTTTTGACGTTGCACTAACACACATCCATAACCTAATTTAGAAGCATCACAATAGATTACAAAATCTCCAGTTCCTCCTGGTAACGCTAGTATGGGTGCATGGGTCAATCTTTGCCTAAGGATTCTAAAGGCTTCTTCTTGTTTTGGTCCCCATTCAAACTTAACGGATTTACAGGCTAACTTAGTTAAGGGAATGACTATTCTAGAAAAATCTCAAATAAATCTACTATAATAACCGGCCAATCCTAAGAAACTTCTAACCACGGTTCGTGACTCAGGGGTTTTCCACTTGGTAATCGCCTCGATCTTGGTGGGATCTACATGAATTCCTTCATGATTAACTAGGTGTCCGAGAAACTGTACCTGTTCTAACCAAAACTCACACTTCGAAAACTTAGCATAAATCTTTTCTTTCCTCAATAAACTTAGAAGTGCGTGCAGATGCTCTGCATGTTCTTCTTTGCTTTTAGAATAAATAAGAATATCATCTATAAAGACAATTATGAATTTATCCAAATATGGCTTACATATTCGGTTCATCATGTCCATAAATGCAGCTGGGGTATTGGTTAAACCAAAGGGCATGGCAGTAAATTCATAATGGCCATACCTTGTTCTGAAAGCGGTCTTAGGAATGTCCTCTTCCTTTACCTTTAATTGATGATATCCTGACCTTAAATCGATTTTATAGAAAAATCATGCTCCTTGCAATTGATCGAACAGATCATCGATTCTTGGTAATGGATACCGATTCTTAATCGTGACTTTGTTCAATTCACGGTAGTCAATGCACATACGCATTGATCCGTCCTTCTTTTTAACGAATAAAATCGGTGATCCCCATGGTGATGAGCTTGGCTGAATAAATCCTTTCTCCAACAATTAATCTAATTGTTTCTTTAGTTCCTGCATTTCTGCGGGTGCCAATCGGTAAGGTGCTTTGGCAATTGGTGCGGTTCCTGGTATCAAATGGATTCTGAATTCAACTTCTTTATCTGGAGGTTGCCCTGGTAGCTCTTCTGGAAATACATCTGAAAACTGAGATACTACTGGAATATCCTTTAATTCTTTTCCTTTAGTGTTAGTGATTATAGAAATCAAATACACCAATGATCCTTTTCTTATATAACTTGTTGTTTTCATCACATAGATGAATTTAGTGGATCTAGAGGTTTTATTTCCTTTAATTGTGATCTTTTCACCCCTTGGTGAATTTACTTGGATTGACTTTTGATCTCATAAAATACTGGCTTTATTGGCTATTAACCAATCCATTCCTAACACAACATCAAATCCTGCCAGATTCATGGGGTAAAGGTTTGCAATAAATTTCTGATTTAGAATTTCTATTCTTGCTCTCTGCAAGATTTCAGAAATCTTAGTGGTTTCCCCATTTGCTGTCTCTACTAGACATTCTTCTGGAAGTTTAGTTAATGATTGATTAAGGAGTTTGCAAAATGAAGTATTAATAAAACTTTGGTTTGCACCAGAGTCAAATAATACTTTAGCAAAAACATCATTAACTAAAAACGTACCGGTGATCACATCCGGGATGATCTTTCCTTCTTCTTCAGTAAGAACAAATGCTCTAGCATTTTTAGTATTCTTGGTGTTCGTAGCTGGAGCTAGCTTTGGACAGTTAGGCTTGATACGACCTTGTTCTCCGCAGTTGTAGCATATCTTGTTGTTAGGCTTTTTCCTGCAGTCTTCCTCCTTGTGTCCCGATATTTTGCAGAAGTTACAGTATATGGAGCATCTCCCTGAATGCTTCCTTTTTTCAATACTTACAGTAGGGGGCAGAGGTAGAACCTACATTTCTCCCACGGTTAGAATTTCCAGAACGGAATTCTTGGGTAAGCTTCTGGGTTAGGTTCCTCCTTTGTTCCTCTTCTCGTGTACGGACTAATTCATCTGTCAAGGTGTTGGCTAGTTCTACAGCTTCTTCTATGGTTTGAGGTCTAGCTGCCTTGACTACATGTTTAATCTCCCCAATTAAACCCCAGATGTAACGGGAGATTAATACTGGTTCAGGTGAAGCAAGGGTTGGTACTATTCGGGCATATTCAAAGAATAATGTAGTATAACCCTTACTATCTATTCCAGTCATCCTAAGATTTAGGAATTTATTTGCTATCTGTTCTTTTTCATTGGGAGGGCAGAATTTCCTTTCTACCATGTTTTTAAACTTCTCCCATTCCCTATTGTAAGTTCTATCACTTCCCCTAGACTGAAGGATAGTGTTCCACCATTCTAGTGCTGAATTCTTAAACAGATTGGAAGCAAACATTATCTTATCCTCTTCCGCACATTTACTTATTCTTAAGACTGCCTCAGTCTTTTCTATCCAGCGTAGAGATGCAACGGCCCCTTCATTGCCCGAGAATTCCATTGGTTTATAAGACCATAATTCTTTATAAGAACAACCGTAAGACAAGGTTCTTCTTCTTTTGGGAATGGGCAGTTGAAGTACGGGTCCATTGTTCACGCTGTGTTCAGGTTCAGAGGGTCGCTTGCTATCATGTTTACTTTTATTTTCCGCTTCCTTAACAGTTTGAATAATAAATGGCATCGCATCTATTATCCCCTGTGCCACTATGTGTTGCATGGCACTGTTATCCACTTGGTTTCCATTATTGTTGTTGTTCGGGTTTTCATTATCCAGGTTAATGTTACTCTGGAGATCATTATTCTGGTTTTCCTGGTTTACTTCGTCGTCCATCTGAATTTTAAACATTTGCCAATTATTAATATCACCAAATAATTAATAATTTAGGCAACAATCACACAACACACATATTGGTCAAAAGCGTCGAGCATTGTGACTTTACTCTTTCTTATATAGTATGCGTCTAATACACACTAAAGCTGGAATTAAAATTACAACACTACTGTGCATCGTTAACCACGAAGTGGTCTATACTACAACATATATTATTATTATTACACACACACACACACATACACACACATATATATATATATATATATATCATACAAACATATTATATATTATTATTATTATTATTATTATAACCAACTCCACCATCACTTTCACTGATCTGGATTCATACAGTAATCCATATTGCGTTCGTCGTACTTCCAGATGAGTCGCTCTCCTACCTGCCTCATCCTCTCACTACTCTCTAAAATCTCTTCTCCGAAAGTTCGGAGCTCATGCACATTTTCTGCACTCATTGGGGGTGCAGGTGCTGGTACTGGGTCTGGGTACTGGGGCATGGGATTCTCCTGAGGGTACGAATTCTCTAAGATCTCCCTAATGTATTCATCGTTATCGTAGTAGGGATCTAGAGGGTTCAGCCCTGGATAGGCTGCAAGATTTGGCATGGGTTCGTCGTTTAGGTGGTAGCGTGGCACATAATCCCTATGATCATCGAACCATGGATCATAATCTAGGTCTAAGGGATTAGGGGCTGGTATCCTAGGTATCTCCTCATGGTTGAAATGATGCATTTGGACTTGGTTTTCGGGGTTGTTTTCTTTCTCCATCGGCTGAGTGGGAAACAAAGGTAAGGGTTGTGGGGCTACTAGTTGCTCCAGGTTTGGGTCGGCAGCAGCTGTTGCTAGGATATGAAAATTGGCTAAGCTCCTATTAAGCATATCCTGTGTATGGGCATCTGACTCTCGCTTAGCGGCTGCTAGAACTCTTTGCTGTTGCAACTTTCGCATTGTCTTCCTACGCTCGAATGCTCCCTTACTGAACCATCCTCTCTTTTTCTGAGGGAATGGCTCTTCAGACTGAGCCTTAAAGACAAACATCCCTTCTTCCTGATCAGCTGAATACCCAGAGAGGGCAGGCTGGGAAGAAGTACCTTCACTCCTAGGTGAATCGGACAACTGACGATAAACGTCCGAGGGTCCTTGATCACTCATAGTGTAAACTAACAAATAGTCAAATAACACATAACAATAAAATACAATTATGCACGCATTTTCCATAATTAATTTCCTAGCAATTTAAATAGTATATTGGTGTCAGCAGAACACTTCTGTGGCTGAATCAGTGGCTTAGCTCTAATACCACCTTCTGTCGCAACCCCCGCCCCCTATCTGTCCCGAGAACGGGCGACCGCGAGACCAGCTTTGGTGGTATCATTTGTTTATCAATTTGGCAGCAGAAATTTCATCAGGACCGTAGCTAGGAAATATTTTATAAGAGTAAAACCATCATATTTTATATTAATAACCACATGGGTAAAACCCAAGTTTCTTATTACAACATGTTTATTGGGATAAACCCTATTTTATTGAAGTTAAAACATCGTCTTTTAGGTAACTTTTATAGCCACGTTTTTCCAAGCCGTCAGTGCTCTCCAGCTGGCTTTCTTCTAATTGGCTTTTACATTTTGTTACCTGAAATGCGTTTAAAACATTTTGTCAGTGGGAAATACTGATGAGTGAATCCCAGTTTAATCAAGAAGAGTTTTATCCTTTAACAGTATTGAGAGCTATCACATTGTTTATTTCTACACAATTACTCATTCAGTATTGTCAATCCTAACTGGTGGGTCATATTACATATTGGCTAACTCTTTGCCCAATGGTAACGTGTTGCACATTTTGTATACAAAACCCCAACATACCGGCAGTAATTGAAGAACTACAAAGACTCAATCACTGCTTAATCACATTGTAAAAGATTTAAGGTTTTGTAAAAACGATTTACAAAAAGGAGATTACTCACATTGTTGTCTTAGGTTTTCTGTAAGGGTTTCCTGGTGATTATCTATAATTTATACAAATGCACATATGTTAGTAAAATAACCCATTATTTACATTAGTAATACCCTCCCCAAGACGACATTCCAACGACTACGTCGGGCAGAACCTCGACAGCCGTTACGGAACCCTGGATCAATCGGGCAGCGTATCTAATACGTAACCGGGGTTATAATACTTACATCGGGGCATAACTTCACTAATTAGGGGGGGGGGGTATTATGCCCGGAATTTATGCCTACTATAAGAAATTTGAGAGAGAAAGTCGAGAAATGAACGAACTGACTGAAGGCCCGATGCCCTCCTTACATAGGGCCTGATTTTGGTTTCCTCGTAGCCCGCGTAAGGTGAGACCTCGGGCTACGCGGCCCGCGTAGTAGACTGGGTAGGCCCTAGCCTAGCCCATTCAGCGCACTAGCTCCGCCATGATCGTGACACGTGCCAGCACCTGGGGTCGCCTGATCTCGTAGCTATCGCGGCCCCCGTAAGTAGTAGCCAAAGGCTACGCGGCCCGCGAGCGCCCATAAAATTTTGTTTTTAATTAATTTTTAATGTTATATCGTATTTTGGGCTCGGTTTTCACATACGGGGTGTATTTTAAGACATATGGGAATATTTTAATATATATTTGGGTGTTAGGAAAATTCAGGAGGGTAGTTATATTACGTCCTTTTGCACTAGTTTTGGTATCATTCATCGACGCTCTTGCCCTCACACAAGTGATCAAAATGGGACTGTCGAGCATCGTCATCGCCATGTTGTGGAAACTGGACTTTCTCTTCTTGCACAGTCCAGTCTTCTCCAACGTTTCTGGCAACTTGCCTTTGAAACAACTGTTTACTTAATCAACCGTCTTCCCTCTCGTGTCTCCTCCAACAAATCTCCGTATGAACATGTTTTTAAACGGAAACCTAATTACTCCTTTCTTCGTGTTTTCGGATGCCAATGTTTTCCTTATCTCCGTCCGTACAATCATCATAAGATTGAATTTCGATCCACCCAGTGTGTCTTTCTTGGCTATAGCCCTGTTTACCATGGCTACCGATGCTTTGACCCATCCACCGAACGAATCTATATTGCCCGACATGTTCGCTTCAATGAACACATCTTTCCATACCATATACCTATACCTACACAATCCTCACCACAGCCCGAACCATCGCATGTATCCATCTTTCCTGAACCGCCACCCGGTTTTCCAACCGAACCCATCCCACCCCCACCCCCACCACCCTCCACGAATCCACTACCAATCGCCTCCATCTCACCTGAAACTGCAACCATTTCACCACCCACTAACCCGTTTCCCGGACCCTCAATAGAACCCACCATGCACACGGCCCAATCAACCCCAACCCCTAGACCTCGGCCTCCCAACCTACGTCCCCATCCCAAGCCACCCACTCGCTATGATCCCGCTGCCTACACTGCCACCACCACCCCCACCTTACCCATTGAGCCTACCTATTTTACCATTGCTAATAAGTCTATAGAATGGCGCCAAGCTATGGCTGACGAGTTGGATGCGCTACATAGGAATGGGACATGGACATTAGTTCCTCCTGCCCCTCATACTAATATTGTTGATTGTAAATGGGTTTACATGTTGAAAACGAATCCAAATGGAAAGATTAGCAGGTACAAGACTGTAACACCCTTACTATTTTTAGGCGGATTTCGTATAGAATTACGAACATAATCATGTAATTATAATTACAAGTACATTGGAAAATACTAATTTATTAAAACTTTTACAATTTCCAAGTACACCACCTAATGTGACTAAATTCGTCGCTTAAAAATAACGATTAACAAAGTGCGGAAGCTTGTAACTTTTTCGTGTTCGGTTCTTCGTTGAGCTTGATCGTCCTCCGGTATTGTATGTTATACCTACAATTCATAAAACATGAATTGAATTAGTCACACGTAGTTTAGAACGTGTTTAAACGAGTTCGCGAGGCAAAAGAATTGAAAAAAAAACAAATTTTCAAAAACTGACTCCGTCATGCCACGCGAAAGAACCAACATGCTCCCTCACGTGGCGCGAGGGAGACCATTTTCCAGCAGGTTCGTATCCGGGACCTGCATATTCCCAGCACATCCAGTTTTTAAGGAAACGGCCATAACTTCTTCGTTATTGATCCGTTTTACCCGATTCTTTTTCCTACGCGTCCGTAATTTAATTCTCCATCTTATGATGTTAAAATCCAACATCCAACATAATAAATTTTGAGACTTCTAAGCCTTTGACTCATTACCTTTTTATCGAATTTTAACCCGTTTATGCATTTTATCAAACAAACATATTTGTTTGATCCTTATTTCACATGCACCTCTTCAAATTAATGTTATCTACCATGATAGGTTCTAATCACAGGTTTCTTACACAAATTAAACCCGTTTTCGCCCGTATGCTTATTTTGACCCGTTAAGGGTAATTAAGCCTATTTTAAGCATGAATCTCTTTCACTCACATCAAGCATTATACTACCACATTTCTTGTCAAATAATCTTTCTTCACAACTATATTTGGGTTGTATTAAGTGTGGAAATTCCTAAACTCCGAGTTTTACCCCTCGAATCATTATTTTACGGCAAAGACTATTATAGATTCAAATGACTAAGGATTCACATCTTTCGCTTTTGTATACTCATTCTAAGTGTTTAATTATGCATACTACTCTTTTTCGAACAACCTTTATGGGTCGTTCGCTCGATTTGGATTACAAGGGTATTTTGGTCCATTTAGTCCTTTCATTAATATAAAGGACTTTTAAAAAACATTATCGACCCAAAAGCCCTGTGTTAAACTATGCATTTGATTCAAAAAGTCATTATGTTTTCAAAACACAACGATTATCATACGAATCATTCGGTTTGCTTATTAAGGTAACCAAATGTCTATATGACAGCATTTAACTATCATGGAGCCTCTAGTTCGTATTGAGTGGTTAATCTATATTATACATACCTGGCTCGGATCAATATATATATTGACCCGTTTCGATACCTTGCCTTAGTAACCGCTAAGTAATAGCGATGTAAGTATCCATTTGATATTTATTCATGAGATCATACAACTTGACAAACCATTAGTCGATATTGTCAAAGGGTGATATTTTCACCCTTTTGACCCGTTTGTTTTAATTGACCGATTATATTGGCGAGATGAAGCTTATTGCCATCTCGCCCACATGACTCTCTCCAGTTTACATCGTGCGGTCATTTCAATTATAAATCACTTCTTAACGCTTTTGGCCTATCAAGGCTTTCGAAATAAAGTATCTTTCAAAACCAACAATTATTGTCAACGAGTGAGCAAATTACAATTGTACCCTTATTGGTTATTATGATTTACCTTATATGGTAACCCTTAAAAGTACATGTTTCATTCGTCATAATATGATCGAATTACCGATTTAACTCATTTTTAGCCATCACTATGGTTTCTTATCATATTTGATTATCTTGTTCCGAACGACTACACGCCGGAACACCATATCTCAATTGGGTATTTGTCTTATTCATAATTAATACAACAAAGAATATTCCAACATATATGACTAGTGTAAGCTACACTTACCTTGCATCTGAATTATGCTTTTCCTCCATTCTTGATTTGTTTGACCCGCTTCCTTTCCCAAGCCTCCACCTAGCTCGTTAGGCGTCAAACTATTTTCAATCATTTACAAGGCGGTTAAATTAGTCATAAAAATCACGACTATTCTACCTCACTTATTTTCTTTGCCGAAGCTACTATTCGACTTCATGATTAGTTAACTTAGCTTATCTAAAGTTAACTACTTTTTTATCACATGGGTTACAACATTAAGTCTAAATCAACATAATATTTAGAACCCTTATCACTTCATATTACGCGTCATTTCCATATCATTCAAATACACATTTTCACTCTAATTTCAACACTTTAGTTCTTATTTAGGCATTTTAACAAACACCTAATGTGCATAATTTTTTACACATTTACAACTAGTTCATAACTAGTTATTTCTACTAAACCTAAACATAATTTCAATTCCATTATGTTTAGCATGCATACTATTCTCGGATTCATCTCTTGGAAATCAGTTAATCACCATTTTAATAGTCATAATTCTAGGGTTCACCTTATTTCTACAAAAACCCATTTAACACATAAATGGATAATCATGAAATTCACAATTATGAACCTCAATTCAACAAGTAAATGGCTAGGGTTTACTCCTAGACATAAAAATCATTCCTAATTTCATCCTTGGATCATAATCCATCAATTTATTTGCAAGTAACCTACTTGTCTCAAATTTCAACTTCAACCAATCTAGGTTTTGTGACATACCTTGTGATCCCCATGACTTGGTGATCGTTTTTATGTGTTCATGCATCGATTTAGGGCCTGAATTGAGCTCCAGTTTTGTAGATTCTTGAAGAACTAGGGTTTGCTCCATGGGAGCTCCCTCCTGGTCGATCTCCACACACACCTATGTGTGTGTTTTCATTTTTTTTTTATAAATGTTATAGTTAAAACATTTTCCAATTTAACCACCTTTAGCCCCTCATGTTTTGGTTTGTTATTAAGTAGGATATAACCTACTTATTTCTAGTAACATTCCCTCTTATTAACTAGGTTAATTATTCCTAGTTAACTTAATGGGTTCGGGAAGTCATAACCCGTTTTATTTTAGTCCCGTTAACTCGGGCCTTTTACATACTTTGTTTTTCTCAAAGTATTTATCCTCCTTTTAATTAATATCAAGTTTATTTATTTAAATCCTAATTTTTACCGGGTTAATTTTTACCACTAACGGTATTTTACTCATTTTCACTATTAACGTGGTTTGATTTCCAAACCCGTTTTTGGGGTGTTACAAAGGCACGACTTGTGGCAAAAGGATTTCACTAGCAACATGGGGTTGATTATCATGAGACTTTCAGCCCAGTAATCAAACCTGCTACTATTAGGACTATCGTATCACTTGTTGTCACAAATAAGTGGTCTTTTAGACAATTAGATGTCTAAAATGCCTTTCTGCATGGTGATCTTCAAGAGACAGTTTATATGCGACAACCCCTGGCTTTGTTGATCAAACCAGGCCAGATCATGTGTGCTTATTACACAAGTCCTTATATGGGCTCAAGCAAGCCCCCCGTGCCTGGTTTACAAAATTGTAAATGGCTCTTCTTCAGTTGGGCTTTCACGGGTCCAAAACTGACCCGTCCTTATTCATTCTCAATTTAAGTGGCAAGCTTGTCTATCTTCTTGTGTATGTAGATGACATTATCATTACAGGTAATCATTCTGGGGCTGTTAATGATGTTATTAAAGATCTCAGCTCTATGTTTGCACTCAAAGATTTGGGTCAGTTACATTATTTCTTGGGCATTGAAGTGGTGCATAATGGTTCTGATCTGGTTCTGTCTCAACGCAAATA
Source organism: Helianthus tuberosus (assembly GCA_030545235.1). Taxonomy (NCBI): domain Eukaryota; kingdom Viridiplantae; phylum Streptophyta; class Magnoliopsida; order Asterales; family Asteraceae; genus Helianthus; species Helianthus tuberosus. The sequence goes on along the minus strand of CM060357.1, from coordinate 21,974,438 downwards.
TATTCTTGATATTCTTCACCGAGCAGGTCTTGCTGACTACAAACCCGTATCATCCCCTATGAGTACCTGTCTTCTTACCTGATGATAGTCCTTTACTTGATGATCCTTCCAGATACAGGCAGACGGTAGGTGCTCTTCAATATGCTACCTTAACTCAACCGGACATTGCCTTTGCAGTTAATAAGGTGTGCCAATTTATGCATGCTCCTACTGAGAATCATTGGGGTGGTGTGAAGCGCATATTGTGTTAGCTGAAGGGTACGACTCATCTTAGCCTACTATTTCGTCACAACACAGAGTCCAGGCTACAAGCCTTTTCTGACTCCCATTGGGCTACTAATCTTTGGGCATTCTCGGATTCTGACTGGGCTGGTGGCCCTCTTGATCGTCGATCCATGGAGGGATATGCTATCTATCTAGGTTCCAACCTTATTTCTTGGTCTGCTCGCAAACAACGTACTATCTCTCGATCTTCAACAGAATCCGAGTATAAGGCTATTACTGATACTGTTGCAGAACAGATATGGTTAAAATCTCTCCTTCATGAACTCGGTCTGGTTAGCAAGGCATAAATTCTTTGGTGTGATAATCTTGGTGCAACCCATCTCTCTGCCAATCCAGTGTTTCATGCTCGCACAAAGCATGTTGAAGTAGATTACCACTTTGTTCGTGAAAAAGTTATTCAAGAAAAGCTGAATGTCAAGTTCATCTCGACTAATGATCAAATTGGTGATGTGTTTACAAAGCCCTTATCTTCACAAAGATTTGAGTTTCTACGGTCCAAGTTGCATGTCGTTCCCCGCCTCAACTTGCGGGGGAATGTTAGACTAAATTGTTTAGATAGACAAGATTATTATTATTGAGGGTACTAAACTGTAATTAGTTTATCTATATATAGGGTCTTGTATTCTCTATTCGTAGCTTTTAAAAAATCGGCTAATAGCTTGCAAACTTTTTCAGCCCAAATCCATTCACCATTTGTGGGGCACCATATAAAGTTAGAATCTCTCAATGCATAACCTTCAAAAGCTTGTTTTTAGTAAATGACCGAATCAAGCATTCGATGTGTTCAGTTCCACCTAGTTTTTACACAGTGCAAAGAGAACGATGAGTTTTGATACCAAGAGATATCACTATTTCAAGAAACTTCAACAAACGACCTGATGACTTTTTCAAGTACTTCACACTTTCTCTAATTTTTGAAATACACAATTCTATAGTGCCCAAACCATCTTATACTACTAAATTTAGAATGTGAACACAACATCTAATATGAAAAAAAAACAATCCCTCAAAATGTAATTTTTCTTTCACCTAAAAATTGTGCATTAAAATAGTGGCTGCCTTGTCGTTGTTAGATGCATTGTCTAATGCAACGTTACCTATCTTATCTTAACTACCCCCACTTTATAAGACATTCTAATATAGCATCGGATATCACCTCACCACTATGGGGTGGTGCAAGTTCATTTTAAACAAATAATGCACTTATTTAACTTCCAATCAAAATCAACAAATTGGGTCGTCAAACACATGTAACCAATCGTTTGGTTCGATGTCCAATCTCTTCTAATTGTTGCCCCACTAACTCCTTGATATAAAAGTTTTAACTCACGATATTCTTATTTGATCAAATTCCTATATATAGGGAAATGGGTAAAATGAGAACAACCTTGAGTTGTGAGAATCATAACAACTAAGTCGTTCAAAAGTTTTTTTTAAAAACAAATCTCAAAAAATTTATAAAAAATTTACTTGTTTCAACAAAAAAATTATCGCATGCAAAAACTTACATCAGATGTAAAAAAATTTACATCGCCATAAACAAAATTTACATTAGACGTAAATAAAATTTATTTTGGGCGTAACTATCGACTCAATTTTTTTTGTTTTTACAGATGTGTTTATAACATTTTCATCTACGTTTGTACAAAAAATGGTGGCCTGACTTGCGCGGGAAGTAGGAGTTCATATGGTTCTCACAACTCGTGGTAGTTCTTAATTGAATCGAATCTTTTATGTATAGGGTTAGATTCATTTGTGAACAACCCGCTTGATAGTGAACTCTTTGAACTAATCCTAGCCCTTAATTATCAATACACAAGTGTTTGACTAAATTGTTTAGATAGACAAGATTATTATTATTGAGGGTACTAAACTGTAATTAGTTTATCTATATATAGGGTCTTGTTTTCTCTATTCATAATCAATAAAAACCAATTACAATTACAACCAAATATACGCTTTGATTTGGTATCAGAGCTGGTCCATCCTAACCCTAATATACAAACCCTAGTCGCTGTCATTGTTCATGAAAGTACTTTTCACGAAAGTATTGTTCACTTTTTTTTTCGGCTGCAACTTTTTGATCAATCAACCCTAACTGATTCCTATGGCTGCCATTACACTCTTTACAAATCAAGAAAAGGTTACCCACAACTCTCACAAATTCAGTTTCACTCTAAAACCTACAAACTATGGCTACTGGAAACAGATAGTTGAACCCTTTCTTGCCTCGCATAACCTTTTCGGCTATGTGAATGGTACCATCCCTTTCCCGTCACAGAATGTAACAAGTGGAACTACCACTACTGTCAACCCTAGCTATCCTCCATGGATTGCCAATGATGCCCATGTACGTATGCTTATTGTCAACACATCTTTGAAGAATCTTTTCGGCATGTTCAAGGCCAAACTTCTCGTGAGGTATGGTTATCACTAGAACGCGCTTATGCACCTGTTTCTTCCTCTCATGAATTTACCCTCAAAAGTCCGTTCTTGAGAATCACCATGAAAGGTGATGAAAAACCAGCCAACTACTTGGCACGGGCCCAAGAGTATGCTACTGCTCTAGCCAACATAGGTGAACCAATGAAGGATAAAGACCTAGTCATGTTAACTGTTACAGGGCTCCGTGAAGAATACCATGGCCTTAAGGCTAACTTATTGGCTCGTTCCCCTCATGTTACCTTTAACGAGCTCCATGGGTTACTAAGTGACCATGATTTTATGATCACAAAGATCTTGGCTGCAAATCAGCAGGTCCCACATGCTCTTTTTGCGGCTGCTACACAAGCACAGCAGCCCCTTACGGCTGCTGTCACACCCACTCGGCAGCCCAATATTGATACCATACAACAGCAGCTTCATACCCTTCAACTCATGGCCTCTCAGTTGAGTTATCAACACAATCCTGCACCTTCATTACAACCACAAGCTTACTTTAGGTCTCGGTCATTCAACAACAACCGAGGCAACCGTGGCCCTCGCGGTCCTTCGCGTGGTAAGTCTCGTGCTAACCCAAATAACCGCAATCGGGATACTAGTGGCACACGTCAATTTTCTTGGGCTTCAACCCAAAACACTTTTTATGGCCGCTGTAACTGCTATGGCATTTGTCATCTCCCGTCTTAGTGCCCTAATCAGCCCAATCAGTCACGTGCAGCGCCACAGGCAAATTATGCTACTTCCTCAGATGCTGGCTCACAATCAGGACTTATTTGGAAGCCCAATACTGGAGCTAATGGACATGCTACCCCAGACTTATCTGGCATTGACAACCCTGAAGCCTACTTTGGTAATGATTCTTTACTTATTGATGATGGTAACCCACTACCCATTTTCCACCTTGGATCCTCAACCATTTACTCACCTAACAAAACCTTCAAATTATCCAATATGCTTCATGTTCCTGAACTAAAACAAAATCTTTTGTCTGTTCAAAAATTCTGTGTTGATAATGATGTTTTCTTTCAATTTCACTCATCTTATTTTGTTGTGAAGGACGAGTCTACACGCACTACCTTCCTAACGGGTCCCAGTGAACAGGGCTTGTACTCCATTCGTCTGCCACAGCTCAAGTCTATTCCCAAGGTTGCATTCACTGCTGTTAAAGCATCTTCCACCACTTGGCATCAACGCTTAGGCAAGTCACTATTTCACGAAACTTCAACAAATGACCTGATGACTTTTTCAAGTACTTCGCACTTTCTCTAATTTTTGAAATACACAATTCTATAGTGCCCAAACCATCTTATACTACTAAATTTAGAATGTGAACACAACATCTAATATGAAAAAAACAATCCCTCAAAATGTAATTTTTCTTTCACCCGAAAATTGTGCATTAAAATAGTGGCTGCCTTGTCGTTGTTAGATGCATTGTGTAATGCAACGTTACCTATCTTATCTTGAATACCCCCACTTTCTAAGACATTCTAATATAGCATCGGATATCACCTCACCACTATAGGGTGGTGCAAGTTCATTTAAACAAATAATGCACTTATTCAACTTCCAATCAAAATCAACAAATTGGGTCGTCAAACACATGTAACCAATCGTTTGGTTCGATGTCCAATCTCTTCTAATTGTTGCCCTACTAACTCTTTGATATAAAAGTTTTAACTCACGATATTCTTATTTGATCAAATTCCTATATATATAGGGAAATGGGTAAAATGAGAACCACCTTGAGTTGTGAGAATCATAACAACTAAGTCTTCCAAAAGTTTTTTCAAAAAAAAAAAAAATTCTCAAAAATTTTATAAAAAATTTACTTGTTTCAGCAAAAAAAATTAAAAAAATTATCGCATGCAAAAACTTACATCAGATGTAAAAAAATTTACATCGCCATAAACAAAATTTACATTAGACGTAAATAAAATTTATTTTGGGCGTAACTATCGACTCGATTTTTTTTTGTTTTTACAGATGTGTTTATAACATTTTCATTACGTTTGTACAAAAAATGGTGGCCTGACTTGCGTGGGAAGTAGGAGTTCATATGGTTCTCACAACTCATGGTAGTTCTTAATTAAATCGAATCTTTTATATATAGGGTTAGATTCATTTGTGAACAACCCTCTTGATAGTGAACTCTTTGAACTAATCCTGGCCCTTAATTATCAGTACACAAGTGTAAATCAAAGGCCAGGATTTGATTAGGAATTTGATGATGAAAATACACTAGTGTATTTTACGATTTAATAATGTAAATCAATGGCTATGATTTGTTCACTCAGTTCACAAATACACTAGTGATCACTCTAGAACCCCACCCTACATATATATATATATATATATATATAGAGAGAGAGAGAGAGACCGGTTATTGTACAATTGGCCTTAACGTACGATGCGTACGTGAATAGAAATTGCATGGCTTCCCAAACCCGGACATATCATAATCGCATGGCTTCACAAACTCGTTCTTACAAAATAGTTGTTCGCATGTTATATAGTCAAAATCGCATGGCTTCACAAACCGAAACATGTCATAAACTCGAACTGACAAAATCGCATGGTCATAACCTCGGACTTACAAACTCGGACAACCAAAATGTACAAAATCGCATGTTATACACTAATCGCGTACGCATTGTACGATAAGACATATTGTATATTACACTTTCACTATATATATATATATATATATATGGGAAGGATTATTTGAGAAGAAAAGAAAAAATAGTTAATGAAAGGAGTTAAAAAACTTAGTGTTAGAAGAAAATAAAAAAAAATGAGATAACCACTATTAAGCAAACTTTTTTTATTTTCTTATATGTTACTAATCATTATTAGGATCCTCTAAAAATGACATTTTTCGTGAGAAGTGTGAGAAAACATAGGAATTGACATGTAAGCATCATGTTTTGGACTTAGGCATGATGTTTTGGGTTGTTATGGTAAGACAAACACCAAACATAACAATTTAAAACATAATGCAATGAATTCTTGGCTTAAAACTTAAAACACCATGTCAAGAACGTTACGTAGTGTGTTTTAAGTGTTAAGTAGTGTGTTTTAGTTATGTTTTAAATTTCACGCCCATAATACATTGCATTGTGTTTCAAATTGTTATGTTTGGTGTTTTCTTGCCAAAACAACCCAAAACATCATGCCTAAGTCCAAACTATGATGCCTACATGTCAATTCCTATGCTTTCTCACACTTCTCACGGAAAAGGTCCTTTTCATAGGAACCTCACCCTATATATATATATATATATTTGTGTATGTGTCGTGCGCACGTGTAGATTAATGAGGTACATATATGTTGCTCGTGAACTATAAGTGTATGTGTGTATGCATGCATGTATGTATGTATCTGTGTGTGTTTTAAATACTTTAAAATACAAAAATAGTAATAAGTTTATGTATAGATTTATAATTTTTTTTAATTCTAAATATGACATTTTAATTTGTAAAATAAATATTTTTTATTTTATATTTATAGTTTAATAATTAAAATCAATATATATATATATATATATATGTATGTATATATTACAAACTATAAATGACAAATTAAAAATCACAAATATTTATAAAAACAAAAATTACAACCGTATATATACATGCACTGCTTCAAATAATATGAAATATAAAAACATTTTAACGTGAAAGAAAATTGATTATGAAAAATAAATGTAAATATCTGAAGATAATGTGAAAAGGTTAAGATTAATTTTAACTAGAATTAAGTCCGTGCGTTGGGACGGGTGGCGTCATGGTATGGTAAAATGTCAAAATGAAAACCCAAAAATTAAGAAAGATACCGTTTGTTGTATACAATATAGTAGAAAAATTACAATCAACAACTAAAGTCTATTACACATAAAAAACCTATTCTACTATTTCAACGTCGTGATAGTCTACATAATGTGCAATAAGTGCGTCGCGAAGGAGCACACCAGTTCCTTCGCGTGGTGTTGGGGGAGCTGATTTTGACTTTTTCATTGAGTGGGATCTTCCGTGAGTCACGGAGGAGCAATATCTCTCCCCTTTGTGGCGTGGCGGAGCCACTTTTTCATAAACTTTATAGAGCTTACAATTTTTACCCTTAACCGAACTTTTGCCAAATTTTCACCAATTTCCACACAACTTGAGCCAACTTCAATTTGCTATCCTTGGGACTTTCCACCTTGTTTATAAGTCCAAATCCGCAATCCAAACCCAGATTTGTTATCTTCCAAATTCACTCTTTCTGTTAGGCTTCTTATCCAAATCGACCCATTAGGAGGCATTGAGCATTCTAGCTCAATGCTCCTATTTCCTTCTTATCTTTATCGGTTTTCACCAACAATATCTCTGCTTCTACCACCCAGCGGGTCGTTCACACTTAGGTCATAGTTTTCTTCAAAACCATGAGTGGTGACCATCCTTTACTAAAATTTTCACTCTGCTTCTACCACCCTATAGATCGCAAATAACCCGTTTAGTTGCCACTCATAGTTTTCTTCAAAACCATGAGTGGTGACCATCCTTTACTAAAATTTTCACCATGGTCCATGGCCATAATTTTTTGCGTTAGGCAACACCTCCGCTTCTATGACCCCACAGGTCATTTATACTTTGATTTTACATGTCATTTTATACGGTTTACAAAAATTCATTTCCATTTGACCTAAGAGGTCTTTCATTCAACTTCTTAACAACATTTTTCATTAGTAACGTATATCAAAATACCAAATTAAAAAAACCTAAAAATGTAATTGCGTACCTTAGATATTCCTTTTAAACGAGCTTCCATACCGCTTGTCTTCCCGAAGCCTCATTTGAAATGTCTATAGATCTAACCCAAGTGCCCATTAAACATTATAATCATTCATGTCCTCTTTATTGAAGGATTTACTAAAAATCATTCATAGCATTTTCACCAAGTTTCAAGGTTAACTAACAAATTAAGTTTCATCTAAGCATTTCATCGAACAATTAATGGGCATCAACTACAAGGATAACTATATTATTTGATTCATCTATAGGTCACCATATCATTTACACCCAACAACCTCATACACTTATTAGCATCACGTTATCATAAAATCTCGGTTATCATATGTTAATACATAATTTGACCAAAATAATTATGGGTTCATCTTTCATGTCAAAAACTACTTCTAATCATTTATGAACACTTATCAAAACCCTTAAATTGTTCAAGTAATTTACACATGCAAGCAAGTATGATGATTATAAGCATCAATACAACATTAATTTCATCCTACCACTTTAACCCTTTTGGCTTCGCTACTCATCATATTCAAATTTACCACATACCTTAGGTTTAGATGATGTTAAAGAGTTAAAATCTTTAAACATGCAAGGAAATCACTTGGACTTCACCTTCAATCTACTGATTTTGTGAATTGGGGATTTTGAAGAGATTCTACACTTCTTTCTCTCAATCTCGTTTCACACACACATACAAATCTGAGTTTTCGTTTTCCCTTTTCTTTTTACTTAATAAGTTTATCATTTGCCCAACTTTAGTTCACTAGATTTAGTTGGTTACCTAGTTTGGTCATAACTCTCTTATCCTTACTAATAGTGTTTGGATCTAAGAGTTTGTATTTATATGTGTTTTTTTATATAAGAGTTCAATTAAATATAAGAGTTCAATCAAATAGTTATAATAAACACATCATCATTAACACAACTGAATGTAGGAATGATTGCAGAAAGATTTCATAATTAATCGTATGCTTCAATACAATCAATAGTACACAAGTACTCACCCTCACCAGGTAAACTCTTTTTCTAAGTTCTTCTGCCTTTAAGCTCTTAGAGTTACAAATACAAGTTACAGAATGAACTATATATATAGGAGGCAACTGCTTGTGACATTACCATGAAAGCGACCCTGAACAACCTATTAAATGATGTAACTGCCAGCAGTTGTGCAAAACTGCTGGATAGTTAACTGTTACATGAGACAACTATAAAAACAAATAAAACAATTGGGATTCCAAAACTGCTTGAAGGATTCTAGCACTTTTGAAATCGTTTGAATTTGTTCATTTGGAATCTGAGTTCTTCTACTTCTTTTTTATTTACTTATTTTCCAGTACATCTGGTCTTGTTTAACTTGTTGACTTGGTTTTCTGGTCTTCCGTTTTGATATGTTAACTTTAGTTGACCCAACACTTTTGTACTTGTCCTCTTGTTTCTTCAATACAACAGTTCAGTTCAGTAGTTTAGGTGGTTATTTGGAAAGCTTTCAAGAAACTTTTAGAATTTGGTTGTACTTAAACTTATTCCATCAAGCAGAGAAGATGGTTCCCTTGGGTTTTGGTTTTCATCATTAGCAGTTCTTATATAACCGAACAAATATGAAACAAATATTTAACTAGGTTAAATATTCCTAGTTATATCTCTCCATGTTAACATATTATAGTAACATGATAAAAAAATTTGATATTTATGGGTGTTACAAGTCTACCCCCCCCCCCTAAAGGGGTTTCGTCCCTGAAACCATAGGAACGCACCAAAGAGGTCGGCGTAGTATCTCTTCATCTCTTCTTCGGACTCCCAAGTGGTGTTCGACCACTCCCAGTGTTCCCGCTTGTTAAATATTCCTATTTATATCTCTCCATGTTAAAATATTATAATAACATGATAATAAAATTTCATATTTTAGGGTGTTACAAAAACCTGCTGCAACCGGTTGCCTCTTGAAGGCCATCTCAGTTGCTTTACCGAAAAACAACATCATCGCATATAAAACTTAAAACGCATGTCAACAGTTAACATAACCATACATAAAGAAAGCAGCCAACATAACAGGTGAGGCAGTGGGACAGATGTAAGGCCTTACCTAAATGAGGGTTTAACCTTATATATCCAACAAATATACAACAAAACAATAAGAAAGTACAACACCCTAATGCATAAAATTCCAATAAAGCAAAGAGTACAAAACAACAATGTTAAAACACCTTACAAATTAAGTCGTGCTTTATAAAAGTAAACCATGGGCTCGATTTAATTAACATATAAATCACAGCTGATTCAAAAACCAAAACCCGATATCATTCCAAGGGTTACAACTCATAATTTTGACATGGCTGCAACAAAAGTTGGCACGTCTTATGACAAAACACGTTCACAGTTGCAATAGACATGTTGTATGCAAACCGAAGGATTAGCAATCATGCAGGTAACTCAGATGAAGTCATGCCCATCTTCAAAGACACTCGAAACATCAATTAGCAGCCTACAAATTCCAAATTCCATCAATTGTACCACTTAAAAAACACACATTAAGGCATGCCAAACGGTCTTCGGATGAGAGTATCCTCATCGTCATCGAAGCAAGGAAACCCCAAAAAAATAGGGGGAGCTTCTAAAGCTGCTCAAAAATATCCAAAAAACATAAACATCTACAACCACCAAAAACGTGCTACATGCATATCGGTTCTCTTGATGGTCGCAAACATCATAAAACAAACTTAAAACAAAAACACCACAAAAATACCAAAAGTGCTACATGCATATCGGTTCTCTAATGAGAATAGACTCATCATCGTCTAATCAAACAGACCCACAAAAGTATGCCCAGATGTAAGAGAAACTAAACCCGACATCACATCAACCGCAATCCAAGAATAAAGCCCAAAAAACATCCGACTACTGGATTACATCCAACACGCAACCCGAAAAAAGAACAAAGTAAGTAAACTGTACAACATTAAAGGCATGTTTGTCTTGAAAACCCTAAAGGTTTAACCGAAGACATCTTACATTACCTCACGCTTACCATAGAAAGTGTCGGGAAAAAGAAAGTTGTCAGCAACGGATCGCCGGACCGGCGATGCGTAGCGGCGGAGCTACTACGACAAGCAGGGTGGACGGAAAAGCTTTGGTAAGGCAAGGGCATAACTAAAAGAAGGGGCAAAATGAGGACACGACCATTTAAACCCAACAAATGCACAACAAAACAGTAGACATGTACAACAACCAAATGCATAAAAAAACCATATAGCTAAGAGTACATCAACACAATGCTAAAACTTTATGTTGGGGTTGTGCTGTGGATTGTTTACACCTGGCACTAAATGAAACATGGCAAACCAAAGTCTATTGTAGAACACCCAAATGCATAAATATAACAACCCTCCAAAATATTCCGACACCCCTAAAATATTTTAAAATGTCCCTATATGTCCTAAATTATACCCCGTATGCGAAAACGGACCCCGAATACCTTTAATTTTATTAAATTTAATGAAAAACAAATTTCAAGGGGTTGTCGTGGGGCGCGTAGCCTTTGGCTACTTCCTATGCGGGCCGCGACCTAGTGCCACCAGGCGAAACCTTAGTCCGCCACGTGGCAGGCCACCCGAAAAGCTAAATTGTTGAATCGACGAAGCTAAGCCTACACATCTACTACGCGGACCGCGAAGGACCCCTGTGTAGTCTACACGGGCCGCGAGGGAAGTCGAAAGGTCACCTATAAATAGAGGCCTTCAGTCTTCAGTCGAACTCGCTCATTCTCAACTTTCTCTCTCGAATTTCTATATAGATAAAGCTATTCTCGGGCATAATACCCCCCTAAATAACGAAGTTCTGCCCCGTTGTAAGTATCATAACCCCGATTACGTATTAGATACGCTGCCCGATTGATCCAGTGTTCCGTAACGGCTGTCGTGGTTTTGCCCGACGTAGTCGTTGGAATGCCGTCTCGGGGAGGGTAATACTAATGTAAATATTGGGTTATTATACTAACGCGTGTGCATTTGTGTAAATTATAGATAATCACCAGGAAACCCTTAAAGGAAACCTAAGACAGCAATGTGAGTAATCTCCTTTTTGCAAATTGTTTTTACAAAACCTCACTTAATTAATGATATATTAAACAGTGATTGAGTATTTGTATTCTACAATTATCATCGGTATGTTGGGGTTTTGTATACAGAATTTGTTACTACCTTGCGAGGAGTAACATGACCACAAGTCGGGTTGACAATACCGTGGGTGGTAATTGAATAGATGGAAACAAATGTAATTGCGCGACCGCCCTCAATACTGTACAATGGTTTTTATAAGTCTTAATTAAATTGAGATTAACTCACCAGTATTTCCCACTGACAAAATGTTTTTAAACGCGTTTCAGGTAACAAAATGTGAAAGCCAACTAGAAGCCAGCTGGACAGCACTGAAGGCTTGGAAAAGTGGCAATAAAGTTACCTAAAATAAAGAGATGTTTTATTAAATAAAATAGGGTCTATCTCTATGAAAATGTGTACTTGAAACTTGGGATTTTTCCCATGTGGTTAATATTATAAAAGCGTGGTATTTTACTCTGATAAAATATTTCCTAATTGCGATCCTGATGAAAGTTCCGCTGCCAAAATGATAAACAACAGATACCACCAAAACTGGCCGCGGTCGCCCGTTCCCGGGTAATTAGGGGGCGAGGGTCGCGACAGAAGGTGGTATCAGTGCTAAGCCACTGATTCAGCCACAGAAGTGTTCTGCTGACACCAATATATTATTCAAAGTGTTAGGAAATAAATTACGGAAATATGTGCATATCTGTATTTTATTGTTGTGTGTTATTTGACTATTTGTTAGTTTACAAGGACCATCCAACGTCTATCGTCAGTTGTCCAGCTCACCTAGAAGCGAACGCACCTCTTCACAGCTTGGCCTCTCAGGGTATTCAGCTGACAATGAAGACGGGATATTCATGTTTAAGGCTCAGTATGAAGAGCCATTCCCTCCTAAAAGAGAGGATGGTTCAGTAGGGGAGCACATAAGCGTAGGAAGAGAATGAAAAAGTTACAACATCAGCGAGCTTTAGCCGCCATTAAAAGAGAAACAGATGCTCATGCTCAGGACCTGCTTAATAGGAGTTTAGCAAAATTCCATATCTTAGCAACCACAGCAGCTGACCCTAACCTTGAGCAACTAGTAGCACCCCAACCATTTCCACTATTTCCAAGACAGCCAATGGAAATTGAAAACAACCCAGAAAACCAAATCACAATGAATGAATTTGACCCAATAGAGATACCTAGGATACCAGCGGCCAATCCCTTAGACCCAGACTACGACCCGTGGTTAGATGACCATAGGGATTGCCAGCAACACTACCCAATACCAGAAGACATACTTGTGCCAAACCTAGCAGCCTACCCAGGTCTAGACCCTCTAGATAATGACCCATACATCAGGGAAATACTAGAGAATCCTTACCTGTACCAGGAATGCATGCCCCAGTTCCCAAACCCAGTACCAGAACCTGCACCCCCAATGAGTGCAGAGAATGTGCAAGAGCTCCGAACTTTCGGAGAAGAAATTTTAGAAAGAAGCGAGAGGATGAGGCAGGTAGGAGAACGACTCGTCTGGAAGTACGACGAGCGTAATATGGAGTTCTGGATGAACCCATATCAGTGAAAGGATGATGGAAGTAGTAATAATAATAATATAATAATATATAATATGTATGTATGTTTGAAAGAAAAAAAATATATCGTAGTATATACCACCTCGTGGTTAGTGATGCCTAATAGTATTGTAACTTTATATTTCAGGTTCAGTTTGTATTAGATGCATATTATATAAGAAAGAGTAAGTCGCAATGCTCGACGTTTTTTTATCAATATGCGTGTTATATGATTGATTGTATTAAGACATTATCTTGTGATATTAATACGTGGTAAATGTTTAAAATCCAAATGGACAACGAAGTGAACTAGGAAAACCAGAATGATAATAACCAGAATGACAACAACCTAAATAATGATAATCCGAACAACAATAACAATGGAAACCAAGTGGATAACAATGACATCCAACACATAGTGGCACAAGGAATAATAGATGCGATGCCATATATTTCAAACAGTTAGGGAAGCTGATAATAAAAGTAACCGTGATAGTAAACGACCCACCGAACCAGAAAACAGTGTGAATAATGGACCTATACTTCAAGCGCCCATTCCTAAAAGAAGAAGAACCATGTCTTATGGTTGTTCTTATAAAGCCCGTTCCTAAAAGAAGAAGAACCATGTCTTATGGTTGTTCTTATAAAGACTTCTGGTCTTGTAAACCAATGGAATTCTCAGGCAATGAAGGGGCCATTGCAGCTCTACCCTGGATAGAAAAGACTGAGGCAATCTTAAAAATAAGCAAGTGTGCGGAAGAGGATAAGATAATGTTTGCTTCTAATTTGTTTAAGAACTCACCCTTAGAATGGTGGAACACTATCCTCCAGTCTAGGGGAAATGACAGAACTTACAATATGGAATGGGAAGAATTTAAGAACATGGTAGAAAGGAAATTATGCCCTTCCAATGAAAAAGAACAGATACCAAATAAGTTCTTGAACCTTAGAATGACTGGAGTGGATAGTAAGGGTTACACTACGTTATTCTTTGAATATGCTAGAATAGTACCGACCCTTGCATCACCTGAACCAGTCTTAATCTCCCGTTACATCTGGGGATTAATCAGTGAGATTAGGCATGTAGTCAAGGCAACTAGACCTCAAACTATAGAAGAAGCTGTAGAACTAGCAAATACCTTGACAGATGAATTAGTACGTACACGAGAAGAAGACCAGAGGAGAAACCTAGCTCAGAAACTTACCCAAGAATTCCGTTATGGAAATTCCAACCGTGGAAGAAATGTAGGTTCTACCTCTGCACCATACTGCAAGGCCTGCAAGAAAAAACATTCTGTAAAATGTTCCACTTACTGCAATTTCTGCAAGATACCAGGACACAAGGAAGAAGATTGCAGGAGGAAACCTAATAATGGAATGCGCTTCAACTGTTGAGAAAAATGTCACATTAAGCCGAACTGTCCAAAGTTAGCTCCAGCCACAAACAATAAGACTACTAAAAATGCTAGAGCATTTGTTCTGACTGCAGATGAAGCCAAGATGATTCCAGACGTGATTACCGGTACATTTTTAGTTAATGGTGTTTTTGCTAAAGTATTATTTGACTCTGGTGCGAACCAAAGTTTTATTAATACTTCCTTTTGCAAACTTCTCAATCAATCATTAACTAAACTCCCACAAAAATGTCTAGCAGAGACAGCAATTGGGGAAACTGTTAGGATTTCTGAAATCTTACAGGGAGCAAGAATAGAAATTTTAAAACAAAAGTTTAATGCAAACCTTTATCCAATGAATCTGGCAGGATTTGATGTAGTATTAGGAATGGATTGGTTAGTAGCCAATAAGGCCAGTATTTTATGTGATCAAAAGTCAATCCAAGTAAATTCACCAAGGGGTGAAAAGATCACAATTAAAGGAGATAAGCCCTCTAGATCCACAAAATTCATCTATGTGATGAAAACAGCAAGTTATATAAGAAAAGGATCATTAGTGTATTTGATTTCCATAACCAATAACACTAAAGGAAAAGAATTGAAAGATATTCCTGTAGTATCTCAGTTTCCATATGTATTTCCAGAAGAATTACCAGGATTACCGCCAGACAGGGAAGTTGAATTCAGAATCCACAAACTACCAGGAACAACACCAATAGCCAAAGCACTGTATCGTTTGGCACCCACAGAAATGCAGGAACTGAAGAAACAGCTAGACGAATTGTTGGAGAAAGGATTCATACAGCCAAGTTCATCGCCATGGGGAGCGCCAATCCTATTCGTCAAAAAGAAGGACGGATCGATGCGTATGTGCATTGACTACCACGAATTGAACAAAGTCACGATTAAGAATCGATACCCATTACCAAGAATCGACGATCTGTTCGATCAATTGCAAGGAGCTCGATTTTTCTCAAAAATCGATTTACGGTCAGGATATCATCAATTAAATGTACAGGAAAGGACATTCCTAAGACCGCATTCAGAACAAGGTATGGCCATTATGAATTTACTGTCATGCCATTTGGTTTAACCAATGCCCCAGCTGCATTTATGGACATGATGAACCGAATATGTAAGCCATATTTGGATAAATTCATAATTGTCTTTATAGATGATATTCTTATTTACTCTAAGAGTAAAGAGGAACATGCAAAGCATTTGCACGCACTTCTAAGTTTATTAAGGAAGGAAAAGTTGTATGCTAAGTTTTCAAAGTGCAAGTTTTGGTTAGAACAGGTACAGTTTCTTAGACATTTAGTCGATCATGAAGGAATTCATGTAGATTCCACCAAGATCGAGCCAATTACCAAATGGAAAACCCCTTAATCACCAACTGAGATTAGAAGTTTCTTAGGACTGGCCGGTTATTATAGACGATTTATTTGAGATTTTTCTAAGATAGTTATTCCCTTAACTAAGTTAACCTGTAAATCTGTTAAGTTTGAATGGGGACCAAAACAAGAAGAAGCCTTTAGAATTCTTAAGCAACGATTAACCAATGCACCCATATTAGCGTTACCAGAAGGAACTGAAGACTTTGTAGTCTATTGTGACGCTTCTAAGTTAGGTTATGGATGTGTGTTAATGCAACGTCAAAAGGTTATAGCTTACGCATCTAGACAACTTAAGAATCATGAAGAGAATTATTCAACCCATGATTTAGAATTAGGAGCTATAATTTTTGCCCTGAAAATTTGGAGACATTACCTTTACGGTAGTAAGTTTAACATTTTTACAGATCATAAGAGTTTAAGGTATGTTTTCGGACAAAAGGAATTAAATATGAGGCAAAGACGCTGGATGGAGATACTTAGTGATTACGATTGTAATATCCAGTATCATACTGGAAAAGCAAATGTAGTTGTTGATGCTTTAAGTCGAAAGTATCCTGAAAAGCCAAAAAGAGTACGTTCACTTAAACTGAATCTACAAGTAGATTTAAATGAACAAATTAGGAAGGCACAAGAATCATTAATCAAGGATGATACTGAAAAGCTGAAAGGATTGATTAAGGAACTAGAACAAGGGACAGATGGAATTTGAAGATTCCATAAGAAAAGAATATGGATACCTAAATTAGGAAACCTACGCCACTGTATATTAGAAGAAGCCCATAAGTCTAAATATACAATGCATCCTGGAAGTGATAAGATGTATCAGGACTTAAGAAAGAATTTCTGGTGGACAGGAATGAAAAAAGATATAGCAGCTTATGTTGCCAAATGTCTAACTTGTTCACAAGTCAAAGCTGAACATCAGAAACCCTCAGGTTTGTTGCAGCAGTTAGAAATGCCAGTATGGAAGTGGGAATTGATAACAATGGATTTTGTTACCAAACTACCCAAAACAAGAAAAGGTAATGATACAATCTGGGTGATTGTAGACAGGCTAACTAAGTCAGCTCATTTCCTACCAATGAGGGAAACATTCAGTATGGAACAATTAGCTAAACTGTATGTAAATGAAATAGTTTCATTGCATGGAATTCCTTTATCAATTGTTTCTAACAGAGATAGTCGTTTTACATCTCATTTCTGGACAAGTTTCCAAAAAGCAATGGGAACCAAGTTGAATCTAAGCACAACATATCATCCTTAAACAGACGGACAAAGCGAAAGGACAATTCAGACACTGGAGGACATGCTTAGAGTTTGTGTAATTGATTTCGGAGGTAATTGGGACGATCACTTGCCATTGATAGAATTTTCTTATAATAACAGTTATCACACAAGTATCAATGCTGCACCATTCGAAGCACTCTATGGACGAAAATGTCGAACCCCAGTATGTTGGGCAGAAATTGGAGAAAAGCAACTATCAGGACCTGAGATAGTGCAGGAAACGACCGATAAGATCATCCAAGTCAAAGAATGACTGAAAGCAGCACGTGATCGACAAAAGAGTTATGCTGATAATAGAAGAAAGCCGTTGGAATTTTAAGTAGGAGATAAAGTATTATTAAAAGTCTCTCCTTGGAAAGGAGTAGTAAGATTCATCAAGAGGGGAAAGCTAAGTCCCAGGTATGTCGGCCCTTTTGAGATTATCAGAAGAATAGGACATGTAGCCTATCAACTACAACTGCCAGAGGAAATGGCAGGAATACATGATGTGTTTCATGTATCTAATCTCAAGAAATGCTTAGCAGATGAATCACTGGTAGTACCTCTTAAGGATATAGAGGTAAATAAACAACTAAAATTTGTAGAAAAGCCTCTACAGATTGAAGACAGGAAAGTTAAAAATCTCAAGCACAAGAGATTAGTTCTGGTCAAAGTAAAATGGGATTCCAAGAGAGGACCAGAGTATACATGGGAGCTTGAATCAGAAATGCAAAGGAAATATCCATACATATTCCAGTAGATCTCAAGGACGAGCACTAAAACAAGGTGGGAAGGATATAACAACCCCCCAAAATATTCCGACACTCCTAAAATATTTTAAAATGTCCCAATATGTCCTCAATTATACCCCCGTATGTGAAAACGGACCCCGAATACCTTTAATTTCATTAAATTTAATGAAAAACAAATTTCAAGGGGCTGTTGCGGGGCGCGAAGCCTTTGGCTACTTCCTACGCAGGCCGCGACCTAGTGCCACCAGGAGAAACCTTAGCCCGCCACGTGGCAGGCCACCCGGAGAAGCTAAATTGTTGAATCGACGAAGCTAAGCCCTGCACACCTACTACTGTCACACCCCGATATTTCCACGTATCACCGGTGGGCCCGGTGGGGAGTATCTTGACGTAGCAGATATCATCATAGTCAAACAACACAATTTAAATGCACAGCGGAAGCAAAAGATGAATATATTACAAACCGATATAAAGTAATATCAAAGTATTACAGACGGAAAGTAAAGGATCCACAGGTGGATCAAAACAACAAAAGAAGTTATCAGACTAATGGCTTATGTGAAGGAGTTGCAAGGTCCTCGACTAACAAGTCCTGAGCAGCTTCCAGCCTATTACGTACTTGTACCTGTCACTTATACTTTTGAAAATACGTCAGTTTTCACTGGTAAATACACTCAACCGACTTACTTGAAATTGTTTATGAAAATTGGTTTAGGTGCACAAGGCACGAAAATATTTTGACACTTGATTAAAATGCACGAGGCAAAATTAATCTTTTATACTTGGGACAAACTACATCTCATGTTATCAGTTTTACATAACTTGCTCTACATACGGGGCTTGGTTCTATGCCGGTTCAAGATTAACTGACACACCACTTATTCCCTTATTGGGAATCCCATATTGGGTATACAATTAATTATTAAGCATATTTCATCTATCAGGTTTATGCCTACACCCCGTGCTTAGGTCGTGGCCATTTACAATTAATGAGTCAAGGATATCCAGGACACGGTCGCATTAACCCCCAATGTTTCAGTCAAGCAATACGAATTAAAACAGGTTATTTGGATTTCCCGACTGATTTATCTTTGAATCCCATACCTGACCATGCGGTATTTATATTACCGTATCCCAAGCCCGTAATAGGAAAAATAGGTTAAGAGTATTTTCCTGAGATAGCTCCTGTCTTAAATAGCAAGAATTATAATAACACAGCCGTATTCACTTAAGTAAGTGTAGGTACAATTTACTGGAAGGCTCTAGTCTGGAATGATGGTATAAATAACCAATTAGAATACTAACGGGTCTTAATTATGTCATAGACTTAGACCGGCTAGTTTTTAAACAGGAAAATGGTTCAAACGCATGATAAAGCGAAGACCGGTTTAGAATGTGGTTTTGACCCGACAAGCTTGTATGCTTGTTTAATATGGGTAACTTAAACACATTCTTTATTTTGAGGTGAAAACAATATGGTTTGACCCGTTTCGGCTATTATATGCAAACTAGTCACATAAGTCGATCCGAACGCGAAAAGTGCGTAACGGGTAACCAAATGAGTCATATGCTGGTTTCCTAAGTGAATATGCCATAAATATGTTGTGGCATCGGTAAGATATCTTCTATTATGCCCAAAAAGGATTTAAACTCAATTTACGCCCCGTAGGGGTATTTAGGTCATTTTAAAGGTTATAAAAGAGTTTAAATATTAACCTGAGTCACAGGTCTGATATAATTAGTAAAAACACTTATTTTGGTAAGTTATAACAGTAGGGTAATACACATATGTGAAATTTATCTTTTAAAACCAAACTATGCATCTTAGGGGCATTTTGGTAATTTCACTTAGGCTAAAAAGGTCAAAACTGGAAATCTGAGTTTAAAACTTTTACTTATTGTTAATATATAAGTATTTACTGAAAATATCAGTAGGTATCAAACCTTATATATTTAAATAGTTTTAGTACATATTATGCGTTAAAAACGCTTAAAAAGGCGATTTGGAGCCATTTCCGGGTTTTCAAAGGAAAGCTGATATTATTATTATTATTCCAGAAGGCTCAAAATATTTTATTTATCATATTAGATCAGTAGAAAAAGATTTAGGGTCAAAAGGATTTGTAAAACTCATTTTATAGCCCGAAAGGGCAAAACCGGCAATACCGAAATAAGCTTAGAACTCTATGTTATGCTCAGCCTTAAAATAAATAAAAATCTTCAAAAATCCCAAAATATTATATTATATCAGTGGGTAAAAAGTTTGGTATCAAAGATTGGGTTTAGATAGGCTATACGCTAATTACGTCGTTTAATTAATAAAAAGCGTTCTAATTACGCTGTTGAGCATAATTCTTAATCTAGACCTCTAACTGATGTCAAACTTTAGGGACAAGTCTATAAATCAGCAATGAAGGTTTCTAATCTTTTATATTTTCAAAAATCACGTTTTAAGGTCATATGGGCATAGTAGTCAACATTTAGACATTTAACGGAAATATGCATATGAATCGGATATCTAATGAACCAAGTTGTATAATCACATAGGGTTATACTTATATGAAACCTGGTCCTAATAAGGCTCTAAGGCATTTCTAAAACATGCTTAAATGGGTCAGAACTGAAAGTCAAAGCAGAAGTCAAACTATGCGACTTTCGGTCCCGAACCGAGCCTAAACTGAAAACTGTCGAGTTGAACATGTTTAGACATGTTATTACATTAATTACCAAGTTATGTTAATGATAAAACAGGTTGCATAGCTTCTACATTGCTAATTATGTGTTTATTTGCAAATTTCTTCCTGTTGACTTTTTAAGATCAAGTTTGACCCGACAATTGACCTACTTAGAGTGAGAATCAGAGGGTGCCCTTTTAAGGGTTTATTGCCCACATAATTACCAACTCATAGGTAATTTCAATTTGTAATTTGACTGGACAAATTAAGATTAATGACGAAGTCAAACCTTAATTACGACGGTTTGACTTTAAGCTAATAAACTAATCAAAACTGAATTAGGGAAGGTTAAGAATACTTACCAAGGTCCTAAGCACGACTTATGATCACTAGGAATGAGTCTTGAGCTCCAAAATACTCCAGAAGTGAAGTTGTGAAGTTGCAAGTGAATGTGATCAAATGGTGCAACATAGAAGTTCTTATATAGGGACTTTAATCCCACAAGATCATGCCAAACAAAGTCTATGGATGTTATGGGATCATTCCAAGTGTCCCTAGGCCCCTAACAACTATCAAACAAGCCCCTTGAATCGAAAAATGGTGAATTGAGGCGGTGTAACAGGCTGAAACCGGCAGCTGTGGAGTTTTTCTGTAACTGGGCATGGCTTACGGACCGTAAGGGTCCAGCCATACGGTCCGTAAGGACTAGGCCAGCTCACCAGAACTTTTAAAAGTTGACATATTTGGCCCCAGGTCCTCCCAAACTTGATTTTAACATGGTTTCTTGCACTTGTAACCCCCAAACTTGACTTTTAAGGACTCCAAGTCATCAACCAACTTTGTTAAGTCCCCGGTTATTCATACGATCACCGAAAAGTCTTAAATTTCAACGTTGACGCTTTTAACCCCTCGTATACGAATATTGTCATAACTTTCTCATACTTTATCGGAACCTTGTGAAATTTTAATCACTTATTCTAGTGAGCATAATTAATCATTACAAATCTTCGGGTTTGCAAAAAGGTCACTCGGAGGTATACTTTAAACATGTTGACGCATTTAACCTCTGTAGTTTGTAATTCCTTACTTTCTTTCGCAATTAGCTTCGTATGATCCATGATTTATCCGTTTAAGGGTATAAACATCATGTGGGGAAATTGTGAAGTATATTTATTCATTGTTGACACTCTGAATCCTTTTATACACACAGATTCCTTGTTCGTCAACTTTAGTCCCTCAAAGTCAATTCTTTACATGTTTAAAGTCCGTGACACGTGTCGATATATTATTGGACATGAATTTTCGAGGTGTTACATCCTCACCCCCTTAAAAGAAATCTCGACCTCGAGATTCGCTAAAATGATGGAAGTTCTTTTTGTCGTATAATGGACTTAACTTCTATATCATATCTGGAGCCTTTCCAAGCTCCCAAGTTGACATCTATAATAGGTACTTGTATCCTTTTTGGGAGCTTCTTGACCTGTCGATCCTCAATCGATACAGGTTGCTCATCATATCATAAATCTGCATATCATTATGTGATAATGCTTCTCAACTTATTGGTGAAACACATCCTTAAATCATTAGTGTGTTAATGCATTGCGAGCTCCGCCAAGCTCCTTAAATAGGTTTTAGCTTATAAGCTATTTGATCTTGATACATTCGATTTCCTTCGAATGATTCTATATATTCAGAGCTTAACTAGCCTGATAATTTAACAAATTGGCACACCCTTCCTGGGTGATATATTTTGTTGAACCTTATTCCTTAACAAGAACTTAGGAGGGTTGCTACTTTCATTAATTCTTGATTTTCTGCCGAATACTGGCAACCTTCAGATGATTATGGATTTGTATGATCTTATTCGTTGTTTCCAATGCAACTTTCAGATTCTGATAATTGAACTTACCAATCTTTTGTCCACAATAAATGTTTAACATTTCATCTATACAAGGTCTCCAAAGAAGCAGCCTTGATCCTTATATAACAACTATTATGGAAAAGCTTATTTTAAGGTGAGATGGTTATTCCAACCACTGCTTAAAACTAATCTTAAGGAATAGCTAATCCTTGCCGTTAGTCGAACAAATCGACGATCCTGGGCAGCTGGTGGAAATTCTTAATTGTTGCCTACATAGGGTTGCGGTAATCAATGCATAAGCAAGATGAACCATCTTTCTTAATTAACTATACTGAATTCTCAGAATATGGGTTAGGCTATATAAATCCTCTATTTTTAAAACTTAATCAGGGTTTCGGTTCCTCCAATGATGGTACTAGCCATCTTGGAGATTTCATAATAATACAGCCCTAAATGGGGTATAATTCTTAACTCTACTTGCCTCTCAAGAGGTAAACATGGTAATCTTAGGAGAAGATAATCAAGATACAAAGGAGGTTATAGAGAGTTTCCAATTCTCAGGCTCCAGTTCATCCATCATTGCTTGTGTCAATTAAGTAACACATTTATGTTACAAGTCCACGAATTCCTTAATCGGGAACATTTACTTGGATAATTCCATTCTGGATGTCTTCTTTGAATACCATTAGCTGACTTTAGTACCATATGGCCATCGGAATATCTTTGTGGTCCCATGCATTAAACCTCCATACTGATCAGGCATGGAAGCAATCTATGGAACATATTAAGATATACCAATCCTCATATGGCACTTTTATCAAGCATAGTTTGGCATTTGCATGCGATAGAAAACAATAAGAAAATAATAAATAAAATAATATATATTGTCGTACTCTTTTTGGGGAAGAGTACTCCAGATTCTTATGAAAGGATTATCTTTGAGGATGGGAGAGATGGTCATTATAGATTCCATTGGTAAGTTCTACCTTATATTTAATATCTGGAGTTCTTATGAATGTAATCAAAAGTTTGCTAAGCTTATGGTTTACTAAAGGTTTATTATCCCCTGAATTAATGTAAGATACTCAGCAGACACTATCAATGCTAAATGGTAAGGGACGTACCCGATGCTATTTTTGATATGTACTGTCTCTGGCATTCAACCAGTAGTTCAGGCGTTTCCTTTCTTATCCTTTCCAGACTTAGCTGCTCCTTCCTTGGCAGCCTTAGGGCAATTAGTACTGATGTGGCCCTTTTCGCCACAGCTGAAACAGTTTGCATTCTTTATATCCCTACATTCGTGGGACTGGTGGCCAGTTCTTTTACAGATGCCACATTGCTTTAACTTTTGGTTTGATCGACACTGTCCCCAGTGTCTTCTTTTGCAGGTTTTGCATGTAGGCTTTTTGTTGGATTATGGGAGTTATCCTCCTCCCTTTGTCTTTTCTCATTAGTTTCAATCTTGATTGACTTTTGTCTCACTATATCTAGAGTGAGAGATAAGGATAGATTTACAGCTGATCTGAAGGTGATTGGCCTTGAAGCCTTAACATTCCCTTTTATTTCTGGTGCCAAACCACCGATGAAACGCGCAATGCGTTTTGGTTCAGGGGTAATTAAATAGGGTACCAATCTAGAAAGGGTGTTGAAGTCGGTAACATATTGCTGACAATTTAGGTTTTCCATTTTGAGAGTCAGAAAATTTGTCTCCACTTTTTCCACTTCGTGTTGTGGACAGTAGTTTTCTCTGATAAGATCCACAAACTTGGACATCCCATATTGTATAGGGAAATTTTCCCCGTGGACTGCATCATGGCCCTCCACAATGCAAGGGCCTCACCCTTGAAAGATTGTGAAACAAATTTCACTACATCCTTATCAGCACAATTGCTGATGTCCACAATAGTTTCCATTTCCTCAAGCCACTTCATGGCATCAATCGCTGCTTTTTCGCCATTGAAGTCCCTAGGTTTACATGAGACGAAGTATTTGTAGGTGCACCCGTCTTCAGTTGAACGGGGCTTATCATATAGTACTAACTTCTGAGGTTCGCTCTTTTCATTTGAAGAATGAACGGAGCTCTCCTTACGAGCTGGTGTATATGTTTTCGTATGGACCTTTGAGTGAGTGTCACTCGGTTCCTTTTTGTTCTCAAGGATTTTATCCACAGCTTTACTAATTGCTGCGTCAATCATGGCCTGAAGAGCAGCGCCATTAACATTTATATTTGCATCCTTGTTTTTAGCTGCAGTACTGCTGTGTGCTTCGTCGGAATCCACCATTCTGAAGCTTTGGTACTAAACACCAATAATAACATATGCTTAGCCACAAACTATTATTGAATCATCAAAATTGATGATTTATAAGCCATGGTGTAAATCAACCATATAAGCCAATAGATAGTATTAAATTTATTTGATTATGTTTTGCCTAGGTTTTTTTTAAATAAACCAACTTTGGCGTTTAAACGGAATATAATCCTTCATATTTATTAGACAGGGGACATAAGTCACGACTGTCAATGTCGTACTGACATTTTATATAGCACAAGGGCTCATTCCAAAGGACTTTTGATGGCACAGAGGCCTTGTCACTAGGGAGATCTTAAAACATAATCAATGATCCTTTGGGTCGAAAAATTTCATAATTCATTGTCTTGACAAGAAGTTATGAAATGAAACTATCTTTTTCATGCATACATCTTTGCCCGAAGGTATTCATCCCAATGGATGTTTTGATGTGTTCATCATGTTCGACGTTTATTAGCCATGATTCCCATTGATCATTTAGGCTAAACTAGGGGTTTGGAAAATTCCTAATATAAAGATGACAAGTGTGATTTTATCGCATCACTGTTGTCAGGAGCGTTAACATGTTTTTAGATGTTAACAAGGATCTGAACCTCTTTTAAACAGGTTTTAGCATCATAGCTAGGTCTTTAATGACATTCAAGCTAGGTTATACCTTTTAAGATTCTTTTTATTATATATACTGGCCGAAAAGGAAATGATATTTATTTTATTCAGGATTTTCATTATAATCATCCTAAATTTAATTAAAATATAATAATGGCACAAAAGGCCAAGTCACAAGGGCAACTTTAAATTATAACCATGATTTTATAGAATCAAGGTATTTGGGCTTTGAACGTTGTTCATTTCCTTTTCTTGACATGGAGTTGTAGACTACGACTGTCTTTTGTCTTATATGACAATGAATATGGCCCGTAAGTATTACATCCTTAATGGGTGCTTAATTCACCAAATAAGAAAGGATTTCGGGAGAATCCAGTATAAGGATGATTTATGTGATTGAATCACATTTTCCAGGAATGTTAACATGTTACAGATGTTAACAAGGATTTGAATCTCTTGAATAGGTTCTACCATCTTGGCCTTGTCATATAGGCTAGGTTTACCTTTAAGATTCTTTTTAATATGTATACTGCCATAAAAGGAAAGATATTTATTTTATTCAGGATTTTTATTATAATCCAAAATTATAAGTTATTAATAGAACAAAAGGCTTAGTCACGTGGACCAGTTTAATTTATAAGCCCAGATTTTATGGAATCGAGGCATTAAGGTTTGAATCAAAGTTCGTTACCTTTTCTTGACAGGGAGTTGTAGGCTACCACTATCTTTAGTCTCAGAGGACGTTAATTATAGCCCGTAGGCATTTCCCTTCTAAGGGATGTTTATGGTATGATCATCTTTTCAGATGTTATTAGTCGAGATTGTATGGATCCTACCGACTATTATGCTTGGACGTAGTCCAACATCTTTAGACAGGGGTCAAAGACCACTACTGTCGTTGTCTTATCGGACAACAAGTTTAGCCCGTAGGCACTTCACCACTAACGGATGTTTATAATATGATCATCTTATAGGATGATATAAGCCATGATTTCTGGATCATTAGGCCAAATTAGGAAATTTGAAGAATTACAATATAAGAATGACTGTTGTGATTTTCTCGAATCACATTTGTCAAGAGTGCTAACACGTTCTTAAGTGTTAACAAATATCTGAATCTCTTGAATAGGTTTCACCATCTTGGCCATGTCTGAAATGACATGTAGGCTAGGTTTCACCTTTAAGATTCTTTTTAATATTAAACGCAGAACAATCCTAAATTGAGATGTTAATAAGGATCTGAATCTAATTGAGGAACTACCATCTTGGCCCTGTCTTAAAATGACACATGGGCTAGGTCTTGTCCTTTTTAGATTTTGCCATTTATTATAATGGTGGATCTTATAAAAGGAATGTTATTATTCATACTTTATATTCATATATAATGATGTATATAACATTTAGATAAATTATTCCAAAGATTTTTAAAAGAGGTTCAGAATTGCCCTAAACGGGACTTGAAAGGAATAATGTTGTCCTCGAAGGGACTGAAAGATAAATATGTCCTTATAAGGACTATTAAGGAAACGATCTTCAGCAAAAGGAGTTTTCTTCTTTACTTTATTTCTGAATGTTTTCTCCCTGGATGCACGTTTCATCCTAGCCGCGGTACGAAGCTCAGCATTTCAGGGCTCCGGGTGTGGAGAATTTCTAATACGGCTTCTTCGCTTGGCGACGTATCCAATATATATAAAAATTGGAAGCAATAATTTCCAGATTAGGATTGAGAGTATTCCTATGTTAAGTCTAGACTCAGAAGGTCAAGGAATGTGCTACTGTGTCATTGAGGTTAAACACAAAAGGCTAGTTTTTAATTCACTCAATGTTGACTCTGATACCAACCTGTCACACCCCGATATTTCCACGTATCACCGGTGGGCCCGGTGGGGAGTATCGTGACGTAGTTGATATCATCATAGTCAAACAACACAATTTAAATGCACAGCGAAAGCAAAAGATGAATATATTATAAACCGATATAAAGTAATATCAAAGTATTACAGACGGAAAGTAAAGGATCAACAGGCGGATCAAAACAACAAAAGAAGTTATCAGATTAATGGCTTATGTGAAGGAGTTGCAAGGTCCTCGACTAACAAGTCCTGAGCAGCTTCCAGCCTATTACGTACTTGTACCTGTCACTTATACTTTTGAAAATACGTCAGTTTTCACTGGTAAATACACTCAACCGACTCATTTGAAAATGTTTATGAAAATTGGTTTAGGTGCACAAGGCACGAAAATATTTTGACACTTGATTAAAATGCACAAGGCAAAATTAATCTTTTATACTTGGGACAAACTATATCTCATGTTATCAGTTTTACATAACTTGCTCTACATACGGGGCTCGGTTCTATGCCGGTTCAAGATTAACCGACACACCACTTATTCCCTTATTGGGAATCCCATATTGGATATACAATTAATTATTAAGCATATTGCATCTGTCAGGTGTATGCCTACACCCCGTGCTTGGGTCGTGGCCATTTACAATTAATGAGTCAAGGATATCCAGGACAAGGTCGCATTAACCCCCAATGTTTCAGTCAAGCAATACGAATTAAAACAGGTTATTTGGATTTCCCAACTGATTTGTCTTTGAATCCCATACCTGACCATGCGGAATTTATATTACCCTATCCCAAGCCCGTAATAGGGAAAATAGGTTAAGAGTATTTACCTGAGTTATCTCCTGTCTTAAATAGCAAGAATTATAATAACTCAGCCGTATTCACTTAAGTAAGCGTAGGTACAATTTACTGGAAGGCTCTAGTCTGGAATGATGACATAAATAACCAATTATAATACTAACGGGTCTTAATTAGGTCATAGACTTAGACCGGCTAGTTTTTAAACAGGAAAATGGTTCAAACGCATGATAAAGCGAAGACCGGTTTAGAATGTGGTTTTGACCCGACAATATTGTATGCTTGTTTAATATGGGTAACTTAAACACATTCTTGATTTTGAGGTGAAAACGATATGGTTTGACCCGTTTCGGCTATTATATGCAAACTAGTTACATAAGTCGATCCGAACGTGAAAAGTGCGTAACGGGTACCCAAATGAGTCATATGAAGGTTTCCTAAGTGAATATGCCTTAAATATATTGTGACATCAGTAAGATATCTTCTATTATGCCCAAAACGGATTTAAACTCAATTTACGCCCCGTATGGGTATTTTGGTCATTTTAAAGGTTATAAAAGAGTTTAAATATTAACCTGAGTTACAGGTCTGATATAATTAGTAAAAACACTTAATTTAATAAGTTATAACAGTAGGGTAATACACATATGTGAAATTTATCTTTTAAAACCAAACTATGCACCTTAGGGGTATTTTGGTAATTTCACTTAGGCTAAAAAGGTCAAAACTGGAAATCTGAGTTTAAAACTTCTACTTATTGTTAATATATAAGTATTTACTGAAAATATCAGTAGGTATCAAACCTTATATGTTTAAAATAGTTTTAGTACATATTATGCGTTAAAAACGCTTAAAAAGGCGATTTGGAGCCATTTCCGGGTTTTCAAAGGAAAGCTGATATTTTTATTATTCCAGAAGGCTCAAAATATTTTATTAATCATATTAGATCAGTAGAAAAAGGTTTGGGGTCAAAAGGATTGGTAAAACTCATTTTATAGCCCGAAAGGGCAAAACCGGCAATACCGAAATAAGCTTAGAACTCTATGTTATGCTCAGCCTTAAAATAAATAAAAATCTTCAAAAATCCAAAATATTATATTATATCAGTGGGTAAAAAGTTTGGTATCAAAGATTGGGTTTAGATAGGCTATACGCTAATTACGCCGTTTAATTAATAAAAAGCGTTCTAATTACGCTATTGAGCATAACTCTTAATCTAGACCTCAAACTGATGTCAAACTTTAGGGACAAGTCTATAAATCAGTAATGAAGGTTTCTACTCTTTTATTTTTTCAAAAATCACGTTTTAAGGTTATATGGGCATAGTAGTCAACATTTAGACATTTAACAGAAAAATGCATATGAATCGGATATCTAATGAACCAAGTTGTATAATCACATAGGGTTATACTTATATGAAACCTGGTCCTAATAAGGCTCTAAGGCATTTCTAAAACATGCTTAAACGGGTCAGAATTCAAAGTCAAAGTAGAAGTCAAACTATGCGACTTTCGGTCATGAACCGAGCCTAAAATGAAAATTGTCGAGTTGAACTTGTTTAGACATGTTCTTACATTAATTACCAAGTTATGTTAATGATAAAACAGGTTGCATAGCTTCTACATTGCTAATTATGTGTTTATTTACAAAATTGCTTCCTGTTGACTTTTTAAGATCAAGTTTGACCCGACAATTGACCCACTTAGAGTGAGAATCAGAGGGTGCCCTTTTAAGGGTTTATTGCCCACATAATTACCAACACATAGGTACTTTCAATTTGTAATTTGACTGGACAAATTAAGATTAATGATGAAGTCAAACCTTAATTACGACAGTTTGACTTTAAGCTAATAAACTAATCAAAACTGAATTAGGGAAGGTTAAGAATACTTACCAAGGTCCTAAGCACGACTAATGATCACTAGGAATGAGTCTTGAGCTCCAAAATACTCCAGAAGTGAAGTTGTGAAGTTGCAAGTGAATGTGATCAAATGGTGCAACATAGAAGTTCTTATATAGGGACTTTAATCCCACAAGATCATGCCAAACAAAGTCGATGGATGTCATGGGATCATTCCAAGTGTCCCTAGGCCCCTAAAAACTATCAAACAAGCCCCTTGAATCGAAAAATGGTGAATTGAGGCTGTGTAACAGGCTGAAACCGGAAACTGTGAAGTTTTTCTGTTACTGGGCATGGCTTACGGACCATAAGGGTCCAGCCATACGGTCCGTAAGGACCAGGCCAGCTCACCAGAACTTTTAAAAGTTGACATATTTGGCCCCTGGTCCTCCCAAACTTGATTTTAACATGGTTTCTTGCACTTGTAACACCCAAACTTGAATTTTAAGGACTCCAAGTCATCAACCAACTTTGTTAAGTCCCCGGTTATTCATACGATCATAGAAAAGTCTTAAATTTCAACGTTGACGCTTTTAACCCCTTGTATACGAATATTGTCATACCTTTCTCATACTTTATCGGAACCTTGTGAAATTTTAATCACTTATTCTAGTGAGCATAATTAATCATTACAAAGCTTCGGGTTTGCAAAAAGGTCACTCAGATGTATACTTTAAACATGTTGACGCATTAAACCCCTGTAGTTTGTAATTCCTTACTTTCTTTCATAATTAGCTTCGTATGATCCATGATTTATCCGTTTAAGGGTATAAACATCATGTGGGGCTATTGTGAAGTATATTTATTCATTGTTGACACTCTGAATCCTTTTATACACACAGATTCCTTGTTCGTCAACTTTAGTCCCTCAAAGTCAATTCTTTACATGTTTAAAGTCCGTGACACGTGTCGATATATTATTGGACATGAATTTTCGAGGTGTTACAACTACGCGGGCCGCGAAGGACCCCTGTGTAGTCTACGCGGGCTGCGAGGGAAGCCGAAAGGTCACCTATAAATAGAGGCCTTCAGTCTTCAGTCGAACTCGCTCATTCTCAACTTTCTCTCTCGAATTTCTATATAGATAAAGCTATTCTCGGGCATAATACCCCCTAAATAATGAAGTTTTTCCCCGTTGTAAGTATCATAACCCCGATTACGTATTAGATACGCTGCCCGATTGATCCAGGGTTCCGTAACGACTGTCGTGGTTATGCCCACGTTGTCATTGGAATGTCGTCTCTGGGAGGGTATTACTAATGTAAATATTGGGTTATTATACTAACGCGTGTGTATTTGTGTAAATTATAGACAATCACCAGGAAACCCTTAAAGGAAAACCAAGACAGCAATGTGAGTAATCTCTTTTTTGCAAATTGTTTTTACAAAACCTCACTTAATTAATGATATATTAAACAGTTATTGAGTATTTGTATTCTACAATTATCGTCGGTATGATGGGGTTTTGTATACAAAATTTGTTACTACCTTGCGAGGAGTAACATGACCACAAGTCGGGTTGACAGTACCGTGGGTGGTAATTGAATAGATGGAAACAAATGTAATTGCGCGACCGCCCTCAATAATGTACAATGGTTTTTATAAGTCTTAATTAAATTGAGATTAACTCACCAGTATTTCCCACTGACAAAATGTTTTTAAACGCGTTTCAGGTAACAAAATGTGAAAGCCAACTAGAAGCCAGCTGGGCAGCACTGAAGGCTTGGAAAAGTGGCAATAAAGTTACCTAAAATAAAGAGATGTTTTATTAAATAAAATAGGGTGTATCCCTATGAAAATGTGTGTACTTGAAACTTGGGATTGTTCCCATGTGGTTAATATTATAAAAGCGTGGTATTTTACTCTGATAAAATATTTCCTAACTACGATCCTGATGAAAGTTCCGCTGCCAAAATGATAAACAACAGATACCACTGAAACTGGCCGCGGCCGCCCGTTCCTGGGTAATTCTGGTGCGGGGGTCGCGACAATAAAACACCGCCAACGCGAAAAGTACAACCCCAAAAAGAACCACGGACCCCCCCCCCCCCACATATATATATATAGGATTCAGTTCAATTAAGAACCACCATGAGTTGTGAGAAACCATGAAAACTCCTACTTCCCGCATGAGTTCGGCCACCATTTTTTGCACAAAGATAAGTGAAAATGTTATAAATACATCTGTAAAAAATAACAAAAAAACTGTCGAGTCAATAGTTACGCCTAATGTAAATTTTGTTTATGCTTGGTGTAAATTTTTGTATGCGACATATTTTATATTTTTTTTGAGTAAATTACAAGTTTTGTCCTTTATGTATGTCCCAAATTGCAGGCGCTGTCCTTTGTCTTTAAAATTGATGAGTTTTGTCCTTAATGTTTGCAAATCTTGCACGCTACGTCCTTTATGGCAAACTCAGTTAGATTTTTTGGTTAAATTTGGTCATGTGCAAGGCACATGAGGGTAGCATTGTCTTTTCACATCCTAATTTATAAATGATTTTTAGAAAACAAATAAAACATAACCAATCACCTGCCGCCACCACCTTCCACCCTCACCTGCCGCCGACCACCACCAGCTCCCACCCTCACCTGCCACCGACCACCCACCATCTCCACCATCGCCTGACCGACCATCACCACTCACTCCACTGTCTCCAACATCACCATCAACATTCACCCCTTCGATCCACCACTACCCCATCCCCATCGGAACCCTAACCTTGCAATCAACCCAAATCAGCAACCACTACCCCATCCACCATCACAACCCTCTCTGTAAATCAAATCAGTGATAAGAGATGTATACATTCAGTGTAAAATTATATGCATATTTAGTACACCTTCATTTGGGAATTATGTTCTTCGAAAGGCTAAACCGGATGGATAACCGTTGGATCTTCAAGTGATTGTTCACTAATTGGTCTATGTCTTGCCCGCTGACTAAACAACGTGTATTGCTAAACAACCCTCTCTGTGTATCACAACCCAAATCAGCAACCACTTCCCCTCTTTTGACTCCAACCACCGTTTACCCTCTTCGATCTTCACTCTTCGTTTACTCTCTCTCTCTCTCTCTCTCTCTCTATATATCTCCAGGCTGCAAAATCGAAGGAAGAAACTCTCACCTCCGCCGTACGAAGACGCCGCCGTTGACGTAGACGCATCTTCACCTAGGGTTTCTGGCCGGTTTGATTCGCTTGATGTAGATGCCGTACGAAGACGCCGCCGTTGACGTAGACGCATCTTCACCTCCGCCGGTGCTCAACGTGACGGCCGTATGTCTGGCCGGTTTGATTCGCTTGATTCCGCTGGCGGTCCCGGTCCTGAACGATAGGGGCGGTGGTGGTAGGTGGGGTGGGGGCGGTGGTTGCAGGGGTGGGGATGATGGTTGCAGGGGTGGGGATGGTGGTTGCGGTGGTGGATGGTGGTTGATGGTGGTAGAGAGAGAGAGGGAGGTGTAGAGGTGGTTGATCAGAGTGAAAATCTGATCTATATATATCTATATATATATATGTATATAAATAATAGTAATAATAATAGTAATTTTTTAAATATATTTTATTTTAATTTTTTAAATAATAATACTAAATATATAGGTAAAAAGACAAAAATACCCTTTGGTGAGCAGATTTAACCAAAAAATCTAACTGGGTTTGGCCTAAAGGACATAACGTGCAAGATTTGCAAACATTAAGGACAAAACTCATCAATTTTAAAGACAAAGGACAGCGCCTGCAATTTGGGACATACATAAAGGACAAAACTTGTAATTTACTCTTTTTTTTTTTTTGGAATAAGTGATTTTTCTCATAACTCAAGGTGGTCTTATTTTACCATTTCCATATATATATATATAGGGAGAGGATCATGAGAAAACTAGATATAAATGAGAAAACCAAAAAACTAACCAAAAAAACACTAAAAAGGAGGGGGGGGACTTTTAATGAAGGAGGGGTAAAATTGGAAAAAAAATATGTATAACTTTTCAAACATTTCCCATTTCTCCATACGTTATCATTTTAAAACAAAAATGGCACCATAAGATCACAAATTTTTGTATCTTTCATTCAAGTATATTCGAGCATATTTTTTATGACATAAAAAAAGATTTATGGTGTCGTCTTGTTTTCAATACTATTATTATAGTAGTGCACATGTGCAATATAACATGTACTACAATTGCATTACATGCTTAAAATTAGCTTTTTGAGTCTAGTTTAGCTTTTAGGGTTAGTTTTTTTGGAGGATTAGGATTAGGTTTTTGGGTGTGGGGGGGAGGGGGGTTTAGGTTTTTGGGGGGTGGGGGTGGAGGGGTTTAGGTTTTTTTCGGGTTTATGTTTAGGGTTTAGTTTTAGGTTTTCGGGAGGGTGGGGGTGGGGGGTTTAGGTTTTTGGGGGGTGGGGGGTTAGGCTTTTGGTGGGATGGTGAATTTAGGTTTTTGGGGGGTGGGGGTGGGGGGTTTAGGTTTTTTTTTGGGTTTATGTTTAGGGTTTAGTTTTAGGTTTTCGGGAGGGTGGGGGTGGGGGGGTTAGGCTTTTGGTGGGAGGGTGAATTTAGGTTTTTGGGGGGTGGGGGTGGGGGGTTTAGATTTTTGGGGGGTGTCGGTGGGGGGTGGGTTAAGTGGTTTAAGCTTTATGTATTAGTGCACATGGGCAGTACAACAAAAAAAATTGAAATTTTTTTTACATACATAAAAAGTAGCGATTTTTCTAAAAAATTGTAAAAAAAAAAATTGGTATGTTTTTAGGTTTTTTTTTAGGCTTCTTTGGTTAGTTTTTTGGTTTTCTCATTTAAACTAGTTTTCTCATGATCCATCCCCTATATATATATATATATGTATACTTTCTATAAAAGGAGAAATCCCAATGACATAAGAAAAGCTGATGTGTCAGCAGGAGAGGTTGTCCAACAAGACTTTTCTTATGTCATCGACGTTGAGGTGGCAGCCATAGAGGGAGAATAGTGACATTATAATTCAAAGATCTGCCATCAAACCACTGCCCCACTTTCAAATTTCAAAGGTCTGGCCCACATTCAATTATCAAACCACTGATGTTCATTCAAAATTCAAACCACTGTTGTTTCATTAAAATGGGAGGGTAATTTGAAATTTAAACCTTATAGGGATATGTAATTTGCATTTAATGTCGTCAGAGCTTCAATTCTTCTCTCTCTCAAATATAAATTCAAACCCAAATCCAAACCCGATTATAATTTCAAAAACCCATTTCAATCTCTCTGTCCACTCTCTCTCAACTCTTTATCTCTAAAACTGTAGATACAGAGAAGATGATGTAAATCAGGTAATTGTTATTCTTTTGGTAATTATTAATACACTTTGAAATCAGTTCTTCTTCGTCTTCGTGGTTTCTTGAGCTTTGTTACATGTTTTCCAGATTGAAGTTTCTTCAAATCGCCATCTTCTCCAATGCTTCCATCGATTCTTCTCTCGCTAAATCTGGTAACAATCCGTGACCTAATTTCTTTCATGATTCTATGAAATTTTTTTGATATGTTTGTAGCTTTTGATTTTGTGTTTGATTTGTTATTATTTATTCAGATGCTTGTAATAGGAGAAATCCCAGTGACATAAGAAAAGCTGGTGATGTATGTTTATGTTTGGCATGTTTAACATCGATTTGAATATTATACAGACCAACGGTAGTTTAAAAATAGATAATTTTTTTATTTTTTCTTTTTATCACAAACTGAAGGTTTGTATGCTAAATGTTCTTCAGGTAGATCTTGCTGGATTTGTTATTGGTGTGGAAGTCTTTAGTTTGTTGGCCGAACTTCCGAATGTAATCAAGGTTATAAAATGGATCTCAACTTTATTGATGAAGAGGTAATGTCTGTTTGTGTTTAAAAATAGATTTATATGTGTTTAAAATAAGTCATGATGACATGAAATTTGTTTGATATGTTTGTAGCTTTTGATTTTGTCTTTGATTTGTTATTGTTTATTCAGATGCTTGCATTGGTGTACTATGTGATTATGAGTAGATTGATTTTCAGTTGGTATATTGGGATTAAATACTCAACTGGTGGAATGACAGCAAATCCAGGTTATGCTTCAAGCTTTGTCGATCCCTTTGGAGGCGGATATGTGGCTTTGGGAGGTCTGAAAAGCAGAATTGACAAATTTAGGGAAAATGGGGTTGAAAGATGATAACCCAACAGTTGAGGATCTCATTCTACAGCTTCGATAAATTCAAGGGTATTCTCAAATAATGCTTCCTAGATTTTTGAAGACCGACAAATGTCCAAAGAAGCATCATACTGGACATTTGTCAATTTTTGTCGGTCTTCAAAAATCTAGGAAGCATTATTTGAGAATACCATTCAATTTATCGGAGCTGTCGAATGAGATCCTCCACTGTTGGGTTATCATCTTTCAAACCCATTTTCCCTAAATTTATTGATTCTATTTTTCAACAGGGATGTAATGCTAAATGATTCCTCTCAATTGAATAGACGGACACTTGCTTCCTCTCAAAGGGTTATGGAGTGGTTATAACAGCTTATCATGCTAAGGACTGTTATAACTAACCACTGCACCTTATAAAGACTGATGGACATAAAGACTGATGAGACCTATCCACTGTTGATGACAAAGCTGTTAAAGACAGGCACTTATGTACCTAAGGCCTGATCAACCAAAGGAAAACCACTGCTCAGTAACAACAGTGGTTCAGTATCTATCGCGGATTCAACGTCAGTATTTATTTATCAGTTTTTCTTATGTAACAGTGTTTAGTGTATCAGTGTTTAGATTTTGTTACAGCTTCGATGATGGTTTTTAGATTTATGAAAATGTCTAACAATTTCGGATTTGGTATATTCATTCACAGATTTATGATACTTCAGTGTCTATGATGAAAATTATGTTGCTTCCATGATTGACTGGTCCCCATGTTGATTTGATTAATGGTATGTTATGTGTGTACAATCTCTCGAGACAAACCCTAGAGTTTATGTATATACAATCTCCCCATGTTGATTTGATTAATGGTATGTTATGTAATTGCTACAGTTTGAATATTATTGTTATTATATTATCATCTGTTGGTCATGGTCTGTTAAAGCACTGCTGTTAAACATTCTCTGTTGAACTGCATCATCTGTTAGTCTATAGCAGAGGTTCTCTTTGGCAGACCTTTGCTTGAACTGTCTCGGTGTTTATCAGCAGATGTTCATCATGATGCGTGTGTAAACAGGTGTTTGAAATCCTCTGTTGTTTTGCATCATCTGTTAAGGCACATCAGATGTTATCAATCTATACTGTGGAATGATCAGCAGATGTTATGTTTAGCAGACCTTTGTTTCAACAGCAGATGTCAAAATGTTTAAAGATTGTATCATCTGTTAAGTAACAGCGGATGTTAGCTTTATGATGCTCTTGTATTCATATTCAGCAGCAGAGGTTGTGTTTATCAGCAGAGGTTATTTGCTATAACAGTCTTTGTGTTTATCAGCAAAGGTTGTTTGGAACAACAGACTTTGCTTGAACAGATTTTCTGTTTGACAGAGCTTTTGGTTTGTCAGACTTTATCTAAATAGAGGTTGAGTGCATAAATTTGTTTGTAGTCAAAGGTTAATTCAAGTTAAGTTATGACAATGATCACCCATAAATTTGTTGAATACCATTAAGTGTCGATGACTGCCCATAAATTTGTTGAAACCTTTTAAGAAAAGCCTTTTAAGTGTCGATGACTGTCCATAAATTTGTTGAAGCCTTTTAAGTATCCATGACTGGCCATAAATTTACAGAGTATAATTCAAGTTGTAATGTATCATGAAGAGGCAATTAAAATATATGGAGAATGTACAACAAAGGTTTA
Organism: Helianthus tuberosus; assembly: GCA_030545235.1. NCBI lineage: Eukaryota > Viridiplantae > Streptophyta > Magnoliopsida > Asterales > Asteraceae > Helianthus > Helianthus tuberosus. Next base: position 21,936,613 of record CM060357.1, on the reverse strand, counting down.
AGTTAATATAAATAACAAGATAAGCATACATCATTATAATTTAAATATTTGTAAGTCGTAAGTTTTCAAAATATAAAAGTTTAATACATCACCATCCCATAATTTATCTCAAATGAGATAATACCAACAACCACAGCTATCTGTAGACTTTCTTTAAGATCAACTTGGCTTTTTCTTCAGAGTAGACAAATTTGCATCTCATATTTCTGTAGATACCATTGGGCTTCGTGAACTTCATGGTGAATTGACAAGCCGCGTATCTAAATCCTTTTCCATGCTTCTCCCGTCGAAAGTCAATTACAGTGTCAACTCCATTCAGATTTTCAACTGTCATCTTCAATGTTCTATGAATCCTTGATAAAGAAGCTACTTTCACATTCAGACGCTTAAAAATAAATATAAAATACCAATAATTAATAAGAAATACATAATGTATTTAAGTAAAGTAACAAAAAAACAACATAATTGTACTAAACATTTAACATCCAAAGAATGAGGAATAATATATTAACATAATAAACTTACAAAATATTTGCTGCAGTACCATACGCATTGTAAGGGGTATACATCAGGATCAGCTTCATAATCTTAGACAGCGGAATCAAAATCCGCGTCGTCGATATCATCGGATGATTCATTCGATACAACATAATCACTATCGGAATCTGTGTCATTGGATTCTTCAACATCCGACTGGTGATGCAGATCCTCGGTAATTGGAGCAACTTCTAAATTGGGTGAGGAAGTATCGTCTATCGGACTGTTATTGGATTTGGGTGCAACAATCTCACATCCATTCAAATCAAAGGCAGTAAGCAGAAAGATGTAATCCGCTACGTATCTTAAAACAAGTAGAATTCCTGTTTGCATACCCATGTAGTGTACAACCTTTTCCCATCCATCGGTTATAAAGTAACAATTCCGAAGAGGATCACGTTGAAGTAGTACATCAAAAGAGTCCCACTGATTCACATAGATCTTAAATGTCTCTTTAAGTTTACCAACTCCAATACTGACGTTGACTAACTCCTTGGGTATTAGCTGAACAACAACATATAAAATTATGAAATCAACAAAGGTAAAGTAAAATTAACAACTATATCACTAATTACTATAGTAACACTTAAGTATTGGATTAAAATACCAAAACTTACCAACACGTCCTTACAAACATCAGTAAAACTATGGGAGAATGAATCCATACATCCAAACTTCCTCTCAAACGATATTGATGTGAACATAGAAATCATTGGGAGTTTTGTTGGATAGTGATGAACTTTTTCAAAAGGTGTCAGCAGATATGTATATGGTGCAGTTTTTTAAATGCCAACAGACATCCTTCTTTCAATGAAAGGTCAGAGACAACTGAGGACCATCCTTCTTTTAGAGCAAAAGTTCCATTCTGTTTTGAGAAACGGTAATCCCGTCGCATACCGTTTACACACTCTATAATGCCAACGTTACCAGGGACTTCTTTGAGTAAATGATTGTTTGCAAAGTTTTGTGGTATTATCTGTTGAGTTCAAGTATTTAAGTATTGGCAAGTATTATATGTGAATTAATTGTTAACAATTAAACTGTAGAAAATGGTTTTAATGTAATAATCTTACCAAGATTTTGGAATTAAGAGAATCCAAATATTTATAAAAAGACATCTTCCAAGATATGATGTTTCTGGTTAAAAATCAAAGAAAAAATGAGACAATGTATTTTATCAGATACTTCGTTATTTATAAAGACTGTGATAACAAATGTGAACCAACAATGTTTATCGATTTATCTAGAGTATATCAATAAATAAAGATTCCTCTAAAAACTGTAGAATTGAGTACCACTGTCAATAACTTTTTTTTTTTTGCAAGTCCATAAATAAAAGATTTGTCATTTAATCATATTCTTTAATATCAAGTAAGAAAAACAAAAAAATATACCTTATCAATTTCTTTCAAGAATCCAAATGTAACACCATATCAAACAAAACTTCAAATCGGAAACATTATAAAAAATAAAAAAGCTTGTAAAATTAAATTGATATATTATCTAAAACATGCAATACATTGAGAACAATCTTCATAACAGTTGTTAATCATGTGCATATGAAACTAATGTATATACAAATTTTAATATATATTATTATACCTTGATTGAAGTTGTTGATGATGTCAAAAGTAAGAAGTATTCAAGTGGAGTGATTCGATATTGAAATGGACATCGGTGATTAAAACTTGAAGCACTTTTTATGAGATCAGACAAACAATTTTGTAAAGGGGATTTGGAGAGTCGTTAAAAAGGTAAAGTATGTTTCTATTTGCCTCTATGTAAAAAGGTAAACCGCCATTGGAATAATAAATTACATTTTACCGCCATTGAGATAAGGAACTTACATTTTACCCCCTAATAATATAGCTTTACTTTTCAAATAATTCAAATCATTTTCAAATAATTCAAACCATTTTCAAAATACTTTGAAAGTCTTTTTTTTTAGTGCTCAACAATCTTCTTCATTCAGATATTTGAAATTATGGATACAGATAATAGAATTTCAAGTTAGTATGAACTGTTCTTTCTACCCAGTCAAAGTCAAGTCTGTGCTGAAGCAAAGGGAAAAAAAAGGAAGCGTGTTCTGCAACACAAGCGAAACAACAGTGGTTTACATCGTAGATCAACATCCGATTCTGTTAAAAGGATTCCATTATTAAACACTCCAAGTGGTATGCCTTATAGGTTTGCAAACAAAATTTTACAAGAAATATACATTTATATGTTATGTTTTGGGAATCCTTACACATGTTTCGTATTTTACAAGTTTCAACAACCAATGTTGAGAGAAGGAATGTGTATCATTTTCCTGCTTATGCTACTCCAAATATTAGCAGTAATTTGTTTCACTCATCTACAGAAGTAAAAGGTATATTTACTGCAGATATTTTTTGGTAATTTCAAAAAAATTTCACAATATGTTCAAAGTTCTTTCCTTGAGTGGTCAACTATCTTCTTCATTCAAGTATTTTAAATTATGGATACAAATAACACAATTTCAAGTAAGTATAAAGTTGACCTTTAAGCAAGTCAACTCAAAGTTGTGCTGAAGAAAGAGAAAAAAAGAAGTATGTTCTTCAACAAAAGAGAAACATAACAGGTTGTCATCCTGCATCAACATCTGATTCTGTTGAAAGGATTCCAATTTCAAATACTTCAAGTGGTACGTGTTATAGTTTTGCAAACAAAATTTAAAGAAATATGTATGTATATGTTATGTTTTTGGAATCCTTACATATGTTCTGTTTTACAAGTTTCAACCACCAATATTGAAAGAAGGAATGTGTATCATCTTCCTGCTTATGCTACTCCAAATATTAGTAGTAATTTGTTTCACTCATCTACACAAGTAAAAGGTATACTTACTGCAGATATTTTTTGGTAATTTTAAATAATTTTCACAATACTTTCAAAGTTCTTTTCTCGAGTGGTCAACAATCTTTTTCATTCAAGTATTTTAAATTATGGATACAGATAACACAATTTCAAGTAAGTATGAAGTTGACCTTCAAGCAATTCAACGTCAAATGTGTGCTGAAGAAAGAGAAAAAAGGAAGTATGTTCTTCAACAAAAGAGAAACAACATAGGTTGTCATCCTGCATCAACATCTGATTCTGTTGAAAGGATTCCATTTTCAAATACTTCAAGTGGTATGTGTTATAGTTTTGAAAACAAAATTTAAAAGAAATATGTATGTATGTATGTATGTATGTATGTATATGTTATGTTTTTGGAATCCTTACATATGTTCTATTTTACAAGCTTCAACCACCAATGTCCGGAGAAGCAATGTGTATCACCTTGCTACTTATGTTATTCCAGATATTAGTAGTAATGTGCGTCACTCATCTACACAAGTAAAAGGTATACTTACTGCAGATATTTTTTTCTAATTTAATTATGAATTGTAGTTTTCTTCGTTTATTTTATATACTTTTGTTTTATAAGATTCATCAAGAAAAATCTCATCAAGGAATGTCCATCACACTCCTTTTGGAAGTACTAAGCAAACATCCAATTTTGTTGAGAGGACTCCATTGTCAGATATTACAAATTGTATGTTTTAAATTTTTGGAAACAAAATATTTGTTTAATCTTAGGTTTTATGAATTGTTATATATGTCTTATTTTACAAGCTTCAATATAGGTGGAATATCTAAAATTGAATTACAAATGAGTGATGACATGTTAGCAGATTCTGTGGTTAAGAAGATTCATGGAATTTCTAAAGGTATAAGATACGAATGTAAATTCCTGTTACGTTTTCAATATGTAGATAACTTATGTTGACTTACAAATTTGCTAAGTCTGTAGATTATATTGATCATGGAGATGCCATCTTTGTGTGTTCTAAATGTGATGCAATGTTATGGGAAGATGAAATGCTTAGGGGAAATCAAAAACATAAGAAAACATCCTATTCTCTTTGTTGTTCAAATGGAGATGTTGAGCTACCACGACCGCCTACACCTCCTCCATTACTACGTCATTTATATAAAAGTCATACCTCACAGTCTCGCAATTTCATGGATAATATTCGAGCATATAACATGATGTTTTCCTTCACATCTCTTGGTGGGAAGGTTGACAAAAGTTATCAGAGAGGTAAAGGTCCTTATGTATTTAGACTACAAGGTCAGAATTATCATCGAATGGGTAGTCTACTTCCGGACGATGGGGAAGAACCCAAATTCTCCCAGCTTTACATATATGATTCACAAAACGAAGTGGTAAATCATCAAAAAGCAGTAAGGTAATTTCTTTATGATAATTGTGGCATTTATGAATATATATTTTGCTTTTCAGTATATTTACATTCATTATCATTTGAAATGAATGTAAATTTTAACATTTTATATTTCTAGAAGTTCTCAGATAGAATGCAAAACTACAAGAAACAACCAGCTTGATAGTACAACCATAAAGGGTCTTAAAGATATGTTGGATTCTTGCAATCCTCTTGTCCAGTCCTTCAGAATGGTAAGAGATTATTTTCAAGAAAATGAGTTTCAAGATGTAAGCTTGAAGCTTACTGGAACAAGAGATAAGGATGGAAGAGTTCACAATTTGCCAACAGCATCAGAAATTGCTGCGTTAATAACTGGAGATTTTGATGGAGCATTTGATAAACGGGACATTGTTGTTAGAAAGAAGTCTGGTGGTCTTCAAAGAATTAGTGAGCTTCATCCCTCTTACCTTGCTTTGCAATATCCACTTATTTTCCCATATGCAGAAGATGGTTATAGAGTTGGTATTAAACATAGAGGGATTGCGATTGATAATGAGGTACTTAGAACCAATCTTACAATTAGAGAATTCTTTTGTTACAAAATTCAAGATAGACAGAATCAGTTTTCATTGTTAATTAATGCGAAAAAACTATTTCAGCAGTTTTTGGTTGATGGATACACGATGATAGAATCTGCCAGGTTGAATTATATAAGGACATAACAACCTAAACTTAGAACGCAAAGTCTTAAGAACTTGAATGCTACTGTTGAAAGTGGAGAGAATAATGCCTCAAGTTGTGGTAAACCTATACTTTTACCTTCATCATTTACTGGTGGTTCTAGATATATGATGCAAAAGTACTTGGATGCTATGGCAATTTGCAAGTCTGTTGGATATCCCGATTTATTCATAACGGTGACTTGTAATCCAAACTGGCCTGAGATTTACAGGTGTTTGCACGATAAAGCTCTTAATGCTGAAGATTTCAAGTGTAAGACAGACCGGATATTATCTCTAGATTATTCAAGTGTAAATTGGATCATCTTATAAAAGATTTCAAGAAAGATAAATTCTTTGTGATATACAAGCAGGTACCCTTTAGTTATATTTTTTACTTTGAACATCTAATTATATTTATCTAACAGGTCACTATTCAAAAATTTCAGTTATGTATACAGTGGAATTTCAGAAGCATGGAGTCCCACATGCTCACATATGTTTGTTCTTGGGTGTTGAAAGCAAATTTCCAACTGCATCTGATATTGATCGTGTTATTAGTGCTGAGATACCAGATAAAGAAAGAGATCCTGAATTATATGAGCTTGTCAAGTAATTTATGATTCATGGACCATGTGGTACAGACAACCCACTTTGTTCAGCAAAAATGTTCTAAGAAGTTTCCCAAAAAATATGTAGATGAGACTTGTGTTGATTCTGAAGGATATCATGCCTATCGTCATCGTCAAACAAGTAATACAGTAGTAAAGAATGGTGTGACACTTGATAATAGATTTGTAGTTCCTTACAATGCTCTCCTGCTCAGAAAGTATCAGTGCCACGTTAACGTTGAATGGTGCAACCAGTCAGGTTCTATTCAAATATTTGTTTAAATATATTAATAAGGGGCCGGATAGAGTCACTGCTTCTGTTTTTCAAGCCAATAGCACCAGGAATGATACAGAACAGAATGTAGTTGTAGATGAGATAAAAGCATACCTTGATTGTAGATATATCTCTGCTTGTGAAGCTGCTTGGAGAATATTCATGTATGATATACATTATAGATATCCAGCTGTTGAAGTATTACTTTTTCATTGTGAAGATGGTCAGAGTATTGTGTATAACGATCATGATAATTTGTGTGATATTGTTATTGATCCAACTGTGAAAATTATAATGTTTACAGAGTGGATGAATTGTAATAAAGTCGATGAATTTTCCAGGACATTGAGGTATGTTCAGTTTCCGGGATATTATGTATGGAATGCTAAAAATCGCAAATGGAATCGAAGAAAGCATCTGTATGTATCAATTGGGAGGATACATTATGTCCCACCATCACTTGGTGATTATTATTACCTAAGGATTTTACTGAATCATATTAAGGGACCAACTTGTTTTGAAGATATAAAAACAGTTGATGGGTAGGTTTTTCAAACATTTAAAGATACATGTTTTGCACGAGGACTGTTGGATGATGATAAAGAATATGTTAATGCTGTCAAAGAAGCTAGCACATGGTCAACTGGAGATTTCTTGAGGACTTTTTTTGTAATGTTGTTGTTGTCAAATTCGATATCTCGTCTCGTCTTGGTGTTTTTTGGTCGGAAACGAAGTCCCTGTTATGTGAAGACATTCTATATCAGCAACAAAAGATAACTGGTATTGCAGGTAATGTGATTATTTTATTAAAGTTATATACAACTACATTAAAATTATGCAATAGCTCTGTTATTGGGAAAAACCAATACTTTTTTCAACATTTGTTTTAGATTTGGATCTTCAACAAGAAGAACATGAAAATATATGTCTATCTGAAATTGAAAATTTTCTACTTACCAATGGAAGTACAATGAGAAATTTTGATGATATGCCAAGTGTTCCGGACAATTATGTTTCATCGTCGAACAATCGATTGATAATGAAAGAATTATCGTATGACAGACTAGCTCTTCAAAGGGAACATGATGGTTATGTAAAGTGTTTAACTGTCGAACAGGAAAGGATATATAAAATTGTTATGGAAGCGATTGAAAAAGGCGATGGAGGTGTGTTTTTTGTATATGGTTATGGTGGAACTGGAAAGACGTTTCTTTGGAAGACATTCTCAGCAGCATTACGATCAAAAGGTGAAGTTGTATTGAATGTTGCATCCAGTGGAGTTGCTTCACTTTTGTTGGATGGTGGTAGAACTACTCATTCAAGGTTTGTAATTCCAATCAACATTAATGAGAATTCAATATGTTCGATAGATCCTAATACTGAGTTAGGTGATTTAATTAAAATAGCAACATTGATTATTTGGGATGAAGCACCTATGACTCACAAGCATTGTTTCGAGGCTCTTGATAGAACAATGAGAGACACATCACGTTCCAGTCAACCGAACATGCAATCCAAGCCGTTTGGGGGAAAGGTAATTCTATTTGGTGGTGATTTTAGACAAATTCTTCCGGTCATCCCTAAAGGTACCAGAACAATGATAGTCAATGCTTCTTTGAATTCTTCTTATATATGGCGGCACTGTCAAGTACTAAAGCTAACTGAGAATATGAGATTAAGAATTGGTTGTCAGGAAGCAGATTTGAAAGAAATAAAGGAATTTGGAGAATGGATTTTAAAGCTTGGTGATGGTCTGCTTGGTGAAGAAAATGATGGTGAGATTGATATTGAAATACCAGATGATTTACTTATTCATGACCAAGTCAATCCTATTTCTTCTCTCATTTCATTTATATATCCGGACATGAATAAGTTTTTGTGGGATTTAACGTATTTCCAACAAAGAGCGATTCTTGCTCCAACTAATGAAGTAGTGGATTCAATAAATAAAGAGTTGTTAGAGAGTCTGCCTGGTGAAGAAAAGGTTTATTTTAGTTCAGATAGTTTATGCCAATCGGAGGAAGAATCAGAGCTTAATATGGCATTGTTTCCTCCTGATGTGTTAAACAATCTTCGTTTATCTGGTTTACCTAACCATAAATTAGTACTGAAACTTGGTGCTCCAGTGATGTTACTCAGAAACATTGATCAGGCAAATGGATTGTGTAATGGTACACGTTTACAAGTCACGAAGCTCAGAAAAGTTGTGATTGAAGCAAAAAAATTATCACAGAGACTAATATAGGTCATCATACTTTGATTTAAAGACTGAAGATGACACCTTCTGATAAAAGAATACCAGTGAAGATTTCTCGAAGACAATTCTCACTTTCACTGTGTTTTGCTATGACAATAAATAAAAGTCAAGGACAATCATTGGAGCGTGTTGGTTTATATCTTCCACGTCCAGTGTTTAGTCATGGTCAGCTCTATGTTGCTGTATCTAGAGTAAAAAGTAGGAAGGGATTGAAAATTTTGATTTGTGATAAAGAGAAACGAGTCTGTACAACCACTACTAATGTGGTTTACAAAGAAGTTTTACAAAATCTATGATGATATAAACATCTGTTAACATGGTAACGTTTGTTGGGTATAATGGAGGATCTGTTGTTAGGAAATGTTTGTTGGAAAGCAATACAACTTTTTGAAAGCATCTGATACTTGCTCTGCATTAAGCCTATCGTGAGAACACATGTTGTTAATAACATTATTCTCTTAACATCTGTTTACTAACATTTGTAATTTCTTTTGACTGACCTTTTTAACATGGGTTGACTAACATCTGATAGTTACTATCTATCCATCTGGCAAGCTCTGTTGGAGATAATGGATGACAGTTCTTAGTAAAGTCTGTTGGAAAGCAACAGAAGTTTTTAACAGTTAATAGACAACAGTGGTTTGCTATCAACATAATGGAATTGCTGTTAAATAAACCTATTGATCATTAATTTATATCAATTTTGTAAGTCTGCACTAATTATTTTTTTACTCTCTGTCAATATGTGTTATGCATGGTTTTCTAAGAAACGACCCGTGTTTGCACACGGGTCTTACCGCTATTATATATATAAAGGGTGAATTACACGTTTTGTCCTTTAACTTAATACCCTTTTTAGGCGATTTTATTTAGAACAAAAATTGATGAGTTTTTTACTTAATGTTTTAAAACCTTGTACGTTGCCCCAACCTAGTTAATTTTTTGGTTAAGTCTGGTCACCCAAGAGTATTTTACTTTTTTTACCCATTTATTTAATATTATTTAGAAAAATAAAACAAAATAATTTTTAAAATTATTATTGTATCTCTCACACACACAGAGTCAGCTTCACCCAAGACCCACCACCTCCCACCATCACTTCAGCCAACTTAAGAAACACTCTTAATTTTCACTAATTGAGGTGAAGAGAGTCTAATTGACAAAGTTATTAAAGTTAAGGCGTTACTCACTTTAAAATTAAAGATTCAAGTCTGCTAAAAACAGATTTGATGTGAAGTAAGCTGTTAAAATAAATAACTTCGGTTACTTCAAAAGGAATTCCATAATAAGTCTAGAGGAACTTGAAGAAGACTTAATTTAATATTAACTAGGATTTTCCCGACGCACGTTGCAGCGAGAAATTTACATACGAACCAAATGGTAAAGACAAATTTCTTTTAAGTTATTACTAGTGGGAAACCCGCGCGTTGCGGCGGAAACACACTACGCACCAGACAATCTGGTTGTGAGCGGAGTGGGGATTTAGATATATAAAAGGCTTCTTCATTTAATACTATAATGAAAATATCACTTTCAGATGTAATCATTTGGCCCGCCACCCATTCATGTTTATTTATAAAAACCCGTCAAAATTACTATTACTATTTATTTACAAACATTGGTCAAATAGTCGTTTTATGATTTTCCCTTACTTAGATAAAAGATAAAATATTGAAACAACTATTGTCACTAATTCACCCAACAATAAATTAAAAACTTTTAAATGTGATGGAAAATTAACATACGCTACAAGCTACAATATTAAACGTGATGGAAAAATTAACATACGTTGCAAGCTGCAATAATTAGATACTCATGGATTTGACTACGGTGTTCTTTTTTTTTTTTAACGGCCAATGAAAAAGTTTTATTCAACCAAAGCTAGCTGGGAGCTAGCGTACACCAAATGTACAGAATACACACCACCTTACAAACAAAATAAACATAATACCCATTGCATACAAAGCTACAAACCCACCCTAGATAGATTGAAACCTTGCCACACCTCCCAGGTCAAGGAGACCTGTTTAGCCCTTGCTCTAACCCAGAGAAGGCTTAAAGCCTTGATTTAATTGTATGAATAATTCAAAACATATCTTTTGGTTTAATTATATGAATAAACAAAAGATGCTATGGACCTCAAATTCTTGTTCTTCTTCAAGTCAACCCGGCTCAAACTTCACCATATATATACCTGGAGATATGCAAATGATTGATTAAAGCAAGTGAACACAAAAAAAAAAAAAAAATGCCACAACTTTGTGTACAGTTTAATAAAATTACTAACCAATTTTTTCAATATAAGCATGTTTATATTGATTTAAAAACAAGAACTGAATTGTTTTGACTTTCAAGTCAAAGCATGCTTTTTTTTTGTCATTAGCATTCCCGAAGTTCAAGTAAAGTCATAAAATACATTACACTCCATGTTCAACAATTTCCATTATTAGGATGTCCTAATCTGCATCTTATCATCTTTTGATAACCTTTAAAATATTATCATTATCCTTATTAACCTGATTTGGGATTATTAGTCAAACATAGAGGAGGATGTTTTAACCCATTCACATATAAATCGATTGATTTTGGCTATGTTTTATCTCTAGTGAGATAAACTAAAGAACTTTAAGAAAAAAGAAAATTATTCAAATGTGTTAAAACAAGTAAAACAGGTTAAGAGTCATCTAAACAGTCAAATGCATGAAATCTTTAATCTCTTAAGACTTTAATTAAATAAATTATATTATCCTTGTAATCAACTAATCATATTTAGCAGATTAGTTATTTATAAAATCCAAAATCATGAAATAAACTGTGTGGATTAAGTTTCAACTAACCCAACCCATTTTAACATGTTAGACAATCCACCCATTTTGACCCTATGTCTCTTACTTGTCACCAAATCATGCAGCTAAAAGCCATCAATAATTCTGTTGAATCTTGTCGGATCATAATCATAGGGCTTATTACATTATCATAAGAGGACTATATTATCACATCTAAGGCTAGAAACAATGTTACTTGATCAAATCCAGGTGCTGCCTTTTGTAATCGCGTATAAAAAATTAATTTTCATCTACCCATCGTCATTTGTTCATCATGCTTTTCTCACATATAATTTTTTTTAAATGAAGATTAACGGGTTAACCCACCCCAATAAAGAAACGTTTTGGCATGAACTCGTTTTGACCCGTTTACCCAACCGTGGTAAATTGACCCATTTCATCCGTTTTGACCCGTTTACCCAACCGTGGTAAACTAACCCATTTCATCACCAATAAGTTTGGCATTTAACAAATGACCCAAACTTATAGACCATAACTTATAGACCATCATATGGAATGTATGATCTCACCACTACTATCAATACCAAACTCATCAGGGTCGGAGCCGAAATCATAGTTACCTAATTCGCTCTAAGAGTCGCGATTTTCGTATTGGTACGTGATGTACCCAATCGCAAATCGCCGGCGTACCGATCGCTGTGAAATCGCCGGCGTACCAATCGTCGATTCAGTTAAGAAAATCAATCGCGAATTCTATGATTCCAATCGCGAATTTTATGATTATGATATGTTGGCTAGATTTTTTTGGGACGTTCCAATCACTGGAAACAGAAATTAGAATGTGTAAAAGAACCATCTGATTTCAATCCTTATGTCTTAAAATCAACTTCAGAAAAATTAGGATTGGAAATTTTTTTTTGCCTCTGATATTACTAACCATACCTAACCAGCCTTATGTACCGATAGTTGGGACTTAGTAAATAGATAATTAACTAATGATAAACATTTGCATAATATCATAAGAAAGAAAGACACCTTGAAAAATAAATCAGTTGGAATTCTCAGTAGCTTCACGGTCCTGAAAGCAAGCTTCTCCACGAAGTTCTTTGGTACATGGTGCTTACTGAGATCGCTTGACAAGTTAGATTCATAAGTATCCCATGGCTACAAAACAAAATAGCACACAATCAGTAGAGCAAATAAATTTCATAAACGAAATTGCTCTAAAGTTGTATACAGAACAATATATGCCCAATAAAAAGAGATGAATCCACCTATCTCTGGTCTGATTTCAGTTCCTCTCATAAAAAAAATACGTAATCGGTTTCATCTAATAATTATATAATTGTCAAATCACAGATGGGACGTAGATAACTAATAATTTAGCAGATCTTTTGATTCGGAAAACAACAGGAAGTTCCACAGAAACGCCTTATTTCTCATGGCATTTAATAAGGAGTTTCTACTTTCTAGATGATCTATTAATCTATTTCTTTCAAAGTTGAAAGACATTCACAAATTAAAACAGAAAATCATTGTGCAGTAGTGATCTCTAGATGATTTGTTAATCTATCAGAATAATCAACAATTCCTTGAGATCTCAGAACCATGAGTGTTCAATCGAGCAACCGTAAAAACTATAAGCAATCAAAGAAGCCGCTAACAAGCATAATCTTATCATCTAATGATGAATTGCTCGTTTTGTCGTTGAATAAAAAACAACTTTATTTAACAAGTTGTGAGCGCCGGAAAAGAATGTTCAGAACCATACCTCGTTATAAATTTCCAAATATAAAACACGAATGAGGAATTTACGACTTGGAGTCTGAAAGTATATAAAAAATAATTATATACTACTTTTAAGGTGGATGGTCGGAGGCCGTGCCTGGTCTCCCCTTCTCCATTGTCTCTCTCTCTCTGTCTCTTTCCCGTTCTCTCTCCAATCGCTTGTTCACTCTCTAACCCCCGTTGCTCTCTTTATCTTCTCTGCTTCTCTCTCTTCTCTGAATATGCAAATGGACGGTTCTAGTCTCTAGAGCGTCTTAAATTTCTGGACAATTTACCCCCTTTACAATAAAAATTTAGTCTGCACACTATTAATAGAGCTGCAAAAAATCTGAAATCCAGATGTCATACCTTCAATTTAATGATGTACTCCTCTTAACAAAGAAAGAAAACGTAATTCCTTTTTTAGCTTTTCAAGCAACTAAAATGTCATCAAGGCTGCATTCCGTCCTTCCCTGATTTCATCGTACCAAACGGTATATCACCCTATAGTGGCTATATGGAAACAGAGCATCCATAATAATAATCTAATAAAAATATATAAAACCCTTTCAGCAACATAAAATATAACACAAATTCAAGCTTGCAATATGTGACAAAACATAAAAACAATGGTACACTGTTGATGGATCGGTTGAATAATCACCACCCTCAGAGTTGGCATGACCATCTGATAGCACCACCACCGCCCTACAATCGGAGAAGAAGTAAGCACAATGAGAACAACAACCATGATCTAAGCCTTTAATCGACCCATCCACACTCCAATTAGTTCACTGGAGTCTGGAGACTTACATTAACATGTTTGTCCACCATATACAAACCCTAATTCTAAAAAACAAACGTAGTTAACTTATAAAAGCAACACAAATGTTAAACAAAAAAAAAAAAAAAAAAAACACAAACCTCAATGAAATGACCCGTACCAATATCAACAAAATCTTCTCAGAATCATCTAACAAAAAGATGCAGCGATTGCAGAACACAAAAATAGAGTCATGGGGCGATTGTAATATCAACAAAAACTTCAAGCGACATTTATACGAGACATCTACAAATCGTTCGAATTAGGTTACACTAAACAAAAAAAAAAAAAAATTAACACGTATCTTAAATTTGAATCATTCAGAAGAACATAACAATGAAGTAAATCAGATGGTGAATACTTTACCAGAGTATAAACCTCGATGAGAAGGAAAAATAGGGTTCTGGTGAGGTTTTGTGAAAGAGATGATACTCGTAATATAGTCGCAATCCTCTTCCTGGCACCACCATCTTCATCAGAACAGAGAGAGGAAACCTAACAGATGTAATCGCCTGGTTCGAGTTGTGATCTATTGATTTCAATTGATAATGTTGAAGAAAACAAAAGCAAATACAAACCGGATAGTGATGGTTTCTTGAAGAGGTAGGTCATTCTTGGAACACCAAGCATCCTCCTATACACGGTTTTGACTATTGGGATTCTTGATCTTAAATGCAGAGGAGGATTTCTCAAGTTTACCCCTGCAGCGTCTTAAAAAGTTGTTCCATTTCCTGTTGTATCTGCTTGGACTTATTTGTACATAATGTATCAAAACTTGTATAAGTGGTAAAATTACTTCTTTGTCCATCACTTCTCCTTTTTATAATAGTATAGATATGATATAAAAACCAACTTGGTACCATTTTTAATACAAACATAAAAAAACTACATATGCCAAGAGTACAGAAAACTATTTAAATATAACCAAGTACATCAATAACCAAGATGATATCTCTACACGTTACTCCTTGCTTAAGATAACACGATTCGTGTGGTATCTTGTTCAAATAATTTTAGTAACCAACACCTTAATAGTACTCTATCACTTTATATATAACTATGTTAATTAATTAACCAATGTTGAAATATTGAATTTAATAAAGTGCATTATAATTTGAACTCTATTAGTAAACTTTACTTTAAAAAATATTTATGTTATATTATTAAAGTTCAAATTAATACAATAAAACATGTTAAAAATATATGTTATATAATAAATAAGATTAATTACAAAAGAATATTACTAATACATACTATTAAATTGTAAAAAAAAAAGTATGCAACTCTTTCCATACAATACATCATAGCATTCATGTAATTAAGAGTTAATTACCCGGATGGTCCTTGTGGTTTCACGTTTTTTCACGTTTAGTCCTCACCTTTTGAAAATAGCATAAATGCTCCCTATGGTTTGTTATTTTGTTACTCGGATAGTCCCCTGAGTAGATGTCAGTTAGTTTGGAAATAGCAGGTATGCTCCCTATGGTTTGTCATTTTATTACTCGGATAGTCCCCTAAGTAAATGTCAGGGGACTATCCGAGTAATAAAATGACAAACCATATGAAGCATACCTTCTATTTTCAAAAGGTGAAGATTGAACGTGAAAAAACGTAAAACCGTAGGGACCATCCGGGCAATTAACTCTGTAATTAAATTCAAAAGAGAGGATAGTTGCATATTCTTTTAAATTGACTTTTCTATCCATATTTCAGTAATCTTAGAGTGTCTTATTAAATGGGGCATTCAAGACAGAATTGTTACAATTACTCTAGATAATACTTTTAGTAATGATAGGGCTGCTTCAATTTTGAAAAATACTTTTCAAGGGAAGGGAAAATTGCATTTTGAGGGAATGTTTTTTCATGTGAGGTGTTGTGCTCACATATTGAATTTGGTAGTATAAGACGGATTAGGAACAATTGATCGTTGTCTTGTGAAAATTAGAGAAGGGGTCAAGTATTTAAGGAAGTCCTCGGGTCGTCTTTTAAAGTTTGGTGAAATTGCTATAACTCTTGGTATTCAAACTCGTCGATCTTTGTGCATCGAAGTAAAAACTAGATGGAACGCCACACATCGAATGCTTGAATCAGCTATGCATTACAAACTTGCCTTTCAAGGTTACGTATTGAGAGATTCTAACTTTGAATGGTCTCTCACCGATGCCGAGTGGAATAGGGCTAAAAAGGTTTGCAAAGTACTTGATATTTTTTTGGATGCAACAAGTACATCATATCCGACGACAAATTTGTTCCTTGTTGAAAATTTTAAAGTAAAAAAAGAGATAACTAGTTGTTATATCTCAAATGATAGTTTTTTGAAAAAGATGAGTGAGCCGATGTTCGAAAGTTTGAAAAATATTGAGGAGAAATTGGGGTTCTTATGGCAATTGCCTCAATTTTAGATCCACGTTTTAAGAAGGTCTCAATTTCGTGGACTTTTGGGAAGGTATATCCTTCCAATGAAGTTGATGGTTGGATTGAAGATGTGATAACTAGGTTACAGTCTCTTTATGTAAAGTACTCCACCGCATTTCACATGGCTAGGGCTTCTAAGAACAACATGACGAGCACATCATCCGGGGGCCTAGACGTTCATGATAGACTTAAAGATGATTTTTATACTTTTCTTAAGTCTAAACCATTTGAAAATACACAAAAAAGTGAAGTTGAGGTGTACTTAGAGGAGCCTAATTATATAGTTCTAGAAAACAAAGAATTTGATGTGTTAAGCTGGTGGAGTCAAAATTCCAGCAAGTTTTCAGTTTTAAGCAAAATGGCTCGTAACATTTTTAGCATTCCAATTACAACGGTTGCCTCGGAATCGGCATTTAGTGCCGGAGGACGTCTACTAGATGACTACTGAAGCTCTCTCACAAAAGATATGGTCGAGCTTCTAGTTTGTGGAGGCGATTGGATAAAGTCCACATCAAAAACAACTATTCAAACATTACAAGTAAGTTTATATTCATATTTATTGTTCTTTAATTTTATAATTTTATTACTAACATTTTTATTTTATTTATGCGTAGCAATTGGCAATGGAAGAAGAAAATTTAGAAGTTCCAATCCCGACAAGTGACGATGCATTTAATTGAAGTGAACTTGGTTGTTTTCTGTTTTGGTATTATGTTTTGAACATGGTTGTTTCCTGTTTTGGAATTATGTTTTGAACTTGGTTGGTTCCTGTTTTACTTTGGTTGTTTATGTTTTGAACTTGGCTGTAACCTATTTTGGTATTATGTTCTTGCATTACTAGTACAATTTTTTGAGTGATTTTTTGGTTGTAACCTGCATTACTCGTTGGTATTATGTTCCTGCATTAAAACTAGTACCCAGATACAAAAGTTAGTTTTTGTAAAAAAAAATTAAACGAGCTAGTTCGAACTTTTTTCGAGCCGAACTCGAGCCCTTGTTTTCAGCTTGCTAAAATTATCGAACAGAGCCCGAGCCCACACTGGCTCGGCTCGTTTACACCCCTAATATTACTATAGATATTTCCATTAATAATTCACCATGGCATTTATGTAATTAAATTTAAAAAAGTGGGTAGTGTATGGGAGATTCATTTGAGAAGAATCTTCTTAAAAGAAGAAAAAATGAATTAATCTAGATCCTATATTTTTTTGATCAATGGTTGTGAATCAATATATCATTTTTGTCCACTTTTAATTAATGCTTTAATTACTAAGGGTAGTATAGACATTTTGATATATAATATTAATAAATATTTTAAAGAGTTAATCAAGTCTTATTAATGCAACCATAAATTCCTCCTTCACCATCATTAATGTATTGGCTCCTAGATAAAATTTTATTAGAAGTCACAAAATTATTTAAAAATTTTGTGTCATACACATATTTTATTATGAGTCGCAAAATTATTTAAAAGTGTTTGAGTCATATACATTCTGTATCCTACACCAAAATATTGTTTTAATGGTGTAGGAAATGTTGAAAATGTAAGATCATGTGCAGGATTGTTTTTATTGTGTAAGGTGCATAACTATTTTATAAGATAGGCTTACTAAATGATTAGAGTTCATTAATTTGAATAGCAAAAATAAATAATAGACTCATTAAATGATTTGTTCAAATTACCTTTGTATCCTTTATTCTTTTTATTCTTAATTTTTTATTTCTTCTTATTTGAACTCTCCACGTGTAGTGTATGTATGCTAGCTAGTGATGCCATTTAATATATAGCATATTAATAATTCACCACGGCATTTATGTAATTAAATTTAAAAAAAATGGGTAGTGTATGTATTGTAGCTAGTGATGCCATTTAATATACATATACAGTATAATATAATCTAATTTAATCAAATTTTCTACTATAATAAGCTAGGGTGTTTGAAATCGTGGAGAGCACTGACTTTGGTCAACATAGATGACTTGATGATCAAATCTAAAAGAGCTGAGGATCACCTGAAAGATCTAGAATAAGCATTCAACATCCTTGACAGATATAACATGAAGTTGAATCCTTTGAAATGCCATTTTGGAGTTAAAGCTAGAAAATTCTTAGGATATATGGTGACCAAGAGAGGAATAGAGGCAAGTCCAGAACAAATCAAGGCCATTGTGAACATCAAATCTCCTGTCAATGCCAAGGATGTGCAAAGGTTGACAGAAAGAATAGCAGCCTTGAACAGATTCATTTCAAAGTCCTCTGAAAAGTGCAAGGAGTTCTATGATATTATGAGGAAGAATAAAAGATTTGAATGGACTGAGAAACATGAGAATGCCCTTAAAGCCCTCAAGGATTACCTATCATCTGCACCAGCTTTGATGAAACCAGAAAATGAAGAATCATTATCCTTATACTTAGCTGTTTCAGCTAAGGCAGTAAGTGCGGTCCTAGTTAAGGATCATGAAGGCTCTTAACATCCGGTATACTATGTAAGTAAAAGTCTACTTGATGCTGAGGCCAGGTATTCTCACTTAGAGAAACTTATTCTTGCTTTGATTATGGCTTCTACTAAACTCTGGCATTATTTTGAAACTCATCCTATTATTGTCAAAACTAATTTACCTATTAAGAATGTCCTCAGGAAGTGGGCAGTCAAACTTAGTGCATAATTGTTTCCAATATTCTTTGGCCTTGTTTTGCAGGTGCATTTCGAAGAAGATCTATTCTAACCGAGAATCACGGGGAATATGCTCTCATTTCAAGCACGTGCATGGGTCAATAACCGTTGATGGTGAACGTGGGTGCATGGCTAGAATTTCAGATAGTTAGTTAGAGTAGATTAGTTGGATATTATAGTGGGGTATTGAGCTTGAATTATCAGTTTACACACACTTATACACTCGCATACTCTCTCTCGAACTCAACTCTCAAACACACTAGCAATCTCATTGTAACAAGCTCAATATCATCCAAAGTTGTAAACTTTTTTCTTCAATATACTTGGTGATCGGTAGTTTCCATCACCCGAGATTTTTTATGCCGTAGGTCGTTCATTGATCAAAAGCTTTTTTCCTCGTATAAATCCTTGTGTTCATTGTCATTTTCGTTGATATTTGTTCATACATTTGATCAACAATTAAGCACTCTACCTCACATTCAAAGTTTGGTTACATTATCATTAATCAGATTTTTGACCAAAACAGTAACCAACACCTTAATAGTACTCTATGACTTTATATATAACTATGTTAATTAATTAACCAATGTTGAAATTTTAAATTAAATAAAGTGCATTATAATTTGAACTATATTAGTAAACTTTACTTTAAAAAATATGTATGTTATATTATTAAAGTTCAAATTAATACAACAAAAGATGTTAAAAATATATGTTATATAATAAATAAGATTAATTACAAAAGCATATGACTAATACATATTATTAACTTGTAAAAAAAGTATGCAACTCTTTCCATACAATACATCATGTCATTCATGTAAATAAATTCAAAAGACAGGATATTTGTATATTCTTTTTAAATTGACTTTTCTATCAAATTACTATAAATCTTTCCATTACTAATTCACCATGAGATTTATGTAATTAAATTTAAAAGAATGGGTAGTATATATACTGTAGCTCAGTAGCGGAACTAGAACATTAACTTAGGGGTATTCTAAATTTTTTTTATCCGTGTAATCATACAATATTAAAAAACGACAATAAATAAATAAAGTAAAACAAATACATAATAGATTTGTCCACTTTTTTTTTTCATAGCCCTGAAATCGTTCCATCAAATCGACGTCTTTTACTTCACGTAAAAAATCATTTTCGACCGCACAAACCATAGCATTGTTCAAAAATTCTGGGCCCATTCAATTGCGTAAATCCGTATTGACAAGCTTCAATTTCGAAAAACATCTATCAACGGTTGCAGTTGCAACCGGTAAAAGCAAAGCTAGCTTAACTACCCGATAAACTGAAGGACAAGAACTATGCGCTCCCGTTTCAACTATAACACATGTAAGATCACTTATTCCATTCAAGTTTTCAAACTTATCATCATCGCTTATTGTGTGACGAAATGACTCAATATCACCCAAAAGACATCCAGTCGATGTTTGATATTCCTGATTAATCTGCCGCCCATTCAATCTTCAAAGCTGGGCTATTATTTAGTTTCTTATTGGGCTTATTATTGGTTTGTATTCATCATCACCAGCTGGGCTTATTATTGGTTTGTAAAAAAAAATTGAGCGGTGTCCTCGTAGTTGTTTAGGGGTGTCATTTGTATAAAAAAATTACAGTTCTGGTAAAAAGTTAAGCCGTAGCCCGTGCTATGCTTGGAATATAGCCAGGTCCCGCCCCTGCTGTAGCTCCATTTAATATATAATTATATTATTATTATAATTATAATTATAATTATGATTATAATCTATACTATATAATAAAAGAAACCAATGAGGGAACACATGTCATTCATTTGAGCCATCTATTTTTTAGATGATTATAGATAATTAATATTAATTAAAAGATAATTATAAAATTAAATTTAATATAAATTTAAACAATTCATATAGGTAATAATATAATATTTTAAAATATTTATTAGAATTCAAAATTATTTATTCTGAAATTAACAAAAGATGTATACAAAATATAAATTAATATAATGTAACTGATTTATTTATTTTATTGAACTAAAGTAGTTAAGGGTAGAACCTATTTTAAAAATGTTTATAAGGGGTAAACAAAAACATTAATAAATTTTATTGGTTGTATACTTTTATTTTCGTGTTCAACTCTCAACTCAAATACGGTATTCACTATGTTTATGTGACATTTATAAGAATTATCACCGCAATCACCCCATCCATCATATATCGAGTATATCCGTTAGTTTTTTAAAGATATAATTTTGAGTAAATTGCCAAAATCGTCTTTGAGGTCTGGGTATGTTTGTCAATTTCATCCAAAACAATTTTTTTTGTACTATATTGCCCTTCACTTTTGAGATTTTTTGTTATTTTCATCCAAACGTCTAACTTTTTTTGGCCAAAACTGTTCCTGAGATTTGAGATTTTTGTCATTTCCATCCAAATATTTGACAGAAAAAATAAAGCAAATTAGACTTTTGGATGAAAATGGCAAAAAGTCTCAAAAGTGAAGGACCATTTAGTAAAAAAAAATTGTTTTCAATAAAACTGGCAAACATACCCAAAACTCAAGGACAATTTTGGCAATTTACTCTATAATTTTTTATTAGATTCATTCAACCCGTGTAATGAACGAGGTTTTTTAAAGATATAATATTTTTCTTATTTACTATACAAAATTACATTTATGCACATCATATAATACATCTGGTATTTAAAAATATAACTTTTTTTTAATTATGTGGTATATAAAATTAGATTTATTCAATCCGTATACAAGATATAACTTTTTATTGATTGGTATATTAAATTACATGTGCTCAACCTATACAATACATGAAGTTCTTAAAAATATAACTTTTTTCATTATTTAATATATAAAATTAAATTCACTTAATCCGTACAATACACGAGGTTATGAAATATATAAATTTTTATTATTTAATATATAAAATTAATTTATTCAACCAATTTAATAAACGAGATTTTTAAAGATATATTGTTTTATTATTTGGTATATAAAATTACATTTATTCAACATGTGTAATAAATGAGGTTTTTAAAGATATACTTTTATTTGATATTTAAATTATAATTATTCAACCCATGTATTACACACGGTTCTAACCTAGTTATAATATAATATAATATTAAAAAAAATCTAATTTATGTTTGGGAAACAGCGGCTCTTTCTTGTCCGTGGTTTCTAGTCCACAGTTTCTTGATTTGTTTCCAACATCCACGTATACTCTCCTAAAATCAACTTTTTTAATCAAATTATGTGACCCAAATCAATCTCATCAATAATTTTTTAATGATAGTTTATTATTATACAAATCTAAGGATAATGTGCAGAGCTAATTTATTTGCTCACAAAATAATCTTTAAATATTATAACAGAGGTGATGATCAAATAGCAAGTTTGATTTTGGTAGAAAGTATAAAAAAACAATAATAGGTGAATATGTGTTAAATAACAAAAGAGTTTTTGCTAGCACTTTTTTTTAATCGGAATTGTTGTGTTTTACAGTTGCGATCTTGACATGGTTCAATACATAGAAGATACGAATTTACGTTGTTGCTAGCAGTTTCTGAACGTAACATACTCGATGTTTGCAGACCCTTACACATTATGTCATTTAGCTTTAACTTATTTAGTTTTTATGGTTAAATTTGAACAAGTGGTAAAACATGTCATAAGACTACAATAGATCAGCCAAGACTATAACTTATAAGTAACCACTCACTTTGTTCTCACACCATTGTGGGACAAAGTATTTACCACCTTTGAGACTTTCATTCTCTAACACCTAAAACTTCCAACAAAATGGGCATAGTATGGACCATAAGGGGGTAGGGGTGGTGATCACTCATTACTCACTAATCACTCACAACATCCAATTAGGGATGAGATTGTTAGATTAAATATTATTTATTTAGTATTTAATCTTGTAGCCTATATAATCATTTATATTATATTAGATCAAAATATATTAATAACCTATTATAATTAGTTGGTAATTGTTGATGGACCATATTACCCTTATTAACTAATTAGGTTTCCTCTTGGGTGTATAAATAAGGGACTTATTAGAGAGTTAAAGGGTTACACACTTTACACAATCAATCAACCCTCACTAACATCAATTTCGTCCTCTCTCCCTCAACCGAAACCTTACCCTACTTTCGGTTATCATCACCATCATTACTTTACACCCTAAGGAGGAACCGAATCAACTTGACAAGCATGTCGAACTCAATGGCTGGATCTCTGACTGGATTCTCCTCTGCTTTGAATGCCATAACAGGTATGTTATTCATGTTTTCCATTTAGTTTAAACAGAACTGATCAACATGTGGTATCAGAGCATATGTTGATAAATCAGTTCTGATTTTGTATCCATTATTATCGGATCAAAAATCTGGAAAACGAAAGTTTTAAAGCATTAAAATCAAAAACTGTTTTCGGGTTTCATTATGGCCGAAATCCCTGTTTTCGGAAATTATTACTTGATATATTGACCCGAAATCATAAAAGGATTAAGCTTATTGTCACGAAATCCATTACAAAACCATTAAAATCAGGTTTCGGATTTCCAGATTATGTTCTTATTATTTTAGGGTTCATCATTTATGTTCTAAGAAACTCGAAAAATTCATAAGATTTGGAATATAATTTTGGATTAGTAAGTGTTTTACTGTTTTGATCTAAATTTTTATCTATTAAATTTTCGAAAACTGTTAAAGAGATAATCAGTTATTATTTTCGAAATCCTTGATAAGTTTAGATCATGATTAAAACAGGAAATACTATCCCAAATCCCTTAAATTTCGAGTTTCAGTTTTATCACAATCAGCAGCTGTTAACAGAGATCACGACTCGAGACTAAGGTTGCGACTCGCAACCGCAATCATCACAACTCGAGACTAAGATTGCGACTCGCAACCGCACTCATCATAACTCGAGACTAAGATTGCGACTCGCAACCGCACTCATCATAACTCGAGACTGAGATTGCGACTCGCAACCATAACCATCACAACTCGAGACTGAGATTGCGACTCGCAACCATAACCATCACAACTCGAGACTCAGATTGCGACTCGCAACCATAACCATCACAACTCGAGACTGAGATTGCGACTCGCAACCATAACCATTGCGACTCGAAACTAAGTTCGATCCGCGCTAACAGGTGGTTTGCTATTTAATACTTGGTTTTGTTTACACTTACTTACTTAATTAATCAGAATCAGATAATTTTTGCAAAACCAAAATAGCTTAACTTGAATGAGCTTTTGATGTATTAATTCTGGCCAAAGCTGATTTAATACATCTATTTATTGTTCAAGTATTATTAAGAGCTATGTTAAGTATGCATTACAAACCTGAAATGTCTTAATTCTGGCCAAAGCTGATTTAATTCATTTATGTTTAGCATGACTTGACAAGTGCATAACTAAAGTGATTGTCTCATTTCTGGCCAAAGCTGATTTGTCACAATTACTTTGCACACATATTTAAATGATTACACTTCTGGCCAAAGCTGATTTGTCTTCATTTAAATAGAATTTTACTAAGTCTATTATTTTGATGTTAGTAATAGACATTATCACAGCTTCATAATTAAAATGGTCATTTCTTATGCCTGCCTTATTATAACATGCCCTTAGATCACATTAAGACTTCTTTCTTAGTATCGTAACTTGCTCATCTTATTTCCACTATCAGCACCCAATCAAGGGATTCCACCTTTGACTGGTGATAACTTTGCTGCTTGGAAGGATGCCCTCATGCTTACTATTGGGCTGCTGGATTTTGATTATGCTCTAAGAGAGAATAAGCCAGCGGACCTTACTGCTACTAGTACTGCTGCTGAGCAGTTACTCCATGATAAGTGGACTAGGTGTAACCGCATGTCTCTCATGTTCATGAAGCAGTCCATTCATAACTCAATCAGAGGGGCCATTCCTGATTCTGAAGATGCTAAAACCTATCTGGCTTCTGTGGAGGATCAATTCAAGGGAACATCAAAAGCACACGCTAGCACTCTTATCCTCAAGCTGGTGACGACTAAGTATGATGGGAGGAGCGGCATTCGCGAACACATCATGATGATGCATGACATGGCCAATAAGTTGAAGGGCCTAGAGATGGAGATCAGTGATGGTTTTCTTGTTCACTTCATCATCACTTCGCTTCCTTCGTCCTATGAAGCATTCAAGATCAATTACAACACTCAGAAGGACAAATGGACGATGAGTGAGCTGATCGCCATGTGCGTGCAGGAGGAAGAGCGTATGAAGATGGATCGCCATACTGATGTTGCTAACTTCACCACCTCCAGCTCAAAGAAGAGGAAGAACAATTATCCAAGAAAGGATGCTTCCAAGGTTCAAAAGCCAAATCCAACTCCTAATACAAGTGCACCTTCCAGCTCTAAGAACTCCTTAGGCAAACCCTATTGCAAGTTCTGTAAGAAAACAGGACATAAGCAAAAGGAATGCCCTGACTTCAAGGAGTGGCTGGCTAAGAAAGGTAACGATTTTTTCATGATACTTGAGTCCTTTAATTTAAATGTTCCTGCTAATTCTTGGTGGTTTGACTCTGGTTCTATGGTACATGTTACCAATTCACTTCAGGGATTCCTTACAATCCGGAAGCTGGGAAGAAACCAAAGAACACTTAAAGTTGGGGATGATCGGGAATTAGAAGTGAAGGCCATAGGAACATTACAATTATTTTTGAAAACTGGTTTATGTATTAAACTTTATGATACCTTATATGTTCCTGAGGTAACTCGGAACCTTGTATCAGGACCAAAGTTAGACATGGACTGTTTTGTCGTTTCTCATGGTCATCGCAAACTCTCTATTCTCTATGATTCCGTTGTTTATGGTACTGGCATTCTGGATGGTGGTCTCTATAGATTAGAACTAGATGATAATTTTTCTAAATCTTTGTTGTCATATAATATTAATGAATCACTCACAAAGATAGAAAAGAAACAAATTCGAGACTTAGAGACTTCATCTATGTTGTGGCATCAACGTTTAGGCCACATCTCAAGAGAACGATTAAATCGTCTCGTAAAGGATGAAGTCTTACCTCCTCTCGATTTCACCGATTTTGGAACATGTGTCAAATGTCTCAAAGGCAAAATGACATTAGCAAATAAGAAAGGTGCCACTAGGAGCTCTAATTTATTAGAACTCATTCACACTGACATTAGTGGTCCTTATCAAATTGCTGGTATAACAGGACATACTTCATTTATCACTTTCATTGATGATTATTCTCGTTACATGTACTTGTATCTTATAAAGGAGAAATCTGAATCTCTAACAACTTTTAAAGATTATAAAGCTGAAGTTGAAAAGCAATTAGATCGTCAGATTAAAGTTGTGAGATCAGATAGAGGCGGTGAAGATTATGGAAGACATACTGATGTGGGTCAAGCTCCTGGTCCATTTTATGAGTTTTGTAAGGGCCAGGGGATTGTGAACCAATACACCATGCCTGGTACACCTCAGCAGAATGGTGTCGCTGAAAGAAGAAATCGTACCCTTATGAACATGGTGCGCAGTATGTTAGCCAACACTAATTTACCATTATTCCTCTGGACTGAAGCATTAAAAGCAGCCGTTCATATACTCAATAGAGTTCCTTCTAAGTCTGTCCCTAAAACTCCTTATGAACTTTGGACAGGAAGGAAACCGAGTCTTAAATATATGAAAGTATGGGGCTGCATTGCTGAAGCAAAACTTTACAATCCTTTCCTAAGGAAACTTGACCCTAAAACAGTTACCTGCTTCTTTATCGGGTATCCTGATCATTCGAAGGGTTATCGTTTCTATTGTCCTTCCCATGTCACCCGTATTGTTGAAACCAAGCGTGCTGCGTTCTTGGAGGATTTCAAGGTCAGTGGGAGCAGTACCAACCCTTACGAAGAATTGCACGAAGTACAAGACGCGGGGGGGAGAGACTCGTCGCTTATCATTACTCCGTTTACTCCTCTTGTACCCCATGCAACTGCACCTGAAGTCACTGCACAAAATCCATCTCCACAATCAGAACCCATTATACCTCATAACGAAGGCACATCAAACGCTCAAAACCAAGACAACGCTGAACCCGATAATCAACTCAGGAGGTCATCTAGGCAAAGAAGGCCTACTAATTGGGATGATTATGTTACCTACCTGACTGAAATGGATGCTGGAAAGCTCAATGATCCTATCTCTTATAACGAAGCCATTAGCAGTGATCAGTCTTCTGAATGGAACAAAGCAATGATTGATGAGCTTGAATCCATGAAGAAAAATGACGTTTGGGATTTAGTCGAATTACCCAATGGTACCAAACCTGTAGGTTGTAAATGGGTGTTCAAAACAAAACTGGATCCGAATGGGAACGTTGAACGCTACAAAGCGAGATTGGTTGCAAAGGGCTACACTCAGAAAGAGGGAATTGATTATCAAGAGACGTTTTCACCTGTCTCTCGTAAAGATTCATTAAGGATCGGCATGGCCCTAGTAGCTCATTTTGATTTAGAGCTGCATCAGATGGACGTCAAAACTGCTTTCCTTAACGGAGACTTAGACGAAGATGTTTACATGAAACAACCTGAAGGCTTTAAACCTGAAGGTCAGGAGCATCTAGTTTGTAAGTTGAAGAAATCCATTTATGGGTTAAAACAAGCATCACGTCAATGGTACCTAAAGTTTGATGAAGTCATGAAGAGACAAGGTTTTATGAAGAATCAAGTGGATCAATGCACCTACCTCAAGATGAGTGGGAGTAACTTTACTATACTTGTCCTTTATGTAGACGATATTCTATTGGCAAGTAATAGTTTAGACATGTTGCATGAGTCGAAGCGTTTACTCTCGCATAACTTCGACATGAAGGATCTCGGAGATGCTTCTTACGTCATTGGCATCGAAATTCACCGAGATAAACACAAAGGGATCTTAGGATTGTCTCAAAAGACTTACATAGATCGTGTTCTTACACGTTATAACATGCAACAGTGCAAACCCTCCGTCGCTCCAGTAGTTAAGGGAGATGTTTTCGGTTCATTCCAGTGTCCGACAACAGAGGTTGAAAAGGAGCAAATGAGCCAGATACCTTATGCGTCAGTAGTCGGGAGCCTGATGTATGCTCAAGTCTGTACTCGCCCAGATATCGCTTATATTGCTGGAATGCTAGGTCGTTATCAGACTAATCCTGGCCTAGATCACTGGAAAGCAGCTAAAAAGGTCCTTAGATATCTGCAAGGGACGAAAGACTATAAACTGACTTATAGAAGAAGTGATCATTTAGAAGTGGTAGGCTATTCTGATTCTGACTTTGCTAAATGCAAAGATGACAAGAAATCCACTTCGGGCTACATCTTTATGTTAGCAGGCGGACCTATCTCATGGAAGAGTCATAAACAACAGTTAACTACAACTTCCACAATGATGGCAGAGTACATTGCTGTTTACAACGCAACCTGTCATGGAATGTTGCTTAGAAATCTGATCACTGGACTCAAAATCGTTAATTCCATTTCTAGACCATTGAAGCTTTACTGTGATAATTCAGCTGCCGTTAGTTTCTCGAACAGTAACAGTTCGACTGGAGCTGGTTTATATCTCGATACAAAATATTTGTTCGTACGTGAACGAGTTGAGGAAAATAATCTTTGTATTGAGTATATTAGTACTAAAGATATGCTTGCGGATCCGATGACTAAAGGTCTCCCACCTAAAGTTTTCGAAGAACATGTATCGAATATGGGACTTACTAAAGACCTTATTTAATGGCATATTGTACTAGCTTATGTTTTAATTAATAAAATTTCCTCAGTTTGATTTTGTATGTCTCTAACATATGTTCTGCCGGTGTAATGACATATAGACAAATATAAATACAAATCAGACGCTAAAGGGCTACATATTTTGATCGTAACTGTTAGGTTTTAAATTGAGGCTATAGTATGATTAATGGGGGTCCTGAGTCGCATGATGATTCAACGGCTGTATTTCTCTGCTATAGTTCTTGGTTTAAGGCTAAAATGAGTGTTAACTCCTGGCCAGGCTTACCTAATACTCATGATAAATGATTACTTGGCTAAGTGGGAGAATGTTAGATTAAATATTATTTATTTAGTATTTAATCTTGTAGCCTATATAATCATTTATATTATATTAGATCAAAATATATTAATAACCTATTATAATTAGTTGGTAATTGTTGATGGACCATATTACCCTTATTAACTAATTAGGTTTCCTCTTGGGTGTATAAATAAGGGACTTATTAGAGAGTTAAAGGGTTACACACTTTACACAATCAATCAACCCTCACTAACATCAATTTCGTCCTCTCTCCCTCAACCGAAACCTTACCCTACTTTCGGTTATCATCACCATCATTACTTTACACCCTAAGGAGGAACCGAATCAACTTGACAAGCATGTCGAACTCAATGGCTGGATCTCTGACTGGATTCTCCTCTGCTTTGAATGCCATAACAGGTATGTTATTCATGTTTTCCATTTAGTTTAAACAGAACTGATCAATAGAGATCGGTACGATACCGGTACCGTACCGATACCGATACCGTAAATACCGTTACCGAAATTGAGGAAATGTGGATACCGATTACCGTACCGTATTTATAGATTCGGTATCGGTACGGTACCGGTATCGGTACCGGTATTTTGGTACTTTACCACATTGGTACCGCTTTGGTGTCATCCATTGTTTTACCTAAAAAATTGGTGTCATCCATTGTTTTACCTAAAAAAATATCATGTGTAACTCATCCATCCATTATTAACTGAACTAGAATAATATATAGAGGAATGTAAAAAAAGGTAAACATATTAAACATCCATGGGTTCGACTTTTACCCAATTTCGAGTCACCATCAAGTTCGACAAAAGGGATTTTTTCAACAATAGTGTTGTCTCCTTACACAACCAAACACGAAGATATTAAAAATCTAAAAATAAGAAAATATATATTGATAATTTATAACCAAACCATTAAAATATTTACTTACTTCAATGGATTCCATGCTTTTTACCGATAATTATTAAATTCGGTATTAATACCGGTATTTACCGAAAAATACCAGTACCGATACCGCTTTTTACCGATACCGAATTTTGAAAAATCTATTACCGATACCGGTACCGTTTATGATCGGTACGGTACGGCATCGGTACGGTACCGGTACGGTACCGGTATTTCGGTAAAAAATCTCATCCCTACATCCAATCAAGTTTTGTCATGTCATCAACCATTATTCTATCACTCACAACGTTTTTTAGTGGAAATGGTCATCACTTGTAAAGGAATTTCATCACTTACAACCTTTTTTTTAATTATAAATTAACAATAAAACACTAAATTATAAATTATAAAATTTCATTTAAATTAAAACATACTAGTTCAGTTACACATACTAGAAATATTTTAGACTATAATTAAAAAAAACATACATAAGGAAACTCTACTCCTCGTCCGAATCAGGAAATTCCATTTGTGAAATATGTAGAATGTGTGATATGTGTTTGTGTTTTGGTGTGGGTGAAATGGTATAAAAATTGTGAAGTATATATAGATTGTTGAAAGGTTTTTTATTAAACATTAACGTTAAAAAAGCGGTCAGATTTTTCAAACGGTTGGATTTTCACGCGTGAAGTTTATCACGAGTTATATGTTTAACGCGTGGAACTTGAGGGGTGGCGGTGGTGTGTTCGAGTTTATCACGCGTCATGGGAGTTTATCACTCACCACCTCGCCTGCCCTAAGATCATGTCTAGTCATAAATCCCCTTTGTGGGCGTTATGCCACAAGTGGCACGCCACGTCATAGAGGGGCTTTATGGGGCATTATATCACTAAAGCGTGTGTAGCCATAAAGTCCCTACCCATCCTAATAATTACTTTTCAATTTTATTAATTACTAGCTTAAGAACCCGTGTATTACACGGGTTGATTAAAGATAATATCTTATCATCATCGTCGTTTACATAAAATGTTATGCATAAATACACGTGTTGAAACGGATCAGGTAAAAACCTTTTATTAACCATCAATATGCAGAAATCACAATTCGTTGAAAATCTCTTTATATGCCATATTAGTTGTTTTATCTGTAGGTTTTCCGTTGTTGTCAAGTATGAGTAGTTTGAACCCGCGAGTTTCGTGTGTGGCTTAACACAAACATATAATGTCTAATGGCATTGAGATAAACTTTGTAATGAAAAAACTTTTCAATATAAACGTATAAAAATGATACGAAAATAAAAAATTATATATAAATGAGTAGCCCAATCCCACTATCAAAAGGCCTCCCGAAGGCCCACTAACGGGTCATAAAACCATCAAAATTAGTGGGCGATAGCATGGAACTCCCCACATGAGGAAAGCCACGCAAATGACTTCAAATTTAATGGAATAAAATTTGGGACAACATATTATCCCTCACCCCAGATACAAAGAGTTTGAACAAATAACCAAAGTCACAACAATTTCAATCAAACATGCTCCTTTTTTTCCCAAGACAAAGCCTGCGCCTTTGATCGTTTTTTATCCAAAGGTACCCCAACCTTTTTAGCTCCTCTACAGCACTCCCTAGATTCGGATTCTTCTGGTTGAATGCTAAGTTGTTTCAACGTCATACACTCCACATTCTAGTCTGCATTATCGTGTACACCATTTTTTTCATTTCATCGACCCACTCGCACGGCAATGATATCCGACCAAATCTTTGCTTTCAAACATATACGGCCCAGTTAGACGACACCAGATTGCAACCCGGTCCCAAACACCTTGAGGCGAAGTGGCAAGACACGAATAGATGGTCAACCGGCTCCTCCTACGACCCGCATATCAAACATCAAATTAAGTAGTTCAGCATGTAGTATTGTCATAAATACATCAAATTAATATGCATCAGTAACTTTTTAACCTTAAAATAATATATATTAACAACTTAACAGAGAAATATAACTATTTTGGGGAAGATTTTGCTTATTGTATCATGGTAAAGAAAGGTGCATACAACCTTAATCCAGTGGCAAATGACTATAGCCAGTTTCCTTCTTTTTTTGTCAGACCCAACCAACCTTATTCAGATTCCAAAAAACTAAACCACAGAAAAGTGAAACCAAAAAAATTATATATTTTACATTAAAAAGTAACTTACTTTGCCAAATGAAGGAACCATATAAGATAAAATTTTGATAGGTTTAGCTGAACCTAAAGTGCTCGCAAATTTAAAAGCTTTCAATTTTTAACCAACTTATTTAGATTTAATATACTGAGTTGCATCCACACATGATAACTAAACTTTTAGAGTTGCAAAAGAAATAATAAGCATTTACCTGAGAAGCAGCTTTCATGCCTTTGACCAAGTCAAAGGAGATGCAAATAAGATGAAAGTTGGAATTTTTAGCTTATGTATGTTATACATTCCTATATGTATGGAAATGGGTTAAAATTTCCACATAAAGGTAAAATATATAGCACTTACTTCCCGAGTTACAGGAGCATGCAACTTAATTATATGACACCGGGTTTTCACTTATTCAAGAATCTCAACATCACCTTGACAACAAAGAACCGATTTACAAACATCTTAATAGCATTCCATAAAACAACATTGTTAACTTCTGAATGCACTAACCGGTTTGTCAACATCATAAAGGATCATGACTATATTAAAAAAAAAAAAAGTCAATACCTACCTCGAGTGTTTGACAACCAATATACGACATTAAGTATAATGATGAAATGTGCGTGTAAACAAATAACCAGTTGACTTTTTGAAACCAAAAAATAACCTGATTAATAAAAAATTCAATAGAAACCAAAATTAACCTTATCAATAGAAACCAAGTATAAAAAATTATGGGCCCGGGACAAGTAAAAAATTATGCTAACCTAACCAACAGTTGGTTGTGTTCAATGGTCTGCTCCCCTAGTACAGCACCAATAGCTATGTCAATCCCTCTCAATTCTTCCTTTATGTTTTCAGAGCAACCTACAGTAGCCAAAAACAAACAAAATCTAAGTAATCTATATCAAAAGAAATATAAAAAAATCAACCTTGCTTTTGTAACTAACATTTTATCCACTTCATAAGGGATGGAAAAAATTTTGAACTTCATGGACTAAAAAAACTGTTTGGTTTGCTAGAATGGGAAGAGGACAGTATAAACTTTATACAGTCATTCATAAAAGCTAAATCCAACAAAACCGCATTAAAAAGCCAATTGAGATTATTAATAATGAAAATTTTAATTTTAAGATTATATTAATCAATTGAGTTAAAATGTAATTTTCTCTCAATTCCGTGATGGAATGAAAAAATATAATCGGCCCATCGCCCGACACCCTCAACTGGTGTGTTTTTTTTCATTGACAAAAAAACAGCCTTAATATTTCCGCAGTAAGATAATGTTTCTATATTAGGATCTAAATTCTAGCACTATTATTACTCGAAAGTTCTATGAGATGTGCTTACATGTTGCCTTGTCTCCTCCAGCTTCACACTGCCATCAATTGTGCATACTTGCATGCCTTTTTAGTAAAGTCGTAATGCATTATATCTAAAATATTAGTCCACCGAGAGAAAATTAGAACCCACTTACCAAAAAATCAATAGCACGTTGAAAAATCAAAAGAAACATTAAAAAGATAATAACTTTAACATCTAATATGTCTAAATGTTGATGTTTTATGTGCCATAGTTTGTTTTTGTGAGGAAGAAAGAAACTTTTGTGCTAGGCGCTAAACGAATGACACTAAGGTTTAGACTTTACATATATGGATCTGAAAAGGACCCGTGCGTTGTGTATTCATGTCATTACTCCACAAGACAACCATCGTCTGTATCTTAGCTTACCTTGACCGGTCTTTTTGATTTTTAGTATCAGCTCATAAATACATACACTAATCTAATCTAAACTTGTATACACTTGTTTACTTTCAGGGTTTCCTACATCATTTTTATCTAGAAATGAAAAGGCGCCTACTACTAAATTTATCAACATTCAATGATCGATCATGAGGACACTAATCTAAACCCGCATATGTTTGAAAAAATAATCAGTTATCTCAAACGAATTGAGCATACCCATTTTAATAGAATTTACATGTAAACGTAATACCTTCTGGAAATGGGAACATTTAGATTGTTAAGATCTGTTTCTGATTACCAAGACCAAAACCGGCTTGAACAACCTGACCTTGAACTACCGCCTCTAAATCTAGTTAGATTATGATGTTAGAGAGGTTGTGGACAACTGAATGAGAACCCAAACACACTTGCTACTATCGATCTACACGAAAATAGAACACACATCTTGAAATACTTAGTGGAATAAGTCGTTGGAACCCTAACACTTGCTACTATCGATCACAAATTGTTTGCGACAATTATAATCTAAGAAAATAAAAAAAAATACAAAAATTGTTTGGTCCATAAATACTAAAATAAATTTGCTACATTTAAAAATGTGAAAAAATACAATGAACATCTTACCTGGTCAATTTTCGGCTTTGGACATTGGACATAAGGGAGATCACGATTCAAAATCATACGTCCAAGTCCTATACTCTTGATTGGTCATCATGAAGGTCTTTTGATGTTTTCTTAAATAAAAGAAAAGTTTCAAATAACATGTCAAAGGTAAATAAAAGTTTCAAATAATATGTCAAAAAATCAAATAATATGAATAACGCATGTGTGTATATAGATTAGATAAGAACGGCATCTTTAGAGGTAGGATGCATACCTCAATATACTTGATAATGTAAACTATTTAAGTATGTCTCTATATAGGGGAGTGTCAACAGATTAGGTAGTTGACATAGTGGGCAATAGGTCAATAAATGGTTTGACAATGTCAAGTAACATTGATGGGTTTGACCTTAGATGAGAGGGTAGAACACGTAGTTTTGACTTAGCTAAACAATGACCAGGTAAATAGGTGATGGAACCACTGACCAAACGTGGATTCTATGGTTAAAAAACTTTCGTATATTAAATGATCAATACTCAAATCCAACAAAATTTAACGTTATATTCTTCTAAACCTAAACACACACTTGTTATGAAATAAAAAGTCAATCTCCTTTTAAAAATAAAGACCTAAGAATGAGTGTGGTAAGTAATAATTACAATTTAGAACTTAAAAAAAGTATACATATAAATCCCAAAGGAAGAACTCCTAAACCTTGTTAACTACACAAAAATTCATGCCCAAACATATTGCTAAAACCCCCCAAACGGAAAATTAGTTCCGAATGCAGGCCCAATCTTAAGAAGGAAACCAATGCACAAATGGAAAAGAGCACCCCCAAATAGGAACTTAACCTCGAATGCAGACTCAAACCCAAAGACGAAAATCAAACTACAAATACAAAGCTCAACTTTCAATAAAAGATATTAACCTAAACATTATACAAACACAACTCACCAGAAAGCGTGAGAGGCAAAACTCGGCGAAGAAGATCACCAACATCAATCAATCCACAAACCTTGATAGATGAGAGTCACTTGAGAAAATTGGAAACTCGAAACAACATTGTCTAACTGCGACATGAAAACCAATTGGAAAAAACACTAAATACATACGGCAAGTGCGTATTTTTAGAGTAATACCATACCAAGCATGTGTCGTACCTCCATCAAAATAAGAATGTAGTATGATGTAGTTAACTTCCCTGAAGTCTGGTGGCTAGCTTCATCCCAAAGGAGAGCGACAACAATACCCTGAAAAAAGGAAAACAATGAGAATAATATGCATGAAATGTTTTTGTTGGTTGGTGAATTGGTAAAAAAGTGTAATGTCTTAGTCATTTAATGTGGTGCTCATATTTAGACTCGGGCTTGGTTAAACTCAATTCCATTTGAGCTAAGCCCAAAAGAACATTTTTCTACATCTATGAGGTCACTTTATTCAAATACAAACTAAATGGGTCAAGACGACGCATAGACATTTCATGTGGTTATAATAATCAAAATACAACTTTAATGGGTCAAAACGACTCAGAGACAATTTATGTGGTTATAATAATCAAAATACAACTTAAATTGGTCAAAACGACACGTCATAACTTCCAATGCTTAAAATTTACTAAATGAACCATCATAGACATAGATAAGCACAAAAGAACATTATTCTACATCTGAGTTGCCTAAATTTATCATTTACATGGTATTTTTACTTGTACGTGCAAGCTAACAGAACATTATTTCACTCGAAGGATGTGTTACCTGCAAGCTAACAGAAGCAACGCTCTGACCCAAAAATTCACATGGAAGCTGCCAAAAATTTAAATCAACATGACCTATTAGAGACCCGTTACAAAATAAAAAAATGTTATCAGATGCTAGTTGCAATAAAAAACGCAATATAAAATATGAACTATTACTATAATTACCAACAAAATAGAAGCACAAAAAGTTGTAATTTCTCATGTTTCTATTTTTTTTTTTAAGTTTTCAGACTATCATGGTTGCACTTTAATTGTACAACATATAAGAAGTTGGCATAAATGTATAAATTAGTTTGAAATAAAATTATATGAACGATCCAACCATAAATTAGTTTGAAACCAATAACAGGCTATCCTTTTAGTTTTCATTCATTAGAAATTAAAGCTATTAAATGGGATAGAACCAAGTTTCGTAGTAAATATTTTCCGAATGTAAATGAAGCAAAAAAAGAAATAAAAGCTGTTAAATGGGATAGAACCAAGTTTTGTAGTAAATATTTTTCGAATGTAAATGAAGCAAAAAAAGAATTATAAAGAAGAAGCAGGTTTGTATTCGTTTATGGTCCAATTTGGGATAAGATCTAATCATACCGAGCAGAGCTAGACTGGTCTGGTTCCTGAGTCCAACTTTTTTTTTTTTCAGTTCAGATTTAATCATGGCTTGATCGGTTTTGGTTTTGTCAAGATTCACAACTTTATATATCACCATAATTGAATTTAAAAAAAAATTACCCTTGGAAGGTGATGTATAAAGAGAACCGTTTGCTCCACATTCTATTCTGAAATGTGATCTATTAGCGGAGACACCGCTAAGATACTTGGTTATAAAAAGCACGAAGGGCAATAAAGCGACAGATTGAATTTTATAAGGACACAAGGTATTAGCTGTTAATGAAATGATCAGTTGAGTTAATTCGGAATATCATAGAACTCACTTATCTATTGGGCATATTAAAATGGCAAACTGCTTGAAAAGAAAAAAAAACAAAGACCTTTGATGTATCGAAAGAAGCTAATCCGATTTGGCGAGCAACATCATTTAGCCTTTTTGCTGAAATCTTTTTAGTGCCATAACTTGATGCATCTTTTAAAGAATAGAAAGTAGTTAGTGTAATTAAAGAAATAAAAGCGAGTGTTGTAATTGCACTAACCGATTGAATTATTGTTCCACGAAGCACAACCCGGCAGACAATTATAGCGAATGAATCTCTCAAAAGTTCCAGATTTAGGGATTGTGATTTGATTAAAACTTCGAAAGGAAGGCCATCATATTTATGGAAACCGCAATTTAGTGAAAGAATAGAGCACGATTTCTTTGTGTGTGATTGATTAGGCTGTGACTTAACAAAAGCGGGAACCTAACAAAACTGTTTAAAAGATCAAAACATGAACAACTCACACAAAATATTATGGTACATGATATATAAACCTGCTAGTTCCATTGTTACTGTTTCAAAATCATCTATTTCAAACAAAGACAAACCTAGTGGCAACCAGGATGACCTTTACAACCTAACAAAACAACATCAAGTTACTAAATGATCATGATTTTGCATTGAATGATCAGCAAGTGAATAATATTTATCAATTAATTAATTCTACAATGATATGATGAGCAAGTTACTAACTGATCATAAGTCTTTTCATTTAAGGGCACCATGAAAACCGAGTTTAATATCATAAAAAGAACTTATATGTGACTTATGAACTTATTAGACATTCCCATTTCTGAGCTTAAAACCATTCAGAAATACTTGTTCACGCTACCAAAAGCTGATATATGATTGGAAAGATTTCAAAAATAAAAAAAGAGCATTACATAAACGAAAGGCGAACCTTTGACAACTTCTTTAGTAAGACCAGATGGAAAATCCATGATCCAAAAGTATCCAAACTGCATGAATACAAAAAAAGTTGAAGATGAAATTCTTACTAACTAAACCTATGCAAAATGCCCTAATTTAACCTAGAACCCTAAAACACGGTCTGCTAACAAAACTCTCAGTAAATTATAATAATAATGAGATCAATTACCTGTGACTTAGAATCGCTAAACTCTTCGGTGCCGCCGCCGCCGTCGCCGTTGGCTCCAGCCGAAGGAGAAGAGCCTCCGCAGTGAAAGGTTTCAACATCTTCACTGTTCCCTTCGTACCTTTCTTCGTAATCTGTCATCTTAAGTTAACAGTACTGTAAATCAATTTAACTTTATACCCAGATCTTCCTCCATGGTAAATGTTCCAGATTCAAGTACTGAAAGTAGTCTGAAACAATCAATCACTTCACTCAGAAACCCTAAAAAGTTATTACATTTAGGTAATGTAATATTAGACAATCAATCATGTGGCAAATTACAAAAAAAAAGGGAGTAGGATTAAAAGGCCTACCTATTCGAAGAAAAAAAACACATATTCATACAAATTCAATAAAAAGAAACAAAAAAAAAAACTTTCTCTTCAAAACTTTTCGACCAGACAACGGTGGTACGTCGGAATCATAATATCCCTGCCAACCTAAACCCTGTAGAAACCCTAGTTGCCGTCGAGGCGGCGCCACCGCCGCAAAAGCACCGTGAGAGAGAGAGAGAGAAACTGTCCGTCTTCGTCTGGTGTGTTAAATGGAATAGGCTCTCTATAATGATGGTGGGCTTAAAAAGCCATCATTTTTGCTTGGGATGCAACCGGAAGAGTTCTAGGGTTTGTTTCCAGCCTCTAGGGATTAGGAAACATGAATAGAAAAGCAATAGAAAAATTAGTGTTAGATTTGGGTGAGAATTCAAGAAGAAGATGAGAAGCATGAGACATGATGATACATCAGATCATAAATTAGGGTTAGAAAAAGAGCGTGTGAGAGAAGGAACGAATGTGATAAAAGGAGAATGGAGGAAAAGAGTTTGGCGCCTAGAATGAATTATCTTGATTAAGAGGGTGTCCACATCAACAAAATGATTGCCTAAGAATAAGCCATGTGGCTAAGATGAATTGTTTTAGTATAATAGATAGATTAAAAAAACACTTTTCTTTTTTTCTTTAATCTCTAAATTGTATAAAAAAACACTTTTATTGAAAAAAAAAACACATAAAACCACTTCAATGTGCTTCAACATACCAGCATTCATAACGTTTAAGAAGTGTATACAAACAAAATGTACAATCAATTCATATCAATACACTATGCCCTAAGTCATAAAAAAACTACAGAGAACCTCTTCAGTTCCTAAGCTTTCGCAATCAGAATTTCATCTTTGTTATTAGTCTCCTCGTCCTCATCTAGGGATCCTTGTCAAGTTAATCAATGATGTAGCGCGTGTTATGATAACGAAGAACAAATCACGTCGATTCTGCAAATACCCGTGATGATCTTTAGTGGTGCACAAATCGGGTTTTTTTAAAAACCGGGTTTCGGGTAGGATCGGGTTCGGGTAGGATCGGGTTTTAAAAAATCGGGTTTTTTAAAAACCGGGTCGGGTCCGGGTTTTCTACCAAAAATGTATACCCTATATACCCGGGTTCGGGTAGGGTTCGGGTAGGGTTCGGGTCGGGTTTTATAAAACCCGGGTATTATAATACTCTATTTCCGGGTTCGGGTCCGGTTCGGGTATTCATCGGGTAGGGTTCGGGTATGCATCGGGTTGGGAAAAAAACCCGCACCGGGTATTAAAAAACCCGCATCGGGTTGGGAAAAACCGCATCGGGTAGTGCGGTTGTGGCTGGAGAAGGCTAGACGAGTGATGCAGGTGGCTCAAGCAATTGCATGTTGAGCCGAAAAAAATCAAATGAGAACAACCAAGACCAGCCATGCATTGTCACGAGATTTAGTGGGGTTTTGGTTTAGTTCTTTTGGGCTTTGAAAAGAAATATGTGGATTACATAATTTTGTTTATCATAAGAACTAGAAACCTAATACTTAAACAAGATTCATTACATCAAAGTGCATACATAATTTTGTAAAATCATAAGAACTAGAAGTCTTAATGCATACATAATTAAACAAGATTACATAAAAATCGGGTTTTTTTAAAGCGGGTTTCGGGTATAAACCGGGTTTCGGGTATAAACCGGTTCCGGGTTCGGGTTTTTATAAAACCGGGTTTCGGGTATAAACCGGGTATAATTTGAAGTGAAAAATGAGTATAAACTGGGTTTCGGGTATAAACCGGGTTTCCCCAAACCCTCAAAATTCAACCCAAAGGGCAGAGAATTTGAAGTGAAAAATGAGTAAATTCGAAATTGATTTCTGACCATCCAACTTACAAGAGAAACATATAAATAAAGACAGAAATTCGAAATGGGCCACAAAAAGGTCATGGGCCAAACACAAGCCCAAAAACAAAATGCATAAAACACCGAAAAAAACATAAAAAGATAATTAACTCAAAGAAATAAGCGTTTTTAGGCCCGACCGATGACCCAAACCGCCA
Organism: Helianthus tuberosus; assembly: GCA_030545235.1. NCBI lineage: Eukaryota > Viridiplantae > Streptophyta > Magnoliopsida > Asterales > Asteraceae > Helianthus > Helianthus tuberosus. The sequence continues at coordinate 21,895,830 of CM060357.1, read as the reverse complement.
TAGGCGTTTGTAGAAAGATGGAGCTCGTTCTCACGATCGTTTCGCCCGGTCGCACGCCCAAAACGGACCCCCGTAGCCCAAGTTAGAGCCATTTTAGTGAAGCCCCTTTTGTCACACGATCTTGGGCGTCCAAATACAAAATGGCCCGCTCCTCCTCACTTGGACCCGCATCAATCATGTTGTTAATATTGACCAGTCCCTTATGAACATTACACCATTGGCATGCATCGCGTGAGATATAATCCGACCATTATTTGGTTGTGGCACATGCTTGAAAATGAAATAATCCATACAAACATGCTTAATAAAAGGGTATATTGGATCTCCTTGTCTAGCCCTTCTTTTAATATCAAACTCTTTGGTTAGAGACCCGTTGGCCAAAGTCAGTGCTCTCCACGATTTCAAACACCCTAGCTTATTATCAGTGGTAAAACTTAAGATTTTCGAATGAGGGGGCGAAAGTCACCGGACCTAAAAATTTATATAAAACCAGGGGCTCGAAAACGTATATACCCAAAAATTTCTATACAAAAACTAAATACTCTCAACTACTAAGCGAAAAGTCCGGGGGGTTGGCCGCCCCCTTAAAAACTTCGCCCATGCTTATTATAGTAGATAATTTGATTAAATTCTATATATGATAATGATTTGAAACATGTAGTGTTGAGTAAAAGATAAATTGTTATGAATGTTTTTGAGTAAGATGATTAGATGAACTTAAAAAGTTAGTTTCAATATATTGGTAGCTTGAATGAAATAAACCTTATACTCTTCAATAGTCAATATTGGTAGGTTGAATAAAAAAACCTTATATTGTTCAATAGTAATCTTTATGCATTGTCTATGTAATCCAACATTTTACTTGTTTGCATCAAATGATTTGAAAATAGTTAACTTATATCTTAGTTTTGTTAGTGTAGCTTTCAATATAAAATGTTTTATATTAAAAAAAGAATATGGCGTTGCAATATAATATTTTTTTTACGTTTTTGTATAAATTTTATAAAAAAAAAAAAAACAATACCATATCAAATGTAAAGTTTTATAATTTGTTATAAAACTTTGTGATGATGTGGCTCTGTTTTTTATAAAATTTATATCAAAGTGACGCTATTTACCATTTTTGTTATTTTAATAACATAAATAAAGAATTACAAAATTTAGAATACACGTTGTGACGTGCTTATTTTAATCTACTTAAAACAAAAGTTTACTTTAAAATCGAACTAGTCAAATATAATTAATTTTTTTATCCTTTACCATGACGTCAACGAACCGAACCGACACCGTCTAAACAACATCGATGCTGGTATCAATATTTATTTTTACGGTTTTCTCAACATTTAGTATAAATTTATTGAAAACAGAGTTGTATTCGCAATAAAATACCTTTTTGATATCGTGAGCCATAACAAGATCTGGTACCGTGACTAATCGAACCGGTATCGTGAGAACAACACTGATACCAATATTTATTTTTTATGGTTTTTGTTTGCATAACAAACGAACTGAACTAATATACCGACCAAAGTTTTTCCTCTTTTAGTTGCTATTGCGAGTATCGTTATCGAACCAAGCCAATACTTATCAATTTCTGGCATGACGTGCGGATAATCTCACTACTTTATGAAAAAAAAATACTACTTTTTAATTTTATTTTATGTTTTAATTTGGCTTTACCCTTTTTTACATGAAAAATATTATAGAATAGGCAAAAAAAAAATTAGTTAAACTTGATCTCACACAATTAACATGTGCAAGTATCACCTAAAATTGACCGCATTAAAGATAATTGTTGTTAAATGTAGACCAAGGGTGCTAGACATAGATTTGGACATTCGATGTCGACCAAGTGTACTTTGCATGGTCGTCATGCATGGGTCATGGCGTTCGTACAAACACAAGAAAAACTTGGTTGTTGACTTGTTGTATAGTGGTATCTAGATTACCGTTGGCGCACGTAATATGGGAGAAGCCTTTTAACAAATATAAAAATACATGTTTTTATGATATATAGTTGTTGGTTGAAAGCATTCATTCGTAATTTGATGTTTGATTCCCCTTTTGAAGTTTAGGCTTTACTCTTTAGACTATTCATATCGGTTTGGTTAGAACATGTTCATGTTCGAACTTGTTTTTGGTCAAAATTAATTTGACACAAATTAAATTTAGTCTGTTATAAATTGACTCGTTTTGACCCGTAAGCTCTTTTTATCAAATTTATTTTGACATGAGATTACTTTAGCCAACTCATTTTAGGCAGGATGTATTTTTGTACCCCTCACCAAATTTCTTGGATCCGAAACTAGTCGCAGCCCATTAATTTATATATGCAATTATCCTGAGTGACCACCAATAACTTTAACACCGATTCTCAAACCGACCCCAAATTTCGGCACCAGCCTTGGCCAAATTTTTGGTTAACCATAGTACCTAATGAAGACTTTTTATGTATTTTGAGCAATAACTGTATTTGTTATCTTAAAATATAAGATGATTGGTAATGTTTTTGTAGATGATGTAATGGCTAGGTTCTAAAATATGAAATCCATATAGTGCAATAGTATGGATATTGTATTTATATTATACATTTCTAATGACATACTTTTATCATGTATTTGAAATTTAATTCGGTTTTATTCTTTTACTGACCCAAGCCGGACTGGATCAAATGTTGGTTCAGTTCTGTTTAAAAATAATGGAAAACATGAAAACATACCTTTGGTTGCATCAGCACAGGTTAGCAAAGAATCCATTGAGGGTTGACATGATTGTCATCTTGGTCTGGTTCCTCCTTAGGGTGCTGACTGATGATGGTGATTTAGAAAAAACCGATAAGGGGATCGGTATGGAGATGGAGGTCGAAATTATGATGTTATGGCTAATGGGTTGTGTCTAATGTGTAACTGTCTAACCCTTTAACCTCCACATAATTCTCCTTATATAAGCACCCAGGAGGAAACCCTAATTAGTTAATAAGGGTAATATGGTCCATCAACAATTACCAACTAATTATTTAATAGGATTGTTATATATTTTGATCTATATAATGTAAATGATTATAATGGCTACAGATTAAATATTAATACGTAATATATTTAATCTTACATTCTCCCACTTAGCCGAGTAATCATTTACTATGAGTATTAGATAAGCCTGATCAGGAGTTAACACTCATTTTAGCCTTAAACAAGTACTATAGCAGAAAAATACAGCCGTTGAATCATTATGCGACTCAGGACCCCCATTAATCATACTATAGCCTTAATTTAAAACCTAATCGTCATGATCAAAATACGCGTAAGCCCTTTGTTTGATTTGTAACTATATTTGTCTTATATGCCATTATGTCGACTTGACATATTCTTAGAGACGTACAAAATCAAACTGATGAGGAAAATTAACTAATACTTAGTCATTCATAGTACGATATGCGGTTGCGCATGGCCATAAACTAATACCCGTCTATGAGCTCTCTTAATAAGACTTATGGGTAATAGCCATTCAGTTATAGGATCCTTAAGCATATCATGAATGTATTCGATACAAACTTAGTTTCCTCAATTCGTTCATAAACGAATAATTAATTGCGTATCGAAATTTAATGCAGCACCTCTTGAACTGTTACTATTCAAGGAGTTATGGTAACTGACTTTATCACACTAAGTCTTCAAAACATCAATTATATGGAGTTAGTAAACTTATGAGTCTACTGATATATTTCCAACAACATTTAGTGACTATATTATGTCGTTATAACTTAGGTTGTTAATATCAGTGCATTATGACTCCTCCATGAGATATGTTTTGTCTGCTGACATAAGGATATACCCGAAATCACATTTTATCATCTTTGAATATCACAAAGTTATAATAATAAACCGGTTTTAATTCTCACTTCTTCTTCAAATAATAGCCTCTCGTTTCTTTTAAAGATATTGTAATACTCCATTAGATGCTTCACATTAATCTAGACATATCTAGTGTGTTGCAATGTGAGTAATATCTAAACGAGTATAGACTTAAACTTACATAAGGCTTCTAATTTAATGAAGCGTAAATAAATAATCTCACTTATCCTATTATCCTCTAAAGGAGAGCAGTATTGTTTGTTACATATGTAAGGACCCATTTAAGGTTAAACTTATGGAACAGAACTAATATCCCATTGGGTCTATCTCAGTATGTTATGATATCAATCACGTAAGAGATATCTTTGAGATCTATTATATCAAAGTTTGTGTTAACGATACTTTGACTTATGTAACATATACTTGTCAAAAGAATGTCATCTATATAGACAAGTTTATCTTAGTTGCTCCCACTCATTTTGAGGTAGGTACATTAATCCACTTGGTTGTTGATGAAAATAATTACGTTAGCTTTTCATCACATTATGATGTTTGCATTAAACCCATACATGGATATTATTGGCTTACAAATAAAGTGTTCTTTAACCTTCAGTTTAAAACTTTAGGTTGTTATCTAATGAACATGTAAATGTGTCAGCCATTTGTTATGGAAAATTGTTTATAATGTTCATCTAATGTAGCTTTAAACTATTATAAGCTACTAGAACAATGATGATCCTTAAAGAAATCTTTTGTAAGAAAGACTCTTTCATAATTTATCTCTTCCTGAGTATAACCTTTGACAATCAATCATGCTTCTTCGTATCTTAACGCTTATATTAGGATTTGGTTTTGTTATGAACACTCTTATGTAATTCAATCAAATCCCAAACGTTATACGAACACATAAAATCAGTTTTACTAGAAAACTGTTTTATTCCATTAAGAATATTGATTGACACTAATGGCTTAATTTGAAGAGATAGGATCAATAAACATTTCCAAAATCCATTTCAAGTTCAGTTAGGGAGGTTATGTAATCATCAAAGTTAGTAGGCTTTTAAACCTAGATGACCTCCTGAGATGATTATTGGGTTCATTAGAAGTTTCAGTTTTATGGATTAGCTCTTGGCTAGGTTGCTATCATTTTCATTCTAAGTTTATAAGAGTTGGTGCAGTATGGTGTACAAGAGGTGTAATCGGAGTTAAATTTGGAGTGAAATTTAATGACACTCTTCCCCCCGCCTCTTGTATTCCTTGCAAATCATAATAAGGACTTTTACTGCTCCCACTGACCTTAGGAATCTTTAGGAACTCAGCATGCTTAGGGTCAATACTTAATGACCAACAGATTCTAATAGAGAAAACAAATTAATGACGTTAGTCGTTTTGATTTCTCTTGTTGAGGATTATATTAGTTTATGTAAGAAATCTAAGTGCGCCCACAATTAGGCAACAATGAAACTTTTGTAAGAGTAGCATTAGATTTTTAGGAGATAAGTTTTGATAGAACAGTGTCGTGATGGAGCGGTGTCTTGTACAAGAGGTGCAATCAGGTAATGTAAAATTTTCACTCCCCCACCTCTTGCAACTATTGCAAGTTGTTATTAAGACACTTAATGCTCCCACTGATCTTTGATATCTCTAGAAATGCTACAAGAGAAGTTTCAATGAGGTACGTGACGTGGGAACCTATCATATATACGTTAGACTTTATTTGATTTCTTTAAAGTCCAAATGTCATAAGAAACTTAAGGACATATTTAATAGAAATCCTAATAAGTAAACATATGAATAGATTTCTTCTAAGACTGTGGGCCATATGCGACAAAATTTAGATACAAGTTGATAGTCTTTTAAATGATAAATGAATTATGTCTGAATATTCCATTTTGAATAAGTTCCACGAATGTCAATGAATGACTTATGATGGACCCATACTTATTCCTTAAGCCAAAAAATATTTTAGGGCTTTAACGTCATGATTTGAAATCACTTAGAATGAGATTAGATAAAAAATCATCCTCATTAACCATGTCATGATTTCTCATGAATTTCGGTTATAATGGATGAAGTTTATAAGTCTCATTTTTCTTTTGTCAAATTCTCATTTACATGATGACAAAAGTTGTGAAAAATGTAAGGTATCATCTAGTTTCATTTTAATAATGTTTCTATCCAGATATTTAGAACAAATAAGATGAGAGTTTAAGGTAAGTGTGACTTTATGTTGACTATGCAAACCTCACAACCTTCATAACATTGCTTAATTAATGATACTGTACTCTGATTAATAATCAGAATATAATGTATCGAAAAGCTTTGTTAGAAGACTGCTTATTATGGTTCTTATAGCGTTAACAATTTATTTTGTCACTAACTCTCATGTTAGTTATTTGTCAAGTTCTGGGAAGAAACGTATGGAACTAGAGTCAACTAATCATGTGTTAATTGGAATATTGAAATTACCAGACTTAAATATCATTAATAAGTGACTATGTAATTAATTTACCCAACTGTTCTTTAGAATAATGGATAGTCTCGTTGTTTATGTCTAGATTAGTGACATAATTATGCAGTGAGATTTTCCCTTGAAGAACCTTAAAGTTGGAATTAGCACTTGTAATTTGTCTATGGACCTTAGAACAATCCTCTTTTAAACTATTAGTGGTTGTAAGGTGAATAACAACTTATTTTCCAGCTTTAAACATTTACTTCTTTGTACATATGTTGCTTATCAACACACTCGTTATACTTTGGTATTTTTGAGTGTTGTAGTTGATTTATAAGGCATCAAATTGTACAAGTGAAAATCTTAGTATGTAATGTACTGGAAAAATGTACTTATTTCCATGCGTAAACCCTTAACTTTATGGGTCATGGTTTTGTACATTATAATGTATTCACATATACCACTTAACTTTATAGTTTAGAGTTTCAAATTAAGGCATGCATCTTAGGAGTTCTAGTGATTATTCCATAATTATAGATTAGTCTTAGGAAAGACTTAATCTGGAATAACTTTAGTGATAGCATTTACGTTAGAGAGTTCTTGATTATCATAATAGACATCATGGTCGATTTATCCTATTCATCATGCTCTAACTTTCTTCTGTTATAATCTTTATCAGAAGAGAGCAATAGGATTATCGTGTCTTAGGAAATAATCAAGGATTTAATTTAAGAGCTAATTCTAATAGAAACTTTAAATAAAGCAAACATTTTAGGTTTTAAAAAATTAGAGTGGATGAGATATAGATTAATAGAAGAAAATTACAGTGAGTAACATTATGGGTACTAAGAATAAGGCAGACGAAATGATCATAAAACTTAATTAAGGATCATTGATCTAAGGATCATTATGTGAAGAGATTGTGATATGTCTATTACTAACATCAAAATAATAGACTTAGCTAAAAAATTCTACTTAAATGAAGACAAAACAGCTTTGGCCAGAAGTGTAATCATTTAAGCATATGTGCAAAGTAGTTGTAACAAATCAGCTTTGGCCAGAATTGAAACAATCACTTTAGTTATGCACTTGTTGAGTATACCATCGATGAATGAATTAAATCAGCTTTGGCCAGAATTAAGACATTCATGCTTATGATGCATACACAACATAGCTTTTGTAATACTTGAATGATAAGTAGATGTATCAAGTCAGCTTTGGCCAGAAATGATATATCAGAAGCTCATTCAAGTTAAGCTATTTTGGTTTTGTAAAACATTATGTGATCCTTATTAATTAGCTAAGTAATTACAAAACCAATTATTTAATAGCAAACCACCTGTTAGCGCGGATCGAACAGCTTAAGTAATTTTTAGGTCACATTAAACAGCTTAAGTAATGAGATTTCGAATCTTGTGCGATCAGTAATGACTTGTGCGATCGGTAATGCCCAAGTCTTATGCGATCAATAAGGCCCAAGTCTTGTGCGATCCATAAGGCCCAAGTAGACTTGTGCGATCCATAAGGCCCAAGTAGACTTGTGCGATCCACAAGGCCCAAGTAGACTTGTGCGATCCATAAGGCCCAAGTAAACTCGTGTGATTAATAAGGCCCAAAACTTATGGATCAGTAATGCCTTGTGCGATTAGCAAGGTCTTGTGCGATCCACAAGTCTTGTGCGATCCACTAAGGCCTTGTGCGATCCGTTATGTCTTGTGCGATCAGACCCTTTTTTTTTTTTTTTTTTTTTTTTTTTCGAGATCTGATCTTGTGCGAATGTTAAGGGGCTTGTGCGATCATGAACATTAATGATTTCGAAATCACTGATAAGGCTATTTATTTGTGATAACATAACAAAAAAAATTCGAAAAATATGAATTGTGATATGGTTTCCTATTATAATATTGATCCATTTTTATCACAAAATTTCGAAATCATAATCTAATTACCATTTAACAGATTTCGAAAATAACTTGATGGACAAGATTAGATCAAAATTAGGGAAACATCTAACAATTCAAATCACATTCCAAATCATAAAGGAAAATTTCGAATTTTAACTAAGAACATGATGAACCCTAAAAAATAAAAACATAATTCTGGGTTCCGAAATCTAAATTTTAATGGCTTTGTAAACGGATTTCGAATATAGAAATTAACTTATTTGATTTCGAGTCACTAATTGAACATTATATCCCCGAAAACAATGATTTCGAAACATGATTCGAAACCAGCCGTAAGATTATAAGGTTTTTCAAAAAATTCTGTTTCCAGATTTCTATCCCAGAATTAATGGATACGAAAACAAAACTGACTAATCAACATATGCTCTGATACCACATGTTGGTTCAGTTCTGTTTAAAAATAATGGAAAACATGAAAACATACCTTTGGTTGCATCAGCACAGGTTAGCAAAGAATCCATTGAGGGTTGACATGATTGTCATCTTGGTCTGGTTCCTCCTTAGGGTGCTGACTGATGATGGTGATTTAGAAAAAACCGATAAGGGGATCGGTATGGAGATGGAGGTCGAAATTATGATGTTATGGCTAATGGGTTGTGTCTAATGTGTAACTGTCTAACCCTTTAACCTCCACATAATTCTCCTTATATAAGCACCCAGGAGGAAACCCTAATTAGTTAATAAGGGTAATATGGTCCATCAACAATTACCAACTAATTATTTAATAGGATTGTTATATATTTTGATCTATATAATGTAAATGATTATAATGGCTACAGATTAAATATTAATACGTAATATATTTAATCTTACATCAAAATGTTTAATAGACCTCAAAAAATTTATGACTTACAAAAAAATTTCTAAGTCCGTCACCGTATATAACACTAGTCATAACTGCTAACTTTTATGATTTTTTTCAAATTGATTACACTCAAACATTTAGTTTATAATATGAAACCAGAAAATAGAATTTTGTTTTTTTATATAAGAATGAGTAAAAATTCAAAATCGTAACTGAGGTGAGGTTTGGGCACTTTTATTTGTTTCATCTAAAATAAGATTTTTTTGTAATTAGACCCAGGACGTTTCATTTTTGTTGTCATTTACATCCAAATCACAAATTCAGTTAAAATGTATCCTTAACTCTCATGGACGATTTTAGCAATTCCCAAACCTCATGGACGATTTTGGCAATTTACCCATTAATTCTTTAGTTTTTTTTAGTTTTTTATGGTGTGTGTGTATATACATATAGGGCAATTATAGAGGAAAAACTCATGTGACTTACAAAAAGTACGAAACCCAAACGAATGGGCCTCATTTTACCACGTGTTACGGTTTTTTACTCAAAGACTGCCACGTGTTACATTTTTTACTCAGAGATTGTCATGTGTAACATGTAACAACTTTTGCAGACTTTCAACTTTTTCTGAAAAAAGCAAAAAGAGTAACTTTATCAATCTCACCTTTGATTTTTTTAAACGGATGGTGGAGATGAGGTTTTCAGAGTTTTTATAACTCACATGAGTTTTTTTTTTCTATCCTTTATATATGTAAATGTGTGTGTATATGTATATATAATTAATTTATTATTATTTTTTGTTTGAAGGTAAAATGGAAAAAAAAACAAGTGTGTATATATAAATGTATGATTCAGTTCAATTAAGAGCTACCACGAGCAGGGACGGACCTACCCACACCTGTAGGTGGGCGGCCGCACCCCTTGTAAATAAAAGTTTAGTGCTAAATTTTCTGTAAAATCTCGACCGCACCCCTTGGAAATTTTCACTCGCACCCCTCGGATTATTTCAACCGCCCCCCTTAGAAAAAAAATCATGTTTTTAATTTATAAAAAAAATTGTAATAAACACTGATTTTTGTAAAAATATAGCCTCATTTATAAGTTTGTAACCCACTCAATTTCACTAAACAATTTAGTCCAAAGCCACTTAACCCAACCCAACAAAATTTAAAGTATAAAAAATAACCCAACCCAAACCACCCCTTCCTATTCTGTTTCTCTCGCTCCCTCTTTTCTGTGTTATCATCCCCAACGACGGTAACAACCTACAACAGCCAGCCAAGCTCCAATTTCTCACCGGAAATCGCAAATATCCGGCCACCAAACTCACTGGAATCCAAACAATACAAGGTACCTTCGTTTTCTTAATGTTATATTATTGTTTTATGTTGTTTTTTGAAAGAAATAGAGTTATAGTGATGATAAAAAGGTTTGGAATTTTGTCTTTTGATTTTTTTTGTTGTTCTAGACTTTAGTCAGGTGATTTTGTTGTTTAAATGATCTTTCGGTTGTTACAACTTACAAGACACAAGTAATCAACAATTACTAAGACTTGAAAAGTAGCTCCACATAGTGTTTTGGATAGATTTCAAAAAATGAAATCCCGTAGGGTGACATTTTTAATATGTTTGTAATGACGTTTGACGTGTTTTTTGTAATTATATATATTTTAGCTTGATGTTCTTTTGTTTTACATGACCCTACCCTACCCCACCCGAACCGGCCCGATCCGACCCGATATGAACCGAATTTTTTTATATACCTATGGGACTAAAATCATTAAAAATATTCTGCACCCCCATGAAAAAATTCTTGGATCCGCCATTGATCACGAGTTGTGAGAACTATGAGAACTCCTACTTTCCACGCGAGTTGGGCCACCATTTTTTGCACTAACTTAGATGAAAATGCTATAAAAACATTTGTAAAATTTCAAAATCGTCCATGAGGTCTGGGAATTATCAAAACCGTCCATGAGTTAACAATACATTTTAACTGAATTAGTGATTTGGATGGAAATGACAACGAAAATGAAACGTCACGGGTCTGGTTACAAAAAAAATCTTTTTTAAAGGAAAAACAAAAATGCGCAAACTCAAGGACGATTTTTACGATTTACTCTATAAAAATAAAAATGAAAACAAGTGGTTATCATGAAGACTTAACCCGTGACTAAAACTTCTCTCACTATTTGTATGGATTGAATTATAATTTTATATGATACCTAGAATGTTATATATGATCCATTTATTATATATTCACGCGTGTCAGCAAAATGTTGCTTTCTGACCAAACAATTTTCCTTGACGTACATGTAACTTTATTTATCAGCACGTGGTTAGGGTGTACGGGGCGTTTGCGGGGAATGGGTTCGGTGACTCTAGTCACCGATCGGGAACACCGCCGCCATCAAAGCGGGGACCCGATTCGGTGATAGGGATCGGTGGGGAGATACCGCGTTGTTTGGCTCGATTTTCGAAAGAAGACCGTTTAACAACGGTCATTTTTATAAAAAAAAAAAAATCAACTTTTTTAAACAATATATATTAACCAACCTAAATCAAACTCACCACTCTCAAACTCACACCAAAACTCTCAAACTCAAATCTTTCAAATACAAAATGGATCCCAGGCTTCCGTTTCTTTCAACCCTACCCGACTTTCCCGACGATGGAGATGCATCGTCAAGCGATACTAGCTTAATTTTCTTCCAAAATCTCATCCAACAAGCGGAGCTACTAGACACGGCATCGTCTAGTAAAAAAAATTTTGTCCGTCGAGATCGTGAGGGGGGCCATGAGACACTCATGGCCGATTATTTTGATGAAAATCCAAAATTTAATGACGATACTTTTCGTCACAGATTTCGTATGTCCAAGTCGTTGTTCCTAAAAATTGTTAGTGACGTGGAAGCGTTTGACGAGTGGTTTAAAGAAGGCTTAGACGGGAGAATGAAGAAAAGTTTCACACCGTTGCAAAAGGTTACTTCGGCGATTAAACAACTTGCAACCGGTAACCCACCAGACGAGGGGGACGAGTATTTAAATATGTCTGAAAGGACCTCTCGTGAGTGCCTTGAATATTTCTGCGAGACGGTCTGTAAAAGGTATGGCGGTGAATTCCTACGTAGACCAACGAGCCACGACGTCGCGCTATTGTATCAGGCTCATGAGGATGGGCATCACCTACCTGGTATGTTGGGTAGTCTGGATTGTACACACTTCGTCTGGAGAATGTGCCCCACAGAATTGCGTGGACAATACATGAGAGGCGATCATCAATACCCGACGGTTATGTTAGAAGCGGTGGCGTCTCAAGATTTGTGGATTTGGCATGCTTTTTGTGGCCCGGCGGGTTCACAAAACGACATCAACGTGCTGCAAAAATCTCCATTATTTCTTGCTCAACGAAACGGAACGGCGCCAAATTGTCCGTTTCAAGTGAACAACCACTTATACAAATGCGGGTATTATCTTACTGATGGGATCTACCCTACCTGGTCCGTGTTTGTGAAGTCTTTTCCATATCCACACGACCCGAATGAAAAAAAGTTCAAGAGGCAACACGAGGCTGCAAGAAAAGATGTGGAACGGGCGTTTGGTGTGTTAAAGTCGAAGTGGGGAATACTAAATCGCCCAATGCGTTCGAAAACGGTGAGAAAGATAAGGTCCATCGTGTATACGTGCCTTATTTTACACAACATGATTATAAAAGACGACGGAAGGGCGATAGCACCGGTACATATTCAAGATCCTCCAGTCGAACCCGTCTTCGATGATACAGCTTATACGGAGCTCATTGACGAAGACACGCATTGGAGACTAAAACACGATCTCGTTGAGCATCTCGGAAGTTTAGACCTGCCTCACCTTGAAGTTGATTCGGACGACGAGTAGTTTGTTTTTATATTTTTCTACTTTGAATGTATTTTTTTTTTTCTAGTTTGAATGTATTTTTTTTTAATTTAATGAAATGTCTTTTATTTAATTTTTTTTTATTAATATTTTTTTAATTTGTAAACATTAATAATTTTACAAAAAAAAAAAAAAAAAAAAAACCCAAGTCACCTAAAGAGGGGAGTGCCGCCATCAAAATGGGGTGTTAGGGAAGTTTAAGAGGGAAGTTGACGTGACACTAATTGATTGGTTGGGCGTAAGAGAGGGGACTCACCTCTTAGGTGAGTGCCCCTTACACCCTTATTTATCCAGGTATCCTTGAGAATATTTTTAGGCCACGTAGAACTTATCAAGAAGAACTCGTATCTTTGGCTTACATCTAGATCTAGTTATTCTAGTTTGGATTCGAACAGATGGTATGATTTCAATTTACGTGACGTAATCTTGTAACTGTTCTTCAGGTTTTACATTTTCTTATTGGTGCGTTTCTATACTTTATATAGGAGTTCTATCGTTCGAAAAAAAACGTAAATATCAAAGTTGTCCACAAAAATTCTAGAGAATTTAATGGCTCTACAAGAGTTAAAAAAATAGGCCCCTAAAATATGATTACACTCTTTGAAATTTGTAGTCTTTCCTATTTCGTGGATCATTGAGTTTATAGTTCGTCCCAAATCAAGCAGGGGCGGACCTACCCTTTAGCCAGCGTGGGCGGCCGCACCCCTTAAAAAAAAATTTAGTATATATTTTAGGCGAAAAACCCGACTGCACCCCTTGAATATATGATTGAATACTTCATCTGCACCCCCAGCAATTCATTTCTGGGTCCGCCACTGAAATCAAGCCTTCAAACGTACAATCGCACCTATTTTTTCTTCGTCAGTTCATCAGCCCTAAGGGGGGTGGGGGTGGTCACTAGTGATAGAATTCTATCACTTACAAGCACCCAATCAAGTTCCGTCATGTCAACAACCATTTTTCCATCACTCACAACTTTTTTTGATGGCAATGGTCATCACTCACCCCCCCAACCAACAATTACTCTCACAAAAAAACCATCACGGGCCGTGAAGAAAATAACGAAATCTGAATTCGTGGTGCTATAACGCGTTGTCGTTTAGGTGGCGGTGGTCAAATGTTTTCTCCACGCGTGGTCAAACGTTTATCACGGAAATATAACGCTCGACCCCGCCTCCTCTAACTTTTGTCCCGCTTCAAACTTTCAATCTTTGGTGGGCCTTTTTGTGATGGTGCCACTTGCCACTTTTATTTAACTAGGTTTAAATAAGTTTGCCGTGTGGCGGCGAATATCTTTTGTTATTTAGTCTGTGTTTACATGTGTTTTGAAATCACTACGAGCGTGTTGCGAACGGAACTGCTAACAAGAATAAAAAGAAAATGTAGAAAAAAAACACTAAAAGATAACCGAAAGAAAATCAACCAAAAAAGTTGTATGGTAACGATGTTGTTCGTATGAAACCCGTGGTCAGAGATGAGCAAATTGTTCTGGGTACCGGTACCAAATTTGCTGAACCGAAAGATCTTAAGTACCATTTCGGTACCGACTTTTGGCGTTCCTGGTACCGGTTCACTACCGTTTTTTACCTTCATATACCGGTACCGTAACCGGTATTTTCGGTATCAGTACCGATTCTGTATTTGTTGGCACCAAGCTCATCTCTACCTCTGAAACTAAAAAATGAAAAAAATTAAAAGTTGAAGAAAATCAACAAAAAAAAGTTGTACGATACCGTTGTTCGTACAGTAACCGTGATCAGGGATGAGCAAATGGTACAGGGTAGCAGCACTGAATTTCCCGAACCAAAAGATTTCCAATATCAATTCGCCACCAACTTTTGGCGTTTTCTGTATTAGTGTCGTTTTTTACCTTCATATACTAATACCGAACAGGACCGTCCCGTTATTTTCGATACCAGTAGTGGTTTGATACCGGTTGACACCAAGCTTATCCCAACCCCTGGTATTAAAAGTTAATATATAGTAATATTAAAATAATAAAAGTATTAAAAAACTATATATAATTATAATATTAAAATCACTATTTATTTTAATTCCTTTAGTAATATATAGTAATAATAATCACAATTCATTTCAATTCCTTTATTAATAAATAGTAATAGTAATAGTAATAGTTATGAATGTATCATAATGATGACTATTCACATACGTAACTTCTATCTCTTTATTTCTTTTGTATTAATATATATGCCTATATATAGTGACATTTGTATATGGATATATCAATTAATATAACAAAACACTTCCACATTCTCTCATTCTTCTCTCTATATTGCTAATAGGTTAGTTGTTTTACAATACGTTATCAGCACGAGTTGCTGCAAGATGTTCATATCCATGATTTGATTTTCCTTTATCCATTTAGATCGTCACCGCATGTAACAACCCTTGCAGGCGATACCAACTATCCATGATTTGCTTTATTCTGCTTGGCTAGCGAGGTACGATCTCGAACATGTTCGTCTTATTCATTCTATATAATCCTATTATCGTTTCAAGAAAATATAAATAAATAAATAACTCTTAAAAAAACCATATAGCGATTCTGTAAGCTAATATATATCTTCTTTTATGCTTAATATGAAAACATAGGATATGTGATAAGTTTTTGATGGGAAAATAGGAAATTATGTTACAGTGAAGTTGTTTAGGATGGTGATGATATGGTTACTCTCATTGGATAACAAATATTCAATATAAAGTAATAGTAAATAGCAAAACTGTTGAAGTATGAGTTTATCAAAATAAATGATTTAGTGATGTTAGTAAAAACTTATGGGTCGATAGTTTGTTATGACTAAACTGTTAATTGTAAAATTTAATCTTTGTAGTGTCACAAAATATAATCTTAAAAATAAGATTGATTATAAGTGTGGTTTCAAATAAATTATATTAATAGCATTACATGTATGATGTAGAACCCATATTAATTTTATATATAAGTTTTTTTTATTTTGTAAATGAGTCATTTGCATGTTCGTACATATTTATGTACAGCTAATCCATATTAAAACATTATCATCTAAATAAATCCAACTTAAATAATTTATATGTTTTAGATTTATAAAAAAGTGTTAAATGAATAACACATTATATATAAGTTAACCAATTATGAGTATGTAGATACGTTCAGTACCTATTTTTATTCAAGTTAACCAATTATGTGTATGTTGAATCGAAATTACTACTGTTACTATAGACATTTATCATTTTATCTACAAACGACGATGACGATATTTTATCTAATAAATATTTGTACCTTATTTTCATGAATTCATGACGTGTTACTATTAACTAAAAAATTGTTTATTTTAAATAAATAAATAATAACTACTAATTTCATATTTGTAACTTCCTTAATGTGTATTAATTTCATATTTGGATTAATTGTTTGAAATATAAAAGGGCTATAGGTTTTAATACTTCCCGACCGTTTCTAGTTTATCACTAAATGTCAATTGTTATGTTTTCTTTAATACCCTAATAATCTTGGGGAAGATGATTTGTGGGTGATGACGTTTGATCCGCCCATCTCTTAATTAGGCAACTACTAGATGGGAAAATACAAGGGAAGCAAGTCACGTATATTTTGTATTTAATTTTTAAAATGTCCACTGTCCACATCTTGTTTCTAATTAAAAGCAAATTAGTTATCTTATTAATATAAATTAATTTAGTCATCAAACGCGAGTTTGTTTTCAATTTAGTTTTATAATCCTTACAAATGGGTTTGAGATGTTAGTAAATGATTTTAAAGAAAGTTATATTTCTTAAATGGTAATTATTGTTTTTACATAATTTTAAAGATTTATAAGTCTTAATAAATAATGGAATTGAAATTCAAATGCTATTTAACGGATCATGAAATAGTAAGCGTTACCGTGAAATTTTTAGTTGTTTAATGTAGTGCTAAAATACTTTTTATGTTTCTACTTGAATTATATAAATATACATTTATGTTCCAAAGAATACTATGAAGTATCTTAGATACGTGCTCCAACGTGTGGTTTGTATGATTATAAATACTACACAAAATTTAAGAAATACAAAAGGTTTTTATGGTGTAGTGCTTTAAAAATACGGTATTACTACAAGATCAAGATTAACAAGTAATGTTATTAATATTTTGATTCAACATATGAAATTGTATTTCGTACAAATACTATTTTGTACAAACGTTTTTGGTCTTGTGGCCGATTTCGGTAGAGATGATTGAACCATGGATACAATAGAATTAATGAATTTTCTATCTTAAATGATGTTATCAAAAGTGAAAAATATTAATTGGTTACAGGTAATACATATGATTTAAATATTTACTTTTAAGTGTGATGAAAACGCATATTTCATAAGGTTTTCATACCAACTTTTTATGTGGTCAAATATTGTGATAATAATAAATTGTTTTATGTGGTCACATATTATATTATGATGCCATGTATTATATAATTCGACTTTATTTTATATTGTGTATTTCATATGTTATCATATACTCATTTGTAGTATTCAATCGATCATCTAAAATGATTTAATATCTCTCATGAAAGAGAATCAAAAGTTTAGACATGACACCCGAGATGTCATACACCCTAAATCTCATACTGTGTTTGTAGAAGGTCATAAGATGTTAGACCTTATATGATTCGGACATGTAATTACTTCTCTATGGTGTTATGAAAAGAGAAGATTATTTACAAGGTAAAATCGGATAAAACAATTTTCATTTGTAGATCTCAAATATGCTAAAGTAGCAATATTATCGAACAAGGATAACAACTTTGAAATGATTTCATACCCGTTTGTCCGAACCATGAAACTTGGTTGGTTTACATCATTCCTTGAAGTGAATATGATTATAAGATCTTTGAAAATGTCGGGATGATGGATGTAATTGAGAAACTTATAATGCTGATCATGTTACTAATGAGATCCAGCTATCAAAAGTTGTAAGATAGCCAAGTTAATACTAAGACCGACTATCAAAATTGTAATAATGGTCACAATGAGATAGACCACTTGTAGTGAGGAATTATGGGGGTGATTATAAGAACACATTGTTATCTCACATCTTATGATATTGATCATAAATCAAAATTTTATGAATAATGATTATTTGATTAATTGGCATGATCGGTTAGACCACACCGAGTCAATAATGATGTGAAATTTAATGAAGAACTACAAGATTATTCTTGTTAAGTGCATGCAATATTTGCTCTCAAGGGAAGTTAATGATATACCAACTAAAGTATGTTTTAGATCCCTAAATATTTTGGAAATAATAAGGGAATATGTGTATCCCGACATGATACCATTTAGTATTTTGAAATCGATGCATCGTCTAAATGGTTATCAAATCCACAACCTGAAGCTTGTGTGATTGTGGCTTAGCTAATGTGATAGCAAGCATATTAATCCAGATTACTATTGGTTACAAAGCCAATGATCATGAGAGGAGCAAAAGTTCATTTAGGTATATGTAATTTTATATATAGTATCATCAATTCACATCAAGCCAATAAATTATAGTTCTCCCCATACAGTTGGTTTTTGGTCAGGAACCAAAGATGTCTCATCAAAGATTTTGGTTATGCGACATATATTTAAACTCATCCACCAAACCGCACAAAGATGAGACTTCTAAAAAGTTTAAGAATATGTTGGGTATAATAATCATCTATGATTGAATACTTAAAGCCATTTGTGAGAAATTTGTTTATGGCTTATTGGTTTTTCACTTTAGTGAATGAATGTTCCCAACATTAGGGGGAGATAACAAGCAGTTGGAAAGTGAAAAGTGAAATGAATTATCATGTCATCTTGATCCTCAGACTATAAACTATGAACTATAAATTTAAAGTATAATTCATTTACTAATATTAAAGAACAAATTACCAGACAAGTTCACTGACCTAAATAGAGTGACTAAGTAAGTCACATTATGCTCCAGTTATATTTGTGTCTAAGAGGACAACCACGTATTTTGTAATGAGTCTATTGCACGCCTGAAGCGTGGTAGACTAGTCGATTCCAATAATAAAATTCCTCGAAAATTGGAGCAAGTAATTAAGATGGTCAAGTCGAGGTTATAGTAATAAGATCTACTGAAGAAACAATAGACATGATGCTTCAAGAAGAACCTCAGCTACCTGAAAATAAAGAGATCTTGATAAGTTGTATCATGTCTAAGATATGTATGGAATCGAAATAAAAATCGGCGTCGTTATACTTTTGTATATAATGTAGCGCTTAAAATGATTAAATGATGAGGATCAGATTTAAGATCTGCCTATAAATGAATATTAAGAAATGATTGGCCAAAATAGAAAGACACAAATAAGGCAGAGTTTAGTTCTCTAATGAAATGGAAAGTTTCTGGAACAACATTCCATACAACTGAAGTTGTAAAATATGTTGGATACAAATGTGTCTTTTACGCGAATCATGTGAAAATCAAATTAAGTTATATAAGTCAAAATTGGTGGCACATGAATTTTTGCAAAGACTTATGACTGATTATGAGGAGACGTATTCTCCCGTGGTGGATGTTTTGACTTTCCAATATCTTATTAGTCTGGTAATATATAAAAGAGAATTGACATGCGTCTTATGAAAGTTATGTATCACTTGATACTAAGTCATATAAAATAAGTTCTCGAGAATATTATGATTATTATATAAATTCAGATCTGAATATATATACATGTTGTATATGTTATTGAATTGAATATAATTGAAACTCCTCATGAGTATGCTAAAGCATTTGAGTGCTTAAGAGGTTAATTGGAACACCTTATGGATGTAATTATTGTGCACCAATACTCCAATAAACATACATAGAAAATGCGTACCTGGTTGTTATGGCATCTCAATGTACAGTGTACAAACATGGTACAATATGGATTTTGGAGATAAAAGCAAGTGTTCATGATATTTTGCATATGATATAGATATCTATGTGTTAAAAGGGCAAGTTTATGTAGCAAAACTATTGAATAGTGAACGCACATGCATATTTGGATAAGATGAAAAGAATTCCCCTATGGATTGTTAATGCCAAAGGCATTGAAATCAAAACTCAAGTACGTACAATATGAAGTTGACAAAATACTACTATATAAAGTTGACAAAATACGTATGGACTAAAATAGTCGAGTCGAATGTGGTATAATCGACTCACTAGTTAGCTCGGAAATGAGAAATACATATGGTGAAGTTGGTCCATTTGTTTTCATTAAAAGAACAATATGATGTTTACAAGTATTACAATATATGTTGATGATGTCATTGAATCTTCTAAAGAGAAAAAAAATGAGCTCAAATATTAAAACAAGAATTTGCAAATGGAATATGGTATTGAAAACTGATGGCTCGATACGTAGAACATACATTTATATTATAATCCATCAATCATAACACATCTAGAAAATGGTGGACATTTTCATATGGAGAAAGCTTATGGTGTAAGTACATTTAATGATGTCCAAATTTTTGATATAGAAAAATGACTTTTATCATATTCTATCAAATAAGTAAAGATCCTTGGTGCTGAAGTACCATAGTTCAATACAAATTGTATTAATATATCTTGCTAGTTATACATGAACATATATCATTAAATTCATTGGCAAGATTTAACTCGTGTACAACGAGGAGATAGTGTAACGGGTAAAACATATATTTTCTATACCCTTAAGTTACGAAAGATATGGGTTCATATTTTACTAATCCATCAACAAGTTTGTTTAGTTTTGTAAATGCAGGGATTATAACAAAACACATTCATGAATCTTATGGTATCTACTTACAATAGGAGGCAATTAAAGTTTCACATGAAGATCATACATCAATGTTCATTAAAGGATTGTACATCAAGAGATCAAGCGACAAATTATTTACTACAAAATTTTTCAGCAACTTTCATTGAAGATTGGCACATGTTAATTAAATGATACATATCATAATGAGGGGGAGTTTTACGCAAGTTGCACTCTTTTTCCCTTCACTAAGTTTTATCCCATTGGGTTTTCTTAGTAAGGTTTTTAATGAGACAACATACATGATCCAGAAGTACTAGGGTTAGACGATACGCGCTGCACTCTTTTTTCCTTAGCTATGGTTTTGTCCCATTGGGTTTTCCTAGCAAGGTTTTTAACGAGGCAGTATCACCAAACATAGTAAAGGTATGTGGATAGTCAAGGGGGAGTGTTATGAATGTATCATAATGATGACTATTCACATACATAACTTCTATCTCTTCATTTCTTTTGTATTAATATATATGCCTATATATAGTGACATTTGTATATGGATATATCAATTAATATAAGAAAACACTTCCACATTCTCTCATTCTTCTCTATATTGCTAATAGGTTAGTTGTTTTACAACAGTAATAATAATAATATATAGTAATTGGGTGTAAAGGGATAAATTAAAAACAATATTGAGTTAATGATTTAGTTGAGTAAATGGGTTCAATTGAAATATCGTTTAATTGTTTATTGGACCTAAACGAAATTAAAAGTTAACACATTTAACAAATAAATTAAGTTCTTAAAAATAACATCAGTTTTATATCAAAAAGAATTATTATATATATATAGAGAGAGAGGGGTCCGTTGACGTATAATACGGCTTAACGTACATCACACGTACGACAGATAATTACGCACGTTCAATTGAAAATCACGCATGTTATAAACTAAAAAACCCAAATCACGCATGTTGGAAAACATTAATCACGCACGCTATACACATAATCACGCACGTTATCGTACGTGATGTACGTTAAGCCGTATTGTATTTTACACTTTTCCTATATATATATATATACGGAGCCGCTAAAATAGGAACCACCCCCAGTTGTAAGAACCGCGAGAACCACGCTCAACCAATCAGATTATGCCAACATAAAGGGTATATTGGTCATTTACCCCAAATGTCAAATCCCCCCCCCCCCCCTCTCCATTTAATGACACCAGAGATTTTAAAATCTCTCTCCTTTCTCTCTCTTCAAAATATTATCCTCTCACCTTATATATCTCCATCATCTCATCCTTTCTCTCATGTGTTTTGAATCTGTAACCACCATCTCTCTCGGATCTTTTGATTTCAACTCTCTCACATCTTTTGATTTCAACTTCCCCTTCCAAACACCCACAGCCGACAACCCCCCCCACCCCCTCGCCGTTCTGATCGGCGACTGGTGGAGCAGGTTTCTGTTCCGGCGGCTCCCCGTTCCGTCGACAACCACCAGCAACAGCCACCCCTCACCTCTCTTCTTCATATGTACGGCGCCGGTTAACCGGCAACACACCCCCCTTTGATGACGTTCCTGACGGCGGGTACCAGAAAGAGAGGTGGAGAGAGAGACCGAGCATAGAGATAGTCGGAGAGCCGACGTCACCGACGACCAACGGCGGCGGAGGCGGCAGGTTCTCGACAAAAGCCGGCGACAGGCGGGGTTGTGGTGGTGGTGGGTTTTGACGGCGACGACGGTGAGGGTTTGAGCAATGACATGCCCTGTGTTTGGGTTTTGTGTGTGAGCTGATGTCGCCAGTAACCCCTCAGATCAAGACTCGATTTTTCTTTTTTCTTCATGGGTATCTCAAAGAAATTGGGTACTGTTCTTGATCTTTGGGTCTCTTTTTGGAAGATTTGAAAAGCTTAGATTTTTTTTGAACAATGACGTGCCCTGGGTTTGGGTTTTTACTTGTCATTAATTTTGAAAAGTTTAGATATTTTTTGTGGGTTTTGTTGCATTTGTTGAGTCTTGGCACAGACAAAAGAAAGATGGGATCTGGAAAAAGTGAGTTGCACTTGTTTGAATGTTTTTTGAATGATGTAGGTTGTTTGAACGATGCATTTGTATTCTTTGATTCTCAAGGGTTTTGATCTGTTTGGATTGGGCGGCGATGATGAAAAAAAAAACGTAGATTTTGATGACGATGGCGAGGCAAAGACGGCTGAGGGTAGGTTTTTGAACCTGCAACCCCACTTTTGCAGCCATTTTGATTATCGAAAAATCTGAGCCAAGCCCCTTTTTTTTTAGATACATATTGTTTTGATGTTGTTGGTTTTTTATATTTTTCCCCCAGTCGATGATGAAAACAATCTATCTGAGACACCTACCGAGTTTGCGATTTCTGGGTGCGTTCGTTTTGTGTAAAAAAAGTTTTTGTAGAAAAAAAGATAAACCGTAAACTTTTTAACGTAAAATGTAAAAAGTTTAACGTA
This sequence comes from Helianthus tuberosus, assembly GCA_030545235.1. NCBI lineage: Eukaryota > Viridiplantae > Streptophyta > Magnoliopsida > Asterales > Asteraceae > Helianthus > Helianthus tuberosus. The sequence continues at coordinate 21,872,584 of CM060357.1, read as the reverse complement.
AAACGTACAACGTAAATAGTTTAACGTAAAACGTATAACGTAAAAAGTTGAACATAAAACGTAAAACGTAAAGAGTTTAACGTAAAACGTAAAAAGTTTAACGTAAAACGTAAAAATGTAAAACGTAAAACGTAAAAAGTTTAACGTAAAACGTTTAACGTTTAACGTAAAACGCAAAAACGTAAAAAGTTTAATGTAAAACGTAAAACGTAAAAAGTTGAACATAAAACGTAAAAAGTAAAAAGTTTAACCTAAAACGTAAAACGTAAAAAGTTTTACGTAAAACGTAAAAAGTTTTACGTAAAACGTAAAAAGTTTAAAAAATCTGAATTTAAAAAGCTTTTAATAAAAAAATTTTGTTTAAAAAATAAAAACTAATATTATAATTCAAAAAAAGTAATAAAAAATAATAAAGACAAAAAAAATAAATTTACCAAACTACCCTTTTGCATTAAAATATTAAAAACATAATAAGACAAAAAAGTATTTAATATTAATTTTAACTACTTTTAATCTCATCCATGCATCTTGAAGATCTAATGGCCAGAAAGTGGTTCTCATAGTTCTTACAACTGGAGGTGGTTTTCATTTTAGCGCTCCCCTATATATATATATAGGGAGAAGATCATGCGAGAACCACCTCTTATTGCGAGAACCGCGAGAACCAATGTGAACACACCAAAAATGCCTAAAAATAGCTAAAAATCACACAAAAATTTTTTTTTTGATTTTTTTAATATTTTTTTTATTTTTTTTTTTTAAAAAAAAAAATTTTTTTTTTGGCTTCTAAAAGTAGCGATTTTAACCTAAAAAATATTAAAAAAATCAAAAAAAAATTTTTGGATTTTTTTTTGATTTTTTTAGATTTTTTTAGGTTTTTGGGGGGTTTAGTTTTTAGCATTTTAGCTTGGGGGGGGGGGGGTGGGGGGGGGTTTAGGTTTTTGGGGGGTGGGGGAGGGGGGTTTAGGTTTTTTTTTTTGGGAGGGGGGGGGGGTGGGGTTAGGTTTTTTTTAGCTTGGGGGGGGGGGGGGGGTTAGGTTTTTGGGGGGGGGGGGGGTTAGGTTTTTTTTTTTGGGGGGGGGGGGGGTGGGGGGGGGGTGGGGGTTAGGTTTTTTTAGCTATTTTAGGTTGTGTTCACATTGGTTCTCAAGGTTCTCACAATAAGGGTGGTTCTCGCATGAGCCCCTCCCTATATATATATATATATATATATATATATAGGGGAAGGATGTATAGAAAACCCACTTTAATTTAGAAAACCCGGGAAACTCTAACCTCCCGATGTTTTTTTTCAAAAAAAAAATATACACATGTTATATACATGTTTTTAAGGTATATGGGCCAAAAAATCAAAAAAGCGCGAGTAGATATTTAAAAAAAAAATAAACAAGTTTTGGTCTAACACGTGTTACATTCATCTGACATATTTTTAACACGTGTTACACCAAAACTTGTTTATTTTTTTAAAAAATATCTACTCGGCGCTTTTTTGATTTTTTTTGCCCAAATACCTTAAAAACATGTATATAACATGTGTATATATATTTTTTTAAAACATCGGGAGGTTAGAGTTTCCCGGGTTTTCTAAATTAAAGTGGATTTTCTATAGATACTTACATTATATATATATATATATATATATATATATATAATGTGAGGTTCGATGGAAAATACTAACAAAATGGGAAATTAGGAAATAGTGCATTTAACATGTTAAATAAATTATAAAAATTAATTCATTTAGCATATAAAGATGCGTAGAAGCAATTTCAATAAAAAAAAAATATCTATTTTGTATTTTTTTAACCTTTTTAACTGTTTTTAAGCATTTTCGAATTTTTTTAATTTCTGAATTTTTTTATTAAAAAGGCTTCTTATGTATTTACATGCAAAAGCTCGTATATATATATTTTTTTGAAAAGAAAAATAAATTTTAACATGTTCAATTGAATTTTTATGATTTATTTAACATGTTAAATACAGTGTATCACAATTCCTCATCTGTTTAGTGTTTCCATTAAACCCAACCCTATATATATTAGAAAAATATTGGGCATCAGGGTGAGCGGACACTAGGTGATCACTCAGTTTGCTCCTTACAAGAGCTATGTATACTTTAAATATGTGTACTTGTAAATGTACATGCGTATTAACTCCTTTAGATACGTTGCATATCATACGCAGGAGAGAGATAATGGGAAAACTCATCATTATGCGAAAACTCATGAAGACGGTATCTAATCATTTCTAAACATTAATTCCTAAACAATAAACCCTAAACCGTAAAAGCTAAACTCTAAAGACTAACGCTTAAAAACTAAAAACTAAACGCTGAAGCTAAACCCTAAATGCTAATCTCTAAACACTAAGAATTACAACCTAAAACTTAAGCCCTAAAAACTAAACCCCAACAAAATAATTCAACACAAATATCATACGTTTGATATAGTTTTCTCAAGTTTTCTTATGATCCTCTCTCATCATACGCAAATGGATACTTTAGATAACCAAATGTACATGTAAATGCTATTGTGTACATGTGATTGTTAAGTCATTTCTCATATTATTTTGAATCATTTTATTCCAATCCATTTCCCTATGTATGTTCCCGAGTCTCATTTAACAGGGGGAGGAGAAGGAAAGTAAATTAAGAGAGAAAAGGAAGAAAAAATGTGATTATTTTTTGTGTTCCCGAGTTTAATGAAAAGTAAAGGAAAAGAGAAGAAATCATGCATTTTATGTGTTCCCGAGTTAGGAGGAAAAGAAAAAAAAGGAACAATTTTACCATTATACCCTTTAAACATAAAACATTTTAATTAGATATGAAGGTAATTTAGTAATTGATAAGATTTTCTCTCCTAATCTCTCCGATATGGGAGGATAAACACACGTACAAGTTTTCTTCCCTTTTCCCTCCCCTTCTATCCTTAAAAAATCTCGGGAACATGGTTTTTTCATATTTCATCTCTTTTCTTTCTCCTCCCCTGTTAAATGAGGCTCGGGAACAGAGATCAAGCCAAGTTCGATATTGACTTTCATTTCTACAATTTACATTTTTTATTTTCCTTTCCAAATTTCTAAGCCCTTTGTCCTTTATCAACAAGCTTTTCATGTCGATCTTATTTATAGTAAAATTCGGTGAGCAAGGCAGCAAGAACCACCAAGATTCAATAAGCAAACCCTCTGTAGCTTTAGCCTTCGATCATCTTACCAATATTTTCAGGGTCGGGGCCACCTCTTCGTTGCTCGAGTATCCCCCCTTTATCTCCTACACTCGCTTTGACCAGTGGCCCAAAACTGCGGAGTTCATAGATACCAAACCGAATCGAAGATGTATACGGTTCTGAATATGATTTTAAAATAAATACTTATATTAATGCTTATATAAGCAATACTTATGTATACGGTCAATTTATATGATATTTTAGAAGGCTTCAAGGGTAACAATATAAGTTACTACATGTGTCTAACACATTTGGTAGAGGCTTATGCCTTCTAGATGAGAAGTTCCATGTTCAATCTTGGGCAAGGGTGAATAACATAGAATTATTGATGTAATAGAGTTTCAGTAAGTGTTGACATAAAAAAAAACATGTGCCTAGCCAGTGGCAGAGCTTGAAAATAAAAATCAGTGGAAACCTGATTCTTAAAAATCTAATATTTTATATTAAAAAATATCCTGAAATTTTCGTGAAAAAACAGTGGGGACCGAGGCACCCTCATGCCACCAAGAACCTCCGCCACTGTTCCACAATTAAATGATATTTGTTATTTCGTTTTTGTTAAATTAATAACTTGACAATTGAATGAATGTGCCTAATGAATTTTAGTTTTATTAAATTAATAACTTGACAATTGAATAAATGTGCCTAATGAATTTTAGTGTTTATCTTCTAAGCACAATGAACTTTACCAGCATCGTAATATCTAATTCATGGTTGCAAAAGTCGCTAGACGCTTCCTAGTCGGATTTGAGAGTACTCGGCCTAGGCGGAGTTTACTCGGGAAGTAATTAGCATAGGCGAACAGTACTCGGCCCTCGACAGCCTACTTTGTAACGAGTACTCGGGGAGTACTCGGAGCCTAAGCGGGAATTTTACGACCATGATCTAATCACGTCATGTATTGTACATTTAGTTGGGGTAGCATGGGATGTGCACTTACTTCCCTCTTTAAGAAAGGATACACGCTTGGTTCAGAAATCAGTATTTAAATAGATATTTTTTAGGGTAAACTGCAATTTTACCCCCTAGGGTTAGAGCCCATTGGCACTCTGACCCCCTACCAGGAAAATTTTGTTGTCTGACCCCCCAACTAATGAAAAACTCTGCAATATTACCCCCTGCTGCCAAATAACTTAACAGTTCTGTTAAATGGTATGTTAAATGACTATATTACCCTTTCATATTACCCCTATGCTTTGTTGTAAACAAAAGTATTACCCCCCCCCCCGGGTGTTAAATGACTATATTATCCTTTCTTATTACCCACTTTGCTTTGTTGTAAGAAACAGTATTACCCCCCGTGTTAAATATTTCGTTGCTTCCTTACCCCCTGCAGAAAACAAAACCATTCCCGCCTAAAAATGTTTGACCAGGCAAAGTCAAAGGCTGCAGAAACTAAGTGTAAAATACTGCAATTGATGTGATCCACTGTGATCATCTAACATGCTGCACATCAAACTCCTTTTTTATAACTGTGATTCACAAACCTGCTGCACATCAAACTTCTTTTTTATAACTGTGATCATCTAACTTGCTGCACATGACCAAAATGGTCATTTTGACCTTATAAACAAGTCTAACATGATGCCAATGACCAAAAGGACCATTTTGACCTTATAAAGAAGACTAACATGCTGCCAATTACCAAAATGTTCATTTTGACCTTATAAACAAGACTAACATGCTGCAATTGATATAAATGGTCATTTTTGACCTTATCACATAAATCAAAACACAAGGAACAAATGTGATCATCTAAGTCAAACCTGCTGCAAAATAACCAAAATGGTCATTTTGACCTTATAAATAAGTCAAACCTACTGCAAGTGTGATCAAAACAGGCCTGCTGCAAAATGTTCATTCAACTGTGATAATCTAAAAACACCTTACAGGCCTGCTGCAAATGATACATGCTGCTGCAAAATGACCAAAACAGGCCTACTGCAAAATGACCAAAACAGGCCTGCTGCAAATGATACATGCTGCAAATTGTTATAAACATACATGTTGCAAATGGAATAAACATGATGCAAATGACAAAAATGGTCATTTTGACCATATAAAGAATAAGCCTATAATGCAAGTGATTTTATAATTGGATCATTTTGGCCATCATAATTAAGAAATGCTATAAATTAAGACTAAAATGCTATAAATTAACATCCTAATTAACATTAAGACTGTAACATCAATCATACAAAATTAACATCTACTTTAAGTTATCTTACTTCAAAGTACTCGTAACATCATACTTAAGTTGACCTACAAAATACACATTACTAAGCATACATAACTACTAACTTAACGTCAGCTCAACTCTCCGGTGGATAACGGAAGTTGATGACAGGGCGACTAAACAAGGAGACCACCAAGTGGACCACCATCGATGAGCTTGATAGACTCATCGTCAGGTCAGCCGTAAAAAAAACACCAAACAACACAAAATTAACATATAAATCCTACTATTTTAATACCCTGTTTATAACATCAAACAAAAACGACCCTAATCGAACCCTCCATTTACATCATACAAATCCGACCCTAATGGGGTTCATACATGATATCTGGAACCTTGATTAACTAAGAATGACATACATGTGAAACCCTGATTTAACTAAGAATGACGATTTAAATGAAGAACCCTGATTTAACTAAGAATGACGATTATACCCGAGGTGTGCCGGATCAGGTATATGATAACCCAACAGAGTACCGGCATTTGATCGGAGAGGAGAAAGGTCGTTGTTGGATCGTCGGAGAAGAAGCTGTTAGTATCGCCGGAGAAGAAACGGAGGAGAGACGAAAAGGTGGGGGTAAGGTTGCAGTGAGGGTGATATATGCAGGCAGTGTTGTAAGAATCGCAAGGCGCTAGTCGGGCGGTGGGGTACCGACTAGCGATTAATCAGGATTAATCGGATCGAGATTTTTATATGTAATTTTTAGTTGTATATATGCACACACATTTTTATATGCAGTTTTCTAAAGTAAACATGTTTTAACCCATCATTTACCTATTTTTTAAGTAATTGAAAGGAATCTATAAGGTTTGGTCGAAATTTAGACGGCGTATGGCCAAATTTTGGCTAGAATAGGACCGCCATTGACCGCCTATCGATTAATCGGCCATTAATCGGTAAACCTCCGATTAGTGATTAATCAGTGACTAATCGGAGACTAGTCGAGATTTTTACAACCATGTATGTAGGGTGTTGTGTTGAGGAAGATTTATTACTAAAGTGAAAAGACGATTATACCCTTTGACCGTTAAAGACTTATGTTGACTTTAAATAGAATTTGACAGCAGGGGGTAATATTGCAGAGTTTTTCATTAGTTGGGTGGTCAGACAGCAAAATTTTCCTAGTAGGAGTCAGAGTGCCAATGGACTTTAACCCCAGGAAGTAAAATTGCAGTTTACTCTTTTTTTTTTTTTTTTTTTTTTAATTTAGCTACTAGACGTGGGTTAGTGTATTACTACACTTAGATTAATGTAGCCCAGTTAAAATAGGTAAATATAATATGAAAAATCAAAGTAATTACAATAAAACTTTTAATTTAGTAGTCGCTACCCATTTTTTAATAGCAAAACTAGGTCTTTTAAAAACTATATCCATAGATCTCGGGGTCATAACATTACTGTACATGACCCTTTGAACTCGGCTAAGTAGTTCCACAGCCTCTGGCGTAAGGAACCCAAAAGTATCAAAAGCAAATGAGATAAACACGGTGGTTGTCAAGGCACACTTTCTCATGTTTGGTCACTTTGTCTGAATCAGTTTTAAAGCAGTCTGACCCGCCGTGAAAACACTACCCCCTAAGCACACAAGGGGGGAAACCCTTGTTAGATCCACACACACGTGTTTTCTTCATATCCATCCGAAGACCAAAATGTCGGCTGGTATAAGAGTAGAACTTCTTTCCAATGGATCAGTTAAGAAATTCATGGGTGCCTCTTTTTTAGCAGAAATCCCAACACGCCTGTATACGTCAGAAAGGACATCCTTAACCAAATCATGTTGGTACTTAAACCCCGAGCGCTCTCTACAATTAACTGCATGCTCATCAAAAGAGTCGAAACACGCCTTATGACAAACATGACATATCTCATCAACTGGATATAAAGGAATCATGAGACGATACTTAAGGATAGTATGGTAATCCACCAGCGACATATGCTGGCCTAACCCATCTATAGGTATAGCAAGAAGAAAATCTTGAGCATGTGGTGTTCGTAAACACTCAAAACGGATTTTATAATCATACTAGGTGGATGTATCATATGTTTCGTTAGGCGATAATAGGTGAATGTTAAAAACAACCGCCTTTAAAAAAAACATACTATATTTGGCCAGCTTTCGGCTGCCCCTTTTCCTTTTTTATAACGTTTCTTTTGCCGTTAAAAAGAATTGCTTTTGCCGTTAAAAATAATTGATTATTGCATATTATTTTGGTAACTTTTATGTTGCACATGTTCAATTATTCCTCTCTTTTTCGAAGCATCCGTTTTTCTCTGATCTGTCTGGCTGCGGCACAAAATATGATGAATATAAAAATATATAGTAATTAAAACGATGAAAAGAAAATTAGCGGAACCCCTGAAGTGTGGCTTGAGTTACGCTTCACACCATAAATAAACTAATAAACCAAAAATAAAATAAAGTTACTTGTCGAATTGTCGTAAAAAGAACATGGATAAGCGTTGACTTTAAGCATTTAAATCCGAACTTATCCTATAAAATTCTTTTTTTTTATATATCAAATAATTGTTGAATTCATTGCAAAGGAGCAATGTATGTTTAAACAGAATCTAGCGAATGAATATGCGTGTATACAAAGAGAGTTGCGTACAGAAAATATTTGGTAAACATTTTTTTATTATATTTTTTATATATTATTGTTCTATACCGATATAAAAAACTTATATGTTAGTTAGGAAAATACATGTAAATATAACCCGTAAACTATTTATATACACCTCGTATGAAATACATATATGTAACTTCGTGAGTTACATATATGCATGCAACTTCATGAGCTACATATATGTAGCTTCGTGAACTACGTATATTTTATTTTTATTTTCTACAGTTTTAATCGTAAAATCAAAACATATGAAATAAAATATAAAAGTTTAATTGGTTGGTAACTTTTCTTTTTATTTTTAATTCTTAGTGATTTTTTTCTCATCAACCTAACTGTAAATATATGTGTGTGATTTATTTATACATATAACTAGAATTTAAGGCCTGCGTTTTGCGGCAAGTTCGTTAAACCAAACAAAAAGTATGTGTTGCAACGTTGAACCATACACACGCATCATGGCGTGTTAGCTCACAAAAATTAGAATTAAACGTAAAATATAGATTAGAATGACTAAGTCGATTTAGGACCTGCGTGTTGCGACGGGATTGTTAAACCATAAAAATGACATAAAAACGTTGAACCATATACACGCGCAACATGTTAACTCGCAAAATTTAGAATGAAACATAAAACATTATCGTAAAAAAGCGAGTGTCAACTCACAAAAAATAGACCAAAACGTAAAACATAGATGTGCATAACTAAGTGACATAAGACCCGCACGCTGCCACGGGATCGTTAAACCGCAAAAAATAAAAATAATATAAACGTAAAAACGTTGAACCATACACGTGTGTCGTGTGACTTATAAATTTTAAACCGAAACGTAAATATTGTAAAAATGAATAACTAACTTGAAATGGTAATAAACAAACGTAAAAAAGAAATTAAAAAGGTAAAAGAAAAGAAAGAAAAGTTTAGGGCTAAATATCTGAGAGGTATGATGTGTAAAAAATAAAGTTTAGAGATTGAGATTAGTAAAAAATTGAATATAATGTTCTCACAAAACTTTTTTTTTTTATAAATCAAAAGATATGAAATATGTCTCTTCTAATCAGTTTACTATGTGTCAAAAATAAATAAATAAACAGTTTAATATATGCAATGCTTGTCTGTGTATATATTAAGGAGAAGGTTATTTTAGAAGAAATTTAATGTGAGAAAAAAAAGGCATAATGGTAAAACATTAAACAGTTTATAACTCCTCCCATTAATTATGTTATCTCTCATTAATAAAGCAAAAAACATTTTATCCTACACATTTCAAAATTTATCCTACATATATCTTACACTTACCGAAATTTACCCTACACATATCTAAATTTATCATACACATTTAAGAATTTATCCTACACATACTAAAGTTTATCCTACGCATGTCGAAAATTGTCCTTCACCCTAAATTATTTTATCTTGAAAGAGTATATATTTAAAAGTGAGTTACAAATTTAATTAGTTAGCTAATTAATTACAATTAGAAATTTACCTACATGCCCTTGTTAATAACATTAAATACACATATTAAATGAAGTAAAATAGAGCATTTCTATTGGTTTAAAACTTACTCTTTTTATTCTTACAAAAATTTTCTTCTCATCTGAACTCTGCACTATAAATTAAAGAGTTAAATGTCATTTTAGTCTCTGTGGTTTGAACTATTTTGCTAATTGAGTCCAAATGTTTCATTTTTTGCATGTGGGTCCAAAAAGGTTTCACCATTGCCATTTTAGTTCACTGAGTTAACTTCATCCATTTTTTCTGTTAACGAGAAGGGCAATTCGGTTAATATAAAATGACTGAATTGCCCTTCTCATTAAAAGAAAAAATGGATTAAGTTAACCCAGTGAACTAAAACGGTAACGCTCAGGGGCGGACTTAATGTATACCGACCCGTAGCACGGGTTAAAGCTCAACTTTTTATCGGTAGTGTAAATTTTTTTTTCGGTTTTTATACCAAGGATACCCCTGAACAACTACGAGAACACCCATAAAAAAAGTCTATAAGCCCAAATGAATTGAAAATAATAAGCTTAATTGCCTAATATGTTAGCCCAAATCAATTGAAAATTGTAAATAATAAGCCCAATTGCCCAATATGTTAGCCCAAAATAATAAAATAAGCCCTGAAGTTTTAACGCACGGCAAGGATACCGTCAATCATCTTTCTCAATTCTCATCATCAAACGTCTGCTACTCTGTTGCGCTCGACTTTCTCATCATCAAACGTCTGCACGACAAGTTTTAATGAACTGCTGCTCATCTTGACTTTTTTGAGTATTGAATTTGTGATTAAGGATTGAGACTGTTTGACTTCAGCAGTTCAGCGGTTGAATTCGTGGTCGTGGGTATTGAGTCTGACTTCATCGGCTCTGATTCTGATCAAGGATACAAGGTAAATAAATCACTAAATCTTGACTTTTTTGGAGTGTGTTTTACTTTACTTATTAATTAATTTGTTTGGTTTTTTGGGTAATTGATAAACCTAGCCCAAACCTAAAACAATAATAAAACTGAAATAGGCTCGAGAGTTAATTACATAGTTAGTCCCTATGATTTGCCCAATGTAACATACTTAGGTATTAATAGTTTAAAATCACATTCTAAGGTATTAACTTTTCATTTTATAACGTTTGGATGTATTAACGTTATTTGTAGGTTTAAAATCACATTCTATTAGTACATAAGTATGTTATTTTGTGCAGACCACAGGGACTAACCATGTTAATACCCTAGAAGTTAATACCTCCAAATGTTACAAAATGAAAAGTTAATACCCTAGAAGGTGATTTTAAACTATTAGTACCTAAGTATGTTATTTTGTGCAAACCACAAGGACTAACTATGTAATTAACTCTAGGCTCGGAATTTTTGAACAGTGTCCTGGTTTGTGCAATCGAAAATGATTTTTTAATAAAGTAAAATACGATGATGTGATGGAACGATTTCAATCTATAAAAAAAGGAACAAATTTATTAGGTATTTGTTTTACTTTATTTATTTATTGCAATTTTTTTAATATACTATGACTGCACGGTAAAAAAAAATTGGGATACCCCTGATTTAATTGGCTAGTTCCGCTACTGGCAACTGTGAAACCTTTTTGGACCCACATACAAAAAATGAAACCTTTGAAATAAACTGGCAAAATGTCTCAAACCACATATAATAAAAATAATAAAATGGCATTTAACTCTAAATTAAATTAACATGCATGTGCATGTGGACCCTGTAGGTCGACAAGTTCCGTGGTTAAGTCGGCCAACGCCGCCAGTCGTTTCGGCGATCGTGGGATAATACAGTTTGATGTCGACACCACTTTTATTTTTATTTTTTGTTTTATAGTTCATTCATCTCTCTTCTAGTATCATCGTTTGTTTTTCTCGTCGACATCACTCTATTTTTGTTTTCTTCTTTCATATTTCATTACAGTAGAATACAAACATCAATACTTTATATAAAAAACATCGTACACTTGTATTATTGTATTATCTACTATCTTTCGTATGGTTCACTTATTTTATAACCATGTGTCTCAAACTCTCAATTTATTTTTATGTGCAGATTTTTCTAAATTCTTATACAAGTTTTTCATGTTTATTTTTTTGTTTCTGACAATTGAGTAATGATAGTTACTCGGATGTTTTCAAAAATTGACACCAATACTAGATTGTTTTTGTTTATGATACGCGTTTTTTGTGTTTATTTTTGTTTCAGACAATTACGAGTAATGTTATAAGTTATTCGAACATTTTCGAAGAATGACACGGATACAATTTTAGTTATGTGGGTGTTTGTTTATTATTGCATGTCCATGCGATTAAATGTGTATATGTGATATGGGATGCATGTTTAGGTTTGTTTGGATGCTTGAAAGTTGAAACCCTATGGTGAATCAAGAATGTAATAAGTTATTGTAGGGGTTTTTAGTTGTGATGCAACTAAGGTTTTTATGGTGATTTTTTATTTAGTTAGCTTTTTCGTTTATAAATTAAAAGATAATATGCATCTAGAAACTTCATTAGTTTTAATTTCAATGTTACAACTAATTAAGATTTTAACTCTCAAAATGTATTTTTATTTAGCTTTCTGTTTTTTTTTTTCACACACGTGCATGACAAAACCCATCCACCGAACAAAAGTACACAGGCCCATAGGTTTTCTTGGTGAAAGTAAATATGGCCTGGTCTATTCGCACACGGCCTTAGTCTTTTTGCACACTCGAAGCGCCCCGCTTTGGCCATAGCGGGGCGCTTTGAGTGTGCAAAAGGACAAAAAACATTGGCTGGAATTTGTGTTGATTTTTTTTTGAAATAGGTGAGATGTGGGTTAGTTTGGTAGTGTTTTTTGGAGGAAAAATTTGTATTTGAGTTTTATAATGGGTGGCCTTTATAATACGTTGTTTTATAATTACGTTTTTTACGTCATTATTTTTATAGAACGTATATAATATAAGTTCGTCTTTATAAACTGTTAACCTAGTTTATTTTGTTAAATTAAACGAACACGTTAAATAAATTGTACAGAAAACCATAAGAATTAAACGTAAACAATCCAAAACCAACGTGATGTAAATAGAAGATTAACTGCAATATATATATATATCAGTTTGTACATACAAAACAAAAAGGTACAACTGACTGCATAATACATAACAAAAAACTATACAAACAAACTAAGATACTAATTCTCGTGCGGTGGGGACGGTGGGAGGGGAAGTGGAGGCAACCCAGCGAGCTCTCGTAGAGAAACGAGCGTCTCGATGATCCAGTCCTGGCGTGCGGCCTGGCGTCTGAGGCGCCGGTCGAAGTCCCGAGCCACCTCACGCGCTACCGGAGGCAGGTCAGCGTAAACGTGCTGCGGGTACTGTGGCGGCTCAGGAGCTGGCTGAACCGGTGGTACCGGGATCTCCTCGATATGCTCCTCCTGAGCCGGATCCTCTAATACAGGCTGAGCCTGAGGCTGAGCCTGAGCTGGCTGAGGCTGGCCCGGGAACTCATCGAGTCCCAGAGCCTGTAGCTGAGCCTGCCGAGCGGCCGCCTGCTCAGCAGGAGGGGCCAACACTCCAGGCCTCAACTCAATAACAACCGGGATGACCTCCGGCACCGGCTCCGGCTGCCAAATCAGCCCGTCCATGCCCCTAAACCTCAGACCAACATCAAAGCGACGGGTGATCTGCATGCTAGAAACTGACGCGCGGCCCAACCTGGTAGACAGGACCGGATCGGACAGCAGCGGATCTCCCTCGGGCACGATCCCGAGCGAGCGTGCGATGGCGGTGATGAATGAGCCAGTGTGCACCCACCCGCGGAGCTGCCGGTGGTATGCTGTGGCAAAGTAATCTGCCAGGCAGACTGCTAGATTGCAGGGCTGGCCCCGCAGTAGGCAGTATAGAAAGAAAAGGTCACTGAGGTTGACCTTCTCCCTGCTGGCACCCCACGGCACGATAGTTGCCGCGATAACATGCTGCAAGTATCGGAACAAGGGGTCTCTAATGGAGGTGGCCTTTTGCCAGGATCTCCCAAAGGGTCTAATGGAAATGGACCTCCAGAAACTGATAAGCGTCTGCCTGTCCATCATCGTAACCGCCTGCGTATATAAATCAGTATCAAGCTCGGCCTCTGTGTACAAACCTGTATAAACAAATAATATTAAATAAACAAATAACATTAAATAAACAAATAACATTAAATCAACAAATGATATTAAATATAAAATAATAAATAATATTATTTAAACAAACCTGTATGGACAACAAACGGCCGCACACTCATCTGAAACTCCTGACCGGCAAGACGGAATGTAACCTCGTAGACTGGAAAATCCGGGTCCTCCACGTAATCCGCCGGATGCGGCGCGTATGTAAACGTGGAAAGAAACTCCCACGTAAGCTCAGGGTACGAGTCCTCCATCGCTAACTCAAATAGGCGCGACCAAGGAGTATCTAGTCCAACTATCTCACGCGCCCGCGCGGCCTCTCCCACGGTCTCCAGCAGGCCCCAGTCTATCCCTACATGCTCCCCAATGGGGATGGCGCGCAACCTCGCGCATCTCCCCCTCGCCCGTGACGCCGCCGGAAACTGCAGGTACGGACATGCCGGCTCTCCCTGCTCTCCCACATCTCCCTCAGCCTCCATATGCTCAATCTCGTCATCAGAAGAATCCATCCCTGCACGTTGATAAGATAATATTATATATAAAATAATAAACAAATAATATTATTTAAACAATTTAAATAATAAACAAATAATATTAAATATAATTTAAATAATAAACAAATAATATTATTTATATAAATTTAAATAATAAACAAATAATATTAAATATAAAATAATAAACAAATAATATTATTTATAAAATTTAAATAATAAACAAATAATATTATTTATAAAATTTAAATAATAAACAAATAATATTAAATATAATTTAAATAATAAACAAACAATATTAAACAAATAATATTAAACAAATAATATTAAAAAAAAAATAAACATGAACCAAAGCGCCGCGCTTTGGCCTCGGCGCGGCGCTTTGGTTCTTCGTGATGAAGAACAGCCCCACCAGCAACATGTAATCCGCCCAAATCAAACAAAATCAAACAAAATCAAACACATAACTTGAACCAGAACAATAAATGAAGTTCGATCTTACCTTTTAGCGGTTGAAAGCTTGAAAACGTTGATCTCCGGCTCAAGTGTGTGTAAATCGCACCTTTTGTGTGTGTTTTGTGTTGAAATGGGGGAGAATGAGCTCCGCTTCAGGTATAACGAGGGACCAAAGCGCCCCGCTTTGGCCATAGTGGGGCGCTTCTGTTCTTATTGAAGGGCAAAGCGCCCCGCTTTGGCCATAGCGGGGCGCTTTGGGCCTTTTTTAAATTTTTAAAAATTGTTTTTAATTCACAAACGCGCCGATAATAGTCTAAATTTTACGTTTTTTCCACTATACGTCATTTTTTATTATATATGGAGTATACTACAAGTTCTGGATCAAATCGGTTACGTGTGATGTCTTATTCCGTTATATCGTATCATTTGGGTTTGAAAGCACAAGTACTCCTGTGAGAGGTGTTATGTGTATCAGCCGCCTACCGCACATGAACATGACGTATTTTTTCATTAATTGTAGTATTATGATGTATATGGTCATTTAACGTGATGTAACGCATATATTGAACAAGCACAAACGTGATTATTATTAAACACATTTAACCTACATCGTGAACATATGGGGTTACATTAAGGTCAGGGGCACGATACATAAGCATTTCGTACGCGTTGATCTGATCCCTGTACAATGTATGCCAGGCTGCTGCCCGATCTGTTCTGTGTGCTGTCCAGAGTGGGTTTGGGGGAGGCATTGGATAACAACCTCTAAGCTCTACATGTATGAAATGCCCATGGTCGACGAACACAACCACAACCACCAGGTGAGGTTCCTCAGCTTCGTTTGGCCCGCCCAGCAGAGGGAAAATTGTACAGCTCCCACGCATGTCGAAGCTGTGAACAATCACACCGTATCGTTGGGCAATAAGAAACCCCGTCTCAGGCATCGTCATGTAATTTTCGATATCTGCTCGTCCCACCCCCTTGAAATTGATCCGTCTAAGCAGCGCATCATAATGTCCTATGTTTTCCGGATCGAAAAACTTCCTCCAAAGCGATTCGTTCCTACGTAACTCCTTTATAAGTTGTTTCCGGATCATCAAATATGAATTCTGTTTCACTCCTAACCCAACAGCCACCGATCGAAACCCACAATGACCATCTGGTTTCACGTCCTTTATTCTAACGATGTATGGATGGATCACTTCGGGAATCTGAGATGCGTAGTTGCGGATCGCTATATCCGTCTTAGGACCGAGCTTGATCATCGGGAAATCAGGGTGCAGGTTGATCGGTTTGGTATTCTTTTGTCTTCTAGAATCTTCGAGTGATATGTACGAGCTGTGACGGGGAAGATCATCTGAGGCCTCGACCCAAGTTTCTTCCGACGGAATGTACGAGCTTTTTCTAGCGGCTTCAACCTTTCTTTCTTCCTGCGTTTTCAATGTTGGGCGACCACGAGTTTTCTTCAGAACAGCAGGAGGTTTTTTGTTATTGTTCCCTGGATTGAGGATTTGCTGAAACTTTTCAAAGAAGCTCCTTTTCACTTGAGGGGGTGTTGGATCGATCTTTTGTTTCAATTTTTCAAATTCTGCGTCTACATCGATATCCTCTATGTTTTTCTTTGCAGGCTTGAAGTTAAGCTTCTTCCAGAACACGTCTATGTGTGTGATCCGGAGTTGCTGACCTGTGGATGAAAACAAATTAGGTGGCAGAATCATAACGACAAAGGTCAAAGATATTAATTACCTTTACTTTCCAACTTTTCCAAACGACAGGCACATGGCAAACCACAGCTGGTAAAAAGTTGGCAACCACAGCTTGCACCGTAGGCTCTCAACCCGTCTTCCTTACGTTTTAGTTCCCTACTCAAAAGCTCAATCGCATATATTGAAACCTTTCTGAGAATATATGCAAGCATGGGCTGCTTCTTGTGGTGCGTCATCACTTTTCGGAGGCTTGTTTCAAAGCTTGTACTAATCTCGGTGTATTGTCTATCAACAACATGATCAACATACAGTACAAGTTTATCCAGTGTGTTGCGATGACTTGGAAAGTGACTTTTTAGTGTTGCATGCATGCCCTCAACCCTGTTGGTCGTAGTTTGGTGAAAGTTGATAGTTTTGTTAATCCAGCATGATACAAACTTTTCACGGTACGGATCCAACCAGGATTTCTTCAAATAATCAAAAACCTCTAAAATTAAAAAAAACGTAAATAGTCAGTTTTTGTTATTATATAAAATTTGAACATAATTATGTAAGAAATACCTACGTTCACGGTCATCTTCTTTCAGCTGTGCTTCAAGGTTTTCCAAGTTATACCTGTATATTTCCTCGGTCGTGGACTCGCACAATAACGAAAATGTACGTACGAATTCTTTCCATTCCTTGTCAGAGAATTTCTTCTTGCTGTTCTTATTAATATTTTGTTGAATATGGAACCGACAAAGATACTTATGCGCTTTTGGAAAAACTTGTTCACACGCGTTCATTAGCGCAAAATCCCTGTCTGTTAAAATCACGCGCGGTTCCATACATCCTACCAGCATAGACTTGATCCTCTGCAACACCCATAGGTAGTTCTCTGACTTCTCAGCGGAAATTACCGCACAAGCAGCCGTAAACGATTTGTTTGTCGACGTCATGCCTACGACCTGAACAAATGGCAGGTTGTACATGTTCGTTTTGTAGGTGGCGTCAATCATTAGCACATGCGGGAAGGCACACCACATATTGAATGATCTTTCGTGAACAAAGAAGACATCTTCAACTTCGTTTGATATCTCATTCGTGCGCATGTAATAAGTGTAATTTTTTTCGAGAAGAATGCTTTCAAGTTTTTGCATCGGAGACTTACCGACATTTTTTTCGGCGTTGATCTTCTGAACAGCGTTGTGTATATCTTTCGGAATAAGCTTTCTAGCCGGATTTTTTTTTGTCAGCGTTCGCCAGATACTTTGGTTGGGAATGTCTTGCTCTGCCAGCTCCTTAACCAGTTTTGTATCCTCCGAAGAAAGCCTTCTCGCATACGCGTGACCCTCTAAGTTTTCAATAGGAGTGTGGTTATGCTTCGCCTTCGTCACCTCGATCCTCCAAACACTTCCGGATGATTCCGAAAACCCGATCATCTCGAACGGGCAGCCTATTTTCTTGCTACCCGTTTTCCTCTGTGTAGCTATACTCTTATGCTCCCCACCAAAAGTACATTGAAACCAAATCTTGTAATTCTCTCCTCTTTTATTCGACCTCTTAGTCACAATGAGGTAACCGTTGTCTTTTGACGTGTCTTGTACCCAACGCACCAACTCTTTACGTGACGAAAAGGTCTGCGTTGTATCAAACGAAAACGTAACCGGGTAACAGCCTTCCTCGTCAACAGACACATCCCCCGGCTCACCATCGTCACCGAGGTCCGAATATACTTGATGTTCAAAGTTGTGCTCGCCACCGTAACCGAAATTCGAATAACCTTGTAAGCTCTGTTGACAACCGTAACTGTCGTTTGGACCACACTCCTGCTGTACAAAGCTGTACTCGCCACCGTAACCGAAATTCGAATAACCTTGTTGTGCGTAAGGGTCCTCCACAGGGGTATTCAAATCCAGCGTCACCGTGTTATCACGATAATGAATGCCAGATACAACCTCTGCCCCCCTCAAGTTGGACGAGACCGGTTTCTCATACGAGTCAGAAATAGCGGTCCCCTCGTAAGAATCAGGAACAACTGTCTCGTCAGAATATTGACCGAAAATATAGTTGTTTAACCACGACATCGTTTTTTCAAGAGATGTAACTAATACAGCAAAACCGCGCGTTATTTTGAAGAAACACAACGGATGGGGAATAAAGGCAATACAGACCTTTGATCTGAAATGAATGAAAATGTATGAGCCAGTGTCTGTGAATGAAGATGTATATCGAAAGTTTTCTATCAGAGGTTGCTTTTAAAAGGTAAAATGGGTGAAAGTTGGGGTCGAAGCGCCGCGCTATGGCCAAAGCGCGGCGCTTAGGGTTAACGACAAAACATCATATTCAGCTTTATGTCTGTCAAACAGTATCGAATGTTTCAAACGTCAATCGAAGCACGTTTTGTCGATCGAAGCGCCGCGCTTTGGCCATAGCGCGGCGCTTTGGGGTGTGAAAATAATTTTGGGCGTGTGCAGCTAGCATGACCCGTATATATATATATATATATATATATAGTGTAAGTATATGGAGAAAACCACTTTTATTGAGAAAACTCGGGAAACTCTAAGCTCCCGACATTTTTTTTTTTGAAAAAAATAACACATGTAATATACATGTTTTTAAGACATTTGGGCCAAAAAAATCAAAAAAGCGCCGAAGGGTTTTTTTTAAAAAAAATAAACAAATTTCAGCAACTTTGCAATGTAACACGTGTTACACAAAAAATGCTGAAATTTGTTTTTTTTTTTTTTTAAATCCTCTCGGCGCTTTTTTGTTTTTTTTGGCCCAAATGTCTTAAAAACATGTATATTACATATGTTATTTTTTTCAAAAAAAAAAAATGTCGGGAGCTTAGAGTTTTCTGGGTTTTCTAGCTAAAAGTGGTTTTCTATATATCCTTACCCTATATATATCTATAATATATTAAAAAGGAAAAGTGACGTACAAAAAAGTAATTTTACCATTTTTACAAGTTGTGAAGCATTATGTACAAAAGAGTTTAAGCCATACAATGGAAACTCAATAGCCTTTTTAAGACGCCTGCAGGGTTAGTCTTGGAATTTCACAAGGAAGCCGGCCAAGGAAGGGTCTCACCTTCTAGAAAACCCTAATATAATAGCAGGTAAATGAGGTAAATGAATCATTTGTCGTCCAACCAACTGGTGGCGATTCGTGACCAGGAAATCGAGAGAGAGAGGACGATGGAGTCTTCAGGCGGCGGTGATGATGATATCTGTTTGAAGGTAATTAGCTGTGGTTCTTCAAAAACAGGTGTGATCTATCATAATTTCTTTGATTCACCATGATTTCTTGACTAATGCTGTGATTATCGGGTGGCACGAAGTCATATTTCACATTTCTATATAGTTTTTGAGTTATGCATACAAGCTGCTCGATGAAATGCCAGACTAATTTTTTTTCACACTTGGATTAAACTGATATTGAATTTTGGTAGGTTTTGATGATTGTTTATTTTACATCAAGATTTCTAATTTTGTTGTTTTTGTATCAGCTTTGTTCTTTGTAGTTTAGATATAAGAAGACTACAGGAACATGGAACATAAAGTCATGCCTTTTTGTGACTTTCAGAAAGTCAAAGCTGGTATTCTCATACCTCAGTTTGATGCACATAGAGTAATTTTGTAATCTTCAAATTATTTGGATTCTAATAATTTTATTATAGTGGTTCGTAATTAAGGACAATTTTGTTTCTTTACCACAACCGAGCCTTATTTATATTGGAGCTATGCGGCCGGTTCTTCATCTCTGTATGATGCCTATGGTGGACTGTCTTTTACCCCCAAGTTGATATGCACACTCCAATTCTATTCCCAGTTACATCAGTTTCACATGGTAAGTGAATCTCACAAGTCACAAAGTTATTACTTGTATCATTATTTACTTGTCGTAACTGTGTTTTCCTTTTTGTATTGCTTTGCTATATTTCATGTTATAAAAAGATTGTTTATGTTTTCCTTGGCATACACTTTTTTCCATTGGCATGATGAAATCGATGCATCAAGCAACAATCATGGCTTCATGGGTCGACTTTTATTCACTCTTTTTTTGTTTAATATATATTGTTTTCTATGCCAACTTTAATAGTGGGATTTATTGACATGATTTGGAAACTGTAACTAACGGGTTGGTTTTCTTAGGTTAAAGTATCCAGTTGGTGAATTGTTTGTAATATTTCTGTGTAGGGGTGCTTCTATATGCTCGGGTGATTATCATCCTGATGCCATTCTTCGTCAAGAACAGCGTAACAAGGCTAATAAAGTAGCATATTATTCAGAATTGCAGGAATACCACACTAAGTATGTCTTCTTATATTGTAAGATATATTTGTTACGATTCTTACCGTTTAAGGGTTAGTCATTTTCTTTGTTGTTTGGTAGAATGATAGGGGGTCTGCAATTGTGGAAGGAAAGATGGACAATATGCTTGAATCCCGATAATTTTATGCAAAAAGTTCCAAGGTTAATTATTATTTTTTTACTTTCAATTTTATTTTAGAATCTTTTCATCATCATCATCATCATCTGTATGTTTGTTTCATTATTGATGGGTGTATGATTATCTCCTGAACAGGCCTAAAAGGGATTTTCATAAAAGTGGGTCGTCGCATTGTCAATTGGCTTCTGGGTATGAATTATCTTTTGGATTTAATTCCTGGATTCATAATTTTTTTTTATTTTTCTGGTGAATTTTGGGTTTTAAGTAGTAAATCAACAGTTTTTCTTGATAACTTACTGTTTGACTTCTTGGTCAAACGGACCATTTTTTTACTTCAAATTGACATGAATTAATTGAATTTTAGAGGATCTTGATAAGTACCGTGAATCTCATGATCATTTCTATAATTTAGGAATAATATTGGTCTCAAATATGTAATGCCAGTCTAAATTATGAATTTAGATTGTTTGACTCTCATTGTCAAAGTGCTTCTCTTGTAAATGTGACCGAAAAAACCGAAATTTGTTGAAAACAGGATAATTCAGTAATGGGAAAAAAAGGAAGCTGGTTTTCTTCGATTAAGAAGTCGTTTAGTCCGAGCTCCAAAGAAAAAAAAAGCCAGGTTCGTTTCAACTCGTAAATCATTATAGTTTATCGATTTATTAAAAAATTATCGTCGAGTAACGATCTTTTTGCTGATCATACAACACCAGAAGTCGGAACCGTAAGGGGTTGTGGAGGAGCAAGAGCAACCTTCATTACCCGATACACCAATTGTCGAAAATGTCAACGGTTCTTGAGACTCTTATCCATTTTCTCCACCAGAAAAGACGACACCGCTTGAGGTACAACCTGAGCCGCCACAGACCGCCAGTCTTAATATAACCGTTGCTGAATCGACTGCAGTGGCAGCCGTCATGACCCAGTATGCAGGAAAATCACGGGAGGAAGTAGCTGCGATTATAATCCAAATAGTTTTTCCCGGTTACTTGGTATTTAATTATTGAATTAAATCAAGAATATCAAGTACATTCTACATTAAAACGTATAATGTGTTTAGGGCTGCAAACGAACTGAACCTTCAGCGAATAGATCAAAATCATCGGTGAGTGGTATTTGAATGCCCTACAACCCTGATGCTTATATGGTGAAGTGTGTTGTGGGGGCTAGCTACAGCGAGTCTCCTGCAATTGTGCAGTTCTGGGACGAGTCACGGGTTGATTGAGGTAAAAAAAAACAGATGGGTGGGCTTCTGAGAGTGTTTTCAGCGTTAATCGACGCCCAGGGACCAATTAAGAAAAACAGGGTCCTCGGTCTTCCTCGAATCCCAGCAAATTCAGTTATCCGGGCCCTCAAAGATAGGAAGCAACGCCAGAGGAACCATAGGTCTCAGCCCAGCAGCAGCAGAAATTGGTGGTGGCTGGAGTTGGCGGTTGGTGGTGGTGTTTGATGACGAAGAAGGTGGGCCCTTTTCATGAGATATCAGAAAATGTAAAACGACACGAGGATAGAAAAGTGGTCCGAAAGACGATAGTCATCTCATTCCTGGACCAATGACTTTCCTCACGTTGATGATGTCGAAAAAGGCAGTTTTAGTGACAGCAATCTAACTAATGGTAGGCGACAACGACAACAATCAAAGTCACCGTTTTCTCAATTATGTAAGACATCCAAACATTATTGATGATATATAAACATGGCATAACGGGCTGGCCTGGTCCGAAAGACGATAGTCATATCAAGTTATTTATTTACAATGTTGACATGTTGTGGCTGTTTCCTTTTAGTATGTTTTTCTAAATTTAACTTTTTGGCCTTAATTGTTCTCTCTGTATAACTTCTGATGACATTTTCATCTGTTTTCCAGGGTAATTAATTCAAAGACACTGTACAAGTATGTTGAGGGTAGCAGTTAATCTATAAAGATTAACAAGCGTAGGATATACGATTGCAGCTGATAATAGAGGTACTACTAACTAACTACTGATCCTGACATGTGTACATGACAGAATTTTTAAGCCAAGGGTTTTCTTCATCTAACTTTTATATGGTTGTGGTTTAAAGTCAATATTTTTGGTTTGCGTTATGATTGTAAATTGTCGCTCCCGCAGCAACGCGCGGGTTCCCTACTAGTATATATATATTTGTTTTTAATTTGATATTAATTATCTTAAACATAGTCAACAATTAATTTAGTTAATTACACCATAAAATTTAAGTCACTCTTCTTATTAACAATACATCAAGAAAACCACCATTCATGTTAAAGAAACCAACATAAACTCTTTTTTTTTTTTTTGAAAAAAAAAAGTGTTGCAATACGAGGACATCTTAGAGGTCACCCATCCTAGTACTACTATCGCCTAAACATGCTTAATTGTGGATTTCTGATAAAATCTGATGCATTAAAGGGATTAAACAACACGAGTAATAAATATCAATCGAAAAAGTGAACTGTAAACTAGTTTGAAATTATTACTATAGAATAATGAGACCTCTATAAGGTATTGTATATTATCAATTATCATTATCAATCAACTATATACATGAACACAACAAAGATAAGTACAGGAAAAAAAAACTAATCCAATCTTATCTTGTGATTCTAATTATAGGAAAAACAATTATAACAAACCCTAAATATTATATTTTAGTAAATAATATAAAGAGTTAACTATAATTAACCATAACTAATATATTATATCTAATATACATCATTAACATCCTCTTCAATTATATCTAATTATATGTGTAGATTGAAACAAATAACCAAAAAAATTATAAAATTTAAAGTTGACAATATTAATTTTCGTTGTTATGCTTGTGAGATCTTTCATCTCTGTTTTTACATGGTGTTTTTTTCATCTTCGGGGAGGCAAGAGCTACGATTGTGGCGACAAAAATAAAACATAAAACACAATTAGTGTTCATTGGGCACGATAAAAGAGAAAATAAGAGAAAGAAAGTAGTCATACAAGAGTCCATAGGTGAAGAGGATTGATGACCAACCAATATTTGGGAGCAAAGTTATAAAGTGATATAAAGGAAAAAAGTGGATAAAACAAAAAACCCGAACCAATATATTTATATATATACTACTATATAATACAACTATTTAGAAGAATAATGTAATAAAGGAAAAAAGTGGATAAAACAAAAAAACCCGAACCAATATATTTATATATATACTACTATATAATACAACTATTTAGAAGAATAATGTAATAAAGGAAAAAAGTGGATAAAACAAAAAAACCCGAACCAATATATTTATATATATACTACTATATAATACAACTATTTAGAAGAATAATGTAAATTCAATTCAATTTTAAGTCACTTAAAGAACAATGTTATTACATTGTAAAAGTCTTGATCACAACTTGCCACTTACAAGGGTTAATAATGGTTGTTGGGTTATATGGAAAGCTAGGAACGATTTGAAGTTTTCGGGCAGGCAAGTTAAAGTCGAAAATATTACTAGTGAGATTAAGTCTTTAGGTTTCTTTTGGTTTTCCAATAGATCGAAATATAGAAACATCACTTGGGAGTCTTGGTGTAAATTTGTATAATGTAGTTCGGTTGTAGTTTTGTCGGCCTGTTTTTGGCCGGCTTTGTTTCTAATGAAGTTGTCCTTTCCAAAAAAAAAAAAAAAAAAAAAACAACTTGTCACTTACAAAGTTCTCCCCCACATTCACATTGATTTGCATTTAAGAAAGCATTAAATATTTTTATATTTATTAGTTGGTTAGTATTAGTATTTAATTATATTAACATTTAATTTGTTAATTCATAATCTCTATTTAATGACATAAACTCTATTTATTTGATTTTAATTATTAATTCGCATTATATATATATATATATATATATATATATATATATATATATATAGGGAGGTTCATTTGAGAAGAAAAAATAAATTGAGAAGAAAAAGAACAAAGAGTACAATTGTAAAACATTAAATAATTTTTCTCTCATCTCATTTATTATTATGAGTTAATTGCCATTTTCGCCCCTGAGGTTTGGGCACACTTGCCATTTTCGTCCAAAATGAAGGTTTTGTACCATTTTGCCCCCAACGTTTGTAACTTTTTTCCATTTTCATCCAAATACCTAACCAAGTTACTTTATATCTTATTATGGGTTATTTTTAACCTAACCAAGTTAGTTTATACCTTATTATTTGGTATTTTTGAAATTTATCAATTATAAGAGGGTAATTTATAAATTATCTTCTAGTTATTATTTATCAGCCTTTATAAATTATCTTCTAGTAATAAATTAAATTTTGACTACTTTTGTGTCATAATAAATAAGTTTAAAAATAAGAATACACAATTTAAGAATGATTGCTTAAAAACTAAAATGATATGTACATTTATGATTAAAGCATTAACATGCAAACAATATTAAAATAAAAATTTTCGAGTTAAAATGGTTGTTTTTGCATTAATTCGGGAATATACGTGTCGTGTTTGGGTTTATGTACGTGACATCACGACCCGTTTAGTAACCCTAATAAAATCAATAGGTGATTTTGGTTCAATAATTTTAGTGAAAGTTCTAGGTTGAATTGTTAATTGTGATCTGTAAAATTACATTTTAATTACAAGACTTTTAAAGTTTAATTTTTTTTTTCTAAAACTGTAAATGCAAACATATTAAAGTATAAATGATTATATTATTAATGTAAAAAAATATATACACAGCTAAAAATCGTGTTATATTATAAAAATGTTAACACCAATGTGATCTTATTTAGGTATACAAACATATAAATAGATAAAAGCGTAACAATGAACAAAGTATATGTTATCATATGAATTGTATTTTTATAATTCGAATCTTTAATAATAGACCATCTCCAATATATATGCATTAATTAAAGTAAAATTTAAAATTTAATGTTGGATCATCTTTTTCAAAAATAATAACTAGAAGATAATTTATAAAGGCTGATAAATAATAACTAGAAGATAATTTATAAATTACCCCCTTATAATTGATAAATTTCAAAAATACCCATAATAAGGTATAAACTAACTTGGTTAGGTTAAAAATAACCCATAATAAGATATAAAGTAACTTAGTTAGGTATTTGGAGGAAAATGGCAAAAAGTTACAAACGTTAGGGGCAAAATGGTACAAAACCTTCATTTTGGACGAAAATGGCAAGTGTGCCCAAACCTCAGGGGCGAAAATGGCAATTACCTCTATTATTATTTTTTACTAATGTAACACCCTTATTATTATTTAACAATTTTTGTATAATTTACGAAAATTAACGGGTAATTAGAATTTCAATACATTGAAAATACGGGTTTCATTAAACTTTATTTACAGAATTAAAACTATACAAAATAACATGTTTGAGTTCGTCATTTAACAAAACAACGATACATAGTGCGGAAGCTTATTTCTTGATCGTGTTCGGTTCTTCGTTGTGCTTGATCATCCTCCGGTGCTAAAATCGTACCTGAAACTCATAAAACATGAGTTGGATTAGTCATATGTAACTTAGAACGCATTTAAACGAGTCCGGAAAGCGAAACTGATTAAAATAATTTTTTTTTGCTAAATCAGGGTTCTGTCGCGTGTCGCGGAGGAACCATGTTGTTCCTTCGCGTGTCGCCTGGGAAACCAGTTTCCAGCAGGTTGCAGTTCAGATCAGCTATGCCAGTTTTTACGGAAACGGCCATAACTTCTTCGTTATTGATCCGTTTTACCCGATTCTTTTTCCTACGCGTCCGTAATTTAATCCTCCATCTTATGGAGTTAAAATCCTACATCCAACATAAGAAATTTTGAGACTTCTAAGCCTTTGACTCATTACCTTTTTACCGAAGTTTAACCCGTTTATGCATTTTATCAAACAAACGTATTTGTTTGATTCCTATATTACATACACTTCTACAAATTACTGTTACCTACCATATTAGGTTCTAATCATAGGTTTATTACACAATTTAAACCCGTTTTCGCTTGTATGCTTATTTTGACCCGTTAAGGGTATTTAAGCACTTTCGAGCCTAAAATCGCTTTCGATTGTTTCTAGTATTTCATCACCACATTTCTTATCCTATAATCTCCCACCACAATTGTGTTTATGGCGGGTTTGATGTGGTGATCTATATAAACCAAATTTTACCTCTCGAATCAATATTTTACGACAAAAACTCAAATAGTACCGTTTGACTAATATAATACCTCTTTCAACTTCTATACTTAATCTAAGTATTTACTTAATCATAAAACTTGTTTCCAAACAACCTTTAAAGGTTAGGCTGTTTGTTCGAATTAGCTAACAAGGGCGTTTTGGTCCTTTTTAGTCTTTCAATTATGACAAGGTCTTTTGAGAGCATGTTTGACCCATGATTCTTCTTCTGAATTATGATCTTGCTCGAAAAGTCAATATGCCTTTCAAAACGCCACTACCCTCTTTTAAAACATTCGGTTTACCCCCTTAACTAACCCATTGTCTATCTAAGACTTACATTAAATACTCATTGAACCTTACGTTCTCAATGAATCATTACTCTATTACACATACCTGGCTCGGGTCACTGTATTGACCTGATTTAATGCCTTGCTATAATATTCGCTAAATAGTAGCGATGCAAATATCATTTCTACATTTATTCCTGAAATCATATAACTCGACAAGAATCATTAGTCGCTATTATCAAAAGGTGGTATCTTCACCCTTCGACCCTTTTGGTCTAAATGACCGATTATATTGGCGAGATGACATGTATTTTCATCTCGACTATATGACTCGCTCCGATTTACATCGTGCTGTCGCTTTACTTATAATTCATTTCTTAACACTTTTCGGCCTATTAAGGCTTACTTCATAAGTGTCTTTTAAAGCCAATAGTTATGGTCGATGCATGACCAATTTACCGTTTTACCCTTATTGTTTGTTTTGGTTTACCTTATAAGGCAACCATTCAAAAGTTTATTTTCCATTTGTCATAAAATGATCAAATTACCGATTTACTCCTTTTAAACCATCAACATGGTTTCTTGTCATACTCGACTATCTTGTTCCGTACGTTTACACGCCGGAACATCATACCTCAATTATGTATTTATCTTATTCGTAACTAATACGATAAGGGAATATTCTAAAATATAAGACTAGTGTAAGTTATACTTACCTTGCATCCGAATTATGCTTTTCCCTTCATTCTTGATTCGTTTGACCCGCTTTCACTCCAAGCTTCATCTAGCTTGTTTAAGCGCCAACTATTATTCATCATTTCACAAGGTGGTTAGTTTAGTCATAACTTAATACGATCATTCCACCCTACGCATTTTATATTCAAGAATTATCATTCATCGTATTATAGGTCGGTTTGACTGTTTAAAGTCAACGGCCTATTAATCATAAGTGATTACATGATGTAGCTTTACTGCTCATTTAACTACTTGGTCAAATACACGGTAGCATCATACTTAGGCTACCGTTTATTCACTTTGTTTACCAAGTTTTATAACCATAATTCATCGAATTAACACTACATTAATCTTTCTTAACACATGATGATATCAAGCTTCATTTTTAACATGAATTTATCATCATTTCCATTCTTTTTACACCAAACCCAATTCATGGTAATTATGATTCATGTACTCAAACACCTAAATGGTTCAAGTAGCATACTTTTATTATCTAATATGAGGATTCTAATCACAATTTAGACACTAACATCATCATATCATAAAAACCCATCTCTATCATGTATGAACAAGTACTCAATCATGTAAATTTGTTCAAGTACTTTGTTTCTACTATCAACTATGATTATTTCTAGCACAATTATATCATCATCTTCATTATCTAGCCATAACCCACTTAGCACATACAAGGGAAATCATCAATTCCCTAGTTTTCAACACTAGTTCATCAAATTGTTAACTAGGGTTGTTCCTACACATAGATTTCTTCACAACTACACTCATGGATTCATCATCCATTCCCAAATTGTGATTTTGAGTGTTCATCATAACTTCAAGACATCACCAAATTACAAAATTTAACATACCTTACGATCCCTTTGACTTGGTGATCATTTATACGCGTTCATGCATTGATTTGGGGCTTGATTCGAGCTCCAATTTGGTGAATTTGTTGATTTTAGGGTTTGAGCTCTCTTGGTCGCTCCTGATGATCGATCCACACACACAAAGTGTGTGTGGTGTGTGTGTGTTTTTTTTATTAAAAGAACTTGTTCCCTTTTTGACGATTGTGGTCCCTCAAGTTTTGTTAACTAGGTTAAACTTTGCTAGTTTAACTTAGTGAGTTCGGGGTAGTCATAACCCGTCTTATTTTATGTCCCGTTAGCTCGGGCCTTCTATATACTTTGTTTTCGTCAAAGTATTTATCCTCTTTTAATTAACATCAATTTTATTTATTTAAATCCTAATATTAACCGGGCTAATTTTTTTTATACCACTAACGGTATTTTACCCGTCGTCACTAGTAACGTGGTTTAATTACCAAACCCATTTTTGGGGTGTTACAAGTCTACCCCCCTTAAAGAGGTTTCGTCCTCGAAACTTTTTCTTACATAATTTATTGAGTTTCAACCCAATGTACATAAACTGAGTAACCTTCTAAGCATTACTCACACTTTGACCATTTGTTAGTGTCATTAGACAAATATGGTAACATCTTTTAATTACACAACATATGTATCTTTTATGCGAATTTACGCAACTCAGAATAACGCCATCTGGTCATTTCGACCTGTTTGATTAACTTAGCGAAATCCATCGCCTTTATACTTTCGGATTCTTTGTGAATCCGTTATTTTCACCCATTTGGATGTTTTTAGTGAGATCTTTCACTGTTTACAAACAGACCCCTTTTCTTTACGAACTTATTCGTTTGGTTCATTCGTACAGCATTCGCCACTAAAATGAATTTCCTGATTTTATCTTATTTATTTAGCACTATCTAGATGTGCTATTAACGGAATTCTACAAGGCATATTACCACATACCTTCCGGCTTTATCCTTTTTATCGTGCCTTTACTCGATCTGACTTCCCAACACTTTGCTTATGTTTCCTTGTGATCGCTCAGTATAGGCGATAAATACTTTTCGTTATTATGACCTCATGGATCATCACTGCTGTTTTGTACTCACTTACCTTTATTATTTGGCTTGACTGAGTAGCCATTTGGCCACTTGGTCATACACGCTTATCAACTATGATTATTTCACGCTAATCTTAATATAGATAGCGTGTTGGACACTTTCTTAATTTAAATATTGACCTTAACCGGCCTCACTGACTAGTCTTATTAGTCCAGTTACTTTATACCCATCTCTCGGGCTACATGTGATTTTATTTCACATAACTTTCCTGACCGTGATCGCGTCACGTCGTGTTTTAGGTTTATTTCCCAATCATCTCATACTATATATGTTTGATAAAACGTTGTTTTTGACTAAAACGGAATTTTAGTTTAATGTTTTATCTTTAATTTATGTCAAGCAATTTTGACGACTTGGCATTTACTCTTTTACAGTCTTTGTTTTACACGAGGATTCTCACTGGTTCTCTCGCTTCATTTCTATATTCCGACTTTGTTCTCGAGTTTGACGTTTTACAAAAACGACTCGTTTAGGGACATATTCGCATTTTCCGGGTTCGAGTGTAAGTACACTCCCTCCCAATGCTTGTCTAAATCATTTTTCATGTTTGCGTTTTCTGGGTTCGAGTGTAAGTACACTCCCTCCCAATACTCGTCTAAATCATTTTTCATGCTTGCGTTTTCTGGGTTCGAGTGTAAGTGCACCCCCTCCCAATACTTGTCTAAATCATTTTTCATGCTTGCGTTTTCTGGGTTCGAGTGTAAGTACACTCCCTCCCAATACTTGTCTAAATCATTTTACATGCTTCTTTGTCCCTTCACTCGGGCTCATCATCCTAATGTAATACGCTTCCGTCACCCGGCTGTGCGTTTACATTATTATCAATTATTTTGCTCATTTGATTCATTTGGGTACTTTTAAGTTAGTCCCATTCACACCGCCCTTACTACATCGGATGTAAACGTGTCCGCCATAAGAAGTTCATGGTATCATATGCCACTACTTACTTGGCCAGAGTAAGCGATTAACACATGACACACATGACCTTTTGATAGTTTTCACATCACGCCCTATGTAAGTAACGCCTCTATTTGTTTCTCTTGGAAACAATATCCCGAATACATTTTCTATTCGGGTTTTTCCAAGTTTTTAATCTACATATGCAACTTTCAATTTCTACTTATTTGTTGCATATTACTATTTGTGCGATTATTTAAAATGTGCACCTGGTAATGTTTGCCCCAACGGGCGTTCCTTGCCCTTAACCTTGTTCGCGGTCGTTACGCGATTTAGTCATCGGTGAGCATGCTCCTCTCGTCATACTTCGGACCGTTCCATCATCATATCCACAATTCGTTTGACTCTCGTCGTCTTCAAACGCGAGTGTCCTTCAATTAAAACATTCACAAAGTTAGTAACGTCAACTTCAATAATCGCCCGTATTATAATACAAGGCTTTTTCTACTATACGCGTCAACGCGCGTATTTTCGTCAACTATATCAATCATTTTAATTGGGGTAACGTGTATCACACGATAGCCCTATGTGTTGTTTACAACACTTTAGCATGCTAAACTATTAACAAACTTGTACTTACCGGATTTGCGATCAAGCTTCGAACCGAACACATTTGTCAACAACCTTGAGCTCTGATTACCAACTTGTAACACCCTTATTATTATTTAACAATTTTCGTATAATTTACGAAAATTAACGGGTAATTAGAATTTCAATACATTGAAAATACGGGTTTCATTAAACTTTATTTACAGAATTAAAACTATACAAAATAACATGTTTGAGTTCGTCATTTAACAAAACAACGATACATAGTGCGGAATCTTATTTCTTGATCGTGTTCGGTTCTTCGTTGTGCTTGATCATCCTCCGGTGCTAAAATCATACCTGAAACTCATAAAACATGAGTTGGATTAGTCATATGTAACTTAGAACGTATTTAAACGAGTCCGGA
This sequence comes from Helianthus tuberosus, assembly GCA_030545235.1. Taxonomy (NCBI): domain Eukaryota; kingdom Viridiplantae; phylum Streptophyta; class Magnoliopsida; order Asterales; family Asteraceae; genus Helianthus; species Helianthus tuberosus. The sequence goes on along the minus strand of CM060357.1, from coordinate 21,840,673 downwards.
AAGCGAAACTGATTAAAATAATTTTTTTTTTGCTAAATCAGGGTTCTGTCGCGTGTCGCGGAGGAACCATGTTGTTCCTTCGCGTGTCGCCTGGGAAACCAGTTTCCAGCAGGTTGCAGTTCAGATCAGCTATGCCAGTTTTTACGGAAACGGCCATAACTTCTTCGTTATTGATCCGTTTTACCCGATTCTTTTTCCTACGCGTCCGTAATTTAATCCTCCATCTTATGGAGTTAAAATCCTACATCCAACATAAGAAATTTTGAGACTTCTAAGCCTTTGACTCGTTACCTTTTTACCGAATTTTAACCCGTTTATGCATTTTATCAAACAAACGTATTTGTTTGATTCCTATATTACATACACTTCTACAAATTACTGTTACCTACCATATTAGGTTCTAATCATAGGTTTATTACACAATTTAAACCCGTTTTCGCTTGTATGCTTATTTTGACCCGTTAAGGGTATTTAAGCACTTTCGAGCCTAAAATCGCTTTCGATTGTTTCTAGTATTTCATCACCACATTTCTTATCCTATAATCTCCCACCACAATTGTGTTTATGGCGGGTTTGATGTGGTGATCTATATAAACCAAATTTTACCTCTCGAATCATTATTTTACGGCAAAAACTCAAATAGTACCGTTTGACTAATATAATACATCTTTCAACTTCTATACTTAATCTAAGTATTTACTTAATCATAAAACTTGTTTCCAAACAACCTTTAAAGGTTAGGCTGTTTGTTCGAATTAGCTAACAAGGGCGTTTTGGTCCTTTTTAGTCTTTCAATTATGACAATGCCTTTTGAGAGCATGTTTGACCCATGATTCTTCTTCTGAATTATGATCTTGCTCGAAAAGTCAATATGCCTTTCAAAACGCCACTACCATCTTTTAAAACATTCGGTTTACCCCCTTAACTAACCCATTGTCTATCTAAGACTTACATTAAATACTCATTGAACCTTACGTTCTCAATGAATCATTACTCTATTACACATACCTGGCTCGGGTCACTGTATTGACCTGATTTAATGCCTTGCTATAATATTCGCTAAATAGTAGCGATGCAAATATCATTTCTACATTTATTCCTGAAATCATATAACTCGACAAGAATCATTAGTCGCTATTATCAAAAGGTGGTATCTTCACCCTTCGACCCTTTTGGTCTAAATGACCGATTATATTGGCGAGATGACATGTATTTTCATCTCGACTATATGACTCGCTCCGATTTACATCGTGCAGTCGCTTTACTTATAATTCATTTCTTAACACTTTTCGGCCTATTAAGGCTTACTTCATAAGTGTCTTTTAAAGCCAATAGTTATGGTCGATGCATGACCAATTTACCGTTTTACCCTTATTGTTTGTTTTGGTTTACCTTATAAGGCAACCATTCAAAAGTTTATTTTCCATTTGTCATAAAATGATCAAATTACCGATTTACTCCTTTTAAACCATCAACATGGTTTCTTGTCATACTCGACTATCTTGTTCCGTACGTTTACACGCCGGAACATCATACCTCAATTATGTATTTATCTTATTCGTAACTAATACGATAAGGGAATATTCTAAAATATAAGACTAGTGTAAGTTATACTTACCTTGCATCCGAATTATGCTTTTCCCTTCATTCTTGATTCGTTTGACCCGCTTTCACTCCAAGCTTCATCTAGCTTGTTTAAGCGCCAACTATTATTCATCATTTCACAAGGTGGTTAGTTTAGTCATAACTTAATACGATCATTCCACCCTACGCATTTTATATTCAAGAATTATCATTCATCGTATTATAGGTCGGTTTGACTGTTTAAAGTCAACGGCCTATTAATCATAAGTGATTACATGATGTAGCTTTACTGCTCATTTAACTACTTGGTCAAATACACGGTAGCATCATACTTAGGCTACCGTTTATTCACTTTGTTTACCAAGTTTTATAACCATAATTCATCGAATTAACACTACATTAATCTTTCTTAACACATGATGATATCAAGCTTCATTTTTAACATGAATTTATCATCATTTCCATTCTTTTTACACCAAACCCAATTCATGGTAATTATGATTCATGTACTCAAACACCTAAATGGTTCAAGTAGCATACTTTTATTATCTAATATGAGGATTCTAATCACAATTTAGACACTAACATCATCATATCATAAAAACCCATCTCTATCATGTATGAACAAGTACTCAATCATGTAAATTTGTTCAAGTACTTTGTTTCTACTATCAACTATGATGATTTCTAGCACAATTATATCATCATCTTCATTATCTAGCCATAACCCACTTAGCACATACAAGGGAAATCATCAATTCCCTAGTTTTCAACACTAGTTCATCAAATTGTTAACTAGGGTTGTTCCTACACATAGATTTCTTCACAACTACACTCATGGATTCATCGTCCATTCCCAAATTGTGATTTTGAGTGTTCATCATAACTTCAAGACATCACCAAATTACAAAATTTAACATACCTTACGATCCCTTTGACTTGGTGATCATTTATACGCGTTCATGCATTGATTTGGGGCTTGATTCGAGCTCCAATTTGGTGAATTTGTTGATTTTAGGGTTTGAGCTCTCTTGGTCGCTCCTGATGATCGATCCACATACACAAAGTGTGTGTGGTGTGTGTTTTTTTTATTAAAAGAACTTGTTCCCTTTTTGACGATTTTGGTCCCTCAAGTTTTGTTAACTAGTAAGTAGGCTACAACCTACTTATTTTCAACAATACTTTGTTTTGTTAACTAGGTTAAACTTTGCTAGTTTAACTTAGTGAGTTCGGGGTAGTCATAACCCGTCTTATTTTAAGTCCCGTTAGCTCGGGCCTTCTATATACTTTGTTTTCCTCAAAGTATTTATCCTCTTTTAATTAACATCAATTTTATTTATTTAAATCCTAATATTAACCGGGCTAATTTTTTTTTACCACTAACGGTATTTTACCCGTCGTCACTAGTAACGTGGTTTAATTACCAAACCCATTTTTGGGGTGTTACAACTAATTAGTTAGTCATAAAGACTATCATCCTACACACTAAAATTTTTGCCTAGACACATCAAAATTTATCCTACACGTTTTTTAAATTTATCCTACACATACTGAAATTTATCCTACACAACTCGTAATTAATCCTACACTTTAAAATATTTTTTTTCTTCTTTGAAAAAATATATTTTTTTGAAAATAAGTTACAATTTTAATTTAGTTAGCTATTAAAAAGGAACACTAACAATTAATGATCTATCTAATTTTACCAATATACCCTTACACCTATATTAAAGACAAAAATTAAGTGAAGTAAAAGTAATCATTCTTATTGGTTGAAGATTGTTCTTTTTTATTCTTACAAAAAAATTTCTTCTCATTGGAACCCTCCACTATATATATATATATATAGGGAGAAGATCATGCGAGAACCACCTCTTATTGCGAGAACCGCGAGAACCAATGTGAACACACCAAAAATGCCTAAAAATAGCTAAAAATCACACAAATTTTTTTTTTTTTGATTTTTTTAATATTTTTTAGATTAAAATCGCTACTTTTCGAACCAAAAAAAAAAAAAAAATTTTAAATTTATTTTTTTTTTGGCTTCGAAAAGTAGCGATTTTAACCTAAAAAATATTTAAAAAATCCAAAAAAAAAATTTTGGATTTTTTTTGGATTTTTTTAGATTTTTTGGGGGTTTAGTTTTTAGCATTTTAGCTTGGGGGGGGGGGGGGGGGTTTAGGTTTTTGGGGGGTGGGGGAGGGGGGTTTAGGTTTTTTTTTTTTTGGGGGGGGGGGGGGTGGGGTTAGGTTTTTTTTAGGTTTTTTTTAGCTTGAGGGGGGGGGGGGGGTTTAGGTTTTTGGGTGGGGGGGGGGTGGGGGTTAGGTTTTTTTAGGTTTTTTTTAGGTTTTTTTAGCTATTTTAGGTTGTGTTCACATTGGTTCTCAAGGTTCTCACAATAAGGGTGGTTCTCGCATGAGCCCCTCCCTATATATATATATATATATACTAGGTTATAACCCCGTGTATTACACGGAGTTGAATAAATAAATTTTATATACTAAATAATAAAACAATATATCATTAAAAACATCATTTATTGTACGGGTTGAATAAATATAATTTTATATATTAAATAATAAAAAGTTATATCTATAAGACCCATACTGTACGGGTTGAATAAATGTAATTTTATATAACAAATAAAAATGTTATATCTTTAAAATCACGTATATTACACGAGTTGAATAAATGTAATATTGTTTACCAAATAATAAAATAATACATCTTTAAAAAACTTCATTTATTACACTGGTTGAATAAATGTAATTTTATATACCAAATAATAAAAAAATTACATCTTTAAAAATATGTGCATTACACGGTTTGAATAAATGTAATTTTATGTACTAAATAATAAAAAATATATATATCCTTAAAAAAACCCCGTGTATTGTACGAATTGAATAAATCTAATTTTATATATCAAATAATAAAAAGTTATATTTTAAAAAACCTCATGTATTACATGGGTCGAGTAAATGTAATTTTGTATAGTGAAAAAAAATATTTAATAGATTAATACAAAGTTTGGTTTTCGTGATAAAAATAGATTATTTTGTTGTTGCAAAATTTGTTAACGAAGTCTCAATAAATTTAACCATTTATTTAAAACTCCGTAAATGTATAAATGATAAAAAATATTAGTTAATTTTATTTTAAGTTTCGTAAAATCTATTTGATACCAAACTAAAAAAAACGTTCAAATATAATTAATTCAAACAAATAATATTATAAATGAGACGGAGATTAAACTAAATAATAATTATCCATAAAATATTAAACTAATAATATTTAGTAGGAGGGTTATCTATAATATAGGATATTAAATTAAATAATATTTATTAGAGGGGTTGTCTATAATTAATTAGAAGAGATTATACTAAAATAATAATTATCTATAAGAGATGGCCTAATATGATGACAAGTGTCCCTAAAGTGGTTTCTTTTATTATATAGTATAGATATATATATATATATATATATACACACGTATTTAAAGATATAAACGTTATTTATTAATATGTATTTAATGTCATAAATATTTTTACTTATTATTTCGCATTAATATTTTTATCAATTCATATTTAATGATCTAAACTGTATTTAATTTTTATTTATTAATATGCATTTATTTTTTATTCATTAAATATTTTTATATTTATTCATCCGTATTTAATAATATAAACTTTATTTACATTTTATTTGTTATCTATTTAATGAAACAAATTTTATTTAATTTTTGTTAATTAATTCGCATTAAAGATTTATTTTATTTGACATTGTAGGTTTTTACAATGGTATTTATAACATAACTTAATTTTAAATTTCTTTTATTAATTTTTTGAACCTACGTTTTACAATGATGTAGTTTTTCGTGCTTTCCAAATATATGTTGTTAATGTTAGGTATCAGATCAGAATAGGTTCAAGCAGAAGCGAACAAACACACACACACTAGCAGAAAATAAAGAGCTGATGAATACGTGGTTCAGTCAAAATGAACTACGAGGTTAAGGCGTTAAGCTTCCTTTGGTTTTCTAATAGGTCAAAGTATAGAGGGATAGACTGGGAGATTTGGTGCTCTTTTGTAAATATGTAGTCGGTTTTTGTTGTTTTGTTCCGGCCCGATTTGGGTCGGTGTTTTGTTGCTAATGAAGTTCTAGTTTTCAAAAAAAAAAAAAAAATAGGTGTTCCAAGATTACAATTACATTATGGGCATATAACATTTATAAGACTAAATTAGAGTTATCAACTTAGTCAATAATTAATTAAGTGGGTCAAAATAGGGCCGGCTGCCCAAAAACCTACAAACCTAACAGTTAATTACGTTTTCTCTACGTTTAGATTTTCAAAGACAACTCAACTGCAACATAGAAAAGCGTTATAACGCCGCGTATAACGTATATACCTGCTAGTTTTATTTTATCTAATTTTTTATATACTTAAAATAGCTATAATCAACCTCACCTTAACTAATATAATATTATATGTAATATGTATATCGAATCAGTTACTATTTCCATGCTAATCCATTATATCGGAAACAAGAGATAGTGGAATACTACTCATTCCATTTAAAACAAGATTACGCTACAATATACATATTAATTAATATATCACTATCTATACAAACTCAATATATGATTGTAGAAACTACTCATTTGACTACAATACATATGAATATATTTCCACACATTTAAAACCATATTCTAAGACTAAAGGGTATGGTTTGGCCCATCCCAAATGGGATGAGCCTCCACGTAGGCGCCACGTAGGCGGCTCGTGGGGGATGGGCCTCCATGAGTTTTGAGGGGGATGGAGGCTCGTGGGGGATGGGGCCCCACCTCATTATTTTATAATTTTCTAAGTTTTAATTTATTAACTTAATAAAAACTTTATAAAAATTAAAAAATAGAACATAAAACAACATAAATAATTTCATTTCATAACATAAAAAAAACCGATACAAACATTCCCGCGTATGTCTTGCCGACATTTGTAAGTATTCGTCCAAAGCGTCGGCCACTGTCCCGTACGCCAGTTGGCGAATGGCCGCAGTACACTTTTGTAACGTGGTGAACCCGTTATAACCGCGAGCATCGGGTCGTTGCGTGAAAAACGGGTCTAGCCCCGCCAAATCATCAGCAATCCGTGTGAATAACCGACGACTCATTCGGAATCTGCGTCTGAATATCTCGGCATTGTAAAGGGGTGCATCCGAAAAATAATCGTTCACCAATTTCTCGTGCGCTCCTGTCGTAAAAAATATATAAATACGAGGAAATAAGGATAATAAAATTTATTAATGATAAACCTTGGCGGTCTCTGTTAACCCGTATTCGTGTGGTAATAACGCTTTCAGACGAGACGCCTTCCTCTTCGTCTTCGTCTTCCTCTTCCTCCTCGATAAGAATCTCCGCCGCCCGTAGCACAACGTTCGCGATAAACATCTCCTCTTCCTCATCCGAAGACGAGGACCACCAAGAATTAGATGGCATTGTGGATGAAAAGGTAATTTTTTTTTATAAAAGTGGAGAGAAAATGGTATAAAATAAGAGGGTTGTTGGTTGAAAGTGGGGAAAAAATGGTGAAAATGGAAGTGTTTTATAGAAAAATTGAATTTTTTTTTTTTTTTTTGAAAAATAACCGTTGAATTCAACGGTAATATATTGAAAATGGTGCAAGGTTGCTTCGTCTCATTCGGCGTGGGTGAGTCGTTTGGGCCGGGCCGAGGCTAAGGGGGGCGGTGTGGGGGCTCGGCGCCGGAGCTAGCCGGGGCTAGCCGACCCCCATACCCTTTAGTCTAAGGAAAACACGAAAAAACTGACAAATCAAAATTGAAAAAAAATATATATATATTATTTTAATATTGGAAAAATATATTATTTTAATATCAACCTACATGTACAGCCGACAAGACTTCAAAATACCAACTTGAAAACATCGAAATATCAAAAAAAAAAACATAAAATAAATAAGCACGTGGGACATCCAAATGATGTCTGCACATTACAATAAGCCATGACGTCTAACACCGACTCGCCACGTGTCCCACCAATAAACACACATGCCTAATTATTTAATTAACTCATGTCTATTTCCCACCCCCACAACTTTCACCAACTGTCAACTTCACCCCCTCATTCTCACCCCCTTATAAAACCACACAATATTCCCATCTCACCTATCAATATCATTACAAAAAAAAATGGATCTTCAAGCTTCATTTTGCTTCATTTTCTTCACCTTCACTCTTGTTTTCTCTTTGTTCTCTCTGTCACTCTTCATCATCCGATACAACCCGTGTTGTAACTGCGACGTCTGCTCCGCGTTCATTACGCGAAGCTGGACGTCGGAGTTCACCAATCTTTCAGATTGGTATACCCACCTTCTTCGCAAATCCCCCACCGGGACGATCCACGTTCACGTGCTTAACAACATCATCACCGCGAACCCGGATAACGTCGAGTACATGATCAAAACTAATTTCGATAATTACCCGAAAGGCAAAGCGTTCTCTACCCTCCTCGGAGACCTTCTCGGCCGAGGTATTTTTTATTAGAGAAAATATATTAATTAGAGTTTATTGTCATGTGGTTGGGCAATAATGGTGACAAACCCACCGAGGGGGTTCAATCTTGAGCCTCACTTCAGTTTTCATCCAGCTGTTACTTCAGCGAGGCAACTCGTGTGGAGGCAGTACGGTTTCCGGAGGAACGTCGTAACCAAATCTGACCAACCCAGCACGGGCCCGGTTAAGACAACGTAGTCTGGGCAGATCTTGGCTAGGGCCGTCGTTTAGGCGGTGTGATATTGGATCACTAAAAAAGAAAGTCACTCTTAAAAAAAGAGTTTATTGTTATATCATTACAAGAGTTATTACAATATTTAATACGGAGATAATATATTAATTAGAGTTTACTATTATAATATTTTTACAAATAATATTATGATTTTTATTTATTTCTGATAGAATATATTAGTTACGGTTTATTGTTATATTATTATCATAATTAAAAGATATGATTTGATCCGTTCAGGTATCTTTAACGTCGACGGACATTGCTGGCGATTTCAGAGAAAACTTGCGAGTTTGGAGCTCGGAAGTTTATCGATTCGATCGCACGCGTTAAACATAGTGATGGACGAGATACAATCGAGATTAATTCCGTTTTTCACAACGGTTGAGGCCCAAAACGACACACAAGATGTCGTTTTGGACCTACAAGACGTTTTTAGAAGGTTTTCTTTTGATAGCATATGCAAATTCTCATTCGGGTTAGACCCGGGTAGTTTGAAACCAAATCTACCCGTGTCTGAACTTGAATCCGCGTTCGACTTGAGCTCAAAGCTCTGCGCCGAACGCGGGTTGGCGCCGTCGCCAGTAGTATGGAAAATAAAGAGGCTTTTTAACATCGGAAGCGAAAAAGAGCTAAAAAAATCTATTAATGTTGTGAAACAAATGGCGGGTCGGGTCATCAAGGAGCGTAGAGAAAACGGGTCGGGTTCAGTTACGGGTAACGATTTGTTATCAAGATTTATGGGGTCAATAAATGATGATGATTACCTAAGAGACATCGTGATTAGCTTTCTTTTAGCGGGTAGAGACACGGTGGCGTCAGCGTTGACCACTTTTTTCTTGTTACTCTCAAAAAACCCGAAAGTGTTGGAAAAGATCCGAGAAGAGTCGGATCGGGTCATCGGGTCGAACCGCGACAAGTTTCCGAGCTTCGGAGAGCTACAAGATTTGCATTACTTGCACGCGGCGTTGCACGAAAGCATGCGCCTATACCCTCCGGTTCAATTCGATTCGAAATTCGCAAAATACGACGATGTGTTGCCCGATGGGACTTTTGTAAAGCGAGGGAGTCGGGTGACATACCACCCGTATGCGATGGGTCGGATGGAGCGGATATGGGGTCCGGATGCGATGGAGTTTAAACCCGAGAGGTGGATCCGAGACGGGGAGTTTAAGCAAGAGAGCGCGTATAAGTACCCGGTTTATCAAGGGGGGGTTAGGGTGTGTTTAGGGAAAGAAATGTCATTAGTGGAAATGAAAAGTGTTGCACTTGTTTTGGTTAGGAGGTTTGATGTTAGAGTGGTGGATCCGGACCGGATATTGCGGTTTGCACCCGGGCTTACGGCTAGCGTGAGTGGCGGGCTTCCCGCGGTGGTTCGGCGGAGAGAGGTGTTGTAGTGTGGTGGTAGTTGTATAGAGTGATATGTTTTGTATGTATAGATGTGGTGAAGAGTGTGTGTTTCAAGTGTAATGCTTGCCATCAGCCCATCCTGATGTTGCATTTTTGTATATAGAATTATGTTTAGTGACGAGTATAAACCGTTGCAATTGGCACACTTTAACAAAGACATATTTTGAAAGAAAAAAAAAAGTTTATTTGGTCTCTTTTTACACAATTAACTCAAACACACTGATCTTTAATCTACAAAATTTTCTCTGATCTTAAATCTACAAATTAATTTTCTGGACTTAGGGAACTAGAGTATTCACATTTAATTTCTTATCCTATTTTTATACTTACACTAAAAAAAAAAAAATTGTCTTATTTTCAATTAAATACTATTTTTTTACCTTATTAGCAAATTAATAGGGGTGAACAATGTTCAATATATTTCCAGATAAACAGTATGTTTTCCACTGACAACCATTCTTTATAATATAAGTAACACGCTCAAAAATATATAACGGAACCATTGTAAAGGCTCTTAGAGATGTACAAAAAAGCGGGTACTTGAACCGAAATCGGCACTAGAACCAAAACTAATTTGAAAATACCATACATAGAAACCTGTAAGTTTCTAACCGGTTTATAATCCTCTTTTTTAAAGCCGGTTAAAAACCGGTCAAAACTACTCAAAACCAGACAAAAGCCCGATCAAAACCAGTCGATAAACCAACGAAACAGGAACCAGTTTGAAACTCAACTCAAACCAGTTTAGAGGCTTGAATCCCATTTGTGCACCTCTACTTGGAATACAATCCTTAGCCCAGTGGCGAAACTTGAGACTTCCGACCGGGGGACGTAAGTCACCGGACCTAAAAATTTCTATAAAACCCGGGGGGTCGAAAACGTATACCCAATGGCGGATCCAAGGGTGTTTTGGGTGTTCCCGGGAACCCCCTCGGTTTGGAAAAAAAATGAAAAAAATAGTGGAAATTTTGTATGATTTAAAAAAATTAGTGAGAATTAGTGAAAATCTACCAAAATGAACCTGTTGAAAAGAATTCCTGGATCCGCCAGTATACCAAAAAATTTCTATATGAAACTACATACTCTCCACTACAGAGCGAAAAGTTCGGGGGGTCGACCGCCCCCTACCGCCCCTTAAAAGCTTTGCGCATACCTTAGCCAATAGAGAGAAACACCGTTATGTATACAACTTCATCGTTGCGAAGAAAATGGGAGGCAATATTTCAAAAAATATATTAGCATTGTCGCGTTGTTAAATTCGGTGTTATTTCAGAAAAAAAAAATAATAATATTAGAAGAAAAATTATTGAAAGGGCATTTATTTATGATATGCTACAAATATATTCAAATATTATTATATTTTCTTCTAAATAAATAAAATAGGATAATGATGCTACATTATTCAACGCGTTGACGTAATATTACTTAATATTATTTTCTATATGCATGCATCATTCCTTAAGGGACCCTATAAAGGAGCCGAGGGGTAAGGTAACCCATTCTTCTTCACAAGGGACATCTTCCAGCTCATTTTTTCCAATCATATTCACATATATCACACATAGAATCGGGACCTTCAATTCTAACACGTTTATCAATACATCTAACAGGTGTATCTAGGGCTGTAAACGAACTAAACAAATACAAACAAGACCTTGTTCATGTTTGTTTGTTAAGAAATATACGTGTTCACGAACAGTTCATGAACACTTACCGAACGAGATTTTATGTTTGTTGAGGAAATGAACGTGTTCGTTTTCGTTTGTTAATTTTAGGCGACGAACGAATACGAACAATGATGAACACAAACAAGTATTCGTGAACAGAATATATAATACACTAATATTTATCAAATATTTTATTTGTCATAATTTTAAAGTATTTAAATAAAAATATAAAAACTAAAAACACTAATGAACTATAGAACACAATCAAACATAAACGAACAAGTTACCAAACGTTCACGCACATAAATGAACGAATGCGGCCTTTGTTCATGTTTGTTCTTAACTAAACGGACGAAATTTCTTGTTCGTTTTCGTTTGTTTAATTAACGAACGAACGCAAACGAATTTCCAGCTGAACGGTTCACGAACTGTTCGGTAAACGTTTGATTCGTTTGCAGCCCTAGGTGTATCATCTATACGCGACTTTTGTCTAAATAAATTAGGTCTATCATGTTTATATGTATAGGGGGTTTGGATTATGAACTTTTACTAAGTTATTGTATGCCTTTTACAACTTTTTAATATAAAAAGAGGATAAGAAAAAGCTACTAAAAGGGGGAATCATTACCAAACCAAATGAGATGAATGTGTTTAATTAGAAGAAAAGAGAATATGTACCTCGTAGCTCAACGACTCACTACCTTCCATCAACTATGAACTTCCCAATATTCCAACTTTTTGAATATAATTAATGTAATGAAAATATTTTATTGTTACATAATAAGGATGAATTTCCTCAATATGTATTTATATTTAGTTGATAACATTCCAAGTTAATGATTTTGGAATTTAAAGCAATACAAGATGTCTTCAAATGTCAAAAGATTTAAAGTGTAAATACCGAGTTTTATATTACTCAAGGTGTTGAAATGACGTTAAAAGGAGGGAGTGGAGTCGGGAGGGTCAGGGGCGATATGCCACGAGGTGGAAGGTAAGAGATGTCGGTATGGGTAGTGGCGAGAGAAGAAACAATGAAGGGGAAAAGAATGTGGGAGGGAGCTAACGGGATGGAGGGTGACGTGGCGAGTGGGAACACTGCCCCACCCTCTTCGGTGCCACAACAGAAAATGATACCCTAGAGGGACCGATGGTATCAGTCCCAGGCGGATATACCTTAGAACAAGGTAGCCCCTGCTACTACTTGACGCTCCGACGATAGTGTAATTATTTTGAAAATTTGACGTTTTTTCGATTTTGCTGCACCTATAGAAACTATTTTTTTTAAAACGTTGCCCCTATAATTGTTTTCTACAACCGCCACTGATCAATCCCCTCGCCCTTATTGTAATGTTCAAACCACTTGCCGGTTATTTATCCAAGGGGCATGTATCATTCTTCACACATAAGCAAAACAAATCATTCTTCAAGTGGATGTGATGGTTTTTGATGAACCAATATTAAAAAAGAATCTTTGAGGTAAGCTCTTATGACCAAATATTCAAATTCCAATTTTTGGATATTTTAAGTGGATTTTGAATTGTATGGAATTTCTAGAAATTAAACACTTACCGGCCATCCAAAAGCTTTAAAACATGCTATATGATTATTATATTATATACTAAAAAGGTCCAACTTTAAGTATATAGTATAACCATGATTTTGGCTATGTTAGTTATTGGTAAACTTTGACTAAAATGGAGAAACAATGTATCTCATGAACTTTTGGATAACAAACCTTAACTTATGGCTGAAATAATTTTGAATCACAACAGGAATTATTTTGAGCGAAAATCCTAACCGTAACTTTAACATGTGGTGAAAATGTCGATTGGTGACTAAAATTGACCCGAAATGGCAATTAGTTTGGTGAATTGATTAAGCCAAACGGGCTAAAATTGATTTTGAATGATCAAATATACTTAAACCTTAATATACTTTTCAATTACATGTTAGTTACTATCTAAGATAACGACTTATGTGACTTAGAGTTCACAACTGAAGATATTAAACCAGTGTTCCATATTTTGTCTTGTGGTTGTTAAAGTTGTTATCAGAGGTATCGACTTCATATTGATCTTTTATTGATATTTGATAATTCAAGATGAAGTGTTTGTTTCAAATAATGAGTTAACAAGATCTTTAGTTTTGTAAAATTTATTATCTTGCTACTTTTTTTTTTGAACGGCAAATTTCTTTCATTCCCTGATATCTATGGGACTTGAATCCAAGACCTCCTCTTTTCAAGGTGTTTTAAAGGTTTTGTATTTGTCAATGGACCACCACCCCATTGGTATTATCCTCCTACTAACCCAAATTATAAAATAAGCCCATTTTTTCTTATATCCATTTTTGAAGAAGTTCCCTAATAATTAATATATAAAATTTGATTGCAACATGTTTTGGTGGTATGCATTGTTATACTTTTAAGCTTTCTGTCTCATCATCAGATCACATCTGGTAATGAATGGCAAACAAATCATAGTTGAGTACTTAGGTATATTTCTTCAACTCTAGAGAACATTTCCTATTCTTAGTTAGCATTATGATGTTCACTTAATCCATCACTAGTTAAAACTTGCATGTGACATGTTGATGAGAATAATTTCAAAAGAAATCAGGTCCTTATTTGTGATGTGAAAGGAAGATTTCAAAGGGAAAAATAAACATGCATCCACTAAGGTTCCCACTATTATTATCATCACTATACATTTATCTCCCATTAGTGCTTTCATCAACATGTATAGTTAGTTATATTAGTGTTTTTAAATTCTATGCACATACTATTTAGACCATGGGGTATGGGGCGGGGGTTTGGGCGTGGGTTGGGGGAAAACGCCCAAGCCACCACCCCGGGTGGGCTTGGGTTTGGGGCGTGGCCCCTTTGGTGTGGGTTTCAGTCCGGGCGTGGGGCGGGCTAGCAAGTGACATGGCGTGCTCTCAATGGCCAAACCAAACTTATGTCGTTATATCACGAGACAATGAGATTGATGTGGATAATGATGTTATAAACATTATGCGTTTCAAATCAACACCACCACTTTTAATGTAGTTATATTGCACGACAATGGGGTCGATGTGGATGATGATGATGTTATAAACATTATCGATTTCAAATCAACAACATATGACCACTATTGTAGTTTTGTTTTTGTATTGTTTTTGTTTTGATGTACATGAATTTGGATATAAAGGATATTTTGTAAAACAAAATAAACTTGGACAGAGATTGAGTGGTCCTAGACTCCAAGTGGATCTACCAATGGGCTCAAACCATGTACCAGCCCATTAACATTCAAATGAAGTCCATGAAAGCCCGAATTGAAGTAGGGATTGCAAAAAAAAAAAAAAAAAAAAAAAAAAAAAAACCTCAAACCCAAAAGTATACACGAAATTCGAAACATGTGGTCCTGGTATACCCGAAACCTGATGGGTTTGGAACCGGATATAAGATTGGAAAAAAAAATTCATGGATATGGGACAGGTATGGGATTTTGTAATACCCAGCCCGATTACCCAAAACTATATAGTTGTTTACCTGACCGGCCATATACCCGAAACATATCCATTAAAATATTTACAATCAAATATAAGACTAAGATTACTGATACCCAACTCGAACCTGACCCATTTTGTTTTGATGTTCATGTATTTGTATATAAAAGATTTTTGTAAAACAAAATAAACTTGGACAGAGAGTGGAGTGGATATAGAAGTGCACAAATCGGGTATTGAATTGTAGTGAAAAATCGGGTATTGCAATAATTGGGTATAGTTCTAGTTCTTAGCCAAAAAACCATACCATGTGTACCTAGTTCTGGTTTGGGTATGAACCGGGTATTATAATACCCTATTTTCTGGTATTGAAAAAAAGGTCCAGTTGTTGTTTTCGAGTGTTTTTTATAGTGTTTTCTTTTTGCGTTTTCGATCTTTTCCAAGTGTGCTTAATAAACCTAAACATCAACAAACTATTTATACCAAGTCTAGGGGTGGAGAAATACATTTGAGGTTCTAACGGTTCCATAGTCGTTTGAAACATGCAACAACGTTAATAACTGGTTAATACCCGACATCAGGTATTTTAATACCCGAGTTCGGGTATAGAACCATGCCAGTTCCGGGTATGAAGTTGGTACGGTTCCGGGTATTAAGGTCCAAATGTGCGTATCCTACGGGTAACACGGTTTCTAAATAGCCGATTTAAAAAAACGGTTCCCTTTTTGTGAACCTCTAAGTGGATCTATCAATGGGCTCAAAGTCTCAAACCATGTAGCAGCCCATTGTCATTCAAACCAAGCCCAGGAAAAGAACTACCAGAAGTAATATATTAATATTTGACCATACTCGTTTTCGAAAAAATATTTATGCCAAAACATAAACCAACTGAAAAGCACATGAAAATAAGCACGAAAACGTGTTATATTTGACCTGACTCGTTACCGAGAAAATTTACGTCGAAACGTAAACCAACTTGTATTTATAACAAAACGTACTGGAAGATAAGCACAAAAATAGTGTTTTTTTACGTTAAAGAATGGCATCACGCTTTGCGGTGGAGTCGAAACGTAAAGTAACTTGAATTTTTGCTGCTTAGTGAAAAAGTATTATATTTGATTTGACCCACCTCATTTCTGAACAAAACGTACATCAACAAAAAAACGTACATAAAAATAAGCACAGGAACATTTTATTTTTGTCTATTTGACCAACGTACATAAAAATAAGCACGTAAAACTCGAGGGGGGTCAAAATGACATTTTACAAAGTTTTAGAAAGCTGAGGCCTAAGGGGTTGTAAGTGGCAATGCTAAAAGTTGAAGGGTTGAAAACACAAAAAGAAAAAAACATGGATGGCGTTGTTGTAAATACGACAAAAAAAAAAACAATAAATAATAAAGGTTGCGTCTTACCCTCTTAGGTACTGTTCCTAAGACACCTTGTTTTGTTATATTAATAATAATAATTTGTTTAGGGCTATTGAGTATACTTGTTTATGATAATTGATGTGTTAGGGCTAACGATCACGATTTTGCTAGTTTGGTTTGATGATTACTAAAGCGCGTGTAGATGTGATTGTCTTGTTTCCGTTAAAAACTGTTGATATTTGTTTTATGTCAAAATTGATGGCGTAAGTGTTTGATTTTGTAACTGATGATGTGCAGTTGGAGCTGATGCTGATGACGATAGAATTGGACTGCTGTTGTCTGAAGGGTAAAGACATCACCGAACTCATTGCAGCTGGAAGGGAAAAGTTGGCTTCAGTTCCATCCGGTGGTGGTGGTGGTGTTGCAGACTTGCAGTCGCTGCGGCTGCTGGTGGTGTTGCACCTGCAGCTGCCGCTGCGTTGTATATCTATGTTATTGTCAGTTTGGTGATTTTAACATATGTTGTGTTATTTGTATTTGCAGGACATGGGCTTCAGTTTATTCGACTAAAAGAAACAATTTTTTTTGTCTCTTTTTGTTTTTTAGTTTTATGATTGAAAGTGTTGAATATTGGTGAGATCATGTAAAAGTTTTGGGTGTATGGTTTAGTTGAAGATCTGAGATTTTAATCAAAGTGGTCTTGATTTGTTACATTTGATTATATGGCCCGATAAATGTGTTCTTCTTGGGTTATTGAAGTCTTGATTTGTCCTTGATCTTTAGATGTTTGTAATCTTCTAATATCGGCGTTTTCTGCATCACTCTTGCCAACATCTATCGTGTGTCGCAGATCATCGACAACACTTGGAGTGTTCGTTACAGAACCACGTAATGAGAATGAAGCACCACGTGTAACTTCTTATGAGGCTCTCGTACGGTTTTCAGCAAAACTTCATTTTTGTATTTAGCAAGCCTATTTATGCATAGGAGTGTTCGTTACAGAACCAAGTTCAAGTACAAAACTATAAGAACCATAAATGATTATACGTGGTGTTTTAAAGATATAGTAGGAAAGACAAATGGTGACATCTATATGGTCATATAATTGCGCTATTTGTCACGGTTGAAACAACTAATAACATGTTTATGATTATGGGGTTTTCACAGTTTTCTACTTTAGATTGATTTCATAAATGGCGCTGTAAAAGAGTTGCCTTATTTTTGGTCCATATATTCTGCATATTTCTCGGCTTTTTCTATGGCCTAAATAGTAGCCTTTAATTATGGTGTCTTTTGTCTCTTGTATAGCTTTTCATTGTGGTGTCCTTTGTATTTATATTCACTGTTTTGCAATGAAGAATGTAAGAGATATTGCTTATATCAAAGTTGAAATGGTATCAGAGCAGGTTTATTCTGCTCGATCAAAATCAACATAAAAAAAAGAAACACACATACACACAACAGGTGATTTCATCCTTTGAGCCGTTGCCATGACTAATATGGTAGAACTACTCACCTTCGTTGAGGAAACCCTAGAAGTGCCAATCATCAATTCCTATCTTTCTCTGTCGAAATCTCAAACCAGTTCCAAGACAAAGGAAGAGACCATATTTCCGACATTAGGCCTGACAATATGTCAGCATCAACAATTCTTGTGGTTGTTTGGAAGTAATAACACAAGACATGGAGATGTATTGCCAAAGGCTAATATGGCAAGCAAACATGTTCAAGACAACGATTGGGTTGTTGACTCGGGTTGCACCGAGCATATAACCCATGAAGCCTCTCTACTTAAAGGGAAAGTCAGAAGCCATCACGAACCGCCCGTGACTATTCCTAACGGTGATGCTGTCGCACTAGAGGGGGGAGGATATTGTATCCTACCAAATGGAACCAACATTAAAGGAATCTTACATGTTCCTGATTTTTATTGCAACCTTTTGTCTGTTTGCAGATTATTAAATAATTTGCAATGTGCGGTGACGTTTTTCCCTGAATTCTTTGTTATGCAGGATTTGCATACAGGGACATTGATTGGAACAGGAAAATGCATCAATGGTCTGTATAGGATGAAGATGGTGGAAGGAAGACAAGCAATGAAGGTGACCACAGAGATCTGGCATAAAAGACTAGGTCACGCATCTGACTCAAAACTGTGTCATGTTGATTTTCTTAAAGGTATTCCATTGAAGTCTAAAAATAGTTTTTGTGACTCTTGTTCTAAGGCTAAACACACTAGGTTACCTTTTCCGGTTAGTATTACCAAAACCTATGATTGTTTTGAGTTGATTCACTGTGACATTTGGGGAAAGTATCGAACACCATCACTCTCACGTGCCAGCTATTTTTTGACCATTGTGGATGACTTCAGTAGGGCGGTCTGGGTATTTTTGCTAAAGCATAAAGATGAAGCTAGCAACTGCTTAATATTTTTTCGCAAGATGGTTAAGGTATAGTTTAACAAGAAAATGAAAAGGGTGAGATGTGATAATGGAGGAGAATTTACTTCAAATCGCATGTTGGATTTCTTTGCTAGAAAAGGAATCATGTTGGAAACTACTTGTCCGCATAAACCACAACAAAATGGTGTAGTGGAAAGAAAACATAGACACTTAATTGAAACAGCATGTGCACTCAGGTTTGAAGCAAATCTGCCTGTCAAATATTGGGGTGAGTGTGTGTTGACAGCAGCTTATCTTATCAATCGATTACCATCTAGTGTGATCGAAAATAAGACTCCATATGAGGTCCTATATGTCACACCCTGACTTTTTGCGGAAGCGTGATTTGGTGTGACTTGCTTAATATCATTGCATTCAACCATAACAAGCAACTATATGATAAAACCAAGATGTTCATCCATAGATAGTTTTCAAAATAATACAACCGTCATTGTTTAATATCTAACTAAGACTTTAAGTTTAGATCACATGACAACCAAAGCTTAAAGTTCCGTACTGGACTTCACAAGGGACACAAACAAACTAGGTTTCGAGCCATGTATCTTATACAAGATAAAATACATAACCCAAACCCTTCGACTTCGGATGGCACCTTTTATTAGAGGCATGACTTGTAACTTCAACGCTCGCCAGATCCATACTTAATTTCCTGAAATACATGTAGTTTGAAAACATCAACAAAAGTTGAGCGAGTTCATGTGTTTTGTATGTGTGCACGAGTATCCTTGAAAACATTTATAAGTATGTATGTATTCGTAAACTGGTATGAAGCAACAAGGAAACAGATCAATTAATGTGTAGCTAATACATTAATATTTGTGACATGGTATAGGAAGCACTCAACCCTTTATGCGTATTTCATACCGGGCCCTTAGGCGAAACGACATAGTCACCACATGCGGGTAACTCGCAGGCCCATGGGTGGGGCTCGCAACACCCAATAGATCTATCACTCATGCCCCTCGGTCCTTATACAAGGATTAATTGTCTTAAGTCAATCGCCTACCTATTCACATGATCTAGCAGTACATTCCTTAGCTAATCATACCATTTGTAATCATCGAAACATTTGTAACATGTATTTCACCCCCGAAGTTGTAAAACTGAAAACAGTTAAAAGAAAAGGGGGACATGAACTCACAGTTTTGCGTTCTTCGTATCCAATGTAACTCAAAGCTTACTCTAGAACGCATGACTACCTACATGCGTACTACGGTTCATTAGACGGGTGGGTCGTGCCTTGACCTTGGTCTTATTTAGTATTTTTGAGTTATGTTTCTTTGTCCCTTCGATATTATTCCAAGTATATAATTATTTGCTAAAATAATAAATATTTTAACTTAAATTATACTTATTAAATTTTGGAATAATGGTTAAAACAATACATTTTAACTTGATACTTTTCAAGTATTTGTACATGCATATCCTTCCCAAGGATGGGTGTAATTGTATTCGTATTCTTATACTTGTATATTTTTGCCATGTATTGTGTCGTATTCCGGTGTGTATTTATACGTACGAGAATACGCATTTTTATTGTGTTTATTAAGTATTCTTATACTTTATTTTTGTATCAACTTTATCCGGAGTAATATCTTTAATAAAAAAAATACATCAATATATATTTCCGAAATATATATTTTGAGAAGTATTACTTAGAAAAATTATTCATAATTTTTCCCTTGGCAAAAATATTTATAAACCTCATACAAGTCTCAAAAGTAATATATTTCCAAGTCTAACTTTAGAAATATATATATAAATCCATTTTTCGTACAAATAATAATATATTCAAAGTTCATTTAAGAGAATATATTTTCTTCCAAAAATAATGTATTTCATGTTTGTTTGAGAAAATATATATTTTCTTCCAAAAATTCCAAGAAAATATATATTTTTACTTGCTCAAAAATAATGCATTTCCTTTTTGTCAAAAATATGATATATTTTGTAGTAATTGTGAAAAACCCATTTTCATTCTCTTGGTGTCCAAAATACAAATTACCAAAATATACTTGTAAATAATTTTCCGGAATATTGTTGAGTTATATTCCTTTGTTCGGTTTGCCCAATATTTTGGGTATAATTTATATGTTCATTCTCTTGGAATTTTGGATTGTAACTTCTTGGTATTTTGGTTAGTTATATTATTTCAAGTCCTAAAATAATATAACTAATACACATAATATACAAATAATCACACACATGGTGTCTTCTAAACATATATTTCCTAAATACATATGTAGTCACTTTTATTTATAAAAACCAACCTCCAATATTTATAATTTTTGTAACAAAAATTATGGCAAACTTTATGTAAAAGTTCATGGTTTAAAATATACTTGTAAATATTTGTTTAAAAATATTTTTCTAAGTGTTTAATTTTTAGAAAAATTTTGCCATAGTTTCCCCTAAAAATGGAGGTTTCCACACCTTGAAGGTATATCATTTTCTTTTGTAAATCAACACAATCAATCAACAATCAACAATAAACAATCTATACTTATCAATCTTGCCAAAAACAAGCATAAACTACTACTTCATGAGCTTGAATATTCACAAAAAATTGTAGTAACTTACTAGTGTATTTAGTAAGTCTTGTTACTCTTTAAAGTGTGGTTGATTATTCAAAAACATCATTTTTAAGGAATCTAGATCTTTACAACTTATAATCATATTTTCTAAAAATGTTTCTTCTTAGATTTTTCCTTGTTACATAAGTGTCTCTACACTTTATTAACCACCAAAAATAAGGTTTATTTGTTTAAGAACCAAGTTTAAGTGAAACTTGTATTTTTAACTTGGTTTCTTGAAAAATCATCCATGAAATATGAGATCTACAAGATTTATATCTTACTTTAATCATCATTTTAACATTTTATTCATTCAAGTTCATGACTTTTGTGAGGATGATCCATTAATCTTTAACACTTTCATCCTCTCATCTTGCTAGATTATGTTTTTAATCATGATCTAGCAAGATCATATGATGATCTACATCATTTACACAAGTAAACAACAATCAACAAGTAAATCAACACATAAACAACATAGTTTCTTCATGATTTAAGCTTATGTTCATGTTTCATTCTCTTGATTCTTAGTGTTCTTCAAGATTAACATTATGTATCATCTTTTAACCACTTAAATAAGATGTAAAATGAAGAGTATGATGTTCTTACTACTAGCTCAAGGTTAGGGATGATCAAGAGAAGAAATGAAGTGGATAAAAGCAAATGGTGAAGGTTTTTTAGCTTCCGAAAGCTCCAAGCTTCCTAATACACCTTCTTACACCTTTGTACATATCTGGAATGGATGGAAGATGAATGAAAAATGGTGGATGTATGTGTGTGTTCTTGGCCGTGAGTTATGGGAGGAGGAAGAAGAAAAGATGAAGGTGTTGTGTTGTGTTGTGTTGGTGATGAATGAATGTCATGATCTTATGGACTTACTTATAATCTTCCAACATTTAAAGATCTAGTGGTTATTATGTTTTATAAAGATGAGACAATATCTAATAAATAAATCAAAGAAAATCAAGGAGTGGGGGCCACTCCATAACCGTAAGTATGGGGGGGGGGGGGTGTTTAGTTGGGGTGTAATGGTGGGTTAAGGGATCTAGTTAGATTTCAAGTATATAGTTAGGGATTTAATTATTAGATATTTATATAGTGTGTTATGATGTTCGGGGACCATAACTAGCTTGGTAATGTTAAAACAGTGCTTCTAGTGTAAGTTTGGTGTTTCGGGTAGTGTCCGGTTGTTCGGTTGGTTACCGGTTCGTTAAGGTGCTAAACTTTGCAGTTTAGTGTGCTTTATGTACCCTTTTGTGACAGTTTCGATTCCCGACACTTAGGAAAGCATTCAGGACCATTTAAGCATATTTCTACATGATATAAATGTGTTTAAATGCTGAATTTTGCTGAATTCTGCAGTCTATGTAAGTTTTAGGCACTTTCCGGCACTTAAACTATTACTAGAAAGGCAGTTTTATGATCCTTGCTTTCCTACACACTATACTAGTGTAACTCTCGGTTTCTGGCCCATTCTGTATCTCAATACCATATCTGTCTATGTTCTGAACTCTGTCAGCATTTTTCTGATTTGTCTGATAACTGTGCTAACTGTGTTTCGTGCATCATTTGAATCAACAAGGTTTGCATGCAATAATGATATGTCATTTGCAATGTATGATGCACGTGTATGTATATGGTAATAATCAGAAAGCAGTTCAAGTAATTAATTGTAATTTAGCACAGTCATTAAGCACTAATCGTTGTTTAATAATTGTACGGACATCTGAAATTTTGACAGTTGTCACACTATATGGTCAAAAAACCGAGTATGATCATATGCGGGTTTTTGGTTGTCTTGCCTACTACAGAAGCACAGAGACCAAAGGAGACAAGTTTGAATTCAGGGGGAGACCTGGAGTATTCTTGGGTTACCCACCAGGAACGAAGGGATACAAAATACTTGATGCTCAACATGAAAGTATTTTTCCTTTCGACAGTGTAAAAATTGACAAAGATGAAGAAGAGGTGTTGGCCTTTCCCAGTTGGTGGGATGAAGAAGATAGGACTAAAAATGGTCCATCTGATCTAAACCAAGTATTGGAGGAAGAGGTGGTCCAAGGAGAAGACGGTACAACTGAAATCTCAAGATCACCGACCAATGAGAACGAAGTCGCCAATGAGGAAAATCAAAATGAGGTGACCCATATAGAAGAAGCCATAAATGAGCAGGTTCCGGTCGAAGAACCCTTGGGAGAAAAACGGGTCAGATTTCGACCTAAGTATCTTGATGATTATGTTACGAGTCTCCCCCCATCCACAGACCCGGAGCAATCCAATTCCAACTCAGTGCTTTCAACAGTACATACTCTTACTAATTTTGTTTCTTATAAAAAAAATTTCTGCCACTCATTAAGCTTTCCTAGCAACCATTAGTGCAAACAATGAGCCAAAACATTTTAGTCAAGCTGCACAAGACGACAATTGGCGAGAGACAATGAAGAAAGAAATAAAGGCTCTGGAGGAAAACGAGAGATAGACTCTGGAAGAATTACCAAAAGACAAGCGTGCCATAGACTCAAAATGGGTGTACAAAATAAAATACAAACTGAATGGTGATATTGAACGATACAAGGCGCGTCTTGTCGCCAGAGGATTCACACAATTGGAAGGGGTGGGCTTTCATGACACCTTCGCTCCTATGGCTAAACTTGTAATAGTTTGGTGCTTGCTGGTTGTGGCTGTAAAGAAAAACTGGATCATCCATCAACTGGATTTAAATAATGCATTCCTTCATGGTGATTTAGATGAAGAAGTATACATGAAGATTCCCCAAGGCTTCAGTAAAGAAGGAGAAACAAGGGTTTGCAAACTTAAGAAGTCTCTTTACGGACCAAAACAAGCTTCAAGGAATTGGTATCAAAAGTTTACCGCTTCCTTGATGAAAATTGATTTCAAACAATCAAAGGCTAACCACTCCTTGTTCATCCACAAAAGAGATGGAATTTTCGTTGCAGCGTTGATTTATGTGGATGATGTCATAATAGTTGGAAACAATTCGAGAAAGATAGAAGAAACGAGGACATTTCTTGATAAGGAATTCAGCATTAAAGATCTTGGACCATTAAAATACTTCTTGGGAATTGAAGTGGCACGAACAAAGAATGGTCTTGTTCTAAGTCAACGAAAATACACGTTGGACATTCTTGAAGATGCAGGTATGTTGGGATATCGCCCTAGTGCGTTCCCAATGGAGCAAAATCTCAAACTAGATAAAGAAGAAAAAGAACCAAAGGTAGAAGCAAGTCAATATCGAAGACTAGTTGGAAGGTTGCTTTATCCCCAAGCTACCAGACCAGACATAACTTATGCAATTAATGTCTTGAGTCAGTTTGTTGCTGATCCTAGACAAAGTCACATGGATGCTGCAAACCGAGTGTTGCGCTATCTAAAGTCCACACCAGGACAGGGGATTCTCCTCTGTAACGATGGATGAATGAACCTCACTTCTTGTTGTGATTCTGATTGGTTGGGTTGTAGGTTTACAAGAAGATCTCGAACAGGCTATTTGATGTTGCTTGGAGGATCGCCAATCTCATGGAAGTCAAAGAAGCAATCAGTGGTGTCACGTTCATCGGCTGAAGCTGAATATAGAGCCATGGCTACCACAGTCAGTGAAGTCCTATGGATTTGGTGGCTACTGAGAGAACTTGACGTTGATGTTGTCGGACCAACTCCTCTATTTTGTGACAATCAGGTTGCTCGCCACATAGCAAACAATCCTGTTTTTCATGAGAGGGCGAAACATGTGAAAATGAACTGCTATTTTGTCAGAGAACGAGTAGAGTCTCGAGAAATACAACCAATGAACATTGACACGAAGGAACAAGTTGCGGACCTTTTTACGAAACCATTGGGGGGGGGGGATAGTGCACGGTTCTCCCAACCGCCGGAGTGATCCCACTCCGGGAGCCGCTACCCGACCAAGCTAGCTCCGCGGTGAATTCCCCTTGCCGAGTTCTTACCCTGGGCGACATATGCCACTCCCAAGACTCGAACCCGGTACCTCTGGGAAGAGGTGGGTGTCGGTGGCCAACTAGACATGCTCCAACTTGAGGGGGAGTAAAAGAGTTGCCTTATTTTTGGTCCATATATTCTGCATATTTCTCGGCTTTTTCTATGGCCTAAATAGTAGCCTTTAATTATGGTGTCTTTTGTCTCTTGTATAGCTTTTCATTGTGGTGTCCTTTGTATTTATATTCACTGTTTTTCAATGAAGAATGTAAGAGAGATTGCTTATATCAAAGTTGAAATATAGTGCGTTCTATGTGGTTAGGAAGACATGTTACTTGATTTGTTATACTTTAGATAAGCATCTTTTCCCATTTTCAATCGTTATTGGGGCCGGCAATTTTCAGACACGGACCGGTTAACACAACACGTTTTTAACAAGTTTCGTGTTTGAGCTTAATAGGTTGTGTCTTAAATAGGTCGACACGTTTGACACGATAAAAATCGTGTCTAAATAGGTTAAAGACTTGTTCATCTGTTAGCGACATGTTAGTGACCTATTTGTTGACCTGTTCATAAACAAGTTGTATTCGTGTTTGGAAAAACGTGTCTTATCGTGTTGTGTTTGACCTATTATGTCAGCCCTAATCATTATATCTCTCGATTGTTTGCCGCAGCCAACCCAATGTAGTTGACACAACGGATGAAGGAAGTGGCACAACCAACGTTGTGATCTCCAATTCTTGGTTGTAGACGAATAAGTTTGGAAAAGAGATTATTGTAACTGATAGTTAATTGTGCAACCCATGTATTTTAACAATCAACTGCAAGATTTGACATCAAGAACCCACATTGATCCTTTGGGTGATATAAATAAAAACACAACAGGAATTTATGGATCCAAGTTACAAATATAACATGGTGTTCTTCAATTCTTGGCGGACCTTAAAAAGTAAACCTGGAAAGAACATTTGACGTACAGATCGGCTTTTATAACAGTCACAACCGTCCGGTGTGGTAGTTGGTAGTTACTTTGTAAACTCGGTCAACAAAACGAGGGGGTAATTAGGTAAATATATACCTAATTCGAAACCTTGGATTTAATCCAGTGTACATAACGCAGATCATCAATCACGATTTGGGAACCGTCACGTTCAAGATTTTAACATCTTGGTACGGTTTATCTCCCTTGTCGGTCTTCACTTTCTCAATTGCCTAAAACAATATTTCATTTCAGAAACTCACATACTAAAAGTTGCACGAATAATTAAATATTAATTTTCAACACGCAAGCAATACCTGAACAACATCCATGCCCTTAATAACTCTACCAAAAACCGTATGCTTATTATCCAGCCACGGTGTAGCAACCGTTGTAATAAAGAATTGCGACCCGTTTGTGTTCGGGCCCGCGTTTGCCATCGACAATGTAAACGGCCTGTCGTGTCTCAAACTGCAAAACAGCAAGAAAATTGTAACATTTGTGTCATGTTTTGTGAAATTCATCTTGAAATTAATCATACAAACTATACCTTTTGTGAAATTCATCTTCGAATTCTCGTCCCCAAATAGATTGTCCGCCTGTCCCGTCTCCCAAAGGGTCTCCGGTTTGTATCATAAAACCTTTGATAACCCGATGGAATATTAGATTATCGTAATAACCGTTTTTACAGTGTGTTGTGAAATTCTCGACGGTTTTTGGACACTCTTCTGGGTACAGTTTCATGTGGATATCGCCAAGTGTTGTATGCATAACCTTAACATCATTAAAACAAATATTAAAATTAAAAGTTAAAACATAACCAAAGTTTTTAAAAAGATAAAGATAGATCACTTACAACGTTCTCTGGAAGTGATGTTGTAACAGACTTTCCGATTTCTGAAGCAGCCATAAGTTCATCGGCAGGTGGTTTTTCGTTAAAGACGTCTCTACCCTTGGTGGCGTCTTCAGGTTCCTCTGGTTCTCTTCGACTATATAAACACATGTTGGATTTTAATATAGGGTTGGGTTCAATGGGGAACACAAAAAAAGTGGAGAGCCGAGGGAAACCGACTCAAACTAACTCCGATTAGACTCATTCCAGCGGCATTGCAATCGGCTCGTCGAACTCTAACAAGAAAGTCTAAACCCTAAAGCTAAATGGTAAAATATAAACTATAAACCCTAAAAGCTAAACCCTAAAGGCTAAAACCTAAAGCTAAACCCTAAATCCAAAAGCTAAACCCTTATATAAAACCCTAAAAGCCAAACCCTAAACCCTAAGTGTATATATATTCTAGGACAAGCCGGTTCCAATGCCGCTATAGAGTGAGTCAAATCGGAGTTCGTTTGAGTCGGTTCCCCACTTTTTTAGTGTTCCCCATTGAACCTCCCACTAATAAAATATTTTAAGAAAGAAATTATTTGGTGTTATACCTGAATAAATAAATTCGGTGTTTCTTGAAAGCACAGCATAAGAGAGTAGGATCCGTTAACGGTTCTTTGTTTTCATTGACGTTTGCAGCAGCAGCGGGGATTTTTCGCACTTTTTTACTGCTTTGATCACCTTGGTATAAGGCAATTCTTAAAAACCGATCATTATTTTCCACTTTGCCTAAAATTCTGGCAACTTTATTCGTGTGCAGATTTATGATCTACCATTGAAAAAAATATTATAAAATTTATCGTACTTAAGAAACAAACTAAGAACATTTGTAGTGAGAATTGAGAAAGATGGCTAATTTCTTACTTTTATCCCGAGGAGAGTTGGATAAATAATGAAATTGGAGCTTTCGTCAAAAACCGCGTTTGGCTGTGGTACGTTTTCGGTTTTTTCTATTTCTCTTTCGACGGCCATTCTTCTACCGAAGTCGATAGCTTCCAAACGGTACAAAGGAGCATCACTTCTTTGTAGATCTTGAGCATTCTAATCAAACCAGCATAAACCTCAAATCTTGTTTATTACATATGGATATAATTGTAAAAATACATTTTGTCGTCATGATTAACTACTTTGAACAAATTTACCTCTAGTGATTCATCATAGACACGTCTTAGCTTGCCCGTTCTGTACCAAAATATACGTATTCTACGATCAGGCGATGTGATTGCAAATTGTTTACCATCTGCACTTACCTTAAGGCAAGTAAAAATAAACAAGTAAAGTTATGATGGAAGTCAAATCATGTTACTACATGTGTGCGTATAATAAATGTTTTCTAGCATGTGGTTGATCCATAGAGAAAAACCAAGTATTCTTATTGTCACAAAATATTATAAATGATTGATAAAACTTTTCAGTTCATACCTCAATGGCAGATACAGAAGTTTTACATTTGGCAATTGCAAAAAGATCGGTATCACTTTTCAATCTAAAATTAACCCTGTAGAATCCAATAAAGCACAAACATCAATATGCAAAATAAAATAATGATTGGTAAACCGTAAACATCTAGACTAAGCAGTTAATGTGGTAAAAAATCGGATATTGGTTATCCCGGTGGGATATCGGTAATTTTGATACCATGCAAAATTTATATATATAGCAATTTAAGACTAACAATTCAGTATACTCTACTACCATTAGAAATTAACCTTTGGCAATTTGCAAAACACTAACAATTGTAGCAAGTAGGAACCGATTAAGACTTAAAACACTAACAATTAACAATTAAGGCTTAAAACACTAAAAATTAACAATTAAGAATTAAAACACTAAAAGCAGCAATAAGAAGAAAGACGAATGGTAGAACTGAGAAGAATTGTACTGATATCGGGAAAATCGGTGATATATCGGTCAGATACAACGGTACTGATATTTTACATGGGAACCGATAACCAATATATCGGTGATATATCACCGATTTAACTGCATAGCATCTAGATTTTTTAAAACATACCCGGTTTCTGGAAACTGAAGCGTAGTTGCATCCCAATAATCAATGATTCCCATCGTATCCGCAGATACGACAGTATCAAAAACAGGGTTGTACCTCATCTCTTTTACAGGATTCATGTGTATCTAAAAAACAAACAAAAAAAATCAACTTTAATGTCGCGTTGTCAGTTGTCACGTGGGTTCTTAAAACTAATAAGGGGAGGTTAAACTGTTAAAGTTAACGTACCTGTTTAGAAATGATGGGGTCGTTTGTTCCGGCCCGTGCATCGTATATGTGCACGAATGGAGAATTTTTATCGCTAATAGCAAATTTGGCTTTGACCGAGCCTTGTTTATAAACCCATTGAACAGCACCGGGTGTGTATGGAAGACGTAACATGACCATCATGTCGTAGTTATGCACGTCATATATTTTGACTGAACAGTCGTTTGAAATTGTACAGCAAAGCAAACCGTCTGCACTTACCTGCAGTACAAACGGTTAGTCAGTAAATAAATAATAATATAAAAAAGTTACTAATTATGAAACCGAAAGTGAAATTAAACAGAACGCACCGCTAGCCCTTCGATAGGCCCAAGGTGGGATCGGAAATGCTTGGCAAACTCGATGCCGAGACCTTTTTTCTTCCAAAATTTCAAGTGTCCTACAAGATTACAAGAAAATCATTCGAATATATTTTGAATTTTGATCAGTAACAACAGTATTATCATTTAGTATGCTTATTTACTTTATATAACGATCCTAATGCAGGTCAATAAATCACTATATAAAAAACTATAGATAGGTTATCACTATCAAACTAATATAAGTATTCACATTTAGAAGTAGTAACATTACCATCTTGACTTCCTGTAATGAAAAAATCAGCTGCCGAAACCGCAACATGAGTCACCACATCTCGATGCATATAACTTTTCTCGTACCTGCAAAGAGCATACATAAGTTGCTAATTCAAGAGGTATAACCCGGGCTCGATCCATATATCTGCTAAACCCTAACCAACACGGCAAACCCGCGTTCAACCTACCCAACATTCCGTTACGCCTACGTGGCAATAAAGGTACAACATGACAAAAGAAACGTTCACCTCCACCAATGGAATGGAATATGTCACTATCAAATTGGTTATACATTGATTCGGGCCCACAACCACACGATAGTGACATCAAAACTAATTCACCTAGTATAAATACTCCATGATGAGGCAACACAATTCATTCACTCTCCCGCACTCTCACTCATACTTCATATTATTTTCTCTTAAAAAGTTGATACTTATTCTCATGCCCTTGGTTCTTAAAACCGAGAAGCACACAAAAACGACAAGGTCTAAAACCTAGGCTCGAAGTGCCAAGCACAAAAGCGCACCGCTTTTCGTACGCGAGGCGCAAATAATTATATATGTTTTTATACATCTCCTATAGGTTTCTAGCTTCATTTACCAAATATTTAGAAACAAGTAAGCTTTATATATGTTTTAATATGAAAATTACATACATATACAACCAGAAAAGCATGTTGCACAAAAATATGCAAAAAAAATTTGCCAAGAAATTGCGCCTCAGGTAGGCTTTTTGAAAAAAAAAACGAGCCTTATGCTACCAAAAGCGCAGGGGCTTGAGCCTCGTTGCACCTAGGCGCGCTTTTTTAAACCAAGCTCGGTGTCTGTTTTGCAGTATTTCGGTGGCAATGATCAGAGAATTCAACTCAAGCTAGAAGTTGATCGAAACTCGAAAGACATCTTGGTGAAGTTTACACCGGTGCCCAAGCATCCCGGCCGATATTTCCTTCTTCGCTAACTATCATAAACACAACTACTAGATAGAAAACGGCTGATTTACAACCAATTCACAATAGATCCAGCTTTAAACTACACTCACATACAAGAAGCAATAAACTGATATCCAATCACTGCATCAATTATCTCAATTCATACAATATCAAACAAACAAACAAACAAACTATAACAACCTAATTTCAGTTGAACTAATAAACTCATTCAGCTGTGAGAACCTAAAACCTAAACCCTAGAACAAACAAACAAACAGACAGACAAACTACAAGCTCAATTGAAGTGTTCTGCATGAAATATATATATAATTATATGTAAAAGTGTTGAAAATTATGTAACCCTAAGCGTACATGTTAGCAGATGGAAGTGAATCGAGATAGGCCTGTTCGAACTGGAGCGGACGCTTGGGGCGGCGGGCCGGGGCGGGTCCGGGTCCGACCAGTGGCTCATCTTCTTCTGGAATGTCTGGTAACGAGTTTGTTCCGTTGTCTTCTTTGTTGTGGTTTTGAGTTTCCGCCATTGTTGCAGCACTGTTAGCGTATGGGAGAGTTTGCAGAAACTTTAAAAGAGATTCAACTTGTGGGGGAAAGTTTATTCGAGCAAACATGGGCCAAGGCCCATATTTGAGGGATATTCTAATTTTGGGCCCAAACTATTTCGTGTCACACCCAACCGATGGCGAAATCATCGGGGCATGGCACTGAGCGAAACAGATTGTCCAGAAGTTTCCATAACAATTATCAATACTATTCAATTTAAATAATACGTCTTATACCGTATCTCAAACAGCAAAATAATTATTACAGACAAAAATCCAGACAAATATTCTGTTCCGACAACTCAGATTCAAATAGACAGCAATTGTTTATCTGCTTCTAGAGACCCTTAGTTTGACCACTACAAACAACTATTTGTTGGGCTCTAAAGCTTTATTCTAGCTTCAAATTCCTACCAAGTGTGCGTCCTAAGCACCTGTCACATACGTTAAAATAAAGTCAATACATAAAATGTAAAGGTGAGCATACAAGTTTGATAATAGCATATAGAGTTCGAATTCGTTTACGCATAACCAGCACGTACACATAGTGAAATGAAGCACGTTAGTTATCGACATAGATCCATCGATACCAATGACTGCGGGTTGACTGCCCGAGGCAGTTCGCAATACATGATTACCACCGTAATCCATGCAAGTAATTGTCCTTAACAACCCCCGTGTGAACGGGTGCTGAGTCCAAACTATAGTACTATCGTTGCTAAGGCAGGTAAACAGCATTCCATGTGTAAACATAACAAACAAGCATTCATAAGCCACGTATAACATGCATTAACGGTTAGCGTTCAAGTAGTATTGAGTAGTGTGATTGTTGCAGTTTGAATATTCGTAACGTATGTAACACCCAAAAGTGCTTCAAGCAAAAAGGGATCGAGTATACTCACAGCGGTTGATGGATTGAAGGGAGCGCTTAGCGAGTAAGATTAGCCTGAATAGATTCGATAGCATAACGATGAGTGATGCGTAAAATGATACAAGGTATGAGTGAGTCGAATAGTAGTTCGATCGGATGGTAATCCGAGCGGACAGCAATCCGTGCGGATAACAATCCGTTCGGATGGTCATCCGGTCGGATAGGTTATCCGGTCGGATGACTATTCGAGTGGATTGTTTCTTCCTATAAGAAGAATGTGTTTGTGTATGATGGCTTGACCTTTTGAAGTTTTTGTTGTAGCATTTTGAAAGCATCGAAGTATCTCCGTCTTTCAAGTCGGTCGATCGGATGGTCGGTCGGTCGTGCGGATGAGAATCCGTTCGGATGGTCATCCGGTCGGACTGTGGTTCGGTCTGACGACGACTTGGTGAAGAGAACAAGTTCACATCAGAAGAGTCACTCGGTCGGATGTCCATCCGATCGGGTGGCAACCCTGTTATTGAACATGTTGAAATTTGTCTAAGTCTTTAAAGTCTTAGTATCTCATGATCCGAAGAGTAATCCAATCAGATCGTCGTCCGATCGGATAGCAATTCGTTCGATACTCAAACTTCGGATAAGGTTAGTCGAGTGTGGGACCCAATGTGTAATCCGTTCGGATGACAGTCCGTTTGGATGAACTATCCGTTCGGATGACAATCCGATCGGATGGTATTCCGCTCCGGCTGTTCCGTTCGTCTTACACTTGGTTATTTGATTGCTGGTTTAACGAGACGTGTTGACAACGTGTTAACCAACGGAACCCTGTCTTAACCCAAACGACCAAACCGACCAGGAATCACCCTAACTCGGTCAGTTACCGGCTCGAGACGGTTGTTCTTGATTAACCCGAAATCGGTAGTCTCATCGGTAGAATCCGGATCTTGAGCTAGTACAACACTATGATTGAGTAGAAGACTAGATCAGGGTCGGATCCTATCGGCTTTGAGTATAATGAGTGCAAAAGTGTTGAAAGAAAGTTAGAAACCATCTTCCAATCCTTTTTCACCACTCTTGTGTCGAGATCTTTACGAGATCCTTGTGTAATCGGGTGGAAATCGGTTAGATCTCAGTTGTTCTTGGTGGATTGAAGTCAAAACATGAAGTTCTTGAAGAACACATGATGACATCATCCTAGAACACCCGAAATCTAGTGATTTCACGGTTGAAAGTTAAGATTTAAAAGATAGAAAGGTGTAGGAGTGCGTGTAGATCAAGAAAGTACAAGATTTAGGGTGAGATCTTACCTTGATCGAGAGAAATCGAAGAAAAGGTGAGGAGCACGAGCTGTTCGGACAGAGGGTTTCCAAAAGTAGAAAGAATGACAATGACAAGGGTATTTATAGGATTCCAAAAGAGGAAAGGGTTATCCGATCGGATGGCATCGGATCTGCGGACAAGAGGCTATCCGGTCGGATGGCTATCCGGCCGGATGGCACTTGGTTTGAATGTTCGACGCGACGATTTTTGGCGTTTCGATTTCGATTGCGAGCGGTTCGACACAATAGGGTTTCCCAGTCAAATTACTTTTAGTCCCAACTACTAAATATCACAGTTCGATTTCGATTCGGGTTCGAGTTCGATTGAGTTCGATTGCATTTCGATTGATTTCCACAATATATAAACATGCACAAGTAACACATAAAGCACACACACGTATAATAATGATTAAAATACGTAATTCGAGTTGCGATTCGATGTCGATTTAATTAGCATAGCTTGATTATCAGTTGATTAACTTTATAGCATTGTTACTTCCTATAGTTCACAGTCGTAAGTCGTTTGAATAATACGTCGATTATTGTCATTAGCAACACTTACTCCACGTAATACAAATAAAATAAAGAGATTTCTACAAGTCTAATTCGTATAACCGGTCGTTGACTTTGACTTGTGAAAACACGTGGTGTTACAGCCTCCCATTGTTTAGGGAATTTCGTCCCGAAATTAAGCTGGAAGTTGTACAATGCCGTGACTCACGTTTGAGAACTTTCTCCTTCTAGACTTTCTCTTCAAACAACTGCGGGTACTTTTCCTTCATGTCGCCTTCGAGTTCCCAAGTGAACTCTGCGCCTCGTTTGCCTTCCCATCGGACTTTCACGATAGGAATGCGAGAGCGTCTGAGTTGCTTGGTTTGGCGATCCATGAATTCGACAGGCTTTTCCACAAAGTGTAATGTTTCGTTCACTTGCAGATCATCGAGAGAAACATGTAAGTCGTGGTCGGCTAGGCACTTTCGGAGGTTTGACACGTGGAAAGTCGGGTGGACATTACTAAGTTCCTCCGGTAGTTCGAGTCTGTTGGCGACTTTTACGATCCTTTCCAGAATCTTAAAAGGTCCAACATATCGAGGCGCGAGTTTTCCCTTTTTGCCGAATCGGACTACACCCTTCCAAGGTGATACCTTTAGGAGTACGTAGTCACCAATGTCAAATTCAAGGGGCTTGCGCTTTTTATCGGCGTAACTTTTCTGTCGATTCCGAGCTTTCACTAGATTGTCCCGGATTTGGAAAATTTTGTCTGTCGTTTCTCGTAGTAGCTCGGGACCGGTTAGTTGCGAGTGACCGATCTCGTGCCACACAAAAGGCGATCGATATCTTCTTCCGTATAAAGCCTCGAATGGTGCCACACAATCCGAGCATCACGATCAGAGATGATGTCACGAGGCGTCCCATGATTACAAATGATCTCGTCGGTGTAGAAAGTGAGCTGATTTAGTCAAACGGTCGACCACAACCCAAATGCTGTCGTGACCTGATGACGTATGTGGTAGCTTGGTTATAAAGTCCATAGCTATACTTTCCTACTTCCACATCGGAATTGGTGGTTGTTCGAGTAAGCCAGAGGGTCTTTGATGTTCAGCCTTGACTCTAGCACAAGTTAGGCATTTTCCAACATAGAGAGCGATATCCCTCTTCATGCCCGGCCACCAGTACTTATAGCGAAGGTCCTGGTAAATTTTTTCGGCACCGGGATGAATAGAATACCGGGATTTGTGGGCTTCCTCCATCAAGGTTTGTCGCAAATTTGTTCGTTTGGGAATCCAAATTCGGTCCAGAAAGTGGAATATCCCATTCGATTTGTTCACAAGCTGGGCTCCTTCGTGGTAGATTCTTTCCTTCTTCAGTGTGCGTTCGTTAAAACACGCATGCTGAGCTTCGCAGATGAGGGTTTCGAGATCGTGTTGGGCTTGGACGTTACAAGAGCTGAGCAGATAGCTTCATCTGCTAAGTGCGTCGGCAACAACATTTGCCTTGCCTGGGTGATAACGAATCTCACAGTCGTAATCGTTGAGAAGTTCTACCCATCGGCGTTGACGCATAATAAGTTCCTTCTAATTAAAGATGTGTTGTAGGCTCCTATAATCGGTGAAAATCGTACACTTGGTACCATACAGGTAGTGTCGCCAAATCTTTAATGCAAAAACAAATGCGCCTAGCTCGAGATCATGGGTTGTATAGTTCTTCTCGTGGACTTTGAGCTGACGAGATGCGTAAGCTATGACCTTGTCCCGTTGCATGAGAACACAACTGAGACCAAGGTTGGAAGCATCACAATAGACAATGAAATCGTCGTTTCCGTCGGGTAACGTGAGAACAGGAGCATTGCAAAGCTTATACTTGAGGGTTTGAAAGGCAGTCTCTTGTTTAGTTCCCCAAACAAAAGGCATGTCTTTATGTGTGAGTGCGGTAAGCGGCACAGCGATCTTTGAGAATCCCTCGATAAATCGTCGATAATAGCCCGCTAGTCCGAGAAAAGAGCGGACTTCAGACGGGTTCTTAGGCGTAACCCAGCTCTTAACTGCTTCAATCTTCGCAGGATCGACATGAATACCCTGACTATTGACAATGTGACCCAGAAACTGAACTTCCCCCAACCAAAATTCGCACTTGGAGAACTTGGCATAGAGTCGATTCCCCTGGAGTAACTCGAGAACCAAACGTAGATGTTGCGCGTGTTCGGATTTCGATTTGGAATAGATCAATACATCGTCGATGAATACGATGACGAAACGATCGAGATACGGTTTACACACGCGATTCATCAGATCCATGAAAATCGCTGGTGCGTTGGTTAAACCAAAAGGCATGACAACGAATTTGTAATGGCCGTAACGGGTGCGAAACGCGGTTGTGGGTATATCCTCTTCTTGAATACGTAGCTGGTGATATCCTGAACGTAGATCGATCTTTGAGAAACACGTAGCGCCTTGTAGTTGATCAAACAAATCATCGATGCGAGGTAGGGGATAGCGGTTCTTGATAGTTAACTTATTCAATTCCCGATAGTCGATGCACATCCTGAACGACCCGTCCTTCTTTTTGACGAAGAGGACTGGCGCGCCCCAAGGAGAGGTGCTCGGGCGAATGAAGCCTTTTTCAAGTAATTCCTGGAGTTGGTTTGAGAGTTCGCGCATTTCGGACGGCGCAAGTCGATAAGGAGCTTTGGCAACAGGATTGGCTCCAGGAATGAGGTCGATACGAAAGTCGATATCGCGACTTGGCGGTAGTCCGGGAAGATCCTCTAGAAAAACATTAGGAAATTCTCGAACCACAGGAACGTCTTTCACTTCCTTCTTCTCTTTCTTTTCCTTCTCCGCTACTACGATGTTAGCCAAGAATGCCTTGTATTCCTTATGGAGATACTTGCTAGCTTGCACACATGACATAAGCTTGAGACCCTTCGAAGTAGTATCACCGTATACACATAATAAGTCACCATTCGCGAGCGAAAATCGAATCATCTTGTCGAAGCACACAACTTCAGCATGGTTTTCTCGAAGAAAGTCCATGCCTACTATGACGTCAAAACTTCCGAGTTGCATTGGAATAAGGTCGATTGGGAAGATGTGATTGTCGAGCTCAAGAGTACAATCACGAAGAACATAATTGACAGCGACGGTTCTTCCGGTAGCGACTTCAACATCGAACGTCGAGGAGAGTTGGGAACGTTTACGACTAAGGAGTTTCTCGAATTCGAACGACACAAATCAATTATCGGCTCCAGTATCAAACAAACATGAAGCATAAATACCATTCACAAGGAACATACCATTGACCACGTTGTTGTCGGCCTGGGATTGACGCACGTTGAGGTTGAAAGTTCTGGCGCATGCGGCCTGTTGTTGCTGCTGCTGTTGTTGCTGCTGAGGCTGCTGATGCTGAGGTTCTTGTTTCACGACCCTGTTTGGGCACATGTTGGCGAAGTGGTTCGGATCGCCACTTGCGAAGCAGGCTCTGGCTTTGACTGCGGGTGCCGGAGGAGGTTGTTGACCCTGAGGGGCAGTGAGTAGAGCTTGATGAGCATGAGCTTGTCGAATACGGCAGTTAGCAGTAAAATGGCCGTATACATTGTAGTGAGCACAAAAATGGCAAGCAATGGCAGTCGGATGGTGGTAGGTGCAAGTAGAGCAGAGCGGGTGTGGCCCAGTGTATGCACGCTTTGCAGGTGGTGCGTTTGCCACAGGCGCAGCTACTTGATGCTGTTGGGCTGGTACAGCTTGAATCGGTGCAGCATTGATCGCACAGTTCTTGTTGTTGGAGCTGTTCTTTCTCTTGTTCTTCCTCTTGTTGCTCGATGTGGCGGGTTCAGCAATCGTTGCGGCGGTAGTAGCTTGATACAGGTGCTTTGGAGTTTTATCGCAGACACCAGCCTTGACCCTCTTGTCGTTGATTTCGGCGGCCAGTAAGTAAGTCTCTTCGATCGTCTTAGTCTTGGCCGCCTGCACGAAATCTGCGACGCAGTCGGCTAAAGCTTGGATGTACTTCTTGATTGTGATCTCCGGAGTCTTGACTTGATAAGGACATATGATGCTGAGCTGTTTGAAACGAGCAGTGAGAGCAGCGTTGTCACCTTCATGTTGATGTATGTGCCAAAATTCATCCTCTAGCTTCTGACGTTCATGAGGAGGGCAGAATTCCTCTAGCATGACTTCCTTGAGTTCGTCCCACGACAGACCGTAGGCTGCATCGTTCCCTCGCTTGTTCCTCTCAGCCGTCCACCAGTCTAGTGCACGGGACTGGAAGACACCGGTAGCATTCGGAGTTCGAAGGTCATCAGGGCAACCACTTTGTCGCAGAGTGACCTCAATGGAATCAAACCATTGGAATAGTGCAGTAGGACCTCTTTCGCCAGTGAATTCCTTTGGCCCACATGACTTGAATTGCTTGAAATTGAAGGACTTGGTGGTAGCTTTAGGAGCTTCGGTCCTCGACTCCTCAGATGACTTCCTGGCATTCTCGTAAACATCACTCACGGCCTTTGCCACACTTTTTGCAATGATGGAAGCAAGGCGTTTGTCCCTCTTTTCTTGACGAGAAAGTGTGTGACGGGATCCAGATGACATTGTCTGCAATAGACATCGTCATAGGACTCAACACATCGTATTCGAATCTCACCTCACACGTCTACTAATTTCTAAAGCTTAGGAACACACAATGTAACACGTATCGCATAATCACAAAGGCTCATAATCACAGATTCACGTATACACTTAAGCACGTAGGCACGTAGAGCACAGAATCCCCAAAAGCACATAATCATGTAATCACAAGATGCAGTCAGAATACAGAAACCTATCATTCACAGTGCACGATTGTCCGAATATAGCGTTCGTGTTTAATATATCGAGTCGTGTAGTATAAGCGTAGCATAAGCGTAGCATAAGGTCGTTCATAATTCAGCGATTTGTTAACGTTTTGAGATAGAAGTGCAGTGCGAGTCGTGTATGTCGATTGAAGTGAAAACAAAATCGAGTAAATTCCAAAAATTAAAACACATAAACAGGTAACACACATATAAACTTATAAAATCGACGAATTATCCGAGTCAGCAATTGCCGGCTCAGAATCGAAACACATAAAATCTGAGAAATAGATCGTCTGCGGCTAGTAGACTTCGACTAACCAAAGTGGTTCGACTATTCACAAGGATCCGTTGTGCACATTTAACCTTCAGGACTGTGCCTTTGCCTCGATTCTTGGGCGTTTGGCATACATCCCGTTCGTCATAGTGTGACTTCAGGTCGTTGGAGTCCGTCGAGATTTTGGTGAGAGTTTTGTAAAACCAAAATGAATCAGGATTAGCTATCAAGGTTCGGGTTTCACCCCTGACTTAACAACTTTGCTCCTGAGCTTTAATAAAATAGATGAGATTATTCATCAAAATATGGATTTCACTCCTGATTTGGCATAATTCTCCCGCTGAACAAGCGTTCGTGATTGAAAAAGAATGAAGATACCATTGACAAGTTGATAAAATATCATTGATCAAGCAATTTAGTCGAGAGTTTGCGGTTTTCACACCTAATCTCGACTTTATCGCCTAATTTGAGTGCAGTGATAGTGTAGCATAAACGAGAATAGCGAGAAGTAAGCTCGTACATAATCCCTACTGGATGTGCTCAAGTCGGTCTGTTGGTTCCTAACTATAGACTAGGTCTCTGAGACATCGACCCGGACTAGGTCGAGTCTTGCCTAATTCCCTATAGTTATAGCTCTGATACCAATCTGTCACACCCCAACCGATGGCGGAATCATCGGGGCATGGCACTGAGCGAAACAGATTGTCCAGAAGTTTCCATAACAATTATCAATACTATTCAATTTAAATAATACGTCCCATACCGTATCTCAAACAACAAAATAATTATTACAGACAAAAATCCAGGCAAATATTCTGTTCCGACAACTCAGATTCAAATAGACAGCAATTGTTTATCTGCTTCTAGAGACCCTTAGTTTGACCACTACAAACAACTATTTGTTGGGCTCTAAAGCTTTATTCTAGCTTCAAATTCCTACCAAGTGTGCGTCCTAAGCACCTGTCACATACGTTAAAATAAAGTCAATACATAAAATGTAAAGGTGAGCATACAAGTTTGATAATAGCATATAGAGTTCGAATTCGTTTACGCATAACCAGCACGTACACATAGTGAAATGAAGCACGTTAGTTATCGACATAGATCCATCGATACCAATGACTGCGGGTTGACTGCCCGAGGCAGTTCGCAATACATGATTACCACCGTAATCCATGCAAGTAATTGTCCTTAACAACCCCCGTGTGAACGGGTGCTGAGTCCAAACTATAGTACTATCGTTGCTAAGGCAGGTAAACAACATTCCATGTGTAAACATAACAAACAAGCATTCATAAGCCACGTATAACATGCATTAACGGTTAGCGTTCAAGTAGTATTGAGTAGTGTGATTGTTGTAGTTTGAATATTCGTAACGTATGTAACACCCAAAAGTGCTTAAAGCAAAAAGGGATCGAGTATA
Organism: Helianthus tuberosus; assembly: GCA_030545235.1. Taxonomy (NCBI): domain Eukaryota; kingdom Viridiplantae; phylum Streptophyta; class Magnoliopsida; order Asterales; family Asteraceae; genus Helianthus; species Helianthus tuberosus. The sequence goes on along the minus strand of CM060357.1, from coordinate 21,799,938 downwards.
CTCACAACGGTTGATGGATTGAAGGGAGCGCTTAGCGAGTAAGATTAGCCTGAATAGATTCGATAGCATAACGATGAGTGATGCGTAAAACGATACAAGGTATGAGTGAGTCGAATAGTAGTTCGATCGGATGGTAATCCGAGCGGACAACAATCCGTGCGGATAACAATCCGTTCGGATGGTCATCCGATCAGATAGGTTATCCGGTCGGATGACTATTCGAGTGGATTGTTTCTTCCTATAAGAAGAATGTGTTTGTGTATGATGGCTTGTCCTTTTGAAGTTTTCGTTGTAACATTTTGAAAGCATCGAAGTATCTCTGTCTTTCAAGTCGGTCGATCGGATGGTCGGTCGTGCGGATGACAATCCGTTCGGATGGTCATCCGGTCGGACGACGACTTGGTGAAGAGAACAAGTTCACATCACAAGAGTCACTCGGTCGGATGTTCATCTGATCGGGTGGCAACCCTGTTATTGAACATGTTGAAATTTGTCTAAGTCTTTAAAGTCTTAGTATCTCATAATCCGAAGAGTAATCCAATCAGATGGTCGTCCGATCAGATAGCAATTCGTTCGATACTCAAACTTCAGATAAGGTTAGTCGAGTGTGGGACCCAATGTGTAATCCGTTCGGATGGCAATCCGTTCGGATGACAATCCGATCGGATGGTATTCCGCTCCGGCTGTTCCGTTCGTCTTACACTTGGTTATTTGATTGCTGTTTTATCGAGACGTGTTGACAACGTGTTAACCAACGGAACCCTGTCTTAACCCAAGATACCAAACCGACCAGGAATCACCCTAACTCGGTCAGTTACCGGCTCGAGACGGTTGTTCTTGATTAACCCGAAATCGGTAGTCTCGTCGGTAGAATCCAGATCTTGAGCTAGTACAACACTATGATTGAGTAGAAGACTAGATCAGGGTCGGATCCTATCGGCTTTGAGTATAATGAGTGCAAAAGTGTTGAAAGAAAGTTAGAAACCATCTTCCAATCCTTTTTCACCACTATTGTGTCGAGATCTTTACGAGATCCTTGTGTAATCGGGTGGAAATCGGTTAGATCTCAGTTGTTCTTGGTGGATTGAAGTCAAAACATTAAGTTCTTGAAGAACACATGATGACATCATCCTAAACACCCGAAATCTAGTGATTTCACGGTTGAAAGTTAAGATTTAAAATATAGAAAGGTGTTGGAGTGCGTGTAGATCAAGAAAGTACAAGATTTAGGGTGAGATCTTACCTTGATCGAGAGAAATCGAAGAAAAGGTGAGGAGCACGAGCTGTTCGGACAGAGGGTTTCCAAAAGTAGAAAGAATGACAAGGGTATTTATTGGATTCCAAAAGAGGAAAGGGTTATCCGATCGGATGGCACACCGCCCGGATGGCTATCCGGTCGGATGACATCCTGGTCGGATGGCATCGGATCTGCGGACAAGAGGCTATCCGGTCGGATGGCACTTGGTTTGAATGTTCAACGCGACGATTTTTGGCGTTTCGATTTCGATTGCGAGCGGTTCGACACGATAGGGTTTCCCAGTCAAATTACTTTTAGTCCCAACTACTAAATATCACAGTTCGATTTCGATTAGGGTTCGAGTTCGATTGCATTTCGATTGATTTCCACAATATATAAACATGCACAAGTAATACATAAAGCACACACACGTATAATAATGATTAAAATACGTAATTCGAGTTGCGATTCGATGTCAATTTAATTAGCATAGCTTGATTATCAGTTGATTAACTTTATCGCATTGTTACTTCCTATAGTTCACAGTCGTAAGTTGTTTGAATAATACGTCGATTATTGTCATTAGCAACACTTACTCCACGTAATACAAATAAAATAAAGAGATTTCTACAAGTCTAATTCGTATAACCGGTCGTTGACTTTGACTTGTGAAAACACGGGGTGTTACATTTCGGGTCGAAACCGGTTCGACACATAGAAAACACAAACCTGTGTCAAACCGTTGGGCTCAAAATCGTTTGAGCCAAACCGGGTTGTGTGTGATATCGGGTCGTGTCAGGAACCGGTTCTTCGATTTCAGACCGTTTTTTTTACACCTCTGTTATAGGGCCGAGATTAGCACCCCTAGGCCATATAAGAGGTGTAAAAAACCAGCCTGAAATCGAAGAACCAATTCCTGACCCGACCTACTATCACATACAACCTTGTTTGGCCCAAACCAGTTTGAGCCCAGTCAAGACCCAACGACTTGGTACATGTGTTGTGTTTTCTATGTGTCGGAGCGGTTTCAACCCGAAAAGGTTTGGGCCCAACAGGTTTTGAACCCAATCAAACTGGTTTTCAACACAATCCAAATCGGTTTGATTGGGTTAGGCTTTTCAACCCTAAAACTGGTTGGGGCCCTACACAAAGAAAAAAACCGGTTCTAGTTTATAAGCCAAATCGGTTTGGGTCTAAACCGGGTTTTGTACACCTCAAGACCCTAATCCCTTATCATATCCTATTGGCCCATGTTAAAGGGCTTTTTATGAAATGCGGCATTGGGTTTTTGTTTGGTTTCTTGAGTGTGTGTGTATATGTCTTAATAGGAAAACGAAATGAAAAGTGTTAAAACAATTGGTTTGAATTGATTTGCCCTATTTAGGTGGTTAAAGTCGTGATTTGTTCTGATTTTCCCTATTTAGGTGGTTAAAGTCATGGTTTGTTCTGATTGGCCTTATTTGGGCAGTTTAAGTCGTAGTTTCTTCTGATTGTCTGATTTAGGCGGTCATGCCGACTTTTCTTCCACATGTTACCCCTATCCCTTTTTTAAAACACTCATCTTACACCAATAAACATTTTTAGCAGCCTCAGTTTAGACCACCCATAGTGGTAATGTGATTGGGCGTAAAGTGGCAAAGATCACACCCCATAATGCCTGGAATGCCGCCCCAGTGCGTGATTCGATCAAAATTGGTGTTGGCATGAATTTGAAAACGCCGATGGAAGGGCTTGATCTTGAAGGAGAAACTTGGTGCCACATAGGGATGAGCATGGTACCGGTATCGTATCGAACCGGTACCGGTATCGAAAATACTGGTACCGAAATTTATCAAAACTAGGTATTGGTACCGAAATATTCGGTACGGTACCGGTACGAGACCGGTATTTAAAGGTAAAATTCGGTATTTTACTGGTACCGTACCGAACCGGTACCGATACCGAAAATGCCAAAAAATGGGTACCAGTACCGAAAAAAATCGGTACAAAAAATTCGATACCGGTACCAGACGATACGATACCAATACCCAGTACCAAATGTTCATCCCTAGTGCCACATATAACATATCGCTACACATGTTATTAAACTAGAACCACCATTTAAAACCATATCAAAGATAATAACGAGTTTGATGGTTGACCAAGAAGCCACAAAAGTCAAAATCACCCTGAAAACTCTCACCATTTCTCTGGGGTATGTGGAAAATGGATCTGAATTGGAGCATGATCACCGTTTGTATCTTAATCATCTTCTTTTTTTCATACTCTGAATCATTTTATCTACCTGGTGTTGCTCCTGTTGACTTTCAACGGGTATGTACTCTGGTGTTGGAATTAAATTATGTATGCTAACTTTATCAAATTCGCATTTATATATGCAAATTAGTTCGGATACATACATGTATCAGAATTTGATCTGGGATGGATGCCGTATACTGTGCTCATCATTATTATGAGTTGAGTTTGAATATAATTATAGGGTTTATGGTTGTGTTTCAGATTGAGAACTTAAATAGGTTATTATTCTTTTGTGATTTAGAGCGAATGAAAATTTGGGGGGTGTAAACGAGCCAACGTGAGCTACTTGAGATGGCTCGTTAAGAGTTCAAATTGAGTCGAGCTGGTTTAATAAACGAGCCATTATTTGTATATAAGGGCCAAACTATCTACACACTTGGTGTACCCTTAAAAGGTATTTTTTGTCCTTATATGCACACCTTGCAGTGTCGAACTGTGGCCAAAACGCGACGTTTTGGTCCGGTTAACCAGACAAAGACTGACGGGTGTCTGACGGGTCTGTTGACCGGACCAAAACGCCGAGCTTTGGCCGCGTTTTGGTCCTGTCAACAGACCAGGTGTCAGTCTTTTGTCTGGTTGATAGGACCAAAATGCGGCCAAAGCTCGGCGTTTTGGTCCGGTCAACAGACCCGTCAGACACCCGTCAGTCTTTGTCTGGTTAACCGGACCAAAACGCCGCGTTTTGGCCACAGTTCGACACTGCAGGGTGTGCATATAAGGACAAAAAACACCTTTATTGGTGTGTAAATAGGCAAAATGGTGTGTAGATAGCTACACCCTTGTATAATTTTATTTTATTTTATCTAATATTTATTATGTTATATATAAAACTTTTAATTATATAAATACATATATATATATATATAATATTAAAACATATATAATATTAAAATATATAAATTATTAATACATAATAAATTAGCGGATCTCGAGCTAGAAAAGGCTACTCACGAGTTGAGCTTGAGCTTGAAAAAGCTACTCACAAGCCGAGCTCGAGCTTAAACAAAGCTATAAGCGAGCTGAGCTCGAGCTCTTGTAAGTTAAACGAGCCAGCTCGGCTCGTTTACACCCCAAATTATTAACATTTGCTGTTGTCCCAATTGTTGAAAATCAGAATTTGTTATAAATTTTTATTAACATGTTATATATATTCTTAGCTTTTATGAATCTCTCCACTGGAATTTGTTGATTGTTTCATATATAAAGTCTGAGATTTTACTAGGAAAAAAAACATTATTTGGACCCTATAGTTGTACCCGCCTAGCCGCTAATTAAGAGAGCCTTATGGTAACCCCCGATTAAAAAAAAAAAAAGGTTTTGGTTCCGCCAGTACCAACTGTTTTATATAGTTTTCATCATTTACATTTGCCAGGGTGATCCGCTTCAGGTCAAAGTCAACAAGTTGTCATCTATCAAGGCACAACTTCCTTATGACTATTATTACTTGCACTATTGTCGACCGGTACACTTTCAAAGCACCATAGAAAATATTGGTGAGCTGCTACGGGGCGATCGCATTCAGAATTCAGTGTACATGGTGAGAACCTTTTATTTTTTTGGTTCCATCTAGTTCCTGCAACCAACCTTAATTTGCTGATGTGGCTGTGATTGATGCCATGCCAGTCACCACAAAATATGCTTATGTTAAAGAAAATTTATAGAAAATCTTGAGCAAAATGCTGTTTTGGTCCCTGAGGTTGAGCAGTTTTGCGACTTTCGTCCAAAGGTTTGTTTTTTAGCATCTGGATCCAAAAGGTTTAAAATCTTGTCATTTTCATCCGGCTTGTTAACTCCATCCATTTTTTATTTTTTCTCCGTGAAGTCAAGGGTAGTTCCGTCTTTTTTGTTAACTTAAAGGGCAATTCGGTCTTTTTCGCTTTATGTACAAGCATTTAGCATAATGTACAAGTATTCAAAAAACCGAATTGCCGTTTAAGTTAACAAAAAAAGACGAAAATACCCCTTACTTAACGGAGAAAAATAGATGGAGCTAACGACCTGGATGAAAATGGCAGGATTTCAAACCTTTTGGATCCAAATGCGAAAAAACAAACATTTGTATGAAAGTTGCAAAACTGACCAAACCTCAAGGACGAAAATGGCATTTTGGTCCCTGAGGTTTGACCAGTTTTGCGGCTTTCGTCCAAAGGTTTGTTTTTTAGCATCTGGATCCAAAAGGTTTAAAATCTTGCCATTTTCATTCTGCTCGTTAACTCCATCCATTTTTTTTTCTCCTTGAAGTCAGGGGTATTTCCGTCTTTTTTGTTAACTTAAAAGGGCAATTCGGTCTTTTTCTCTTTATGTACAAGCATTTAGCATAATGTACAAGTATTCAAAAGACCAAATTGCCCTTTAAGTTAACAAAAAAGACGAAAATACCCCTGACTTAACGGAGAAAAATAAATGGTGTTAACGAGCTGGATGGAAATGACAAGATTTCAAACCTTTTGGATATAGATGCGAAAAAACAAACATTTGGACGAAAGTTACAAAACTGACCAAACCTTAAGGACGAAAATGGCATTTTACTCAAAAAACTTTATAAGTTTGAAAAATTGGTCTCTTGTTGAAAGTTATATTTAGAAGTAATTAATATTGTCATAAAATATTCAGATATCATGGCATATCATATATACTAAAAAATCTAAAATGCAAATTGCTGATGTAAGTTGGTTGCTATTTTGTGCCTAGTAATAAAGTTGGTTGCTAAATTCCGAAAAGTATAAAGTTTGCTAGTATTTTGTGTGGCTTTAAAATGATATATAAGATACCGCACCAGCAAAATTAGAGAATCAGTAGAAAATATAAATAGTAGCTTGCTTGCTAAAATCAGTAATCATATGCAAGTTGAATTCTATCTTGCGCGTAATTTACAGTTGGTTGCTAAAATTGGAAAAATTATGAAGTGCGTTTCTATTTCTTTACAATTTTGAAAAACGATTTATTCTTTAAGAAATGACACATATTTATCGTGCAGTTTGCCATCTTATTATAAGTTAATTGTTATAATTACGTTCTTAATTGTAATTTCAGTTTCACATGCAAGAGGAGCTACCATGCCAAGTTGTTTGTCGAATAGTGCTTGACGCTAAATCTGCAAAAAGTTTCAAAGATATGATTGATGATGAGTATCGGGTTAATATGTATGGTTTGTCACTAGTTTACGATATATGTGTCAATTACGATAAATATGTCAATTTAGGTTATGTTACATCTCTAAGATGGGGGAAAGTAAAAGGGAAGTTAAGAGGGAAACATGTCAAATGGGTTGAACAGTTCAAACGGGTCGAATGTCACCCAAGTTGTATTTTATATCTAAGTCCATAACGGGTCAAGCGGGTTAACTTTAAAAACTGATATAAGGGAATGGGTCAGGCGGGTAGAATGCCACCCAAATAGTATTCTAATGCGACCCACCTTGTGAACGGGTTGGTTCGGGTTATAACATGTTAAGCGAGTAAATCGAAAAGTTTCCAGGGCTGGAAAGTGGTCAAACGGGTTGGAATGTTACGCAAAGTGTTTTTCAATGCATAAAACCTGCCAACTTGTATTATCAAAAGAAACATATATTTATTGAAATAATGTTTGTATAGTATTCAACTCGCTAACTATTAATAAATGATTAATCTTTACTTTTTATAAATGACTTATTTTATACTTGAATCTCTAGCATTATTTTATTTTTTTATTATTTATTTTTTTGGGATCTTTGTAACATGATGCAGGATTTTAGATAACTTACCAGTTGCCGTTCTTAGGCGAAGTTTTTATGATAGGCAATCAACCGTTTATGAACATGGTTTTCGTGTTGGGTTCAAAGGAAACTATGCGGGGGTGAGTTCCATATCGAAAAAAAAACTTCACCTGTTTTATCCAAAACTGTTAGAAATTTATTTGTTTATTTATATCCTCAGAGCAAAGATGAACTCTACTTTCTCAATAATCACCTGAGCTTCAGAGTCATATATCACAAGAATCCCGACAACAATTCTGCTCGAATTGTTGGGTTTGAAGTTACTCCACACAGGTTTATTCTCTCATCCCTGCTTTTCATGGAGGAAAACCAAGATATAGTGACCCGGGTCGATTTGGGTTATGTTTTATCTAATTGGTCAAATATGTAAGATCCAAAAATATACCTAAACAAATTAGCATTGAAAGTCGCCTGAAGTGTATTAGTAATGCATAGAATCTCCTAGGTTTTTGTTCTTGTTGATAAAAAAGAATTTAGAAAAAAAAATCTATGGAAAATGACCATTTTACCCCTGAGCTAACTGAGTTTTTTAACTGGGGTTAGTTTTTTGGACTGAAATGGCACGTTTCGAGAATGTCAAGGAGGAAAATGGTACAATTTTGAAATTTCGCCTGAAATGGCATAAGTGGACAAACTACAAGGACGTAAATGGCATTTAATTTCCGTAATATAAATTAGCAACATATTGTTGTATTGTGTTGTTGTACCCCAAGCATAGGGGGTTTTTCAAAAAAAAATTGTGATTTTTCACTTTTAACCCAAAAGTTTTCATCTTTTATATTTCAACACTTTTAATTTGTTTACTTTTAACCCAAAACTTTTTTATTTACAACTTTGGTCCCCCATACTTTTTATCTTTCACAAGTTTTTCGTTTTACGTTTCATTCTAAATTTTGTGAGTTAATTCGTCGGAACGTGCGTGTGTGTCTCAACGTTTTTCGTCTATTTTTTCACATTTGACAGGTATGTCGCAACGTGTCTATTTCCCCCCTTTGGCAACTTCGCCGCAACAGGCGGATCCTACATTGACATAGTTATTCTTTTCTACGTTATTTTGCGAGTTAACACGGCGCAACGTGCGTGTGTGGTTCAATGTTTTTACATCTATTTTTTCCATTTAACAAGTTCGTCGCAACGCGTGTGTCCTAAATCGACATAGTTATTTTTTTATGTTATATGTTTCAGTCTTATTTCTTCGCATTAACACGTCACAACTTCAGTGTTGGTGGTCGCTACCAGCGGTGTGACATTGATGTTATTTGGCATAGTTTTAGGCCCCCCGCCGCAACGCGGGGGTGCTTAATTCTAGTTTATTGAAAAAAGGTTTGTCTAAACTTCAATGCTAACATGTCCAACAGCATCAAGCATGAGTTCACAGAGTGGGGCCCTCAAATAACTACATGTAACAACGATACAAGAAATATAATTCGAGGAAGTACTATACCACTAACAGTTGATACACATACGGACGTTGTATATACATATGATGTGACTTTCAAGGTACATTCTTGAGGAATCCTAGCCTTATATATATGACAATTTCAACTTGTTTATTTATGAATGGTCGATCTGGGTTGGGTTTTATCTCAATGGGCCAATGAAATGTATAGCTACAAAAGATTGGTTTGGATTGGTTGAACGGGTCAAATGGGCAAAACAAAATTGCATAAGGGTTCATTTGGATCAACTCAAATTAGACGCAGGGTCATTTTGTGTCTACTCAAATTAGACAACGGGTCATTCTTGACCATTGTTTGACTACATCACCTAGCTGTCATAAACAATATAGCGGGTGAACCAACTTTAATATTTTTTTCCCAAGGCGCAGAGTCCATTTTGGTCGGAACCAGTGTTGTAAAAGTCGCTAGGCGGTCCCTAGTCGGCCGACTGGGGAGTTGGGAGTAATCGGAGTACTCGGAGAGTACTCGGGGAGTACGCGGACATGGTAAATATAAAGAAAATTAATTGTTATATATTATTTATGTGTTAAAATAAGCATAATTCATGTCAACTGGGTATAATTTAAAATGAAACATGTTTAAAGTTCAAATATTCTGAATACAAGTCCGACTAGTCCGAGTACAAGGCCAAGTAGTCCGAGTACAAGGCCGACTAGGCCGATTTTGACCGAGTTTGACCGATTAAAAGTCAACAAACCATGTTGACCGACTAGACCGACTAGGCCGACTAGGCTCCGACTAGGCCGACTAGGCGCCGACTAGGACCGAGTACTCCCGAGGCCGACTAGTTGAGACCGCCTAGGAGGAAGTCGCCAAGGTGGAGGTCCGAGGACCGAGTACTCGCCGAGTACTCGGCCGAGGAAACCGACTTTTGCAACACTGGTCGGAACCCATTTAAATTAAACCAAATAGATACTTTTTAAAAGGGAAATTGGATTTTAATAATCTCACCCAGAGGTGGTTGGCCAATAATAGTCCCACCTTCAAATATTGCCTTTTAAAAAAAATCTCACTGGACCTCCGTTTAAAAAAAACTTAACTTAACTTCGTTAAGTTTTTTTCCGAATTTCAAACCGATGTTTTAGAGCTTTATTTGAAGGTGGGACTATTATTGGCCAACCACCTCTAGGCGGGATTATTAAAATTCAATTTCCCTTTAAAAAAACGGCGTGTTTTGACACGATCCCATTTTGACCTATCACCAAACCCTGCCCGACCCATCCGTTTTGCGTGGCTTAATAAGCAGTTTACTATGGGCATGTTTTGACCCATAGTAAGAAATGACCCATTTCAACCTAACTTTGTTTCATATATTTAATGTTTCAGGAAAGCGACATTGAATGGGATTCACGTTGGGACGCCTACCTACTTATGAACGATGATCCACTCCACTGGTTTTCCATCAAAAACTCTTTAATTATTGTCCTCTTTCTTTCCGGGATGTTAGCCATGATCATAATGAGAACACTTCACAAAGACATCTCAAACTTTAACCAGTTAGACCCCCAAGATGACTCAGAAGAAGAAACGGGCTGGAAAGTCATCCATGGAGACGTTTTTCGGCCCCCCGTTAATTCCGGGCTACTTAGTGTTTATGTCGGGGCGGGTGTCCAAATCTTTGGGATGACACTCACCACCCTGATATTTGCTTTATTGGGCTTCTTATCACCTTCCAACCGTGGCGGTCTTATGACCGCCATGGTCCTGTCATGGTTTTTCATGGGCTTAATGGCGGGCTTTTCCTCAGCCCGCCTTTACAAAGCATTAAAGGGAACCGAGTGGAAGGAAAACACATACAAAACGTCGTTTATGTTTCCTGGTATATCATTTGCAATTTTCTTTGTCCTCAATGCCTTAATGTGGGCACAAAGTTCTTCTGGAGCCGTACCCTTCGGCACCATGTTTGTTCTTGTTTGCTTATGGCTCGGGATTTCTGTACCGTTGGTCTTTGTTGGCAGTTACTTGGGGTTCAAGAAACCCGTTATCGAAGATCCTGTTAAAACAAATAAAATCCCAAGACAGGTTCCTAAACAACCTTGGTACTTGAAGCCCATTTTCTCAATGCTCGTTGGCGGGATTCTTCCTTTTGGGGTAATTTTTATCGAGTTTTTCTTCGTTTTAACATCCATTTGGCTCGACCAATTCTACTACATAGTCGGGTATTTATTCATCGCTTTTGTGATGTTAATAATAACGTGTGCGGAAACAACAGTCATCTTGTGTTACTTCCATTTGCGTGGTGAGGATTATAACTGGTGGTGGCGGGCTTATTTGACAGCGGGTTCATCGGCTTTATATCTCTTTTTATACTCGGTTTTCTACTTTTTCACCAGGTTGGAAATTACAAAATTCGTTTCGTGTCTTTTGTATTTCGGGTACATGTTAATTGCTTCGTACGCTTTCTTTGTGTTGACGGGTACGATCGGGTTTTATGCTTGTTTATGGTTTGTGTGGAAAATTTATTCATCTTTGAAGGTTGATTGATATAAACAAGGAAAACCAAGGAGATGGATACAAGTAAAGGGGAGCAATGTTGATGTTGTTTTAGTGTCACTTTTGACTTGTATGATGTCTATTTGCATGTAACTCTTTGTTGTCATAGGGGGGATAAATTAAACAATGGATTAGTGTATAAATATTTGTATCTATTGTGTTAAATGAGATACATAATACGGGATAAATTAATTATGTTCTGGATTTGTGTAAATGGGTTCCTGCCAAGTATCTCGTTTATAACATCACTCTCCAACCGCTAAAACAAGAGAGATGGTTCTCAAAATATATAAAAGCCATGGAAACTTGATTCTTTTATTTACAATTCATAAATCTTTGGAAATATATTTGTTTAAACAATTAATTGCAATGGTGATTATTGTGTGAGGCTCAAGGGTTATATTAGCATATTGAAGAAGATGAACCTGTCACACATAATCAATATATTTATCTGCGTCGAATGTACTTATCCAAATTTGGTCACTCATAATCTGTGTCGAATGTACTTATCCAAATTCGGTCACTTATAATCTGTGTCGAATGTACTTATCCAAATTTGGTCACTCATAACTATTTAAACCGAACGCCAACTTTATCTAAACATGTCATGTTACTCTTCGAACATTTGTTTTAACAAACAAAATAACATAACCAAACAAACATGTTAATTTTAAACTAAACATGATAACGTGTTTGAAAAATGTGTTTCTTTACGGGTGGTGAGGGTTAAGTTCAGCAGTGAATGATGAACAATAAGATTAGATTTAAGAGTAGATTTATAGGGTGTGTGAAATGTTTAAAGAAACATATGATAAAAGGAGAGGTAATAGCAAAATCACATCCAACTTGGATGGATCAAGCATATAGAGCTTCTCTCAAAATGGATTGATGGGCTAACCCATTTAGTTTTAATCCAACACATTCACAACCAGTGGCGAAGCTTGACTCGAATGACGGAGGGTCGAAAACGTATATACCCAAAAATTTCTTTAGAACCGGGGGGTCAAAAACGTATATACCCAAAAATTTCTATACGAAAACTACATATATAACACTACCGAGCAAAAAGTTCGGGGAGTCGGGCGCCCCCTCCCGCCTCTTCTATACTTCGCCCCTGTTCACAACATGTTTATTCATCATCATCATCATCATTATACTCAGACAATCCCATCAATAGCAAAACTAAGGTAGAGTCTGAGGAGGGTAAGATATAGACAGTCTTACCTCTACCCTATAGAAATAGAGAGGCTGCTTTCAGCGAGACTCCCGGCTCGAGGTTAGATATGTCAACTCAAGCATGTTCTGTTGTCACGAGGTTAGATCCTATTAGCCCCAAATTTAACAGGTAGAGAAAATTTATGATTGTATACATCTATTATTACTTAAAGTCGTCTATGAGCGAACACTAGAGAAAATATATATATAGGATTAGGTTCAAGAGTGAACACTAGTGTAGTTTGCGAACTAAGCGAACTAATCTTGGCCATACATGTGTGTAGATCAATGGCCAGGATTTGATGATGAAATACACTAGTGTATTTTACGATTTGATGATAAAATCCTAGCCATCCACGTGTGTAAATCAATGACTTAGATTTGTTCACTCAGTTCGCAAATACATTAGTGTTCACTCTAGAACCCCACCATATATATATATATATATATATAGTGTGAGGTTCATTGGGGAACACTAAAAAAGTGGGGAATAGTGGGGAACCGACTCAAACGAAATCCGATTGGACTCATTCCAGCGACGTTGGAACCGGCTCGTCGAACCCTAACTAGGATCTCTTAACCCTAAACCCTAAATCATAACCCCTAAACCCTAAATATATTAGGGTTTGGCTTTTAGGGTTTAGCCTTAGGGTTTAGCTTTAGCGTTAGCTTTAGGGTTTAGCTTTAGGGTTTAGTTTTAGGTTTAGCCTTTAGGGTTTAGCTTTTACGGTTTATTGTTTAGATTTTACGGTTTAGCTTAGGTTTTAGCCTTATTTTTTAGCTTTAGGGTTTAGAGTTTAGGATTTAGGGTTTAGGGTTAAGAGATCTTAGTTAGGGTTCGATGAGCCGGTTCTAACGTCACTGGAATGAGTCCAATCGAAGTTCGTTTGAGTCGGTTCCCCGCTGTTCCCCACTTTTTTAGTGTTCCCCAATGAACCTTCCCCTATATATATATATGTATATATATATGTATATATGTATGGAGTAGGGATCCTGCGGAAAGTGTGTTCTTTCCTAGAAAGTCTAGGAAGCGATCTGGGCCATCAAATGTGTGTGTTTAATGGTTAAGATGAAGTCAATGGCAATCTTGTAATTTTTTAGTTTATTTAATTCATTGTTTTAAAAGACTAGGGGCAATTTTGTCAATATATCGTGTTTTAAATCAATTAGATAACCGTCAGTCAAACCCAGTCCCTAATTTCACGCGATTTTCCCTCTCTCTCTCTCCAAACCCATCTTCGAAACCCCAATCCCTACCAAAAATAACTACAATCATAGAAGAAGATAACTTTAGAAAGGATGGAGAGCACCGGATCGAATTAAAACACTTCTCCATCTCCACCATCTCCGAGTTCATCATCACCATTCAAATACTGTTCTTATCATCTTCGTTTTCTTGACGATGTGTTTTAACAGCAAGCAAATTAATACAGTTGTGTTTTAGCAGCAAGCAGATTCATACAGTTGTGTTTTAGCATTCAGATTCATACAGTTGTGTTTTAACAGCAAGCAGATTCATACAGTTGTGTTTTAGCAGCAAGCAGATTCATTACAGTTGTGTTTTAGCATTCAGATTCATACAGTTGTGTTTTAACAGCAAGCATATTCATACAGTTGTGTTTTAGCATTCAGATTCATACAGTTGTGTTTTAATAGCAAGCAGATTCATACAGTTGTGTTTTAGCATTCAGATTCATACAGTTGTGTTTTAACAGCAAGCAGATTCATACAGTTGTGTTTTAGCATTCAGATTCATACAATTATGTTTTAACAGCAAGCAGATTCATACCCTGTGTTTTACCGTCTTTATATTGTGGGATCTATAGAAAAATTGACTTTAGCCCTGTAAACTGTTAAAACACAGCACCAAGAACATGCTGACAATTTCCAGTAATCTTCTGAACAATGGAATATGCGATTGGTTTAGATTTCGAAAACACAATGTGATGTAACATTATGATGTAATGTAATCATCAAAAAACACAATGTGATGTAATGTGGCATAGACAATAACATAAAACACATTCAAAGAGTTAAATTGCAAAAGAACTGTTAAAACACAACCTGATTATATATTGACTTCAGAGTGTTAAAACACACTGACTTCAACCTCTCTGACTGGTAAAACACATCACCAAGAACATGCTGATAGTTTTCCAGATAAACACATTGACTTCCAGATTGAATTCGAAAACAACAAAAATTCCGAAAATCATGGAATGTTAGTTAATGAAAAATAAATTCCAAAAATAAAATTAAAATGTGAAATTACATAGTTGCCCTTTTAGTTAAAATAACTCAATGCCACATGTCCAATTCTCATTGCTTCCTAGACTTTCTAGGAAAAATACACTTTCTACCCAACTCCTACTCTATATGTATGTATACGTATATATATGTATGTATGTATGTATGTATGTTTGTTTGTTTGTATGTATGTCATGTATGTATGTATGTATGTATGTATGTATGTATGTATGTATGTATGTATGTATGTATGTATGTATGTATGTATGTATGTATGTATGTATGTATGTATGTATGTATGTATGTATGTATGTATGTATGTATGTATGTATGTATGTATGTATGTATGTATGTATGTATGTATATGAAATGAATAGATGTAGTTGCAATGAAGAAGATTCTCGAACATTTTATTGATTAAATAAATGTACGATTACAAGGAAAAGATAAATCACAGTTGTAATAAGCTGGAAGTTACTGTCCGTTCTCTTCATTAATGTTTGCTTGGGCTTTGATCGCATTGATATTAAAAGCATACCCACGAGCTAGATTTGCATTAACGGACCTAGGGCATTGATTTCGAAAATGGTTTGGATCACCACATTCTAAGCATGCACCAAAACGATGAAAAGTGCGAGCAAGCATAGCAGGAGCAACACGTTTAGCAGGAACAATAGGTTGGGTAGGTGCAACACAACATGGAATTTAAGATTCCTAACTGATGAAATAGCGGTTAACCAAAAGTGGTTAATTCACTGGTCTCGTCAAGTAGGGTTAATCCCTTCTTTCCGAGGATCGGTGGCTGGATCGTCCGCTGATCTGTCTCCTGCACAAGGGAAACACACCGTGACTCGTAACAAGGAGGAAGGGGTGGGTGGTGCTCCTTGTTACCACTCTCTGGCGTGAGAATCAGTAATTTGTAATTTGCTTGAGAAGCAAAGTGTGTGATAGTAGTAGTAGTAATGAGAGAGTTGATAAGGGATACCTCAAACCTGGTTTGGGATGGGTATTTATAGCCGAGGAGTGAAGGAGGGTAATTGAGTGGCTAGACTGGCAATGCGCAGCCCCTTTGCAGGTGTGTCAGGCTTGTCGGTTATGGAAGTGATGCCACGTCCTACTGCTGATGCTACGTCCTACTGCGGTGTCAGTCTGTTGCTTACGTGTTGGCTGACAGGCGACTGTCATTGGTGCCACTTGCTTTGTGGTGTCAGTTCCATTTGCCTTGTGGGCAGGATGCGGTGCCGTGCCGCATCGCTGCTTGCGGTAACTGCTGTTGTTTCCGTGTTCTTGCTCTGGCCAAAATATGTGTGGGCGGCCACGCGTGCGTGGTAACTGTCAGAGAAACTGTTGCTGTACACGTGGCAACGCATAACTCGTTCCTTATTTGCACGACTTTTCGGTTTCTGTGATTCATTTATTGTGATGAGTATAAAAGGGGAAACCATTTGGGGTTTCCCCTCACTTCTTCAAAATTTCAAAAAAAATTTGGAGAGAGAAAGTGAAATCCTTCATCTTCTCCGATCAACTCTTTGATATTCCGGTGAGGTTTCCTCAAAATTTCTGGAATCAACTGACATTTTCTTTCTTCTTCTTCCTAATGGCTGAACCATCAAACCCACATTCTACTTTGGGTGAAAACCTGAACCATCGTCGCCGGTGGCGGCGAAGGAGGAGGCTGAAGGTAATGCTCCTTGGGAGAATTTGCCAGTTCTTAGATGGTCAAGGTCGTCATTCGATGTGCTTATGAGGGATATTCAGATGCCACCAGAGTATGGGGCTATCTATCCACAAGAAGGTGACACCGCCGGTGATGCTCCGGCGGGGTATGTCACCATGTTTGCTGATTTTTTCAGAGTCTATAATCTCCGGTTTCCGTTGACTGTGTTTGTTGCTGAAGTCTTGGAGTGGTATAAACTCCACATTTCTCAACTCAGTCCTTTTGGGATGATTCGAGTTCGAAACTTCGAGTACACGTTTCGTGCTTTTGGCATATAACCCATCGTCGGAGATTTCTGGCGGTTTTATCAGTTGTCTGTGTCCATGGGGTTTTATTCTTTTCATCAACGAGATCATACCCCCAAGCTGATGGTCCCTCCGAAGGGCATGAAAAAGTGGAAGACAAAGTTCTTCTACATTAAAGCTGCTGCTATTGCTGCAAGGTTGCAGTTTAGAAATGTAACGGACACGATCATAACGGAGAACATTAGTGTCCCCAGAGCAGATACAGTGGACTGGTTCTCGGATCTGCAGATCGTTGGTTGGGTGAAGCTGGATAATAAGCAGTTGTGGGTGCTGCGGATGATGTTAGGCAGGATGAGTAGGAACGCGCGGCCTGTAGTGCGAAAAAAAAGTGGTGGTAAGTGTCTTTTTTCATGTGCGGTTTGTTACTTTCCTGTTTTTGTTACTGAGTTTTATGAATGTGTTGCCAGAGGATGCTCCACTTTGGAGAATGTTTTGCCTAGACTTCAAAGTTGAAGTTGCGGTAGTTGCTTGTGAGGATAGTGAGGAAGGGTTTAACCGCACCATTCATGACAATTTTCGGTTGCCTGATCGGGGCGCGCTGCAGGCGGAGCTGCCGCAAGGCAAAGGTATACTGATTTATTCCTCCTTTGGTGTTTTTAGACAATATGTCCTTGATGATTGTTTTTGGATTGAAACACGCAGGGGATCTGGGGGCCCTGGGAGATCCTGCTGCCGCGGGTGTTCCCAAACAGCCCGTACAGAAGATAGGCGATAAGCGGTTTCGCAAACCGAAGAAGCCGCACGAGCCGGTTGTTATTCCTCCTTTGGTGCCGGAGGTGGCAGGTATCTCTCGTACTCGTTTACGCAAATACGACGATTACGTGGTAGTGTCTAACACCCTTGAGGGTTTGGGTGTTCCAGGTGGTGGTGCGGCTGCGGGTGGATCATCTGTAGGTTCTAAACCCATTGATGATAAGAAAAGGAAACGAGATGCCCCTGCTGCCGGTGGGCAAAATGCTCCTAAGTTGAGAAGAACCCGGGGAGTTGCGATCCCGAAGCCAACACCAGCGGTTACAACTGGTAAGTTGGTAGTATATATAATACAAGTGTTTTGGCAGTTGTAACTGATATATGTTTTTTTTGGTAGAAAGCCGGGAAGAGCCGGTAAATTTGTTTTCCGCTCCTCCGTCTCCTCCGAAAGCGGCGGACGTGGAAGCCCAGAAGGAGGATAGGAGAAATCCTTATATTGAGATGGTTACTCCGCCATCTGTTCATGCGGAGGACACCACGAAGAAACCCGCGGCCCAAACTATTGATGACACGTTAGATTCGTCCAATAATTTAATCGATCCGCATGATGTTGAAAGCCGGGGTGGCGGAAAGCTGAAGTCCCCTGTTGCTGAAAAGCCAAAGTCCCCCGTTGCTGAGAAGCCATCTGGTTCGACTGCCGCGGGCACGGGGGTTAAAGATTAACCTTCTATTCAGCCTGGCGAGACTGAAGTGGAGTTTTATTACCGCTCCTATGCGGCAGGCCGGGGTCTGGATTACCACCGCCCTCCTTGGAATGTTATGCAAGGGGATGAGATTTCCAATGATCCCTCAGCTTGCAGGGAGATCTTGAGTGGTTTGGGAACCATTTTTGTGACTCTTCGGGCGCGTGGTTTGCCTCGTGAGAACCGGATAAATCATCTGTCTTCCATGCTTGTTGGAAGTTCCATAATTGCGAATGCAATTATGGAAGACTACAGAGTGTTGGGTCGTAGAGAGGAGGAAACCATGCGTCTGCGGGCTGCAGCTGAGGAAATGGTGAAGGCTGCGCGGGAGGGTGCGAAGCGGTTGAAGAAAGATAAAGCTGCTTTTGAGAAGTTGAAGCAGAATGAGACTTGGGCTGCAATTGCTGGCCTTAAACAGGTTCGTTCTCTTACAAAACTGCTTTCTGATGAGCGCAAGGGTTGGAGGGAAGCTTGTGCTAGAGAGAATGAAAAACTGTTCCGTGTTCGTCAGGAGTTGACCAATCTTAAGGCGACGAATGCTGCATTGATGAAGGAGAAGGCCGCAGCTGAGGCGGCAGCCAAAGAAGCGGAGGCGCGTGCTTCCAAGGTGCTTGAAGAAGCGGATGCTGACCGTACCAAGCTAAATAAGGCCGTTGAGGAACTCCAGGTATGAACTATGACTATACGTGAGTTTTTCTTTGTTTCCTGTGTGTAAGATGATGTCCGTTTATACTTCTTGTTGCCGATTGTCAACAGGCGGATGTACAAAGTCGGGTGGCCATCCTTGAGGAGGTGACTGCCCGCGCGAATGAAGCTGAAGCGCGAGCAAGGGAAGTTGTGGAGGCTAGAGATGGTTTGACTACCTCTCTAAATCAGCTTAAGGCAGACCGTGATTGGATGCGTGACCACGGTATTGGGCATGTAAGTACTTGGTGCCTTTCTTATCCTTAGGTTTGCCTTTGTTAACCTTGGCATTTGCATTTTGCAGATTGTAGGGACCATTCTTGACACGCCTGAGAACGCGACTGCCGTTAATGAGCTTAAGGAGCGTGCACGACAGGCTGGGTTCAAGGCTGGTTATAATGAATGCCTCAGTCATGTGAACCTGTTTTATAAGAGCAAATTTACTGATGAAAGATCTGGGTTCCATGGCGTTGATACTGAAGCTTTGTATGCCGCAACTGTTGATGCATACAACAACTTGTCCATTTCCGCCATTGAAGATATTGAGAAATGTTTGGAGGCGGAAGATTATGTGGACCGTTTGCGGCTGTTGTACGAACCAACTGAGGAGGAAGATGAAGCTGCTGGTGGTAAGAAGAATGATGCTGGCACCAGTGGTACAAAAGCAGATTAGGTTGGCCTGCGTGCCTTTTTTAACTTCCTTTTTGATGTAAATAGTTGAAAAACTCATGTACTAATTCCTTGCACCGCATGGGTATTGAAGTCTTTTTGGATATATAATCTATTCCTTTGCTCAATGTGTACAAGTGTTGTCACTTTTGTAAATAACATTAAGTCCAAGGTTGCCATTTGCATGTCTAAGTGATATGCAAGTTTCTGTGGCTCAAAGTGTATAAGTAAAGAATATTTACTCTCTTTGTGTGAGCTGGATGAAATAGTGTTATTAAGGCCAATGTTTCAGGCACATTTAAATAATACTAAGTCATAGTTTGCCCTTTGCATGTCTAGGTGATTTGCAAGTATATGAATGACCCTTTTGGCTATAAAGCGTGGTTGAGTACACTGTTCACCCTTGTCGTGTAAGTAGTAGTCAATTCCTGTTTTTATCCCGTTAGGGCTTAGGAATTGTTATTAGGTTTTGTAAAAGCCGCGTGTGCGTATCCGGCCGGATAGATATTGAAGTTTTGCCTTTGCTGGCCTATTAAAATATTTGCGTGTGGTCACCACTTTATGTAGGTATCGCGAATGAAGACTTTGCCAATCTGTTTTTGCAGATACCTCAATGTGGAACACGCATTTGTAACAGAAGATAAACAATATTGCATTGAATTGTTCATTTATTTATTAACAAATGGCCTGCGGGCCAGTAGGTTACATGGAAAATGTAAACGTAGCTTACATGTAACAGCGTCGAAGCTGCTGTGCATTCCATGTTCTTGCGATGGGTTCTCCTTCTAACGTCTGTAGTTTGTATGCGCCTTTGCCCAAAACCTCTTGAATGAGATAGGGTCCTTCCCATTTAAGGGCAAGTTTCCCTAGGCGTTCTGCGTTAGAGGCCTCATTATTGCGAAGGACATAGTCTCCTCGGTTGAATGTGTAGATGTGGACGTGCGTGTTGTAGTATTTTTCAAGTTTTGTTTTGTACTTGGCCTTGTTGATTGCTGTGTTTTCACGCCTTTCTTCTAAGAGGTCCAAGTCAAGCCTGCGCTCGTCGCTGTTGTCAATTTTGTTGACAGTTATCATTCGAGGTGAAAGGAGACCCATCTCAGCGGGGATCACCGCCTCAGAGCCATAGACTAGGCTGAAGGGTGTCTCACCGTGACTTGTCTTTGGGTTAGTCCTATGAGCCCATAGGATACTTGGGAGTTCATCGACCCAGGCTCGTCTAGCTGTTCCCAACCGTGCCTTTATGCCTTCGACTAAGCTTTTATTGACGCTCTCAACTTGGCCATTTCCTTGTGGATGCGCCACTGAGGAGAAGACGTGTTCAATGTTCAGTTCTTTCAGCCAGTTTTGGAAATCGTCGGCAGCGAAGTTGGTGCCGTTATCGGTTACGATGCACATTGGTAGACTGAAACGGCAGATGATGTGTTCCCAGACAAACTTCCTTGTTATCATAGCGGTGGTAGAGGCTAGCGGTTTTGCTTCTACCCATTT
Source organism: Helianthus tuberosus (assembly GCA_030545235.1). NCBI lineage: Eukaryota > Viridiplantae > Streptophyta > Magnoliopsida > Asterales > Asteraceae > Helianthus > Helianthus tuberosus. The sequence continues at coordinate 21,778,938 of CM060357.1, read as the reverse complement.
GGTGAAATAGTCGACAGCCACTATGATAAACTTCACCGCACCTGGTGCGTCTAGAAAAGGTCCCACCACGTCGATTGCCCGTTTTTGAAAAGGCCATGCGGTGGTAACAGGGATCAGGTTGTTTTTTGGGCGCAATGTTTTTGGTGCATGTCGTTGACAATTAAAACACTTGCGCAAGACTTTAACCGCATCCAAGTGCATGCCGGGCCAATAATACCCAGCATTCATCATTTTGGCTACTACCATGCGTGGGCCCGCGTGTATGCCACATATTCCTTCGTGTATCTCTCTGATCAGGTATGTAGCATCTTGAAGGTCAACGCATCGTAGGAGTGGCCCCAGGTATGATTTGCGGTATAAGATACCGTCCCCTATCTGATAGTGGCACGTCTTGTATTGTAGCTTACGTGCCTCTTGTGACAACTGTCAAAATTCCAGGTATCCGTACAATTATTAATCAATGATTAGTGCTTAATGACTGTGCTGAATTACAATTAATGACTTGAATTGCTTCTGATTGATGTTATCATACATACATGTGCATCATATATTGCAAATGACATATCATTATTGCATGCAAACTTTGTTGAATCAAATGATGCACGAAACACAGTTAGCACAGTTATCAGATAAATCAGAAAAATGCTGACGGAGTTCAGTACATAGACATACATTGTATTGAAACACAGAATGAGCCAGAAACCAAGTATTACACTAGTATATTGTGTAGGAAAGTAAGGATCACAAAACTGCCTTCCTATAGATAGTTTAAGTGCCGGAAAGTGCCAAAAACTCACATAAACTGCAGAATTCTGCATAAATAAGCAAAATTCAGCATTTAAACACTATAATATCATGCAGAAATGTGGTTAAATAGCCCTGAATGCTTTCCTAAGTATCGGGAATCATAACTGTCACAAAAGGTAACATAAAGCACACTAAACTGCATAGTTTAGCACTTTAACGAACCGGTAACCAACAGAACAACCGGACACTACCTGAAACACCAAATTTTCACTAGAAGCACTATTGTAACATTACCAAGCTAGTTATGGTCCCCGAATATCATAACACACTATATAACACCTAGTAACTAAATAACCGAACTAACACTTGATTTCGAACTACATAAACTAACTTATAGTTGAAACCTAAGCCTAGACCCCCCCCCCACCTAGTTCACGACCCAACAAGGGCCCCACATCAAGATTTTATTTACATATTATATTGGATCATGTCTTGATCTTTTGTTGACATATGAACCATTAGATTTTTAAGTGTTGGAAGTTTATAAGAACAACCAAGGGATCATAGTCTTTCCTTCTCATTCACACTTAACACCCACACATCTTCTCCTTCCTTCCCCATTGCTCTCGGTCGAACACCTCCACACCACCATCATCTTCATCTTTCATTTTCCATACAATCCATACATATCCAAAGGTGTTAGAAGCATAGTAAAGAAGCTTGGAGCTTTCGGAAGTTGAATGACCTTTCTCTTGTGCTTTTATCCACCACATTTATCATCTTCATCAACTAGTGATCATCACTAGCCTTGAGCTAGTAGTAAGAACACTCTACACTTCATTTTACATCATATTTTGTTGGTTAAAAGAAGATACATGTTGTTAATCATGATGAACACTAAGAATCAAGAACATGAAACATGAACATAAGCTTAAAAATCTTAAGAAATCATGTTGTTTAGTGTTGTTATGCTACTTGATGATTGGTTGTTTATGTTAATGATGTAGATCATCATGTGATCTTGCTAGATAGTGATTAAAGACATAATCTAGCAAGATGAGAGGATGATTATGTTAAAGATCAATAGATCATCCTCATGAAAATCATGAACTTGAAAGTATAAGTTGTTTTCTTGTAAAGTGATGATCAAAGTAAGTATAAAGTCTTGTAAATCTATGATTTCAAGAATGATTTTTCAAGAAACCAAGTTAAAAATACAAAGTTTACTTAATCTTGGTTCTTAAAGAAATTAACCATGTTTTTAGAGGTTAAACTGTAACACCTCGTGTTTTCACAAGTCAAAGTCAAAGTCAAGGCCAAAGTCAACGACCGATTTTCGCGCGACTTGACTCGTAGAAATGTCTTTATTTTATTTATATTATGTGGAGTAAGTGTTGTTACTTGCAATAATCGAACTGTGTTAACCGTATTTCAATCGACTTACGACTGTGAATTACAGGCAGTAACAATGCGATATAGTTAACCAACTGATAATCAAGCTATACTAATCGAATCGACATCAAATCGTAACTCGAGCTGTGTATTTTACTTGTTGTTATACGTGTGTGTGTGCCTTACGTGTTACCTGTGCATGTTTATTTATGTTATGTTGTGGTAATCAAGCGAACTCAATCGAACTCGAAGTCTAACGTGCTTCATTTCACTATGTGTACGTGCTTCATTTCACTATGTGTACGTGCTGGTTATGCGTAAACGAATTCGAACTCTATATGCTATTATCAAACTTGTATGCTCACCTTTACATTTATGTATTGACTTTATTTTAACTTATGTGACAGGTGCTTAGGTTGCTTGTATGCTCTTTGCGCTGTGATGAAATTGAGGCTAGGAGCTGGAGTCCTAGAAACCAACGAATAAAGTAGTTATGTTTAAATCTGAGTTGTCGGAACAGAACATTTGTCTTGATGCTTATCTGTAATAATTATTTAACTATTTGAGATACGGTATGGGACGTATTGTTTAATTGAATGGTAATGATAGTTGTTATGGAAACTTCTGGACAATCTGTTTCGCTTAGTGCTATGCCCCGATGATTCCGCCATCGGTTGGGGTGTGACAGATTGGTATCAGAGCCATAACTATAGGGAATTAGGCAGGACTTGACCTAGTCCGGGTCAAAGTCTTAGAGACCTAGACTATAGTTAAGAACCAACAGACCGATTGCGCGTATGCATAAACTCGCTACTATCACTCGCACTTTACGCTTATTCTACACTATCACTATACTCAAAATTTTCAATTATGAGTGAGCAATAAGGCCGAGAATAGGTGTGAAAGCCGCAAACTCTCGACCGAAGTCGCTTACTCGACCCAAATTTTTACTAAAAATAAGGAGAATTATACCAAATCAGGAGTGAAATCCACATTTTGATGAATAATCTCCTCAATTTTATCAAAATAAGAACGAAGTTGTCAAGCCAGGGTTGAAACCTTAACCTTGACGACTTGTTCTGCATATTTTACAAAACTCTCGCCAAAGCATCAACGGACTCCAACGATCCGAAGTCACAATACGGTCGATAGGAATCGCGTCAATGCCCAAGAATCGAGGCAAAGGCATAGTCCTGAAGGCTACTTGTGCAAAACAGGATCCTTGTGAATAGTCGAATTTCTTTGGTTAGTCGAAGTCTACTAGCCGCAGACATTCTATCTCTCGATTTTATGAGTGTTTCAAGTTTTGAGCCAAGCTATTGACTCTGAATATTCGTCGATTTTATGTGAATTACGTGTTTTATGCTTGTTTGATAGCGTTTTGAGATACCACTGATTTCGATCTAATGCCTTTTGCTTTGTTACCCACACAACGCACTACACATCGCTAACCAATCGCTGAATTATGGACGACTTTATGCTACGGTTATACTACACGACTCGATACGAACGCTATATTCGAACAATCGCGAACTTTAAACGATAGGTTTCTGTATTTTGACTACCCCTTAAATGATAAAGGAACACGTATAATCATGAGAAGGTGTCTATGTGCTTACGTGCTTATGTGCTTATGTGCCTATGTGCTATGTGCTTCTGTGTTTATGCAAATATGTGGTAATATGTATGCGTAGTTACATGACTGTGTTCCTGCACTTTAGTAAGTAGTAAAACGTGTGTGGTGAGATTCGAATACGTTGTGTTGAGTCCTGTGACGATGTCTGTTGCAGACAATGTCAACTGGACCATCGTCAGAATCCCGTCGCACGCCACTATCTCGTCGAGAGCTGCGAGACAAACGCCTTGCTTCCATTATCGCAAAAAGTGTGGCAAAGGCCGTGAGTGACGTTTATGAGAATGCTAGCAAATCGTCTGAGGAATCGAGAACTGAAGCTCCCAAAGCTGCCGCAAGACCCTTCAATTTTAAACAATTCAAGTCGTGTGGGCCGAAAGAATTCACAGGCGAAAGAGGTCCTACTGCGCTATTCCACTGGTTTGACTCTATTGAGGTTACTCTGCGACAAAGTAGTTGCCCCGACGACCTCCGAACTCTGAACGCTACCGGCGTCTTTTAGTCCCGTGCTCTAGACTGGTGGACGGCCGAGAGGAACAAGCGAGGGAATGATGCAGCCTACGGCCTGTCATGGGACGAGCTCAAGGAAATCATGCTGGAGGAATTCTGCCATCCTCACGAACGTCAAAAGCTTGAAGATGAATTTTGGCACATACATCAGCATGAGGGTGACAATGCTGGACTCACTGCTCGTTTCAAGCAGCTCAGCATTATCTGTCCCGATCAAGTCAAGACCCCGGAGATCACCATCAAGAAATACATCCGAGCTTCGCCCGATTGCGTTGCTGATTTCGTGCAAGCGGCTAAGACTACCACGATCGAGGAAACCTATCTGTTGGCCGCTGAAATCAATGACAAAAGGGTTAAAGCTGGCGTCTGGGATAAGACTTCCAAGCATCTGCATCAAGCTACCACTACCGCACCAACTGTTGAACCCACCTCATCGAGCAACAAGAGAAAGAACAAGAGAAAGAGCAACTCCACCAACAAGAACTGTGCGATCACTGCTGCACCAATTCAAACTGTACCTGCTCAACAACGCCAAGTAGCAGCGCCTGTGGCCAATGCACCGCCTGCAAAGCGTGCATACAATGGGCCACATCCGCTCTGCCCTACTTGCACCTATCATCACCCGACTGCCATTCCATGCCGCTTCTGTGCTCATTGCAACGTCTACGGCCACTTCACTGCCAACTGCCGTATTCATCAAGCTCCTACAAATCAAGCTCTACTCATTGCCCCACAGGGTCAACAAGCTCCTCCGGCACCCGCAATCAAAGCCAGAGCCTGCTTCTCATGTGGCGACCCGAATTATTTCGCCAACATGTGCCCGAATAGGGTAGTGAAACAAGAACCACAGCAGCAGCAGCCACAGCAACAGCCACAACAGCAGCAGCAACAACAAGCCGCACGCGCCAGAACTTTCAATCTCAATGTGCGTCAAGCCCAGGCCGACAACAACGTGGTCAATGGTACGTTCCTTGTGAATGGTATTTATGCTTCATGTTTGTTTGATACTGGAGCCGATAATTGCTTTGTGTCGACCGAATTTGAGAAACTCCTTAGTTGTAAACGTTCCCGATTATCCTCTGCATTTGATGTTGAAGTCGCTACCGGAAGAACCATCGCTGTTAATTCTGTTATCCGTGATTGTACTCTCGAGCTCAACAATCACATCTTTCCGATTGACCTTATTCCGATGCAACTCGGAAGCTTCGACGTCATAGTAGGCATGGACTTCCTTCGAGAAAACCATGCTGAAGTTGTGTGCTTCTATAAAATGATTCGTTTTTCGCTCGCAAATGGTGACTTGTTATGTGTTTATGGTGATACTACTTCAAAGGGGCTCAAGCTTATGTCACGCCTGCAAGCTAGCAAGTATCTCCGCAAGGAATACAGGGCTTTCTTGTCCAACGTCGTAGCAGCATAGAAGGAAAAGAAAGAGAAGAAGGAAGTGAAAGACGTTCCTATGGTTCGAGAATTTCCTCAGGTCTTTCTAGAGGATCTTCCCAGATTACCTCCAAGTCGTGATATCGACTTTCGTATTGATCTCATTCCTGGAGCTAATCCTATTGCCAAGGCTCCTTACCGCCTCGCGCCATCCGAAATGCACGAACTCTCAACCCAACTTCAGGAATTACTTGATAAAGGCTTCATTCGCCCGAGCACCTCTCCATGGGGCGCGCCAGTCCTTTTCGTCAAAAAGAAGGATGGGTCGTTCAGGATGTGCATCGACTATCGGGAATTGAATAAGTTAACTATCAAGAACCGCTATCCTTTACCTCGAATCGACGATTTGTTTAATCAACTACAAGGCGCTACGTGCTTCTCGAAGATCGATCTACGTTCAGGATACCATCAGCTGCGTATACAAGAGGAGGATATACCCAAAACCGCGTTTCGCACTCGTTACGGTCATTTCGAATTTGTTGTCATGCCTTTTGGTTTAACGAACGCACCAGCAGTTTTCATGGATTTGATGAATCGCGTGTGTAAACCATATCTCGACCGCTTCGTCATCGTGTTCATCGACGATGTCTTGATCTATTCCAAATCGAGAGCCGAACACGCGCAACATCTACGTTTGGTTCTCGAGTTACTCCAGGGGAATCAACTCTACGCCAAATTCTCCAAGTGCGAATTTTGGTTGGGGGAGGTTCAGTTTCTGGGTCACATCATAAATAGTCAGGGTATCCATGTTGATCCTGCGAAGATTGAAGCAGTCAAGAGTTAGGTTACGCCTAAGAATCCGTCTGAAGTCCGTTCTTTTCTCGGGCTGGCGGGCTACTACCGGCGATTTATCGAAGGATTCTCGAAGATTGCTGTACCGCTTACCTCTCTTACACATAAGGATCAGCCTTTTGTCTGGGGAACCCAACAAGAGTCTGCCTTTCGAACCCTCAAGCACATGCTTTGCAATGCTCCTGTTCTCACATTACCCGACGGAAACGATGATTTCATTGTCTACTGTGATGCTTCCAACCTTGGTCTTGGTTGTGTGCTCATGCAACGGGACAAAGTTATAGCTTACGCATCTCGACAGCTCAAAATCCAAGAAAAGAACTATACAACCCATGATCTCGAGCTAGGCGCAGTTGTTTTTGCATTAAAGATTTGGCGACGCTACCTGCATGGTACCAAGTGTACGATCTTCACCGATCACAGGAGCCTGCAACACATCTTTAATCAGAAGGAACTTAATATGCGTCAACGCCGATGGGTAGAACTTCTCAACGATTACGACTGTGAGATTCGTTATCACCCAGGCAAAGCAAATGTTGTCGCCGACGCACTTAGCAGACGGAGCTATCTGCTTAGCACTCGTAACATTCAAGCCCAGCACAACCTCGAGACTCTCATCCACGACGCTCAGCATGCATGTTTCAACGAACGCACCTTGAAGAAATAACGAATCTACCATGATGGAGCCCAACTTGTGAGCAAATCGAACGGGATATTCCACTTTTTAGACCGAATTTGGATTCCCAAGCGAACCGATTTGCGACAGATTATCATGGACGAAGCCCATAAATCCCGCTATTCTATTCATCCCGGTGCCGACAAAATGTACCAGGATCTTCGCTATAGGTACTGGTGGCCGGGTATGAAACGAGACATCGCCCTCTACGTCGGAAGATGCTTAACCTGTGCTAGAATCAAGGCTGAACATCAAAGACCCTCTGGCTTGCTCGAACAACCACCAATTCCCATGTGGAAATGGGAGAGCATAGCTATGGATTTCGTAACCAAACTTCCAACTACGTCATCAGGTCACGACAGCATTTGGGTTGTTGTTGACCGGTTGACTAAATCAGCTCACTTTCTGCCAATACGAGAAGACTACAAGGTGGAACGATTAGCCCGAATCTACACCGACGAGATCATTTGTAGACATGGGACGCCTCGTGACATCATCTCTGATCGTGATGCTCGGTTTACTTCACGATTGTGGGAAACATTTCAAACGGCACTCGGTACGACGCTTAATCTAAGTACCGCTTTCCACCCACAAACCGACGGTCAGACTGAAAGAACGATTCGTACTCTTGAAGACATGCTCCGTTCGTGTGTTCTGGACTTCGGTGGTAATTGGGATAAACACCTGCCATTAGTCGAGTTCTCGTATAACAACAGCTACCAGGCTAGCATTCAGATGGCACCTTTCGAGGCCCTATACGGGAGAAGATGTCGATCGCCTATTGTGTGGCACGAGATCGGTCACTCGCAACTAACCGGTCCGGAGCTACTACAAGAAACGACGGACAAAATTTTCCAAATTAGAGACAACCTAGCGAAAGCTCGGGATCGGCAGAAAGTTTACGCCGATAAAAAGCGCAAGCCCCGTGAATTTGGCGTTGGAGACTACGTACTCCTAAAGGTATCACCTTGGAAGGGTGTAGTCCGATTCGGCAAGAAGGGAAAACTCGCGCCTCGATATGTCGGACCTTTTAAGATTCTGGAAAGGATCGGAAAAGTTGCCTACAGACTCGAATTACTGGAGGAACTTAGCAATGTCCACCCGACTTTCCACGTGTCAAACCTTCGAAAGTGCATCGCCGACCACGATCTACATATCCCTCTAGACGATCTTCAAGTGAACGAAACATTACACTTCGTGGAAAAGCCTGTCGAAATCATGGATCGCCAAACCAAGCAGCTCAGGCGCTCGCGCATTCCTATTGTGAAAGTCCGATGGGAAGGCAAACGCGGCGCAGAGTTCACTTAGGAACTCGAAAGCGACATGAAGACAAAATATCCACAGTTGTTTAAATAAAAAAAATTTGTAGGCTTTTAGATCATGTGTTTTCGCGCAACATATCCAAATTTTAGCCGATTTTAACCGTAAGATCTTGTCCAATTTGACGTTTTTCAGTAGAAATGAAAAATAGATGAAAAGTGAAGGAATTTTGACAAATCTGTGTGAATTTAACTATACGAATCTAGTGTGTGTTTGATCTGTGCAATCGAGAACCTGCTTAGATACCACCTGTAGGTTCTGGTTTCAACTCCGTTGCGATTGTGTTTGGTCACGATCGTGCACGGATTCCGCACGTACAAGTCAAAATCATTCCAAACGAAAAGAGCTCTCACACGTGATTCACGGATTCGTTACGACTTTCAGCTTAATTTCGGGACGAAATTCCTTAAACAAGGGGAGGCAGTAACACCCCGTGTTTTCACAAGTCAAAGTCAAAGTCAATGCCAAAGTCAACGACCGATTTTCGCGCGACTTGACTCGTAGAAATGTCTTTATTTTATTTATATTATGTGGAGTAAGTGTTGTTACTTGCAATAATCGAACCGTGTTAACCGTATTTCAATCGACTTACGACTGTGAATTACAGGCAGTAACAATGCGATAAAGTTAACCAACTGATAATCAAGCTATACTAATCGAATCGACATCAAATCGTAACTCGAGCTGTGTATTTTACTTGTTGTTAGACGTGTGTGTGTGTGCCTTACGTGTTACCTGTGCATGTTTATTTATGTTATGTTGTGGTAATCAAGCGAACTCAATCGAACTCGAAGTCTAACTCGAATGTAATCGAACTCGAACCCGAATCTCGATCGAACCATGTTATATACGAAGTAGTTGGGACTAAAAGTAATTTGACTAGGAAACCCTATCGAATCGTTCGCAATCGAAACCGAAACATCGAAAGACAGTCGCACCGAACGCGCCACTTAGGCGTCATCCGCACGGATGGGTCGTTCGGACGGACAGTCAATCCGCACGGATTGACCATCCGCACGGATTGCCAATCCGGACGGATAACCAATCCGGGTGACCTGCAATCCGCACGGAACACCGCTTTCCTCTTTTGGCATCCTATAAATACTCGGGTCACTCTCCAAACTTTCCACTTTTGGCAAGTGACGTCCGACCAGCATACTTTTCTCACCTTTTCTCCGATTTCTCTCAATCCAGGTAAGATCTCACTCTAAATCTTGTACATTCTTGATCTATACACAATTCCACACCTTTTCTATCTTTCAAATCTCAACTTTTTACCACGAAATCACCAGGATTGGAGGTATTCTTGGGTGACGTCATCATGAAGTTCTCATGAACTTCAAGTGTGACCTCATTCCACTAAGAGTAACTCAAATCTGAACGATTTCCAAAAGATTTCACAACAACTTCACCTAAATCTAAAACTTTTCTAAAGGATAAAAGAGTTGAAAGAAATAGACAAGTTTTCTCCTTCTTTTAACTTTAAGAAACGTTAGGAATCAGACCTGTTCTAGTCTCTGCTTAATGTTAGCGATGCGCTAGTCCTAGATCTGGGTTCTACCCATAAGACAACTGATTTTGAGTTAACCCGGAATGAGTACTCCCAGCCGCTGACCAGTCAAACTTGGGTGATTCCTGGCCGGCTTGGTCATACGGGTAAGGATGCGATTCCAAGTGGTTGCCACGAAATCAGAACGTCTCGATAGAACGACAAGGGCGACCAAGAGTGGACGAAACGAGATGATGTCCGCACGGACAGGATGTCCGCACGGACAGATTATCCGGACGGATTGTCATCCGGACGAACTACTCTTGGGACCCACAACCAAGCAAGGTTTGAGTATCGACGAAAGAGTAATCCGTACGAGCGACGCTCTGGGTGGATTACTGTTCGGATCATGAGATACTAAGACCTTAAACAATTACCAATATGTACATCCGCACGGACAGACCATCCGGACGGATTACACCCACTTCACCAAGTGACCCTGCCTTAAAGTTGTGTCCGCACGGACTACCATCCGGACGGATTGACGTCCGCGCGACCGGCTTGAAGGGTAGAGATACTTAGTTGTTTTCTAAATGCTACAACGAAAACTTCCAAGCATAAGCCATCATACACAAACACATCCTTAGCTTAGGAAGAAACAATCCACTCGAATAAGTAACTCGCACGGATAAGCAATTCGCACAAAGGGCTAATCCGGACGAATTACCACCCGCACGGATAGTTAATCCGCGCGGATTGCCAATCCGCATGGATAACACATCCGCACGGTCAACTCTGTATTGTTTTTCCATGCCACTTATCGTTACGCTACCGAATCTATTTAGGCTAATCATACTCGCTAAGCGCTCCCTTCAATCCATTCATCGCTGTGAGTATACTCGAACCCTTTTTTCTTTTAGCACTTTTGGGTGTTACATACGTTTCGAATATTCAACTACAATTATCACACTACTCAAGCTATTTTAACGCTAACCATTAATGCATGTTATGCGTGGCTTATGAATGCTTGTTTGTTATGTTTACACATGGAATGCTGTCTACCTGCCTTAGCAACGATAGTACTATAGTTTGGACTCAGCACCCGTTCGCGGGGGTTGTTAAGGATTATTACTTGCATGGATTACGGTGGTAATCATGTATTGCGAACTGCCTCGGGCAGTCAACCCGCAGTCATTGGTATCGATGGATCTATGTCGATAACTAACGTGCTTCATTTCACTATGTGTACGTGCTGGTTATGCGTAAACGAATTCGAACTCTGTATGCTATTATCAAACTTGTATGCTCACCTTTACATTTATGTATTGACTTTATTTTAACTTATGTGACAGGTGCTTAGGTTGCTTGTATGCTCTTTGCGCTGTGATGAAATTGAGGCTAGGAACTGGAGTCCTAGAAACCAACGAATAAAGTAGTTATGTTTAAATCTGAGTTGTCGGAACAGAACATTTGTCTTGATGCTTATCTGTAATAATTATTTAATTATTTGAGATACGGTATGGGACGTATTGTTTAATTGAATGGTAATGATAGTTGTTATGGAAACTTCTGGACAATCTGTTTCGCTCAGTGCCATGCCCCGATGATTCCGCCATCGGTTGGGGTGTGACATAAACATGTGAAGAAATATATATGTAACAAGAAAAACTCAAGAAGAAACATTTTTAGAAAAATGATTTACAAGTTGTGAAGATCTAATTTCTTCAAAAATGATGTTTTTAATTAAACAATCACACTTTAAAGGGTAACTAGACTCACTAAACACACTAGTAAGTTACTACACATTTTTGTAAATTTTCAAGTTCATGAAGTAGTAGTTTATGCTTGATTTTGGCAAATTGGTAAGTGTAGATTGATTTGTTGTTGATTGTGTTGATTTACAAAAGAAAATGATATGCTTTGAAAGCATGGAAACCTCCATTTTTAAGGGGAAATTATGGCAAAATTTTTCTAAAAATTAAACACTTAGAAAAATATTTTTAAACAAATACTTACATGTATATTTTTAACCATGGATTTTTATATAAAGTTTGCCATAATTTTTGTTACAAAAATTATAAATATTGGAGGTTGGTTTTTGTAAATAAAAGTGACTAAATATGTATTTAGGAAATATATATTTAGATGTCACCTTGTGTGTGATTATTTGTATATTATGTGTATTAGTTATATTATTTTAGGACTTGAAATAATATAACTCATCAAAATACCAAGAATTACAATCCAAAATATTACCAAAATTCCAAGAGAATGAATATATAAATTATACCTAAAATGTTGGACAAACCGAACAAGGAATATCACTTACAAAAATATTCCGAAAATTTAATTCATAAGTATATTTTGGACACCAAGAGAACAAAATATGATTTTTACAATTTTTACAAAATATATTATATTTTTGACAAGGGGAAAATATATTATTTTTGGCAAGTAAAATATATATTTTTCTTGGAATTATTAGAAGATGTATTATTTTTGGAAGAAAATATATACTTTCTCAAACAAAAATGAAATACGATATTTTTGGATTGAAAATATATTTTCTTGGATACACACGGAATACATTATTTTTAGGTAAAAATAAGTTTATATATATATCTTCTAAGTTAGACTTGGAAAACATATTATTTTTGAGACTTATATGAAATTTATAAATATTTTTGCCAAGGGAAAAATTATAAGTAATTTCTCTAGGTAATGTTTCTTAAAACATATATTTTGAGAATATATATTGATGTATTTTTATAGAAATATTATTCCGGAAAAGTTAATATAAAAAAATTAAGTATAAAAATACTTAACAAATATAACAGAAATACACATTTTCGTACGTATAAATACACTCCGAAATACGACACCAATACATGGCAAAAATATACAAGGATAAGAATACGAATACTAATACACCCATCCTTGGGGAAATATTCATGTATAAATACATAAAGGTGTGAAGTTAAAATATATTATTTTAACTATTATTCCAAAATTTAATAAATATAATTTAAGTTAAAATATTTATTAATTTAACAAATAATTATATAACTTGGAATAATATTGATGACACAAAGAAACGTAACTCAAAGACACTAATTAATGCTAAGTCAAGGCACGACCCGCTCGTCTAATAGACCTTAGTACGTTGTAGGTAGTCGCGTATACCAGAAGGAGCTTTGAGTTACAGTTGGTTACGAAGAACGCAAAATTGTGAGTTCATGTCCCCCTTTTCTTTTAACTGTTTTCGTTTTATAACTTCGGGGGTGAAATACATGTTACAATGATTACAAATGGTATGGTTAGTCAAGAAATGAACTGTTAGATCATGTGAATGGGTAGGCGTTAACTTGAGACCATTAATCCTAATATAAGGACCAAGGGGCATGAGTGATAGATCTATTTGGATGTTGCGAGCCCCACCCATGGGTCCGCGAGTTGGCCGCATGTGGTGACTATGTCGTTCCATCCGGGTGGCCCGGTACGAATACGCAAAGGATTGAGCCTTCCTACACCGTTACACACACATTAATGACCTTGCAAATCATTAATCGATCTGTTCATATTCTCTTTCATACCGGGTTTACAAAACATACATACTTACAATGATTACAAAGGTTTATTCGTGCACACATACAAACACATGAACTCACTCAACTTTTGTTGATGTTTTCAAACTACATGTATTTCAGGAAATTAAATGTGGATCTGGCGGGTGTTTGGAAGTTTCAAGTGATGTTGGAAATAAAAGATGCCATCCGGTGTCTAAGGGTTTGGATAGTGTGTTTTATCCTGGATAAGACACATCATTCAAAGCCTGGTTTTTATTAATGTCTTTTGTCAAGTCCTTATGGAACTCTAAAACAATTTGCATGGTTTGTAATTTGGATTCAAAGTCTGCGTCTGGATTTTAAGACAATGTTGTTTGTGATGTTTTAAACTTAATTTATGGATGAACATCTTTAGTTTTATCATATAGCTGTTTGTTATGGTTGAATGCAATGATATTAAGCAAGTCACACATAATCACGCTTTCGCAAAAGTCAGGGTGTGACACCTCTGCTTTACTTTCGGGGGTGATACCTGATTGCAAGTATGCAATTATTGGTGTCATCCAGTACGTTGTACCGTATTGGATGACGTTAACTTGGCGCAGGGGTACTGAGGGATTTTGCAGGATCTCAATACGTATCTCCTTTGCCAGATGTTGGAAGCTGGTGGATGCGAGTTTTGAAAGTGCATCCGCGGGTTTGTTCTCACTGCTATTGATATGGAGAATATTGAAGGAGGTGAATCATGATTTCAGTTGCATAGCTTCCTCGAGGTAGAGGGTCATGATATCCCCCTTTGCGGCATAGTCGCCACGGACTTGCCCTGCAACCAGTAATGAGTCGACGTGTGTTCCAGGTGTTGGACGCCGAGCTTGACAGCCAGACGCAGCCCTGCTAGTAAAGTCTCGTACTCTGCTTCGTTATTCATGCTTTTGAAATCGAGGCGAATGGCATAGGTGAGTTCTTGGCCGTCAGGGCTGACAAGTCGCAGACCTACGCCTGCACCGTCCTCGTTGGACGCACCATCTGTGTATAGTGCCAAGATGTAAGACCCATATTAAAATAACAGAATTTATGATAGCTAACACGCTTTTGATACCAAAAATTTCAAGCTTACAAAATTTTTGCTAAATTTGATGGTCGTACATGATCATAAAGATCGAGTTATCAACCTACATTTAAACTATCAAAATATAGATTCAAGAGTTTACTATTAAACTAAAACAAAATAGTACAAATGCGGAAGCTTTGTTTAATGCGTTCGGTTCTTGTAAGCCGCTTGATCTTCATCCAGAGTCTTACGTATTGTACCTAAAGCCAAAAACACAATAAAAATTAGTTTTGACCATAATAGAATGCATATAAACAAGTTCTAATGTGAAACCATTGAACAAAGCAAGATTGAGCGATTTTAAGGCTGTCGCGCCCCGCGACAGCTTAGAACCCGGCTTACGCGGCCCGCGATGATGGTCGCGCCACGCGACCGTATGACTGCTTTGCCTTCGCGTAGCGCAACGGCCTCATTTTGGTAGAAAGTTTTTGCTGGTTGCTGCACTTTACCCAGCTACGAAAATTCAACAATAGTAACTTATAACTTGCAAGACTTTCACTATAAAAGTCTGTTTTTCGTAATTCTTTTTTTCCCACGCGACCGTAGTTAAATTACGGACCCGTTTTTCAACCCGATTTGCATAAAAATATCATTTCAAGAACAGTTGGCCTATAATTCGGCTCCTTGTTTATTTGACCCATTTGTTTACAAGTTCAACAACTTGTATTGTTGTCATCTCATGTTTTAGGCCATTTCACCTATTCCCGTATTTACCAATTATGGCGTTTCGCTTCCCACTCGAGGGTTGCTTATGCCGTAACCATCATGCTTGTTTTCAAGGATTAAACATGCTTTCTAAAATCATTTGACAAGTAAAAATTCCGAGCTTTAATTCCTCTACAAGGGTTCATGTTTTTGCAACTAGTTAGCGTGTCCGTTTCACGGCTTACGCTTTGTTTATGACCAATCAACAAGTGATGGTCAATGACTTCGACATTTACAACTTAACTTGTTTTGACCCGTTTGGATGCCGAATGGAGATCACCATTTCAAGACATTCCAAACTCTATTTCTAACACATGTTTTGACCCGTTTTATTTGTCTAAGGCACTTCGTCAGTTCCGTGACTTAACAGGTTTTCCTCTTTGGCTAAATTCCGATTCAACTAACTAGAATAAATAAATAACATAATGTACGAAACCATAGGTCGCGTACTTACATAATTCATCAATGTTGGTTTCTCACCATAATTACCCATTCCCGAGCTTGTCAACCTTAGCGTATCACTTCCATTCCATGGTTTACGCTTTATAACCCAAATTTAACGAATGATATTTAAGTTGTTTCAAGCACTAACAATTCGACCATTATTTAACCCGTTGGATTTGTCGAATGAGTTACACCACTTCATTGACATTCCAACACGGCTATTTTAAACAATGACATTAACAACATACTCATTTAACTAGCTTGACCCGGTTGGTTGTCGAGTGAGTTACACAACTTCATTGACAATCCAACACGGCTATTTTAACAATGACATAAACGACATACTTATTTAACTAGTTTGACCCGTTTGGTTGTCGAGTGAGTTACACCACTTCATGGACATACCAAACGCCATCATTTTTGCCGTATCAATATTAAACATATCTACAACTAGGTTTATCTATATAAATGTAACGAGACAACAAGTCACGTACCTTTAAGGCACACCCTTCAAATGTGTATCACCTCCGGCTTGTCCGCTTGACGATCCGGATTCTTTACCTAAAGAGTTCCATTCACAACCAATTTAGAACTCTTTCATATTTAATAACGCAATATTCATTATGATATTCGAATCTGCGTTTTTGTCTAATCTTTAATACTTTAAATCCTCATTTAGGCGTTTTAACAAACACCTAGCGGTTCAGATTTTACATAATCCATACTAAGTTCATGTCTTGTTATTTCCATTGCTATCAACTTCAATTAAGCACATCTACACATGATTTTAACATCAAAATTCCAGAAATTACTTCATAAATTCAGATTTCACTAGAACAAGCATTATGATCCAAGTGTTCATCTAATTTTTACAAACCCATTGATCACCTACAATGGTGATTATAAACCCTACAAGTATGATGCAAGGTGTTTTTTTACAAGAAATCATCTAGGGTTTATCCCTAGACATCATATCACTTCTAATTTCAACTATACAACAATCATGCAAGTTCAAATTCAAAACTCGTGAGTTCATCTAAAATTTGAAGAAGAACCAAATATCGAAATTTCACATACCTTACGATCCCTTCGTCGAGGTGATCGCTAATACGTATTCAGTTTTTTATTTGGACTTGATCTAGGCTTCCAATTTGTGAGATTTGGTGAAAATTAGGGTTTGAAAAGAAATCCCTGATCGCCCTTGTGTTCTTGTTCGACCAGACACACACATATGTGTGTGTTTGGGTGTGTTATTTGTTACTTTAAACACTTGAGTTCCAATTTTTACAAGTTTGGTCCCCTCACTTTTATTTTACTATAGTTTAGGTGTTTAACCTTATTTTAAGTCACTTCAAGACTCATAACTAACTGGGTTATAAATTCCTAGTTAGTTGGTTCTTGTTTGATTAATACCTTATATTGGAAATATAAGGTTTTATATTTTCGGGGTGTTACATTCATCTTGACTATCACCGCTCTTTTTTTTTAAATATGATATTTAAAATTTCGGGGTGTTACAAGTACACCCCCCTTACAAAGGTTTCGTCCCCGAAACCAAAGTATGTACCAAACAATGTAGGGTAAAGCCGTTGCATCTCCTCTTCGGCCTCCCTTGCTGTATCCGAACCCCTTTTTCGGTGTCCCCATTTAATTTTTACTTGATTAATTACTCCGTTCCTCAAACTTTTCAGTTTACGATCTAAAATCGCAATCAGCTTCCTTGCGTAATTAAGACTATTATCCACTTCGATATCATCGTAGTGGATATAAGCTGTTTCGTCGGCCAAACATTTCCGGAGACGTGATACGTGGAACGTGCTATGTATCCCACTCAATCCCTCGGTCAGTTTGAGACGGTATGCTACCTTACCACCCCTTTCGATAATTCTAAATGGCCCAATAAACCTCGAGCTTAACATTACTTGACTATAAGTTGCTTTGCCGTCTAGACTAATTAGTCACCGTTTTATCTTTTACTTCGTCTTTCGGGTATACTATTTTGCAGTCACTAGCCCCTTTGCGTGCTTATAATTTCATATCTAGTCATTCACACTATAACGTGATTTTCTTCTATATTACTTTTTGTATCCGTGATCACATCACATCATGTTTAGTTTTACATCGGCTTTTCATTATTAAGAATCTTTCCTTCAAATGCATCGTCTTACACCTTTCGGCGTTAAGACCTATATTCTTTATCGTTAACCATTTTCTAATTTCTCTCATAGTATTTATATGTGTTAGAACATTGCTTCTTACTAGAACCAAATTCTAGTTTAATGTTTTTCTCTTGAACCTCATAATAAATACTTGGGACCATACCACAACCTCATCTTTCAGCCCCTTTTCACCTTGCGCGGTCGCGCACTGGTCCTACAAAAGGAAGGCTTAAGAGACAAATAACAGACAACACTTGCGCGCCCAAAAGGAAATCACAAATCCTTGCGCTTTCTTCCATAAATAAAGGATGAAAATCCTATGTCAAGCACTTTCGCTCAATAATATTCAGACTTTGATATTATTTACTTAACTGATACCACACGGTAAAGAGTCACACCAGATTACAGCAGTAATCTTCTAGAAGAATTCAATCGTGCATCACTAAGACGGTTATAACCGTCTGGACACATGTCATCACCTCAGGCATCCCTGAAATCACAATGATAGCATGTAATTGGAGAGAAACCTCCACTTGATCACTTTCCACGTGGCAAACCCCCAGCCATAGATCTAAACAGCGATCCGTGTGCATTCACGTCGGATCGAGAAACTTAACGGAAGGAAATGCAACCGCTTACGGGGTTAGCATCTTCCGTCAACATTTCACCAACGAGTTTTCCCGCCCAAAACTCTCGGCTATAAATATGAGAACAATTCAGGTATGAAATTCAAGTTACACACACTTCTTCAATACATCTTCTTCTTCATAAACCCATACTTATTCTCACGCCGGAGTCGGGTCAAGGAGAGAACTCCTTTCTCCCCTTGACGAGGCTAACGGTGCTTTGTTTTGCAGAGTTTACCGGAGAAGAAGATCAGTTGCAATCGAATCAAACGAGAGAGAACAACCCTTTTATGCTGATATTCGTTAATTTACACATATTTTAGTCCCCCGTTTTACCCCTATTTTATGCGTTTTTGGCCGTAAAACCGTCATTCGGATACTTATTTATCTACATTTATGTTTACAGGCCTAAAACAGCATACCAGACAAGATGATAGCGAAAACGAGGACTTTCCGGACAAAACGACAAAGCTGCGAAGATTCTGTTAAGAAAACTGATCTGGGCCTCTGGAACGGTCGTTCCACATGATGCACGACCGTGCATCTCCGACAAGTGTTGATGAGCTCGGTGATGAACGAGAGGTGCGATTGGGCGTTCTAGGAAAACAAGGCGGCCCAGTGATGCACGACCGTTCCATATGAGGAACGACCGTGCAGATCCGAAGATCAGCAGTAACCCGGAGATGCACCCCAGTGCAGCAGCTCGTGCAACAAGTAACCCGGAACTGAACGACCGTTCCATCCGAAGAACGGTCGTGCGATTTCGTATCCGGTCAAAGATCTGATGACGTATGCAGTATGGTGACCCATCCCCAATAATTGATTAAAGTGCACGGTCGTGCCACAGGTGGAACGACCGTGCAACAGCTAAAAAGTATAAAAACAGAACACAGACATTCTATTCGAAATTCTGGACTTTTGGAGAGCAACTCAGGCGATTTTCAGGCTCCGGAGGCGTGAGCTTTCACCCGGATTCAAGCCATATTGTCCCGTTTAGCTCGATTATCATCCGGATCTTTAATCTTATGCTTGTTTATGGTTGGGTTTTCTAATCTTTCCATGTTTTTGTTAATCTTTCAAGCATTTAGGTTAATGTTTATGTATTATTGTAGCCTTTGGGCAAAAACACAACAATCCCTTGCTTGATTATAACCATTAGTATGTAATCTTTGTTTGTAATGACATTTTGAAGTATTTTCTATGTTAATATTTGATGATTAGTTTGCAACCTTGTTATTGATATTGATTTCTTGATTATAAGTAATTATGTTGGATGATTGATGCTTGGTTAGTTAAGATAGTTGCAAAATGAAGCTTAATTAATCTTGTATTAGTAGACTTTAAACTTGGTTAACTAGTTTAGCTTGGTTTAAATGTGTGCATCATGATACTAGAAATGGTTAGTGATTTAATAAAATGTAATTATTGTTAATCAAGAAAGCTTGCCGTCACGGAAGGACCCTAACGGGTTAGATGGTGTCGTTATGAATTCTTGCCATGATTTGTTAGATTAGTTAGTAGTTTAGGCCAAAATTGCTATCTTGGTGAATTATTGTGCAAGATTTGTAAAATGAACTCGGTTGTGATTTAATCTAGTTTATGCTTGACAGTTGGTGGTTGCATTGTGTTTATCGGTGTCGCTTTCCTTGTTTAAGTGAGGTTAGAAAACTCCTAACGGATGACTAACTTATTTTTAAGAGATTTTCGTAGACATTTATCAATTGCACGTTAAAGAACAATTTTAGGTGGTTAAAGTGTGTTTATCGTTTTAGCTTTCCGAATGATTGTCATGTTAGGATTCCCGAAAGGGATACTAATTGTCTTAAAATGGAAAATTGACCGAATGCTTCTAGTGCCAAAACCGACTTAGTTAACATGCTTTGGTTGTGTATTAAGCAAGGCTTTTTATCTATTATCTACTATGTTTTATAAGTATTTGTTTATGCTTACTTTAGTTTAGTTTAAATCAAACAAACCTATGTTTTTACCGGTAGTTTAGTGACAAAGGTCTAGTATTAATTCTCCGCCCATTTCCTTGGATCGATACTTGGTTCTTACCGATACTTTACTACATATATGACGGGGTACACTTGCCTCTTTCGTGTGTGTTTTGATGTAAAAGTAATAATCACTTTTATAAATTTAAAACCCAATCGTGTGTTTATTCATTGCAAAAACGATGTATATATACGCCCACGTCAAGTTTTTGGCGCCGTTACCGAGGAACTGGCGAGTTTTAGGAACGACCCGAGTCATTGTATTATCGGTGTATATACTTGTTAATATTTGTGTATACTTTCTTGATTCATTCATTTATTTATTGATTTATTTGTTAATATTTCTTGCTTTTATTTGATTTATTCGTTTTCGTGTATTTGTGTTTTATTCCATTTATTCTTTTGATTCAGATTTATTATTTATTTATTCTTTGAGTTTTTTGGCTTCGGGTGTTCATTTATACATATCGATCCGACCATTTTTATTGTGTTGATTTGATTTTTTTTTATTAATAAAATTTCGGGCCAAATTTCGGATTTTTATGAAAACTTTCAGCCCATTCTTAATAATATTCATTGTGTTGATGTATCATTTGCAGGTTAATGTCCTCAACTCCCGCGCCTAATATTGCTGAGCCGGTTGACGAACCCGCGCATAATCTTAGGAGAAGTAGGAGGCTGCGAGAAAGGGCACGGGTCATTGCCCAACGGATTGCAAACGCGATTGACGACCCGGTGATACTTTCTGAAAGTGAAAACTCAGGGGACGAAATCATGGCAGACGATAATCAACCTTTGAATGAGACGAATCAGCCCGGACGAGAGGGCTTGGAGCCCAGTATTATTAGACCTACTATTGATGCACCTTCATTTGAAATAAAATCTAGTATTATTAACATGGTGCAGAATTCAGTACAGTTCGACGGGCGTGAGCACGAGGATCCCGGGAGACACATTGCGGCTTTCCTCCATGTTTGCTCCACATTCAAGATTAGGGATGTTTCGGAGGACGCAATTCGGTTGAGGTTGTTTCCGTTTTCATTGCGTGAAAAAGCCAGAGCTTGGCTTATGTCACTCCCAGCCGGGTCCATCAGGACCTGGAATCAGTTGGCAGAGCAGTTTATGCATAAATACTTTCCACCTGAGAAAACGAACAAGCTACGGAACCGGATTACTTCATTTCGCCAGGACGAGGGCGAATCGTTGCATGCAGCTTGGGAAAGATTCAAGGATTTGTTGATTGATGTGCCACATCTTGGCTTCTCCAAGAGACAGCTGGTTTTGACATTCTATCAGGGGCTCAGCTACAACACGCAGGAGCGATTAGATGTTAACACAGGAGGCGATCTTGGAACGAAGACGCCGACGGAAGCATATGATATCATAGAGAAAGCTGCGTTGAAATCCAGCTCGCGTCGGGAAGGAGATAGAGGTCGGGCTACATCATCATCATCTCGCCCAGGAGCTCACGCTGTGGACGATTACACAGCCATTACTGCACAAATCTCGGCTCTGGCGACGAAATTCGATAAATCCCAAACAGTAGCACAAGTTGGCCCTGGGTGTGACTAGTGTGGAGTTTCACAAGTGCCAGGTACGTGTGAGCAGGGTGTTATGTTCACCGGCCACGAGGAGGTGAACTACATGGGCAATCAAATCAGGCCCCAAAATAACCCCTACAGCAACACGTACAATCCAGGGTGGAGAAATCACCCAAATTTTGGGTGGAAATCTGGTTCTGGTAACCAGAACGCACACGGATTTGCTCAACATGCTCCCGCGCCACAACAATCTCAAGGTCAATCCTTCCAACCATCGGGGTATAATAATCAAGGCTCAGGAAGCAGTTTCCAGCCACACGCCTCTCAAAGCAACGCAAAGCTAGAGGAAATGATGGCACAACTGCTGAACAACTCCAACAGTGCTAATTAAATGGCTGAGAAGCGATATCAGCAGCATGAGGAGCGGTTTATGGTCAACGAAAGAGAAATGCGGAGTCAAAAGGCTTCCATTCAGACCATAGAGAATCAAGTGGGCCAGTTGGCAAAGATGATGTCGGAGAGACCCCCAGGTGGTCTTCCTGGCAATACGGAGCAGAATCCGAAGGGGCGTGGTAATGGCCCGCACTTGTAACAAGTGTGGGGACATGAGTCTTGCTATCGACTCGCCGACAAAAATTTAGCATGGAGTCTTGCTATCGACTCGCCGACAAAAATTTAGCATGAGTCTACGCTACTGACTCGCCGACAAAAATGTAGCAGGAGCGTCTTTGGCGCTATAAGGGCAAAATTGTCCTTTTATTTGTTTTTCTTGTTTTAGCGTAATTTAAGTAAGTTAGGTAGTTTACGTTAGTTTGTTTAGTTTTCGTGCGTGCCGAGCGAAGGTTCTATATTGCAATATTGTTAGAACAGTTGGCGTGTTAAAAAAATGGCGAAAAACGGCCGAAAAGGCTGCTGAAACAACCTTCTGCAGAAAATTCTAATCTGCAGCTGATGCACGACCGTGCCACGGGTCGCACGACCGTGCGATTCCGAGCAAGCCGGCACGGTAGATCGCACCCTCGGTGTAGTTCCGAGAACAAGCTTTGGGTTTGAACGATCTCGGTACCGCACGACCGTTCCATACCAGGAACGACCGTGCGTCACCCTGAGGGCATTTTTGTCATTTTGCACACTATATATACCATCATCTGCTGCAAAATCCCTCATTCACAAACCCTAGTCGCGCCAGGCCGTTCCAGAGCGATTCTTCATCATATCGCACGGTTTTTCGCACGATCTAACACCCTCCTTCGCACGGTACGTTCCTAGTTGTAGATTTCTTGTTTCTTTGCTTTCTAGGTTAGATTTCTTCCGATTCTTCAAGGCATTCTAGGGTTCTCTTCATAAATACAAACGAAACCCTAGCCATTGTTTGAATCGTGCATATCGTGAACATCCGGTGCATTTTCTAACCCTTGTTTGTGTAAAAAACTTGATGATTTGTGAAAAAATCAGGCTACTAAGAGCCTGGGTCAGATCTGCAGAAAAAACGAGATGGCACGGTCGTTCCTTGGATGGAACGGTCGTGCACTTCCAGGTGTTCATGCTGATTTGCTGATTGCTCGGTGTTGCACGGTGGTGCCACAGATCGCACGACCGTGCAGTTCCGGCATTTGCGGGCTTGGTCTGTTAGTTCTCGGATACGCACGACCGTGCATCTCGAAGAACGACCGTGCCATTTGCCCAGTACGGTTTGACAGTTTCTTCATAATTTGCTGCTCGGCTATTTTCAATTCATTTCTCTCCTGTTTCTGTCTTTCTAACAATGTTCCCCATTACAGATGAACCATCCCTTCCTTCAGTTTGACCCTAACATTGAGAGAGAAGCTTTGTGCATACCGAAGCGCGACGCATTATGGGCGAGACGGGGGCAGTTTGGAGTCCCCCGATGGTTAGATTGGGAAGTAATGCAGGAACTCAATCAATATGATCGACTTGACGAGATGATGATTCGCCCGCTTGCAAATCTAGTCGGTGTCAACCGACCCGTGTACCGGGAGTTGACAATCGAATTCTTCGCATCGTATGCCTATGAAAAGCCGGTTGCACATACACAGCACGATTTCCGCTACAGGGAGCGGGTAACCTTCAGGTTGTGTAGACGATGGCATACGTGGTCGGTTGGTCGTTTGGGAAGAAGGCTTGGGATTTATACTAGGGACGACATGGATGATCCCGACGTCTTCAACGATCAGTTCAACTTCCCTAATGATGCAGCGCGGGATGCATTTTGGGCTCGAAATGCCGTTGGGGAACCCTACAACCCGAGGATGTCAAAGGCCTCGCGACTCAGAGACCCTTTGGTGCGAGTGATGCACCATGTATTTAGCCATTCGATATGCGGTCGCATGGACAGTGGGGGTAACTGTCCTACACCAGATTTGCTCTTTTTATATGTGTTGGTTGACAAAGCACCAATCAACCTAGCCGCTCGAATGGCTGAGTACTTCGTCAAGAGTTCGGGGCGACATGTGAACAGTGAGATACATGGCGGTTCGTATGTGACCGAAATTGCGTACAATGAGCGCTATATGACGCCGGGGGTGCTTCAGGGTCTCACTTTGATTACAGAGGGGGTTGATGTCGATATTCGGTCACTGAAGTTCATGGGGGTGATTGCAGAGCTTGATATGGGGGATAGGTTGAAGGGATTGAACAACGAGGTCTGGGACCCGTTGCCTCCGTTGCCTTCAGATGAAGAGGAAGAAGAGGAAGATGAGGATGAAGAAATGGTGCAGCACGAGCCACAGCCATCGACACCACCACACTCACCGCAGCACCATGCATTTCATCAGCATGAGGACTGGCCTACATTCTACCAGCAGTTCCAGGATATGCGTGTGATGCAGGAACAGCATGGTTCTTATTTTGATGATATCAGGACTAGTCAAGACCAACTCCGAGCTAGCCAGGATCAGCTTCGGGCCACCCAGGACCATCTTGTACAGAGCCAGAGTAGCCTATATCAGGGCGTGAGCACGGGATTCTCTTATCTTTTCGGGGAGATGCATCACGCATATCCCAACTATTTTCAGCATCCCCCGGAGTTCCCACCGTGGAACCCTCCTGGCTATGGCGATCAGGGCCCATCTGGCACGGGACATGATGATGATGATGATGATGATGAGTAGTTGGCGGTGGTGTTAGCATTTGGTGGTGTTTTATCTTTCAGTACTTTGCTTTTATATGGGTGTTTATTTTGACTATTATTTAAAACACCCCGGTTATGTATTTCAGACAATTTCCTTTGTATTCTGTTTGGATTTTAGTATTTATGTATATTATGGTTGTTTTGTGATTTTTCTATTTCTGTTATGTTTTGGGTGCACATGTGACATACTCGCAGGTTTTATCTATCGGATCTTGGACCGGAGCACGTACCAGATGCAGCTTCGGAAGTCTCGTGGCATCAACATCATCTTGAGGGGAGTATTTTTTATCCCTTTCTCTATATTTCGGGTCTCGCATTGGGGACAATGCGAAGTTCAAGTGTGGGGAGGGGGTTAACTTTGTTAACTTTGTTTGTCATCTTATATATATAAAAAAAATTCAGAAAATCAGAAAAATCGTTTAAAAATACTTGTAATTTGTATATATTTTAGTAAATAAACCGGTTGGTTGTGTTTTAGAAAGCTTCGGACTTGATAAAAACTCGACAAGTAAATATTTTTGAAAAAGGAAACCGGAAGCGTGACAAACAAAGAAAGACTTGCATGATAGTTTTCACACTTTTACCCATTCCTTCCGATATGTGAGCATGTTGAGCCTTGATATTGTTATATATTTGTTCATTTCGGATATAGGAGTGAGCCAGATGTTATGTGTAATTTAGAACTTGTCACTAGTATACTTGTTAAGACCATGAACGTGCGGATTTGTGTAAAAGTGATAGAGGCACTTAGGTCACCCTTTTGTTGTAAACCTTGTTCTTTGTGTTGTGTTTCCCGTTTACCCTATGTTACCCTTTAGGATTAACCTTGTCGAGCCTTCCCGTTTACCTTTGTTTACCCACATTATCGCCCACTTAGCCATATTTAGCCCTTGTATGTTTTATACCCTTTTTGTGTTGAAACTCAGTCTAAATAATCGTTTAACTAGTGTTTGTTTATGTTTCATTGTATAAATTAGTTTGCAAAAAAAAAAAAAAAAAAAAAAAAGACAGAAAATTAAAAACCCTAAAATAGGGTGAAGATGATAGAATTTGAGCAATTTTGAATGCTTAAATGTTAAAATTTCGTTGATAAGCTCGATTGCTCAATAGTCGCCTTTTTAAGGCATATGTTTGTATAGTTGTATTATCTATTGCTAGTTAAATGCTACTACCGAGTTTTAACCATTTTCGCCACTTTAAATATCCATTTCCATACCCTTCGCCCAAGCCTAATGTTACAACCCGTAAAGACCTCTTGATTTACACTTATTTGCATGTTAGTTGGTGGAGACGAGATCTTATGACAAGCTTATGATGTTGCACATTTCATTAACGAGGCATTGAGTGTTTACACATACACATTTTATGTATGTTTCATAAATAAAACCGAGTGTGTGTGAACATTGTGAGTTGTGTGAAGTTTAACTTGTGAGTCAATTAAATGTGAAATCACGGATTTTTGGTTGTCGCTTTATAATTGCTTATTCTTGTTGGGTTGAGTCTTTTGATGTTGTCTTTCGACAAACCGGCTAACTGTTTATAGTAGATTTCAATAAAATAGTGTGTAAATTATCGTTCTTGTTTGTTTATGTCTTTTATTGTTTTTTAGTTCAGCTTGCTTGAGGACAAGCAAGGTTCAAGTGTGGGGAGATTTGATATTCGTTAATTTACACATATTTTAGTCCCCCGTTTTACCCCTATTTTATGCGTTTTTGGCCGTAAAACCGTCATTCGGATACTTATTTATCTACATTTATGTTTACAGGCCTAAAACAGCATACCAGACAAGATGATAGCGAAAACGATGACTTTCCGGACAAAACGACAAAGCTGCGAAGATTCTGTTAAGAAAACTGATCTGGGCCTCTGGAACGGTCGTTCCACATGATGCACGACCGTGCATCTCCGACAAGTGTTGATGAGCTCGGTGATGAACGAGAGGTGCGATTGGGCATTCTAGGAAAACAAGGCGGCCCGGTGATGCACGACCGTTCCATATGAGGAACGATCGTGCAGATCCGAAGATCAGCAGTAACCTGGAGATGCACCCCAGTGCAGCAGCTCGTGCAACAAGTAACCCGGAACTGAACGACCGTTCCATCCGAAGAACGGTCGTGCGATTTCGTATCCGGTCAAAGATCTGATGACGTATGCAGTATGGTAACCCATCCCCAATAATTGATTAAAGTGCACGGTCGTGCCACAGGTGGAACGACCGTGCAATAGCTAAAAAGTATAAAAACAGAACACAGACATTCTATTCGAAATTCTGGACTTTTTGGAGAGCAACTCAGGTGATTTTCAGGCTCCGGAGGCGTGAGCTTTCACCCGGATTCAAGCCATATTGTCCCGTTTAGCTCGATTATCATCCGGATCCTTAATCTTATGCTTGTTTATGGTTGGGTTTTCTAATCTTTCGATGTTTTTGTTAATCTTTCAAGTATTTAGGTTAATGTTTATGTATTATTGTAGCCTTTGGGCAAAAACACAACAATCCCTTGCTTGATTATAACCATTAGTATGTAATCTTTGTTTGTAATGACATTTTGAAGTATTTTCTATGTTAATCTTTGATGATTAGTTTGCAACCTTGTTATTGATATTGATTTCTTGATTATAAGTAATTATGTTGGATGATTGATGCTTGGTTAGTTAAGATAGTTGCAAAATGAAGCTTAATTAATCTTGTATTAGTAGACTTTAAACTTGGTTAACTAGTTTAGCTTGGTTTAAATGTGTGCATCATGATACTAGAAATGGTTAGTGATTTAATAAAATGTAATTATTGTTAATCAAGAAAGCTTGCCGTCACGGAAGGACCCTAACGGGTTAGATGGTGTCGTTATGAATTCTTGCCATGATTTGTTAGCTTAGTTAGTAGTTTAGGCCAAAATTGCTATCTTGGTGAATTATTGTGCAAGATTTGTAAAATGAACTCGGTTGTGATTTAATCTAGTTTATGCTTGACAGTTGGTGGTTGCATTGTGTTTATCGGTGTTGCTTTCCTTGTTTAAGTGAGGTTAGAAAACTCCTAACGGATGACTAACTTATTTTTAAGAGATTTTCGTAGACATTTATCAATTGCACGTTAAAGAACAATTTTAGGTGGTTAAAGTGTGTTTATCGTTTTAGCTTTCCAAATGATTGTCATGTTAGGATTCCCGAAAGGGATACTAATTGTCTTAAAATGGAAAATTGACCGAATGCTTCTAGTGCCAAAACCGACTTAGTTAACATGCTTTGGTTGTGTATTAAGCAAGGCTTTTTATCTATTATCTACTATGTTTTATAAGTATTTGTTTATGCTTACTTTAGTTTAGTTTAAATCAAACAAACCTATGTTTTTAACGGTAGTTTAGTGACAAAGGTCTAGTATTAATTCTCCGCCCATTTCCTTGGATCGATACTTGGTTCTTACCGATACTTTACTACATATATGACGGGGTACACTTGCCTCTTTCGTGTGTGTTTTGATGTAAAAGTAATAATCACTTTTATAAATTTAAAACCAAATCGTGTGTTTATTCATTGCAAAAACTATGTATATATACGCACACACCATATGCAGATCCAAACCCCCTAGATAATTCGATTCCGGTCAATTATCTAGTGTTTCTTCATTGGCGCCCACCGATTTC
The DNA here is from genome assembly GCA_030545235.1 of Helianthus tuberosus. Taxonomy (NCBI): domain Eukaryota; kingdom Viridiplantae; phylum Streptophyta; class Magnoliopsida; order Asterales; family Asteraceae; genus Helianthus; species Helianthus tuberosus. The sequence continues at coordinate 21,750,001 of CM060357.1, read as the reverse complement.
TCTGTCACATCCAATTTTCTCTCGTTTTTGATCTACTTTTTTGATTCCAACTGCATATGGAAGAAACGTCGTCTCATCGGCAAACCGGCCCTCGGCCACATGTCGGAAACAACGTTCAAGTTGAAGGAATTCCAGAGGATGCCTTGGATGACAACGAGGTACAATCCAATCATGTGAATGAACATATCAATCTGGGGATACAGCCAGAAATCCCTGTTCACTCAATTCTGCCTCCAGGTTAAACTCCAATCTCCTGGTACGTCAGGTCTCAAGGAGCACTAAATGCAGTATATACACAACTATGGGCACAGACTGCTCCCCTGACTCAATCACGGAGACCAGGATCTCGTGCTAATGCTTCCTAACGTGAGGGTCCATCTTACGAAAATACAGGGGCCTACTCCAAATCTACATCATGATATGAGTACACCCAATCAGGAATTCATCAGAGAGAATATCGAGATGAATCACACCCTCACCGAAGACAATCAGTTCACACTAGGTTGGGTCCTCAACGGAACACCCACACCGATGAATCTGATCCAACTTACCGTGTGGGTGAAAGTACTAGCGTATTTAACCGATTGCAGCCCAATTACAACAAGTGCAGACCTCGTGCGGTTTACAACCCTGAGGCTGAACACAACTATGATTTGATTTACCGCCCTGCGGAAGCAGCGGAAAATTCAAAGTTCATCATGGAAATAGCTTTGGCTCTGCTTGAGAAAGCTAAGTTACCGTCCAACGTGGGTAAATTTAATGGGCTGACAGACCCTGATGACCATTTGAGGGTTTTTACAAGCGCAGGGTTAGTAGGTGGCTGGACTCTACCATTATGGTGCCATCTTTTCGTACAGATCCTTACTGGCGCCGCAAGAATTTGGTTCGATAATTTACCCATCGGAAACATCACATCATGGAAAGATCTGCGCAAGAAATTTCTGACTCGTTTAAGTCAACAACGACGCTTTATCCGAGACACATCAGATGTGATAAACATTTGGCGTCATGACGACGAAAGTCTAGAGGACTTTATCACCCGATACAATAATGAAGTGCAGGAGATCGGGGGAGTCCACGAGCAACTGATCCACGCATAGTTCAAATACGCGGTCAGATGCGATGACATGATCAAGGTCCTGTCTGGGACAGAAGGCCTCCCGAAGAGTTGGGAGAAAGTGATGGCAGCCGCGAAGGTTTATGCACAAACAGAAAAGAACCTTACCACTAATAGGCCGCCGCCACCACACAACAGACCCTCCGACTTAAGCTCAACTGGCGGGAGGAAGTTTAAGAAAACATGGCGTGATTCTGGCTCAGGCAACCATTCATCTGAAGATGCTCGAGCAACAATCAACAAGCTTACCACGCAGAGGGAAACCAAACAGGAGAATAGGGAAAGACAATGGACTCCATTAACTAAGACCCCGGCGGAAGTTTTGAGCACCGAAGACTATCAGTTCAAACCTCCAATCCCCATGAAAAACAAGCGTGGACAAGACCCAGCCCAATATTGCAAATATCACAAAGACAGTGGTCATACCACTAACAACTGCATTTCTTTGCGCACATAGATTGAGAATGCCCTTAAAAGCGGCGAGCTCACACATCTGCTACAAAACGTGCGTAAGGAAATAAAGCAGATAACTTGAGGCAAGGAAGGCCCGAGCAAAAGGGCGAAAAACTAAGAAGAAACTCTATGGTCTCCGCGCAGGAAGACACGATTCATTAAGGCAAAGCGGGAGAATAGAGTAAGTTAAGTCTCATATATTTATCAGAAAACTTTGTACTGGCCCCTGTGCCCTATCCAGAAATAAACAGCAAAGTTTCTATTACTCTTGTGTTTTTTTTTACAAAGTGCATGCAATTTCTTTTAGTAAGCGCAAAAACATTATGGTAAATATAAAATAAAGCCTCATGAACGGTCAGTGATTACATCACAAACGACCACACGTGAGCTTTATACCAACTTCATTCGCCTTACTCAAGCAAATTAATTGTGCTCATGCAAAATATTGTAAACTAAAAAACACAACATACTATTCTCAGCGTACAAATACGCCTTAATAACTATCAAACACGGCAGTGTTTTAGTTACTTGCGCAACAGCGCACCAACAAAGAAAGGGATATACATCCCAAATATTACAGAAAATTGTCCAATACAATTTCAAAGGAAACTACACTAAGTCTTCACCTTCATCAGGAAAGATTTCCTTTAGTTGTGCCACGTGATCATCAGATTGCAGCGCAACTTTTATAAGATCCATAACGGGAAGCTGCAAGTTGTTAAATTCTGCCTTCAAAGCAGCAAGAGCACCACCAGTGTCAACGTCATAAATCGCGGATTTTCTAATATCCCAATCAACCTTCAAAGCGCTATTCACATGCTGGGAACACTCAGCGTATCCTTGGGCATACCCGTCCTTTCGCGCAACGGTTTTATCCAACTCCTCAGAATTCAACACTGATTCAGCAACCTATGAAAATAAGAAAGGGTAAATGACAAGAAGGCATAGAAACATTCCCGCACCAAGAAATAAGAGGCAACTTACACAAGCAATTCCACGATCTTTTAGCCACGCCATATCACTCTTTAAAGGTTCAAGCTCGCTTTCCGCTGTGACACGCGCCGTTTCAGAAGTTTCCAATTTTTCTTCAGTCTCAGTCAGACGGCGTGAGGTCTCGGTTTTCTCAGAACGCGCAAGTTCCAGATCTTTCTTGAGTTGTTCCTGATCAGAAAGCATAGCAGTAAGTTCTTCTATCTCTTTATCTCTAAGAGCAAGAGTGACGTGGGCATGTACCTCTCGTTGTTCACTGCGCTCCCTGTGAGCACGCGCCTCATCACGAACAACTTCAGCTTCAGCTTTCTCTTTTTTCAGTTTTTCGATCTCCGCATCCTGCTTCTTCAATCTCTCAACTTCATCTTTGAGATTATTAATAGCATTACGAAGACCTATTTTCTCATTATTATCCTTTTCACAAATCCTTTAAAAGTTCTTGCGCTCCTCAGCAAGAAGGGTGGCTTCAGCTTCCGCTTTCCGTTTCCAACCCGCAACGGACCATTCCTCAGTTTTCCGATTAGCCTCAAACTTGGCTTGATCAGCTTCTAATTTAGCTTTCAGCTGGGCAATCCGGTTTTCTTTCGCAGCAAATTTCTTCTTCGACACCTGAAAAGCATCCCACTCCTTGTGCAAGTTGTGCCATTCGCGCACTATACGATGAGTGGTCGATGCATGTGAAGCAGCTTCCTCAAGGTAAGCACGATAAGTTTGCTCATAAGACCGGCTTTCTTGAAACTTGATCTCTCCAGGCGGAAATATCCCATGCAACCAATCTCGGCACACGCGCCAATCCGAGAAAGTATCACCTTTCTTCAAGTTCCAAACAGGAGCGTGAAGCTCGGAAGCATTTTTCTCCGAATAAGTTCTGTAATAGTAATCCCCCAGGGTTTCCTCTGGGCGGATTGGGGAATTTTTGCCCGCATCAGAAAATGAACCCTGATCTTCAGTAGAAACTTTCTCGACATTTTCAGGCATAGAACCGGAAACCTTGGAAGGAGAAGCTATAACAGGAGTTTCTTCTGTAATTTTCTCCTTATCACGGACAGCAGGTTCAGGAGTTGAAGGGTTACCAGCATCATCAATCACCGTTGAGCTCACAACCTTTTCAGCTTCCGCAACAACTTCAACAGGCTTGCCAGCCTCAACAGTCTTCTCCACGCCACCATCAGAAACCTCCGTGGTCTTTAACGGATCAGCAACAGAAGCACGCGGAGGAGAAGGTGGGAGTTCTTCATTAACCACAGGTTTTGGCTCTATGGGAACAGTAGAAACAGGGACTTCTGAAAAAACAAGTCTGTAAATATCCAATGCGCATAAGGAAAAGAGAAGCAGAAGTAACACTTACGAGGAACAGACTCAGAAATAAAAGCGTCCAGATTGCCTCTCTTGTTAATTTTCTTCCTCTGGACCTTCTTTAGGGGCTGACCCCCAGCTTCAGCATCAATCTGTTTCCTTTTATCCGCCTTCTTTCGTACCAAGTGTTCAGGACTGGACTTCAAGTCAATGGGGTCATCTGGGTTGGATGGTGGGACATCAGCAGTATTCCTCGGTTCAGGTTTCGGCCTCCTAACAGTAACTGTAGGCGCAAGACCTTCCAAAGAGTCAGAAACCACTTCCAAAGAGTCAGAAACCACCACATAATCACACCAGGAGTCAGAAGAACGGCGCATACCTTTCTTCTCTCCTCCAACATTACTAATCGGCGCGCGCTTCTTCTTCTCAGGGCCTATGCCCAAATTTGATAATTCACCTATGGAAGCACAAAATAAAGTTTGTTCAGACGCATAACAGAGAGTAAACAAAAAACCAAATGCGCAAACTTACCAACACCAGCAGCAGGTCGAGCAGATAAATCAGCCTCTCGAGGAAGTACAAAATTTCTCACAATTCGATGGTACCAAAGCTCTTCATCAGGCTTCTTCTTGATGGTACCCATTTTTCCGACTTCTCTCTTGTGTGCTACAACATACAATGAAACAACTGCAGAGGAAGAAAAGCATGTTCAAAAAAAAAGAAGAAGAAGGGAGAGAAAATGGGAGAAAGGCAAAAAGGGGAAAAAAACCCCAATCTTACCATGACCTTCTTCCGTGTACACCGGCTTGTCGTCACGGTCCATTTTCCAATTCAAGCACATACTGGCACCAACAAGGGCTCTCTCCGGTAAGGCAATGTTGGGAACATCCTTCAGATCTTGATACCAGTTCTCATCAACAGGGGTCTGAATTGTTTCAATAGGAACATCTTCCTTTCCCCTTAAAACCATCCCTACCGGAATCACCCCAGCCTTGATAAAGAAAAATTTATGCTTCCAATCATGGAAGGATTTCAGAGGATACTGCAAAATCTTCTTCGCAGACGCTCTCTGAACAAACGAATAGAACCCTTGGGTACAGTGCATTTGGTGAAAAACCCTAAATCGAAGGACTGTCGGCTCAATATGCATCGTCCGACACACAAACTTGAAATGTCGAACCCTAACCATTCCAATAGGGTGCAGTTGGGAGATATGCAACTTATAATACCCAAGGATTTCAAGAAAAAATTTTGTTACGGGCAAGCGAAAGTTGCCTTCACAGAAAAAATCCCAAAAGAGAGTGATATACCCAGCCGGAGCATCTGCTACTGTTTGCCCCTCCTCAGGGTACAAAGCACCCCAGTTCTCCGGAAATCTAAGATTCCGAACTAAACCATTGAAAGTCGCTCTGGGCCACTTTAATGGTGGAAGTTCAGCAGACATTTCTTCAGATAGGTCTTCTTGGTGTTCTCCGGTTGACATAAGAAGAAGAATTGATAAACCCTTTCTTAATAGAAAATGAAGAAAGGAAGAGGAGAAGTTTTTCAACAAAGCAATGATTAATAGAAAAAGGCAACTCAAACAAACTTATATACTCACCGCAATAAATAGCATCGGTAACTGCCATAGCACCTTTTCCGGATATCACAGTTATCCAAGCAACAAAGCGAGTGAGAATCAACACAAACGCGAGTTCACGTGCGCGTGCAAAACACGGACAGTAAGGGATGTCTGACAGTGGCAGCCTGCCACTCAGTCTGTACTGTATCAGCCCCATCAAAAGTCAAAGATTTTCAAAAAAATCTTTATAATAAGCAAAGTAAATATTCTCATAGAAGATTCCCCACTTTCGCGCCAAAAAGCATTTCCCTCTCATAAGTCCAGTGCTCCACTTACTAGCATAAGAGCAACACTAGACTGGGGGGACTTGAAGGGGTAAGGTCCCAAAAACCTCATAATAAATACTTGGGACCATACCATAACCTCGTCTTTCAGCCCCTTTTCACCTTGCGCGGCCGCGCACTGGTCCTACAAAAGGAAGGCTTAAGAGACAAATAACAGACAACACTTGCGCGCCCAAAAGGAAATAATAAATCCTTGCGCTTTCTTCCATAAATAAAGGATGAAAATCCTAAGTCAAGCACTTCCGCTCAATAATATTCAGACTTGGATATTATTTACTTAACTGATACCACACGGTAAAGAGTCACACCAGATTACAGCAGTAATCTTCTAGAAGAATTCAATCGTGCATCACTAAGACGGTTATAACCGTCTGGACACATGTCATCACCTCAGGCATCCCTGAAATCACAATGATAGCATGTAATTGGAGAGAAACCTCCACTTGATCACTTTCCACGTGGCAAACCCCCAGCCATAGATCTAAACAGCGATCCGTGTGCATTCACGTCGGATCGAGAAACTTAACGGAAGGAAATGCAACCGCTTACGGGGTTAGCATCTTCCGTCAACATTTCACCAACGAGTTTTCCCGCCCAAAACTCTCGGCTATAAATATGAGAACACTTCAGGTATGAAATTCAAGTTACACACACTTCTTCAATACATCTTCTTCTTCATAAACCCATACTTATTCTCACGCCGGAGTCGGGTCAAGGAGAGAACTCCTTTCTCCCCTTGACGAAGCTAACGGTGCTTTGTTTTGCAGAGTTTACCAGAGATGAAGATCAGTTGCAATCGAATCAAACGAGGGAGAACAACCCTTTTATGCAGATCCAAACCCCCTAGATAATTCGATTCCGGTCAATTATCTAGTGTTTCTTCAATACTCTTTTATGACCTATCACATAGATTCAATAGTATTTCGCACTTTCATTATTTGGGTTGCTCTTACCTGGGATATCATCTATTATACTTTATTCAGCCCATCCAACATTAATGTAGTTGAACATGACTATAAAAATTTATGTTTCTGCAAAATTTTATCTTCTTCTTAGTTATAACTCTTAATCCGAGTCTTTTGACTTTTAATTCGCGTTCTCGACTTTTGGTTACGCATATATCTGAAAACATACTTATCAATTGGGTATTTATTTATTTTTTTTTTTTCCGAAATTATTTTCATAGCAACCATTCCGGCATTCATTAAAACTTTGTTTCTCGATTTATTGGATCGTATCAGCAAAATCCACTGCTTTTACTCAACCAAGTCTTTTATTCTTTCACTCGTCTCGTTTTGACCTGTTCGTGTGAGTTCCCTCACTTATGACAGTCAACTTTATCCTTATGCCTTGACATTCTAAATTGTCGATTTATATTCTTGTTTACTTTGATTCTTATCCCTTCCTTTGGGCTCATTATCTTAATGTAATATGCTCCCATTATCCGGCTTCCGTTTACCTTTATTATCAAGCACTTTACTTATTTAATCCGAACACCACCTTTCCTTTGTTAGCGACCCTTAGGTCTGTTTCTTTTACTAATGCCCCGAAGGCCCATTTCTCAAGTTTTATTTGGTAAACTACTGCTATTGTTATTCGGATTTTTGGGGTTTACCCGTTCTTATTCTAATACTTTCATAACGTTTAGCTTACTAATTCTTTTATATAATCACCTCCATCAATGTGATTATCGTTCTTCCTCGGGAGGGTTTTATTAATAACATGTTACTTGGGTATCTACCCATACCCGAGCTTTTAAATCCAAATTTATTGGTATTTCATTACTTACAGTAATGAATAATACATATTATCCATTTAGTTTCTTTCTCGAGGATATTCCTATCCAAATCTTAGTCTCTTGATTTTTTTTGACCCTAATCCATTGTTACAATAACAAATCTATTCATTTCATGGTATTGTTTCACATTATTGTATGGCATTTATCCACATCGTTTGTTGACATAAACGGTGTTTCTATATGTTTCATTTGGTTTGGCTTAGTCTATAACCATATCCTTGTCATCTATTACGATTGCAAACTCCCACGGTTCGGGCGTTATTACACCTCTCTCTATTATAACGCTTATCTTTCATTACTTTCTCGGGTTCGAGTGTGCGCGCACCCCTTCCCATGGCAATATTCATCATGTTTACTTTTACCTCGATCTTTACATGATCACTTCTGTTTATGCTTATATACATATATATATATATATGTATGTATATTTCTTTTACAAAGTTTACTCATCGCACTACTCATATACGCCCATATACAACTATTATTCGCACTCGTATCGAAATGATCTTTGTGCTAAACTTTAATTTACAAGAAACATACCTGAAATGATATCAGGTTCAGCTTCAGCCTCTGCGGCTGCCATGTGGGAAGACCTTGCCTTCTCTTTTGGAGTATCAAGCTTTGATTTCTTTACGGGTCTTGGGTCCACATCCGACTCACTCACGTCAACTTTTTCTTGTGAGAGACTATCTTTTAATTCAGTTATCATATCCTCTACTGCTAACAAAATTGTGGTTTGTAGTCTCTCGGCGAACTGCGGTAGACTGGCTTCTATTGCCTTTCCGACTTCCTCAGAAATTTTAGCTTCCATCTCTTCAGTTAATTGAGATGCTAATTCGCCCCCGGTTACACCGGACATTTCTTTAATCTGTTCGGTGACTTTCGGCACTGTATAATCATTGTTGCCTTCATCAGTCATCTTGAATCTGGATGTTTATATTAATTGTTAAACATTTCATTTGTATCATTTGCATCTTTCGCTTTGGTTTAACCAAGTTCACAACTTGCCTAAACCATTCATGTTTGGTGCACTTTCCGGGTTTGAGTGTATTACGCACTCTTCCCATGCACATCTAATCGTATCCGTTTTCTATATTTACTAAGTCTACTCAAAACAATTAGCTCTTACCGGATGCTTGATCAAGCTTGAACCGAACACACTTTATTAACAACCTTGGGCTCTGATTACCAACTTGTAAGACCCATATTAAAATAACAGAATTTATGATAGCTACACGCTTTTGATACCAAAAATTTCAAGCTTACAAAATTTTTGCTAAATTTTATGCTCATACATGATCATAAAGATCGAGTTATCAACCTACATTTAAACTATCAAAATATAGATTCAAGAGTTTACTATTAAACTAAAACAAAATAGCACAAATGCGGAAGCTTTGTTTAATGCGTTCGGTTCTTGTAAGCCGCTTGATCTTCATCCGGAGTCTTACGTATTGTACCTAAAGCCAAAACCATAATAAAAATGAGTTTTGACCATAATAGAATGTATATAAACAAGTTCTAATGTCAAACCATTGAACAAAGCAAGATTCAGCGATTTTAAGGTTGTCGCGCCCCGTGACAGCTTAGAACCCGGCTTACGCGGCCCGCGATGATAGTCGCGCCACGCGACCGTATGACTACTTTGCCGTCGCGTAGCGCGACGGCCTCATTTTGGTAGAAAGTTTTTGCTGGTTGCTGCACTTTACCCAGTTACGAAAATTCAACAATAGTAACTTATAACTTGCATAACTTTCGCTATCAAAGTCCGTTTTTCGTAATTCTTTTTCCCACGCGACCGTAGTTAAATTACGGACCCGTTTTTCAATCCGATTTGCATAAAACTATCATTTCAAGAACAGTTGGCCTATAATTCAGCTCCTTGTTTATTTGACCCGTTTGTTTACAAGTTCAACAACTTGTATTGTTGTCATCTCATGTTTTAGGCCATTTCACCTATTCCCGTATTTACCAATTATGGTGTTTCGCTTCCCACTCGAGGGTTGCTTATGCCGTAACCATCATGCTTGTTTTCAAGGATTAAACATGCTTTCTAAAATCATTTGACAAGTAAAAATTCCAAGCTTTAATCCCTCTACAAGGGTTCATGTTTTTGCAACTAGTTAGCGTGTCCGTTTCACGGCTTACGCTTTGTTTATGACCAATCAACAAGTGATGGTCATTGACTTCGACATTTACAACTTAACTTGTTTTGACCCGTTTGGATGCCGAATGGAGATCACCATTTCAAGACATTCCAAACTCTATTTCTAACACATGTTTTGACCCGTTTTATTTGTCTAAGGCACTTCGTCACTTCCGTGACTTAACGGGTTTTCCTCTTTGGCTAAATTCCGATTCAACTAACTAGAATAAATAAATAACATAATGTATGAAACCATAGGTCGCGTACTTACATAATTCATCAATGTTGGTTTCTTACCATAATTACCCATTCCCGGGCTTGTCAACCTTAGCGTATCACTTCCATTCCATGGTTTACGCTTTATAACCCAAATTTAATGAATGATATTTAAGTTGTTTCAAGCACTAACAATTCGACCATTATTTAACCCGTTGGATTTGTCGAGTGAGTTACACCACTTCATTGACATTCCAACACGGCTATTTTAAACAATGACATTAACAACATACTCATTTAACTAGCTTGACCCGGTTGGTTGTCGAGTGAGTTACACCACTTCATTGACAATCCAACACGGCTATTTTAACAATGACATAAACGACATACTTATTTAACTAGTTTGACCCGTTTGGTTGTCGAGTGAGTTACACCACTTCATGGACATACCAAACGCCATCATTTTCGCCGTATCAATATTAAACATATCTACAACTAGGTTTATCTATATAAATGTAACGAGACAACAAGTCACGTACCTTTATGGCACACCCTTCAAATGTGTATCACCTCCGACTTGTCCGCTTGACGATCAGGATTCTTTACCTAAAGAGTTCCATTCACAACCAATTTAGAACTCTTTCATATTTAATAACGCAAAATTCATTATGATATTCGAATCTGCGTTTTTGTCCAATCTTTAATACTTTAAATCCTTATCTAGGCGTTTTAACAAACACCTAGGGGTTCAGATTTTACATAATCCATACTAAGTTCATGTCTTCTTATTTCCATTGCTATCAACTTCAATTAAGCACATCTACACATGATTTTAACATCAAAATTCCAAAAATTACTTCATAAATTCAGATTTCACTAGAACAAGCATTATGATCCTAGTGTTCATCTAATTTCTACAAACCCATTGATCACCTACAATGGTGATTATAAACCCTACAAGTATGATGCAAGGTTTTTTTTTTTACCAAGAATTCATCTAGGGTTTATCCCTAGACATCATATCACTTCTAATTTCAACTGTACAACAATCATGCAAGTTCAAATTCAAAACTCGTGAGTTCATCTAAAATTTGAAGAAGAATCAAATATCGAAATTTCACATACCTTACGATCCCTTCGTCGAGGTGATCGCTAATACGTATTCAGTTTTTGATTTAGACTTGATCTAGGCTTCCAATTTGTGAGATTTGGTGAAAATTAGGGTTTGAAAAGAAATCCCTAATCGCCCCTGTGTTCTTGTTTGACCAGACACACACATATGTGTGTGTTTGGGTGTGTTATTTGTTACTTTAAACACTTGAGTTCCAATTTTTACAAGTTTGGTCCCCTCACTTTTATTTTACTATAGTTTAGGTGTTTAACCTTATTTTAAGTCACTTCAAGACTCACAACTAACTGGGTTATAAATTCCTAGTTAGTTGGTTCTTGTTTGATTAATACCTTATATTGGAAATATAAGGTTTTATATTTTTGGGGTGTTACATTCATCTTGACTATCACCGCTATTTAGTTTAAAAATATGATATTTAAAATTTTGGGGTGTTACACAAGATGTCTGATGAGGATGGTGGAGGAGTAGGGTTTTGTTCATCTTCGCATTATTGAATGCGATTCTCCAGTACTTTCGCGGCGAAGTCAGCTAAAACCTGGCCTTTGATTGCTGGACACGGTTTGTAGATCAACGTGTGTGCGCCCAGTTCGATGGCCCATTTTGCTAGTCTCTCAGAGATTTCGGGTTTTAGAGAGGATTTGCCCGATCCTGTAGTTGGTTAACACGGTTATGACATGGTTTGCAAAGTAACGGCGTAACCATCTAGATGCATGTACCTGTGCGAGTGCCAACTTCTCAATGATTGAGTATCTTGTCTCTGGGTCATTGAGCATTTTGCTGACATAATAGATCGGTGTTTGAACTCCGTCCCGCTCCACTATAAGTACCGCGCCCACCGCGTTGTCTGCGGCGGACAAGTATAGGATGAGGGGTTATTTTTTGCGTGGTGCGGTGAGGGTTGGGAGTTGGATCAAACACTCTTTCATATCCTAGAAAGCGTTTTCTGCCTCTGCGGTCCATTGGAACTGCTCATTTTTTAAGCAGTTCCTCAAAGTACTGATGAAGGGGTAAGATTTAGCCGCGTTGTTAGCTAAGAATCTGTTTAACGCGGCTAGCCGGTCGGCTAGTCGTTGCTTTTCCGGGTTGACCTTGAATCCATCTTTTGTTACGATGAATCCAAGGAACTTGCCTTCTTCCATTCCAAACGAGTATTTCCCTGGATTGAGCTTCATGTTAACGCTTCATAGAGTTTGGAATGTTCTTTCGATGTCATTGACAATGGTATCCTCCTCCATGCTCATGACGACTAGGTCGTCCATGTAGATTTCGACACTCTTGCTGATTTGTTCGCCGAAAGTGTCGTTCATCAGCTTTTGATAAGTTGCGCCCGCTTTGCGCAACCCAAACAGCATTTTTGTGTAACAGTAATTCCCCATAGGGGTGCGGAATGCCGTTTTGTCCTCGTCCTCGATTTCCATCTGCACTTGGTGATAGCATTTATAACAATCGAGGAAACACTTTCATCGGAATGGGGCGAGGTTATCGACTTTCGCGTCAATCTCTGAAAGTGCGTAACAATCTTTGAGGCGGGCTTTGTTGAGGTCTTTATAGTCGACGCACATGCGCCAGCCCTCGGTCGCTTTTTCTACCATGACTGGGTTGGATAACCAAGTCTGGTATTTGACTTCCCGCAGGATTCCTGCGGAGAGCAGTTCTTTGACTTGCTCATTCATCGCCTCGTTCTTTGCGGATCCAAGGTGGCGTTGGCCTTGGATCACCGACTTGATACCTGGTAGGGTATTCAAGAAATGTTGCGCGACTTCACGTGGCACACCTGTCATGTCTGTGGATGTCCATGCGAAGATGTCTTGATTTCTGAAGAGGAGTTGCGTTAGGCGCGCTTTTGTGCCATTAGACAAGGCATGACCCAATATCACCGTCTATTCGAGGTACCTCGCGTTAAGTACCCATTTTTCTGGTTCGGTGTTGGGGGTAGGTCTTGCTGTCTTGGTCGGACGCAGTTCGTCCGTAGACATAACCTCTCTGCGGGCATAAATGATCGCGACCCCCGTCTCGGTTGGGAAACCGATGACAGAGTGGGGGACGGATGTAATCATGTTAAAATCGCCCTTGAATTCTTTCCCGAGATGTACGTCATACCGGGAGGTGTGGGGTAAAACCATGAAGTTTACCTCCTCGGTCCGCGTGTGCTTACAGTTGGTAAGGCGCACAGGGAATGTGATTTGGCGCAGGGGGAAAACTGTTTCCCCGCGAATCCGGCTAACGGGTAGTATACCGGTTGCAACCGATCTTTATTTCCTTGATCGAATTGGTTGAAGCACTGCTCATAGATGATGTTAGAAGTATTGCCCGGGTCGATAAAGAGATGCTCCGTGCAGTAATGAGCTAGGTAGCCGGTGATAACAACGACGCGCCTATCGCACGGTCCGATTCGGACTTTTGGGAAAACGACCTGTTCATCTTTCCTGTCGTTATCCCCCCTTCTTGCCGCCTTGCGCGGCCTTCCACGGCCTCCATGGATCTTGTGGGTTGAGGCCACATACATGGTCTTTTTTCCTGTGGAGGTGCCCTAGTCGTGGGGGGTGATGCGCTTGTTTTGCTTTTGCGCGCCTGTCAACAGATGTTGTAGCTTCCCCTCTTTTAGGGCTCGTTCAATCTCCAACCGGCAAAGAATCAAACCAGGCCCTCGCTAATCCAGTGAGGGTCTGGGGGAAAAATGGCACCATGTGGCCTTGTCCCAATTGCCCATGCACCCAGCGCCGGTAAAAACATTCATGTGGTCGTCCGGATCGGACGAACCACTGTATTTCCTAATCGTGGGTGGGAGTTTGTTTGTAGTGAGTCTGGCGTGGGCGATCTTCGTTGTAAATTTGGAGTTTTCGGCTGCGGACCTTGGCCTGTAGGGTTGTGATTGGTTGCGCTTTGCTGCGCGGACGTATGTGGTGCGGGGTTGAGTGGGAGGTATGTAATTGTACCCTCTTGGTCGGCTATTAGCCGAGTGGGATTCCACGCAGTACGTACGGTCGTCTGGGTCGGTGCGATCATGCCCCTCATTGTGGGGTTGTGGTCCCACACGGCTATGGATGCCGGAGCCGCGATGGGCTGTTGATTGCCGCCGATTTTCGTCATGTGGGCCCAGGCGGCTATGTAATGGGTCCCTACGGCGGGACCCATATATGGAGTCTTTCTCTTCAAGCGTGCGAACGCTGCAATAGGAGGAACCGTGCTCCTCGTGCCTATCTCGGGAGGCCGGGTTTGTGGGTGCCCTATACTCGTATTGCAAGATACGAGCCGCAGGTGTGTTTGGTGTGGGGGTGGGACCTCTGGGTACTTGTGCTTCCGCACAAGCTCTATTGTAGGTTGCGGCAAGGATAGTTTGTTGTTGGTAATACAAGGCATGGAGGACCATGCCTGGGGGTATCACAGAAGCGTATTGTGAGAAATCTGGTAGGAACATAGGGGGAACGCCACCTGGTGTGGATGTGCCAATGTGGCCAATTTGTTGGGCTGGGGGAGCAGTCCCCGTAGGCCCTGGGTTTGCGGGGTTTAGGCTTTCCCCGGTAGAATTGTTTTGACGATCAGACATGATCTTCAAGAAAGAGAAAGATGTGAAAAAAGTGCTAAGAGTAGCGGTGGGCGCCAATGATGAGACAGCGGTTAACCAAAAGTGGTTAATTCACTGGTCTCGTCAAGTAGGGTTAATCTCTTCTTTCCTAGGATCGGTGGCTGGATCGTCTGCTGATCTGTCTCCTGCACAAGGGAAACACACCGTGACTCGTAACAAGGAGGAAGGGGTGGGTGGTGCTCCTTGTTACCACTCTCCGGTGTGAGAATCAGTAATTTGCTTGAGAAGCAAAGTGTGTGATAGTAGTAGTAGTGAGAGAGTTGATAAGCGATACCTCAAACCTGGTTTGGGATGGGTATTTATAGCCGAGGAGTGAAGGAGGGTAATTGAGTGGCTAGACTGACAACGCGCAGCCCCTTTGCAGGTGTGTCAGGCTTGTCGGTTATGGAGGTGATGCCATGTCCTACTGCTGATGCTATGTCCTACTGCGGTGTCAGTCTGTTGCTTACGTGTGGGCTGACAGGCTACTGTAATTGGTGCCACTTTCTCTGTGGTGTCAGTCCCACTTGCCTTGTGGGCAGGATGCGGTGTCGTGCCGCATCGCTGCTCGCGGTAACTGCTGTTGTTTCCGCGTTCTTGCTCTGGCCAAAATATGTGTGGGATGCGGTGCTGGGCCGCATCGCCACTTATGGTGAATGTTGCTGTTGTCCAGATCCCTTATCGTGACGAAAATGTTCACAGAATGCGGTGCTAAGACGCATCGCTATGTGTAACACCCATTTTCATGCACAAGGTAAGTTTTCTCATCATTTGACTGATTGGATTCGACCGCTGTGTTTGCGCGTGCCCGCACGGACACAGATAAGTTCTTGCTGGTGGGGTTTTTGATAAGGGTAATGGTCACTCGCGGCCATGTTGGCGCGAGATCTGAGACCATACCCCTTCACTAACCGAATTTTTGTGTACCATAATGTCACGGGCCAAATGTTTGAAGATCGCAATGCTAGGGGCTGTGCTTGAACGCTTGGGTTACTGGCAAGTCCTGGACTTTATCAAGGGACGGAGTCGGTATCAATGAAGAGGTGTACGTGCCTAGTCGTGCAAACGACGAACGCACCACTGGTCGAGAGCTGGCGTCGCTCTCCTGATGAGTCCAAGGCAGGACAAAATCAGTGACCCACACAAAGAAGCGGGATGGATTGGCTTGTCTCCGGGGACTTGGGGACGCCACACGGGGGTCGAAAAGTAACCCCGTGACAATAAGCTAGCTTTTGTTGGTTTTACCCAAAACCCACTGGGGATATAATGGTGGTGCACAAAAACTAGGCTAAGGTTCTATTTTGTTAAAAAAAAGGACGCATTGTTAGAGTAAATAGGTGGTACAGGTCAGGTGTTATTGAATGTTAACATAGGGTGGAGATACAATAGGAAGTTAATTTGGCAAGGAAGACTAGGAAGTGATCTTAACCATCCATTTAGTTAATCAAGGGCTAAGATTAAATCAGGGAAATTGAAAAGAAGAAAAGAGGCGCGTGAGTTTTTTTAGGGGCATTCTAGTCAATCCAAGCCAATAGTTTCTCTCTCTCCAATTCCCCCCCCCCCCCCCATTTTTTAAACGTTAATAACTCTTTCATACGACATTATTTTTTTATAAAAATTGCACAAAAAAAAACGAGCGTTTTTTTATCTTTAAAACGAGTATACTATTGCTATATTTAAAAAAAAAAATAAAACCCAGTTGCGTAAAACGCAATAGAAAAACCCCCAGTTACGTAAAACGCAATGAAAAAAAAACCTAAAAAATGACATTTTTCTAAAACGCAATGCACCAAAAACACAAATAAATGACTTATTTGTAAAACGCAATGGCCAGAAAACACTTAAAATGTATGTTTTCTAAAACGCAATGGACTGAAAACACATAAAAATGTTTTACCTAAAACGCAATGCACAAAAAACACAAAGAAATGTCTTATTTGTAAAACGCAATGGCCAGAAAACACTTAAAAATGACTCATTCTAAAACGCAATTACCTAAAAAACAAAAGAAAGTGTTCTCTGTAAAACGCAATGGACTAAAAACACCTAAAAAAGTGTTTTACCTAAAACGCAATGCACCAAAAACACTTCAAGAATGTGTTTTCCCTAAAACGCAATGGCCAGAAAACACCAAAGAAAGTGAATTGTCTGTGCTGTGAACTGTCAGGACCAATGCAGCTCAACCCCAGCCAGGGGCTGCCGCCCCTGGGACCCCGCTACCAGGGGCGCTGCCCCCAGACCCCCGCCAAGATCGTAAAACGCAATGACTAAATCAAAAAACCCATATCGTAAAAATGAAATTAAAGAATTTCTTACATGGATCGAAGTGATTTCTTCAACAATTGACGATTTTTGAATGAGTAAAACACTTATCAGCGCTCGAATCGAACGGATCGAGTGATTATCTTCAAAATCACCGGAAAAAACGAGATTTTGTATGAAATTAAACTGAGTTTTCTTCAAAGAAGCTGAAGAACACGTTGATCGGGTGTTTGAATCATTGATTGGTGATGAAAATTGCAATATAATGTAGTGATTATTGAGATAGAAAGTGAAGAAATGATTGAAGATGGTGGGTTTTGAAAAGGATGAAGAAAAGGGCTGGATTGACTAAAATACCCTTTTTCTTTATTTTAAATGTTGTCACATGTCCTAATCCTATTGCTTCCTAGACTTCCTAGCCAAAATAAACTTCCTATTTGATCTTTTCCCTGTTAACATACGCTATTAACTAGCTGCAAATTTAGTATGCGCATTGAAAGTTTCGTATTGACTTACATTTTCATATGCGTGTTTATAAGTTATTTTTCAAGGATCATGTATGTTCATCTTAGGTCAAAGAAGTTGAAAATCTTATTGTTTGTCGGTTCACTTATCAGTTTAGTCAGGTCTGTAAACTTATTTCTCACAGTTTTGGGAGACACACCGTATCGCGAACGGATCTGACTGTTGGGATTCAGTGGTGTCAATTTTACTTTTATCAAAACGGGTTTGATATATATTATTAATTAAATAGGTAATTAATAAACGCAGCGGAATAAATATATTAATCAACACCAAAAAGTGAACCGAACAGGATCATGGATACAAACATGCAAACACGGTATCAATATTAATTAATCTACTGATGAGATAGACATACCTTAGCGGTTAAAGACTAACCGTTTAAGACACCGAGGTACAATGAACGAGTTGCTAGAACACGAACTAAAACGGGGTGCGTCACGTGGCGGCACCTTAGATAATGGTGGCGGCACTGGGCATTTTAGAAGTGGCTGCTATGTTTTCTTATTATGATCGTATCACAAAATAAAAAGCATCCCTATCATAATGCAATTACTTATGCCCTCCCACTGATCGAAAATCATTGACATATATATAATACACAATAATGTTAATATGAATGAAAGAGGGTGAAGACAAAAAACTTTTAAAGCAAAGAAAAAAACGATCTGACATTCCTCTTTTGTTTCGGGTGTATATGTTCACACACAAATGTGAACACACATATATATTAAATATATATTGATTTAATAATTACTGGGTACCAAATCTAATATATGTAGTACAGGTTCAAGACGCGATAAAGCCCGTGAATAACAGAATAAATGTTATACATATTATTTATAATTAGGATAAATAATAAGTCCGTTTATTTTGTTAATTGTTCGTGATTACCAGTTAATCAAGTTAAGTGGATTTCGTGTTCGTTGCCCAAGGTGTAACTCTTACGGGTCATAGCTCGGTCAGCAGCGTTGACTTATCGAACCCGTACATATAAATCCAACAATCTCCCACTTGGACGGGTTTCGATAAAATCCTCAACGCAGACAGTCAGCGGCGCTCTAGCTGCACATGGCTGCCCCCAACAAGGTATGACACTTTAAAGTCATTAACCAAAACACCTTGCCATTAGTAACAACTTACTAATGTAAGACAATAGACTTATGGTAATTGTTGTCATTCATCCTTTCTGTAAAAGACATAAATTGAATCAATGAGACATGGATTAAGTTCATTCTCATATGGTGTTCAATTATTATTGTTCTCGATCAAGAGTCAAAGTGGTCCGAACAAACACACAGTGAGTTTGGGTAAGGCCTTACACTTCACCAGTTTGAATCAACGAGGGCGCCACAATGTCTAACTGTTACATATCATGTAAGAGTACAGAATCCCTTATCGACTACATACAACTCCCACTGAACTTCAGAACTATTCCCAATTAAAGCCTTTATGATTGGCAGTTACGCGACAGCGGTTGACAGTAATCAAAGAATAATCCTTGGTAAACGGAAGTTCTAATATGTATCTCAGGTCAGAGGATACTAAATGAGTATACCAATATCAAATCATCTTATGACTAAGATCCATGAAGATAATTTGATGCGAGTTACATCCAACGTCATTCATAATGAGGTCTGTGAATTTGGAAGTCAATTCTTTGAGTCCAAAGTCAGAATAGTCTTAATTCAGAGTCGTTCCCACGAGTCTGACCGACTACGGATAATTTAGAATACAAGATTCATGGATTAAACGTATTAAAATCGAACACAGTTGTAAGATTCAAAGTTTGCATTTAACCAGTAAATCAAAGGTGAATTCAAAAGGTACAACTGTTTGAATGTTCGTACATCCAAATACTAAATCAAAAC
Source organism: Helianthus tuberosus (assembly GCA_030545235.1). Taxonomy (NCBI): domain Eukaryota; kingdom Viridiplantae; phylum Streptophyta; class Magnoliopsida; order Asterales; family Asteraceae; genus Helianthus; species Helianthus tuberosus. The sequence goes on along the minus strand of CM060357.1, from coordinate 21,730,728 downwards.
ATACTGCTAGCTAATCTAAGCCCGATAGCATCCATGTGCTGATCATGTTTGTCCTGAGTCATGGGCTTAGTGAACGGGTCTGCTAGGTTTTGATCTGTGTCTATTTTGCTTATTAAGATGTCTCCTCGTTCCAGTATCTCCCGTATATAGTGGAACTTTCTTAGAATGTGCTTAACCCTGTGATCTAGGCTCCTTGGTTTGAGCCATGGTAACCACATCGAGGTCGCTGATGAACTACTTCATCCAAGCAAATTCTTCCGTAGCATCTGATGCAACTATACATTCGGATTCGGTGGCTGAATCTGCCACTATACTCTGTTTGGAGCTTTTCCAATAGACAACTCCTCCGTTGAGAGTGAATACGAATCCTAATTGTGATCGAGAATCATCTCGGTCACTTTGGAAGCCAGCATCAGTGTAACACCTTACAGTGAGCTCCTCTTCCACTCCTCCAAACACCAAGAACATATATTTGGTTCTTCTCAAGTACCTCAGAATGTTCTTGACAGCAGTCCAATGGGCGATGCCAGGACTGTGCTGAAAACGACTGGTCATGCTTAAAGCATACGAGACGTTAAGTTCTAGTACATAGCATACATGATTGAACCAATCGCTGAAGCATATGGAACTACTTCCATTTGCTTAACTTCAATGTCCGTTGAAGGAGATTGCGATTTGTTCAACACGGTTTCTTTAGTCAAAGGAACACCTCCATTCTTGGAGCTTTCCATCTTAAAGCGTGTCATCATTTTATGTATGTACGTTCTTTGACTTAGCCCAAGAAGTCGCTTAGATCTATCCCTATAGATCTTGATTCATAGAATATAAGCTGCTTCTCCAAGATCTTTTATTGCAAAACAAGTTCCCAAATAGTGTTTAACTTCGTTAAGCATAGGGACGCTGTTTCCAATAATTAGTATGTCATCCACATACAGGATGAGGAATGATATATTGCTCCCACTAGCCTTTCTGTAAACACAAGGCTCATCTTCATTCTTGATAAAACCAAACTCTTTGATCTTCTGGTCAAAACGAAGATTCCAGCTACAGGATGCCTGTTTGAGTCCATAAATGGACTTATTCAGCTTACACACACTACTTGGATATTTAGGATCGACAAAACCTTCAGGCTGAACCATATAGACATCTTCAGAGAGATGCCCATTACAAAAAAAAGTTTTGACATCCATTTGCCATATCTCGTAGTCATAGTACGCGGCTATGGCAAGCAATATCCTGATCGATTTGATCATATCAACGGGCGAGAAAGTTTTATCATAGTCAATACCCTGAGTTTGAGTGAAACCTTTCGCAACTAGCCGTGCTTTAAAGGTGTGTACATTTCCATGCATATCGGTTTTTCTTTTGAAAAACCATTTACTCCCTACTGCCCGAGATTCGGGGGGTAGCTCAACCAAGTCCCAGACTTGATTATCACGCATAGATTGCATCTCAGCGTTCATGGCTTCCAGCCATTTCGCAGATTCAGGATCTGAGATAGCAGATTTGTAGTTAGTAGGTTCGTCATCATACTCAGCTACTAATAAGACTTCGGGACCTTTTAGATGCCATAGACATCTATCAGATTCTTGCGAATTCTACTACTTCTGCAAACGCTTGTGTTTTACGTCTGATTCATTGGCAACAACTACTTGTTGATCAGACAGTCCGACTATATCAGCGGTTGTCGTTGGTTCTCGAATTTCTTCAAGATCAACCACATTATTTCCAGTTTCTCGATTAAGAAGTTCTTCCTCAAGAAAGTGCCCCTTCCTTTTGATGGAAATAACATTTGCATCAGGATGGTAGAAATAATATCCGCTTCTTTTATAGTATCCGACGAAAACAACCTTTTCGCCTCGAGGATTGAGCTTATCATCAGCATCACTGGTGATGTATGCTTCATATCCCCATACTATAAGGTATTCCAAATCGGGTTTACGCCCATGCCATATCTAATATGGGGTTTTGTTTACCCTTTTAGTCGGAGCCAGATTGACAATGCGGGTAGCGGTCATAAGAGCATGATCCGAAAGGAGTGAGGCAAGTTAGTTCTATATATCATCGATCGAACCGTATCAAGTAGAGTTCGATTTCACCTTTCACTCACGCCATTAAGTTGGGGTGTGCTAGGTGGAGAGAGTTGTGAAACTATTCCACACTCTTTTAGATGATTGAGAAATTCAAAGCTGAGATATTCACCACATCGATCTGATCGAAGTACTTTTATCTTTCTATCAAGCTGGTTTTAGTCATGGTTTCTAGACATGGTTCTGAAAGGGCCATATACATCATGTGAATGAGTTCTAGAAAATCACTGTTCCGTTCACCAACATCGGTGAAGGGGTGCTTTGTGAGTTTGCCAGCTAAGCAAGATTCGCAATCATCAAAGGAGTCCTGTCTAGTGGATTCAAGAATCCGCTTGGACTGGAGCCATTTTATGCGTGCCTTACTTATGTGGCCAAGTCTGCAATGCCATAAATATATTTCATTTATGCCAGCTTTGTTACGCTTAGAAAGATGATATATGTTATTACTTGTTTGAACATCAATCTCATAAATATCATTTCGAGGTTTAGCCTCAAAATAAAAGACATCATTCAAGTAGGCTATAACAGAAGAACCATTTAAAACGTACTTGAATTGAATCCTTGTTCAAACAGTGAAGAGACTGAAATAATGTTTCTGGTCAAACCAGGTGCATATAAATAGTTATTTAAAATAACTACAAGGCCAGGGGAACATGAAAAACAAAATGTTCCAGTTGCAAGAACTGGAATCCTCTTTCCATTACCAACTATGAGTTCCAGGTAGCCTTGTTTCAGCTTCTTCCACTTTTCAGGTTCTTGTAAGACATTAACGATGTGGTAACCACATCTGGTATCAAATACCATGTGTTGCTAGAAACAGTGAAAAGTTCGATAACATAAATAAGAATATCGGAAGAAGTGCCAATGTTGTTGGCCTTGTTCATATTTAGCTTGGCTAGATACTGTGGGCAGTTTCCTTTCCAGTGCCCATTTGGTTGCATTCAAAGCACTGACGCTCCTAGGAGGGTGTGGTTTTGCAACATGCTTGTCGTTAGTGGCATTTCTGGCAGCAACAACAACTTTTCTCTTGCCTTTGCTCTTATGTTTCCTTTTCTTGTTATTGGGCTTCTTAACACCACCAGACTTGACCATTAGAACTTGGTTGGTTTTATGGAATAACCAAGTTTGTTCATTTGGTCAATGTATCCTTTCATCTTTAGCACATGAGTACTGATACATGATCCTTCCAGCATTTTACAGCTTATGAGCTGTTTCATGGTGTCATATCGCTCATGTCGGGCTTGTTTCTGGAATATGCCTTTCAGTTGCTTGGATCATGTCATAAGCATCCCTATCTTCCATGTTCTTCTGAAGTTCAAGAGACATGGTTGCTTTCATAAGGCAGGGTACCTCAATGGCATCCTCGTTATGTTTCTCCAGTGCCTTGCGAGCAGTAACAGAATTACTTTCATGCTCGGTAGGGACTGGGCCATCTAAGATATACAGCTTTTCCTCCATCTTGAGAACTATTCTCAGATTGCGGTACCATTCGAGAAGGTTGGTGTTATTCAAAATTTTATTTCTTTTCAAGTATAGACTTGAAAATGAAGGAGTAGTTTTATTAGACATCTGTTATATAAGCAAGGTGATATTAATTAGTATTTTCGATGTATATTTCCTTATTTAATTAATGACCCATTACAGTAATTAAAACAAGGAATGAGAATCTGGCTAGGTCAGTATTAAAGGCAGCTGTGGCATACACTTTAATAAGTGACTAGGCAGACTGACAACGAGTGTCAATTGTGAGAATTGCACAACTCTCGGATATGAGGCCGCTAAGACAACTCTTGTCTATGCATTGATACGTTTAGCCTCATCTATGCCGACTTTTTTACTTTCAAGACAGCTGGAGCATGTGATGAGAAAAGAAAAAGTAATAGTCGTCCTAAAAGAAGGTACTTGTGGAAGGGCCGGATGTGTCAACGAAACCCTTTCACCTTGGAAGGATAAGCTAGACATCAAGTGCGGTGCTGTGGCTCCAAACACTGATGGTTCGCATTACGTTACAAGTATAGCTTGTGATAGGATGGCATAGACTATTGATTTTAATTATGGGTTAATTTTAATATTTACCAAATAGGGTCGCAAGAGCCAATTTTAGTATATATTTTAGTCGTGACATTTTGATGAACCCTTTCATCTCTCAGGACACTTAGTTTTTAAATAACCTATTAAAACTAAGTTTGTCGCGACTTGGAATAACCAATTTTAAGTTAATAGAAAACTACTAAGTTAATAGTTTTGAAAATAAAAACTAGTTTAATTTGCAAAACTTAATTGGTTATTATTTGTTTCAAAAACAACCTTTGTTTTATAACAAAAACTTTAACAAATTGTAAAAATAATTTAGAACTTCTTTTAATGTGATTGTTTTTAATATTTTAAAACTCCTTTTAAAATCATGTTGGTATTTGGGTTGGTTATGTTATAACAAATTATAAGATAAAAAGCAACCACAATAGCAAAATAAATATGTAAATCTATATGGCCAAAAAATTGTTCTATCTTGCTAGAGCCTTATAGCAAGATCAAACGGGTCACGGGGTCACAACACACAAACAACCACAAGGATGGACTTGAGTGCGTCTTGTTATCTTGAGCAACTCCCACTAACTCCAAGACTCCTCTTGGCATTCGGTTTTTCTTCGGGTCTTCGTATCAACAATATTTAACAAGTAAATATAACAAAGACAAAAAGAAAAAATATCTATTACAACTTTGAACCACACGATGGGCCAAATTAATAAACTAATTATTACAACTTTGAACCATCTCAGTGGCAAAAAAAAATAATAATTACAAAACCGAATAAAATATACAACCATAAAAAAAATAAGGTCGGGCCAGATTTACATATTCCACAACAATCACAAAATATACCGGGCAATCTTTTGGTCAAGCAAAACAAATAAAATATTGACCAAAATTAAAGTTGCCTCTAAAATTATTTAGATCAGAAACTTTAAAAAAATTAAAGTTTGTGTTCTAATTCCGGTTAAAAGACCGGTACCGATTTGCATGTTGTAAGCGTGGCTCTGATACCACTGTTGGGATTCAGTGGTGTCAATTTTACTTTTATCAAAACGGGTTTGATATATATTATTAATTAAATAGGTAATTAATAAACGCAGCGGAATAAATATATTAATCAACACCAAAAAGTGAACCGAACAGGATCATGGTTACAAACATGCAAACACGGTATCAATATTAATTAATCTACTGATGAGATAGACATACCTTAGCGGTTAAAGACTAACCGTTTAAGACACCGAGGTACAATGAACGAGTTGCTAGAACACGAACTAAAACGGGGTGCGTCACGTGGCGGCACCTTAGATAATGGTGGCGGCACTGGGCATTTTAGAAGTGGCTGCTATGTTTTCTTATTATGATCGTATCACAAAATAGAAAGCATCCCTATCATAATGCAATTACTTATGCCCTCCCACTGATCGAAAATCATTGACATATATATAATACACAATAATGTTAATATGAATGAAAGAGGGTGAAGACAAAAAACTTTTAAAGCAAAGAAAAAAACGATCTGACATTCCTCTTTTGTTTCGGGTGTATATGTTCACGCACAAATGTGAACACACATATATATTAAATATATATTGATTTAATAATTATGGGTACCAAATCTAATATATGTAGTACAGGTTCAAGACGCGATAAAGCCCGTGAATAACAGAATAAACGTTATACATATTATTTATAATTAGGATAAATAATAAGTCCGTTTATTTTGTTAATTGTTCGTGATTACCAGTTAATCAAGTTAAGTGGATTTCGTGTTCGTTGCCCAAGGTGTAACTCTTACGGGTCATAGCTCGGTCAGCAGCGTTGACTTATCGAACCCGTACATATAAATCCAACACTGACTACTAGTTGGAAATAGAAAGGCAAATAACTTTAACCAACCCCACCTTTTATGAATATTCATTGCAAAAATTTGGTTTACCCTCTTTGATTATCCCTTATTGTCACCAATATCGAGCTTAACGATTAATTTTTATTTATTTCACATCTTGAAAAGGTATTCTTTAGAATTCAAGTTAATCATCTTTATGAACATAAATACTAAAATATAGAACCCCGGTTGATACATATATATTTTTTTTAGTTAACCCTTGCATTCCAAATAATAAAGTTTGAACCTATGTACATAACATATCCATTTCCATGGTTCCTAAAATCAAAATTTGCCAATTTGATGACATCAAAATACATCCACAAATTATATAATCCTTGATTCCATGCTAATAATATTCCACCGGAGTACCGGGACAACCATCGTCCTCCGCCACTTCGTGGTGGCGATACGGTGGCGGTACAAACGGCGGTGTTGTACATCTCAAGAGCGCCCAATTGACCCCATGGAAAAACGGATGGTGCTTGATCGCCGATGCACCCATTGTAGACCCCATTCGACCATCCGGGTCCTTAACCAACAATTGAGATATTAGGTCTCGAGCCACAACTGGAACCGCGGGCTCTTTAGGGAACTCGAGAGCCCGAGCCACAATATTAGCTAGTGTTAGCTCATTATCTATCCCCTTAAAAGGTGTCACACCATAAAATAGTTCAAACATAAATATTCCTAGTGTCCACCAATCAACCGCGCTACCATGTCCCTCACCCGATACAATTTCGGGTGCTAAATACTCGTGGGTCCCAACAAACGACATTGATCGGACGTCCACCGGCTCCGCCACAAACTCGGGCCCACCATGGTTTGCGGGCTTCTTCTTACGCTTACGCTTAAGGTGGAAGCACGAGACAGACGGGACAATGCAATGGGGAAGAATGCATGAAGACGAGGCGAATTTGGGTGGGTCAAGGGGTCGATGATCGGTTGATAGTGTCGGGTTTTGGTCGTCGCGATTAGGGAAAACTTGAGCTGGAGTACATGTAGAGAGGTCACATTTCAACGAAAGATCGAAGTCGGTTAACATAATGTGACCATCCGATCGGACTAAAACGTTTTCGGGTTTGAGATCGCGGTATACGATTCCCAACATATGGAGATACTCCAGAGCTACAACCACCTCGGATGCATAGAACCTGAAAACATGTGAAAATATAAGTGTTGCTAATAATAGAAAAACAAGATAATGTTTGGTTACCAAATGCTAAAGAAATGTGTACTTTTGGTAGGGGGACCAAAGTAATGGTAGTTAGTAGAATTTAGTGACTGTTTTTGTCTTTTGTAAGGACAAGTTTTCTTCTTTGGGGGTTTTCTTTTCATCATTACTTAAAATAACTAATTATTGCATGCATAATTTTGACAATAATTCCTCTACTTGCCCTACCTAATATCATCTCATTACTTCCTACCAACAAAATTTAGTTAAATAAGTTTCAAAAGTAATTACATGTAAATCATTTCAATTAGTAAAAGGTGATAAAGAATCATCCTACTTTAGAAATGAGAAAATCACAAAGCTTATCTTAATAAACTTATAATATATATAACATATATTTTTACAAACATGAAAGAATTCAAACTATGGGTGCTAAAAGGGTAGTGTTTAAGGGTTACCAAGTCGATTTAGAAAAATTTTTACGAGTCAGAGAATGTTGTTAAGACACAAACACGTACATCACTCATGACCTCATGTATTCCCGAGTTGACACGATAACGACTGGTTTAACACATTTTTTCTTTTGAATATTATTCCTGCACAATTATAAAGTCGAAGCACCAATGTCAGTAAAAGTGTTGTGTTTAAACTACAAACCTACCATATATTTATTTAATTTTTTAAATGTGTGACATAACATACTTTTTATATAAACTTGTATAAATAAACAACGACAACCCATGAACCTGCTAGCTATTAACTCGAACCGACCTATTTAGCTAATATGTTCACAACTTCAATCCGAAATCATTTAAGCTAAACACATACTCACAAATTTTCATGTTAAATACTTAAATCTACGCGTAGTAAATTTCCACAAATTTCATGTTAAATCTACACATAGTAAATTTTATATTAGATTCATATCATGTTACATATTAACACTAATAGTTCTAGTGGTTTCCTTCTGTAGCGGGCCACGGTAACAATTAAACACCTATGATATCTATTTTTATTGGTGTTCTATCAACGGATGGATTGAGGGCCATTATGTACCTGATACCTCACCAAGCCCAAAATAGAGGGTCTACTGGTTTTGAACCCAAGTCACTCATGTACCACGAAATTCGATGCGAAAGCCCAACCAGCTGGTATAAAAACAACTAGCCAGTGAGCTTAGCTGTCACCGGTGACTGACTTCCAGATCTTGTGGATGATCCACAAACAATGACACACGTGGCATTAATGGAGGCTCACGCTGCTTTGACTTGTGATGGATTTCACATGGGCTCGACCATATAGCATCATGTCCCATGGGCCCTAGAAGGCCCACTAAGTCCCTATTATTAGTTTCCAGGATCTATAATTCTTATGCCCAAAACAATATAAAAATTAAAAAATATATATTAATGTATAAAACTTTTCATAAGGTTTTATAATTTCCAAAAAATTATACAACCCAAACAGCGAGCAACGGACCATACAATATCACTACGTAGCTCAAATCGTGGCGCTCTTACCCTAACGAGATGGAGACGACACAAGGAGGGGTCGAGGTAGCGGTTAGTATGTTTAAAATTGAAAAACAAGAACGAATAAGAAATCGGGTGGATTTTAAAGAGTAGATTTAATGGGTGTCTGAGTTTACAAAAAAAAAAAAGTGTTTCTTTTATATTAAGAATATTTTTTTAAAAATAATTGTTAGAAGATTTCAAATTTCACTTTAGGTTACTGTACAAATGCATTAAAAACTTGTACTATTTTTTTTTTCCAGTCTGCAACCTACATCTACATCTGACAAAACCAAACGATAAATGTTAAAAGGAAAAAAACAAAAGGGTAATTGCCGGTGATAACATGTATTTTAGCATTTGGTTTTCTGTTTTAAGCAAATCATGTCATGCAAATTATCATAAACAGAATAAATAATAACTTTTAACTAATCCACAACAAAACACTTTTAATTATTTTAATATGATACATTAGATATTCTTAATCAAACGGTTTATTACCAGAAGACCTACATTTTTAACTTTTGGACTAGGGTATAATAAAATTTCAATTTTCATATTTTTTTTTTGAAATGTGACCTTCTTAATGGTGACCATTGTCAGTTGTCACATCCGCAAATCGCGGACCCTCGCCAAGAACGTGGGCCCAGATAGCAAGGCCAGCGCTGGGTTAACCAGTCTTGGGTCGAAGGCTTTCCCCCGGAAACCGTACTGCCTCTACACGAGTTGCCTCGCTAGAGTAACAGCCGGATGAAAACCGGAGTGACGCTCAGGATCAAACCCTCCTCGGTAGGTTTTTCACCATCATTGCGCACGGGTGTCCTACCCCTTTCGCCGCAAGCGGGAGTCGAACCAGTGACCTCTAGGAGGACAAACCGGCCTCCAACCACTGGGCTATGAATAGGGTGATCAAAATGTAAAGGGTCAATTGAAGTAAAACGGAAATGACTGTTTAACGAAAAACCAAGGTTCTAAAAATCGTTAGTGCTAGTCAGCAGGTGAGGTACTGACTAGCGATTAATCGAGATTAATAGGATTAGTCGTATTGAGATTTTATATGTGATTTTCAGTTTTATATGTATATAAGCACATTTTTTATGTATTTTTTTTAAGTAGACATGTGTTAACACTTTATTCGACCTATATTTTCAAGTAGATAAGATTAATTGCCGGAATTTACAGGTTTCGCTCAAAAATCTTGCCTAAACTTGGCCTGAATCGCTAGACTACCACTGAATTTTTGCCAACTAGGACTGGATTTGACCACTGTTGACCGTCTATTGATTAATTGACAGATTAAATAAAAATTACTCAGTAAACCTAAAACTACCAATTAATCGACGACTAATAAAAAATTAGTCGGGATTTTTACAACAATGCGATAAACTTAAAAGACTATTTAAAGGTAGAGGTAACGACTATATCGCAAACCCTATCCTTCAAAATTCAAATAGTCGATCAATGCAACCTGACACCCCAAAATCTTATTTTCATATCATTTTTCACTTTATCTTTCTATATATATCTATCTATGTATATATAGAGATAGAGAAGACGGGTGTGTGGCCCCACCAAGCACATGCTATGAACAAACAATGTGATATGATGAGGATCAATTCATTACCGTACCAATCAACAACAATATAGGAACAACACATGCACATAATTAAAAAAAAGTACTAACGTGCGCACCTTACGGCAGATTCCGTGAAGCGTTTACACGGCTGACGTTGCCGGAGAATGTGAAGATCCCCACCGGGGCAAAACTCCGTCAACAAACACGACCAGTTCGTCGACTCCAACGACGCATAAAGCGTCGGTAAAAACGGATGATCCAATGTTTCTAAAATCTTCTTTTCTGCCTTAGCTCTTCCTTCTTTGTTCCGGCTAGCTATTTCTTTCTTATCCATAATTTTGGCGGCAAATAAGGCTGCACCGGCGGCAGCGGAGGATTTGAGTGTGGCGAGGTAGACGGAGCCGATGTCGCCGGAGCCAAGGCGGTGGAGGAAACGGAGGTCGGAGAAGGAGAGGTGGGGTTTGGTGGTGGTGGTGGTCCAGTTGGTTTCGGATGAGTAGCTGGTGCTGCGGTTGATGTCGGTGGTGGTGGTGGTGGTGGTGGTGGTGGAGGAGTTGAAGCTGAGGCTTTGAAGGTCGTCGGAGAGATCGTCTAGCCATGGTGGTTCCATGGTGGAGGACGGTGGATGTTAGGGGTGAGCAAAAACCGAACCGAAAACCGAAACCGCACCAAAAACCGTAAAAACCGAAACCGCAAAACCGCAACCGACACAAAAACCGCAAAAACCGAAACCGCAAAGGTATGGTGCGGTTCGGTTTTAGCTTTAAAAACCGCACCAAAAAACCGAAACCGCACCGCAAAATTATTATATATATATATATATATTATATATAATATACTTAAAGATTTAAATATAAAATTCCCTATATATTATATAATCTGTGTTTGTTAAAAAAAATGTACAGACTTGACTTTGTTATATATAATATACTTTGTTAAGTTAACTAGACATGTTTTGGCAATGCCGATCTCGACAGTTGCATCAAAATCGGCGTTTAGTACGAGTGGTAGAGTTATCGACAAGTATAGAAGTTCACTTAACACCGAAACTGCGGAAGCTTTGATTTGTGCACAAGATTGGATAAGGTGTACAAGGGTTGATCTTGAGCTCGGATGTTCTATGAAGAATAAAGACATAGATGAATTTAATAAGAGGATGGCGGGTTTAAAAATTGGTAAGGTTTTCTTTACATGTGTGAGTTTATATTTCAAATACCTACTAACATATATTTTTTGTTTTTTTTTTTTTCTATCTAGGAAACACTAATGGCAAATGATAGTTGGAAACATTGAAAGTAGGAAAGATTGAAAGTTGGAAACAAGAATGAGTTGGAAACAATATTACGTTTTTATTTGGATACGACTATGTGATTAAGCTTTCACCGTTTCACATAGCAACTATTATTCTAGACATGTTTCTAGTACAAACTCTTGTTTTGATTGATGTCCTCTAGCCCATACATATGCTCTTCACATTGCTCTTGCAAAAATTATATTCTAATTACCATCAAGTATTAGATGTATTCCAGTATTAAAACCGAAAGTTTTTTTTTGATGTATTCAAGTATTGCTGAGAGTTTTTTTTAGATGTATTCAACTATTAAAACCGAAACCGCACCGAAACCGAACCGCAACCGCAAATAAACCGCAAAAACCGTACCGCAAAAAAACCGCAACATGTGGTTTTAAAAAAATAAAAACCGCACCTCGCGGTATGAGTTGCGGTTTTATGCTAAAACCGCACCAAACCGCACCATGCTCACCCCTAGTGGATGTAGTGAAGGAGATGGAATGAGCATTAATTTATAGAAATGACATGTTATTTTATGAGTTAAATGCTTGGTTGGTCCCTGTGGTTTGCAAAAATTGCAGACTTGGTCCCAATGGTTTACTAATTACACGCGTGGTCCCTGTGGTTTTCAAAAATGCACTCGGTTGGTCCCCAGCCCTAACATCAGTTAAATTTCTCAGTTAAGTCCATGTTAAATGACCAAAATACCCTTGCCTATTTACCCTCTTTATAAAAACCACAGGGACCAACCCTCATCTTCTTCATCTTCTACTCTCTATCTCTCTCTCTCTCTCTCTCTCTAAAAATCATCTTCTCAAATCATTTCAATCATCAATGGATTTCATCAGTTCATCATCTACACAGAAACCCTAGAAATCATCTTCTCAAATCATTTCAATCATCAATGGATTTCATCATCAGTCATCGCAACTGAAGTCACCGGAGAAGAAGATAGATGATAGATCTAGGCTCTTTCTTCGACGAGATCGCTGCTTCACTCGAGGAACAGAGCTCGAACCCTCACCTTCCCCTCTGTGATGAAGATAAACAACCGGACACCGAACAGAGCCGGCGGCGGTGGTTACCGCTCGTCTTCACCGGCGCCGTTTAACCGGTGACGAGACCTCCGACGACGTCAGACAGCCCCCCCCCTTTCTGACTAACAACGGATCACCACCACCACTGTTCAATGGTGGTGCGGCGACACGAAACAGAAGAGAGATAGTGGAAAGTTGAGGGTGAGAGAGGCTGCGATTGTTGATTTGGGGGTTATGAATCTTTGAAAGAGGGATGTGAGCTCGGAGACTTTGAGCAGGGTTCGATTGTTGATTTGGGGGTTATGAATCTTTGAAAGAGGGATGTGAGCTCGGAGACTTTGAGCAGGTTGATTGGGTCGATTTGAAAGAGGGATGTGAGCTCGGAGACTTTGAGCAGACTTTGAGCAGGGTTCGATTGTTGATTGTTGATTGAGCAGGGAAGGTGGTGGTGGTGGATGTTCAGTGGTGGTGAAGGTGAGATGGTGGTGGGTGTTCGGTGGTGGTGCAGGAGAGATGGTGGTGGTGGTTTAGGGTAGGAGGCAGGAGATATATTGTTCTAAGGGTAATATAGTCATTTCACACATAGTTAACTGAGAAATTTAACTGATGTTAGGGCTAGGGACCAACCGAGTGCATTTTTGAAAACCACAGGGACCACGCGTGTAATTAGTAAACCATTGGGACCAAGTCTGCAATTTTTGCAAACCACAGGGACCAACCAAGCATTTAACTCTTATTTTATCAAGGGGAAAAATTTAAATCTAAAACTTTTTTATTACAAGTACGAAAACTTTCTAAATTATACTAAACTAGATTTACGACCCGCCGCAATGCGGCGGGGATCCTTTAGTTATAACTAAGTCGATTTAAGACGCGCACGTTATGTTGAACCTGTCAAACAGGAAAAAATAGACGATGTAAAAACATTCACCCACACACGCACGTTGCGTCGTGTTAACTCGTAAAATTTAGAACGAAACGTAAAAACGTTAAACTAAAGATGCACGTTCCGATGTGTTAAGTCACAAAATTTAGAAAAAAGCATAAAGCGAAAAATTTGCAGAAAACAAAAACTATAAAGGGCCAAAGCTGAAAGTAAAAAAAAAGTTGTGAGGATAGATTGCAAAAGATAAAAAGTTTTGTGTTAAAAGTAAAAAAACAAATAGTTTTGGGTTAAAAGTAATTCATAAAATACTTTCGGGTGAAAAATAAAAAAAAACAATTTTTTTTAAAAACCCCCAAAAGCCAAGGTTTTAACAACAATACGCATAACCATTTTTTGTTTGAAAAAACTCACCAAAGCCAAGATTACCACACATAAGTAAAAAAAAATCAAAGTGGTTATATTGCAAAAGATGGAAACTTTTGAATTAGAAGTGAAAAAACAAATTAATCAAACGGGTTAAATTGTATAAGATAGAAACTTTTGAATTAGAAGTGAAAAATCAAATTAATCAAAAGGGTTAAATTACCAAAGATTAAAACTTTAAACTTAAATTGTCAAATATTAAAAACTTTAGGGTTAAAAAGGAAACAAAGATTAAACTTTAAACTTAAATTGTTAAAGATTAAAACTTTAGGGTTAAAAAGGAAAGTTCTAGTTTTTTTTTTTTTTTTGAAAAACTCACTAAGCACACGTTACAACACATGTATGCATATTCAACTTGCTTATTTATAAAGATTAAAACTTTAAACTTAAATTGTCAAAGATTAAAACTTTAGGGTTAAAAAGAAAACAAAGATTAAACTTTAAACTTAAATTGTTAAAGATTAAAACTTTAGAGTTAAAAAGGAAAGTTCTAGTTTTTTTTTTAAAAACACTCCAAGCACAAGTTACAACCAAGGTAAGCCTAAACTTGTTGCTTCTTTATATGGTTTTAATTTTAATTATTTTATACTTTAAGTTATTTACATCTCTAAGACTATGGGGTATGGGGCTTGGTTTGGGGCGTGGGTTGGCTGAAAACGCCCAAGCCACCACCCCGGGGGCTTGGGTTGGGGCGTGGGTTTGGGCGTGGCCCTTGGGGCTTGGGTTTGAAGCCGGGCGTGAGGCGGGCTAACAAGGTGACATGGCGGGCTCTCAATGGCCAAACCAAACTCATGCCCCCAACCAAAGCCCCACAATACCCCATTGGCATGGGTTTGGGTTTGTTTTCCACGTGTTAACTCATGCCCCCAAACTCACGCCCACCATACCCCATAGCCTAACATTAGGGCTAGTCCCACAATGACAAATCCAAAACATTTGAGTAAGGATGACACCCAAACCTACATCTGATAATAAATAGACTTGAAACCATTTGAGACGGGCATAAGACTAGATACGAGATAATTTTCTATTTTTTCGTAGGTTTGGGATGAGTATGGGGTTTAGTGATATATCTGTTTATCCGATCTGATTATAAGATTCGTATACCCATTTTATACTCGAAATAATATATATTTTTTTTATCTTTTTAAAGATGTATATATGAATTTTTTTTTTTTTTTTTTTTGTGATATCTTTGTATATTATTCACACTAGCTTACTAAAATTTTATTATGTATTTCATTGACATTTGTTAATCAAAGAAAGCCTGTAACCCTATATATGTGGTTCTTAGTTCTTGAATTATACTTTTTTGTTTGAATAATCTAAGGGTGTACCTATTGGCACACCCAATTGGCTATTTGCACACCAAAAAGACATTTTTTGTCTTATATGCACACCCTACAGTGTCAAGTTGTGGCCAAAGAGCGGCGGTTTGGTCCGATCAACCAGACAAAAGACTGACGGGTGTCTGACGGGTCTGTTGACCGGACCAAAACGCCGAGCTTTGGCCGCGTTTTGGTCCTGTCAACCAGACAAAAGACTGACCGGGTGTCAGTCTTTTGTCTGGTTAACGCGGCCAAAGCTCGGCGTTTTGGTCCGGTCAACAGACCCGTCAGACACCCTTCAGTCTTTGTCTGGTTCACCGGACCAAAACGTCACGTTTTGACCACAGCTCGATACTGCAGGGTGTGCATATAAAACAAAAAACCTCTTTTTTGGTTGCCTATCTACAACTTGGTGTGTAGATAGTTTGTGCCTAATCTAATCAGCAACCAAAAAACTTATATACTGATACTTCAAAGATGTATGACTAATGTAAGCCTTTTGCACTGGAATTAGTATCCTCGAACAAACGAATATGTATGACCCCATTTTGGTTAAATTTTGATTGAATCAAAGGTATTTGAATGATTTTTTTCTAATTGACAACATTCGAAATGTAATTGATTAATAGTTATCCAATATATATCCAATGTGTTTTGAGTCCGTATACCCTAATACCCGACGGCTAATTAGCTGATAAATACCCGACGACTTTTGGGCCGTGTTTGAGACAAACTTTTATAGTTAGGTACGGGGTTATGACAAACCAAACCCGTCCTAAACTCGTCCCATTGTCATCCCTACATTTGAGTGGGGTAATGAAACTAATACGAGATTAGTTTTTAAATTTTTTCGTTGATACAAGATTAAAATACTATTATGTGATACGTGACTTGATTGTGTGATACATACACATTGGATTACTCGAATCACACTTCTAAACATTTTTTTATTCTTATTTTTGTTGTCAACGTTTTTTTTATTCTTATTTTTGTTGTCTTTACATATAATAGATTATATACCAATTTACGAATTCTTAATTTATATATTCCTAATTTCATGGGTAATAATTATGTGAAATTACAATTGTCAAAAATGTATTGGGAAATTACAACATTATCTTTTAATAAAATAAAGAAAACTCAATAAAACAAAAACAAAAAATAAGAATGTCACTTCATTATTGTAGCGACTAAATAGTTAATTCGAATAAAGTGTTGGTAAAATAACGTTGGGTAGCATTTACAATGATAGGTGACACCTTTATAGAATAAAAATATAACTTAAAAGAAAATTTTCAATATATATATAGGGTAGAGTTAGTCAACCACATTTTTTCTATAAAATGTGAGAAGTTTATATAAATATTGTGTTTTAAATTTTAAGCATGGTATTTTAAATTCTTTTAGGTTTGCATAATATAGAAAAACACAAAACGTAGAGTTGCAAACGAATCAAACGTTCAGCGAACAATTCGTGAACCGTTCGACGGAAGTTTGTTTGTGTTCATTCGTTAATTAAACAAATGAACACGAACAAGAAATTGCGTTCGTTTAGTTAAACGAACGAACATAAACAAAGGCCGCGTTCGTTCATTTATATGCGTGAACGTTAGGTAAAGTGTTGTTAATTAATTGTGTTCGATGTTATGACAAATAAACTATTTGATAAATATTAGTGTATTACATGTTCTGTTCACGAATGCTTGTTGGTGTTGGTTTGTTTTCATTTGTGTTCATTATCGTTCGTCGTCTAAACTTAACAAACGAACACGTTCATTTCCTTGACAAATGAAAACGAACATAAAATATTGTTCGGTGAGTGCTCATGAACTGTTCGTGAACACATATATTTATTAACAAACGAACACAAACAAGGTCTTATTTTTTTCGAACAACAAAAATTCTATATAAAATATAGAAATGGACCAGCAAGAAACTGAAACCCGACAGTTACAAGATTACATCACGGACATTTAAATCGCACCATCTATCCCTCTCGATACTACAAAATCTCGATCTATTAGAAATCCAAAGAACAAGGTCTTATTTGTGTCCGTTTGCAACCCTAATAAAACATAACAATTTAAAACACAATCATATGTACTGAAGAAACACTGACCTTCACGGTAGTATCCAACTAGGACTTCAACTCTTGGCGATCCGAACTGCTAACTGCAAAACAGAACACCGCTAGGACTTGTTACAGGAATGGGGTTATTCCTGTAACCACCCTTCGGCATGAGAATAAGTCTCGGTTTGGGAGAAAATATAAGTGAGTAGAGAAGAGAAGGTAAACGAGAGCAAGATGATCATACCTTAGATGTTTACCCCTATTTATAATTTACCATTAGGGTTTCCCCTAACTTGGGATGGGCCCCGATAAGTTAGGGATTTACACGATCTTCCCAAAAGAATGGGGATTCGGTTACGTTATTTATCCATGCTGAATAGAACATTCTAGAATAAATGTTTATAATTAATTATTTATAATAAAATAATAGGTAATGACCGGGTCGGGTTGGCCGATCCGGGTCATACCTCGTCATGTCCCCCCAGTCCGAAGTTATGAAATGAAATTCATGAAATCAGACTAAAAAAGGAAAAGTCAAACCTTCCCCCTTTGAGGGTTAGTTTCTCGAGTGGGGTACCGTTGCTTTTTTTGAAAAAATGGCGGCGATGGGAAAGGATGTGACAGTTAAATCATCATTAAGATGACAACTGTCACCACCCTGCTCCGACGCGTGTTCCCATCCATTTGTCTTTTCGAATTCGAAAAGTTGTCATTTCCGTATAAATAGAGTTTCCGTTTAGGGATTTTGAACTTCAATTTCTTCTTTTTGCACGACCGCTTCCTTCCATTTCGATAAATCGAAAAATGGCCTCCAAGACCGGCGAATCGTCTTCCTCTGCCCCAACAAGTTCCGATGCCCTGTATATCAAGTGGGGGCAGACTTCTTTCAATAATCTTCTTCAAGATTACAATATTAGGGCGGAGTGGAATCCGGTGTTGCCGTCGAAGAAGGACACGACCTTCCCATTAAAGCAAGGTAAGATCACCCTGTTTAGTGACTTTTTTAAGTTCTGCAACTTCCGACTGCCGATTACGAAGTTCTGCAAATTGGTTCTTGACCATTATCCCATCCATATTTCCCAACTGCATCCCTTAGGACTGGTGAAACTCCAACAATTTGAGTTTACCTGTATCGCCCTAGGGCACATTTCTGAACTCCTCGTTTTTAGGGCTTTTTTCGTCCTTGTATGGAAATCCCCCTTTTTTACCTTCGACAGGAGGGATACCGAGGTATCTTGTTTGAGAGACATTCCTACCAGTTCCAGGGATAAGGATTGGAAGAAAAAGTTCTTTTATATCGATGCCAGTGTCATTCCCGGAGAGATGCAGTGGAGGGAGATGGGGTTAAAAGACAAAGTGAAAGATGAGGCTCCTCCGAAAGATGCCTATGTGGCCAACGCCCTGTATACTAAGCTATGTGAGCATCCGTCTGAGTGTACGGTAATCCCGGAGGGGGCGTTAGTGATGGCGGGAATGAGCCTGTGATGGCGTGATATAAAGTTGTATCCTTCTTTCCGGAGGGGGGATGAAGGTATGTAACTTGTGGTTTTGCGATTGTTTTACTTGCTGTATATATTGACATGTGTGCATCTCACAGGTAAATGGAGCTTGTTCGATTTTGTGGATCCTCCACGGCACGCTGCCTTAAAGGCTGCGGACCGCGTGCTTGGTGAACAGGAGCCAGATGTCCTGAAGATCCACTTGGAGCAATTTTTGTTACCAGTTGTGCCGACGGACCCAGCTGCTTATATTACAGTACCTCCCCCCAGCGGAGGAGGTAATGTTGTTGCCATAGAGAAAAAACATGTCAAGGTGAAAATCACCAGGAGGAAGTACATAGCCGCGGGGGCGGGTGCTTCCGTGACCGCACTTGCTGGGAGTACTGCTGAGCTGGCAAGTCCGACCCACGTGTCGAAAAAACGCAAGACGGTTGTTGTACCTACCCTGACTGCTTTCGAGGCTATGCAAGCCTCATATGCCCTGCCAATTGGTGAGTAATTTTGTCTATAGGCGTTGTTGTGGACTGTCTATTTCGTATTGCTGAATGTCTGATTTGATACAGGCATTACCACTGAAACACGGGTTGAGAATGTGACCCCCGCCCCAGTGACCTCTGCGGCCATTATTCCTTTCGCTTCTGGCGAAGCCAGCCTTTTGGAGCTTATATTACAGGCGAGTGTTACTGCCTCTGTTAGTTGTACTATGTCGTCGCCCATGCCTACAACTGCTGTGACTGTGACAACTAGTCCGGTGTCCATGCCACAACCTTCGAGTGCCACCCCCTCCACCTTATTCGATTATCCTTTCGGTATATTCTCTACCATTGGGAAAGAAATGCCTACGGTGTCTACTACTCATGAGGCGACTAGTGCCTGAGGTGCCGCGGCCAGCGATGTTGGAGGGTCCAGCAGTGGGATTGCTGATGATGGGACCCGCTTTGGTGATGATCTCTATATATATACCTACCATCAACTGGGATCCCAATATGCAAGATAAACGCTACCAGCCCCGGTGGAAAATTGCGAAGTCTTCTAGACTGATTTTCCCCCCTGTGATTCAGCACTGGGTTGAGCAGGCTTACCCCCCGGCTGAGTCGGCATATGTTGAAGGGTTGAACAACGAGAATTTGATGAATTCCACTATGGTGGACTCCGTTAGTCAACCCCGGAGGCTTGCAGAGATCCGGCGTAGGTGGATGCATGACAACAATGAGCTACACCGAGCGCGGGCTGCTATCCAAGAGCTGAAAGATGAAAAGTATCGCTTAGAGAGTCAGCTCCAAGCCGCTGGGTTGAGAGAGAGCAGGTTTTTGTCAGAGAAAAACAAGGCTGAGGATGACTTGAAAAGGGTGACCGCCCACCTTGCTGAGGAGCGGATTATATGGGCTCGCGACATAGCGGAGAAGGACCGGGTCCTTGCTCATGCTAAGGGTGTGCAGGAAGAATTAGAGCGTAAAGCTATTGCTGAAGCCCAAAAGGTGAGATCTGAAATGTCTGCTCAGGTGGAAAAATTCTGAATTGACACTGACTTTGTGTCTCAGGTGCAGGAGCGGTACCAGCCTTTAACTGTTGAGGTAGATGCATCTAATGCTAAGGCCCGGGCTAAACAAGCGGAATTGGAGGAGCGGGAAGAGCATCTTAGGAAGCTTCAGCAACATTACGATTCCCTTGTCTTTGAAAGGAATAAAATTGCCTAATCTTCTGCCACGCGCCTGAAAGAGGTGGAAAGTGCTTTGGAGCGATCAAACGCTGAGGTGGATAGCTTAACCAGCCAACTGGCTGCCTTACGGGGCGATAGGAATTGGTTGATAACTAACGGCCTAGTTGGGGCGTTTGAGTATCTTCGCCAGTCGGGACCTTTTACAGCGTTGATAGATCGTCTTTCTGCCGCCGCGTACCAGTCTGGTCACCATGATGGTGTCTACAAGGGTTACTTTGAGTGCCAACAATCGGAGAAGATAACTCCCGATTTCCATGCATCGAGGGGCAAGTTCCAGGGTGACATGGCAGATGCACTCGAAGCAGCATACAATGAACCGCTGCCCGCGTATGCGGACTAGATGGACAAGGTGAACGAGGATGGTATAGAATCCTTACGCCTGATGCTGGACCCCGCGGAGGAGTCAGAAGAAGAATAAGTACTTTTATTTTGTTTATCATGTATTCTATTTTCTCAATACATTTTGTATAAACACTGTTTTGTTCGGTTTTTGTGCAAATATCTGATTGGTTTGTCAGACATTTAATGCTAATGTCATGATTGATAACGTCGCCGTTCCTCTGAAAGGTGGCAATTTTGTTGGTACATGCGTCTGTCGACTTCGTCTTGTATCGAGTCTTGCATTATCCATGGCACGAAGATCGAGAAAACAAGTCAAAGGGCTTATTCCGCTTGAAGAGGGCATGGCAGTTTCAAGCGAAATAGCTGATTTCGCTTGAACTAGTGTCGCTTGATCTATGTTATTTCGCTTGAACGGTATTCCGCTTGAGCATGTTCAAGCGGAATCACCAGGTCTATAAATAGGAGATACCTGATTTCGCTTGAGTAACTTTGTGTATGTGTGTTTCCGACGGCGAAGCTCTGTCGAAGTGCCGTCTTGCTGTAAAAATGTTCCAGATCAATATAAATGACAGTTTAAGTGATATCTAGCTGAATTCAACTCATTATGTCTGTTTCCGCCTTTCATTTTGAGTAGAACGCCTCTGATCGACTCATTTCGGGTCCGGAAACGATCCTACAATTGGTATCAGAGCACAGGAGGAGGAGTTCTGCAGTTTTCAGCTTGATTTCATCTCATTCTCTTTCATCTACACCTTTTTTTATCGTTTGAACAACTTTTCACGGTTAAAATGGCCTGAATTTTTCACATCATAAGCGAAACAATGTTTTAACAAACCCTTGAGAAAATCAGATCAAAATTCAGCTTAAAACATAACAAAAATGGACAAAGTTCTTATTTCGCTTGAACGAGACTTTTAATTCCGCTTGAAAAATCAAGGCCATTTCAAGCGAAATCACATATTCCACTTGAAAAAACGTTATTTCGCTTGAAACATCACAAGCGAAATCTGTGAGTCCGCTTCAACCTGATATTTCGCTTGAAATATTAATCCCGCTTGAAATTTTTAATTTCGCTTGAAGTTGGTTGCAGGTTATTTCGCTTGAAGGTGTTATCTCGCTTGAAAGTGACTGTTTTTGTGAAAAAGTTTTCGAATCATGAGTGAAGAATTTTACAACGCATTTGCAACATCCCCGACTACTCCGGCTACCATTGCTCAAAATATGAAATTGGAAAACGAGACTGAAACTATGCAAAAACCCCCAAAGCTAATGAGCATTGAAGAGTATTACGGTTGGAAAGATCGGTTTGAGAATTGGGTTCAAGCTAATCACTTGAAATCTTGGGAGTGTATTTTGAAAAAATATGTTCTACCACGTACTGATCTGCAAGTTGAGAAAGAAATTTCTGAATTCACTGATAAAGAACGAGACATGTACAGAGCTGAAAAGATGATGATTAATCTACTTCAGCAAGCTATTAAAGAAGACATCTTTATTTTGCTTCAACATGACAAAACTTCAAAATCAATTTGGGATGCACTTAAAATCAAATTTGAGGGTAGTGAGAATATGATCAAAAGTAAAAAATCATTACTTAAGAAAGAATTTGATCTATTCACAAGCTTGCCAGGGGAAGATACAAAGAAACTGATTGAAAGATATTGTCACTTAGTGCGTTCTATGTCTTTGTTAAGCATAACCAAAGATCGAGAGGAATGGGTCGACAAATTAGCCGATGCTTTACCTCAGAAAGAGTGGGGTACATTTTTGATGATCTTAAAGAACACTGGAGTTTATGATGGTTACGAAAGTCAAGATCTTGAACAACAGAAGATTGCGAGGATGAGTAATCCGAGTGGTCAACAAGATGTGAAAATGTATTACAAAGGCAGTGTTCAAGAGGCTGAAAAGAGTCCGAAAATTCAAACTGCTTTTAGTGCTGGAGAGTCATCAGGAAATGCTGATCCAAATCCAAACAGTAGCAGTGGATTTTCTTCGTATCCAAGTGTTAATCCGAAGAGTTCAAATTCAAGTTTTCATTCTCAAAGTTCAAAAAGTGGAAATGGTTGTGTGATACAATGCAACATTGCATTGAATCTTCCAGATTGTCAAAGTTTTTTGAAGAAATTGCAAAAGATCATATGGCGTTACTTGCAACTGTGCTACAATCCTATGAAGGTTTGGTTGCAAGGAGGATCGGAAATCCTATGCTAACGAAAGAGGATTACGATCAGATAGACGCTGAAGAAATGGAGCTCATGGACATCAAATGGTGTCTAGCTAGTGTTTTGAGGAGAGCAGAAAAGTTTAAAATGATCACAGGGAGAAATGATTTTCTGGATGCACATGTGTCTACTTTGGGTTTTGATAAATCTAAAGTTACTTGTTTTCGATGCAGGGAGAAAGGTCATTTCAAAAGAGAATGCAAAAATCAAGAGGCTAGTGGAGCAAAGAATCCATTTGGAAAAGATGACTACTATCGGAAAGCCATATATCAACAAGTTGCTCATCAACCATATCAACAAAAAGAAACACAAACTGCTCATGGGAAAATGATCGAAGATGCAAATAAGAAAGCTTATTCTGTTATCATTGATCAAGATGACGAGAAAATGGCTCCAGGTTTCAGTTGGAACAAATATATATCAGCTAAAAGTAAAGCATATTTAATAGCCCAAGATGATGAAAAATTACCTGAAGGGTTCAGCTGGGATATGTTTGCGGATGAGAATGGGAATTTTAAAGCTTTCATTGCGAAGATAGTTCAAGAACCGGATTTGTTTACAGAGTGGATGAAAGCAATTGGTGTTCATGAGAAGAAACAAGAAGAAGAATCTGTTTCATCCGATGAAAGTTCAGAAGAAGCAACTGTTGTTGATCAAACATCAACTGATTCTGGTTCTTTAGATGAAAGTTCCGAAAGAGCATTAGATTTTGATCAAACACCATCTGATTCTGGTTCTTCAGATGATAATTCTAAAAAAGCGATAGATTTTGATCAATCACCAACTGATGATAGCGGTGATGATGAGGAAGAAAGACATATTAATATTCCTAAAACTCATCTATCTCCTGAAAGTTTTCAATTTTATTTTGCAGATCGTTTGAAGAAGCTGAAGGAGAGATGTGCTGCAAAAGAACAAAAGAAAATGAAGAGTGAAAGTGTTGATCAAAAAGAAGAGTTTGTTCAAAATGAAGAAGTTAATGTAGCTGAGAAGGTGAATGAAACCGAACCAGTGATTGAGGTTGAGAAAGTCATCGAAGTTGAAAAGATTGTGGAAGTCATCAAGCCTTGCTTAAAGTGTTCAGAATCTTGCAAACAATGTGCAGAAAAGGATGAGAAACTGAGCGAGCAAGAAAAGATGAAAGAACAATTGTTGTTCAATCTCAACTACGTGAAAGAATCATATGATGTGCTAAATAAAACAGTCACTGGTCTTCAAAAGACAAATTCTGAAAGAGAATATGCATTGACTATGATGAATGTTGTGATGATGACAAAGCGAAAGGCAATAAATCATTACATCGAAGAATGTGCAAAATTGCAACGGGAGTTGGAGAATGAAAAGATTGAGAATGAGAGGATCAGACGTTTATTACAGAGTTATTCTAGTTCTGATTATCTTATTGATCGAATTTATCCAACTGTTGCAGGTTTTGAAGCATTTAAAGATGAGAAGCCAAAGAAGAAGGATACTGGATGAAGTGTTGAGGAAGAACAGAAGAAAACTTTCTGGAGACAATCAAACCAAGAGTTTCTTGCTGAAAAGAAGAGAATAGGAACTGGAGTTTTTCATAGAAAGGATACTAGAACCTGTTTTAAATGCAATGAAGCTGGTCACATTGCATGGAATTGTCCGTTGGATACAAAGAAAAAACAGGGAGTTTCTAAAAAACTCAAAGAAAAGGTTTTTGAGAAAAATGAGTCACCAACTGAGAAATTCAAAATTTTTGAAAATTCAACATATGAAGTTGGTGAGTGTTCAAAGACTCATTTTTATCAAAAGAGAGCTAAACATGACAACCAAGTGTGGGTTGTTAAGAAGTTTTATGAGAAACTTGGTGATGAATCTAACTCCACAAAGTTTGACGAGCCACAAGCTAAGTCAAAAGATGAAAACTCAGTACCTCCAATGGATGATGTTCATTTTCCACCATTGAGGACTGAGAATTTTAAATCAAAAGTAGGAAAAGTTGAGATCTCAGATCAATTCTATTCTGAGAAGAAAGAATTTGATGTTGAGAAAGCTTTTAATGGAAATGTGAAAAAGATTTTTGGAAAAATGGTGGAGGGTAAAGTGAAAGGGGTAAAGGACTTTTATGAAAGAAAGAAAGCATCATTTTACCCAAGTGCAGATGAGAAAGAAACATCCAAGTTTGGTGAAGCTTGGATGTCTATGTTTAACATGTAAAAATCTGGACTTGCCGGAGCTTCCAGGTTGGTAAGTGTGGGGCAGGAATCAGCATCTATCTTGAGAAATTCACGAAAGTGATTTCGTCTTACAAGTGGTTGGAAAAGGTTTTACTTACAAGGGTTTGGCTTCAACCCACTTGGTGAAATAATCAATTGCTACAATAAGGTATTTTAGCTTCCCGGGGGCCATCGGAAATGGCCCCATAATGTCCACTGCCCATTTTTGGAAAGGCCAAGCCGCCGTGACCGGGATTAAGTTGTTCTTGGGACGGAGTGTTTGGGGAGCAAATTTTTGGCAACTGTGACACCTTCTGAGTTCTTCTACCGCGTCCTTGTCACACCCCGACCACGTAGAACATACAAAACGTGGCGGAAATGTCGGGGAGTGTTGTAACAGAATTAATCGTTTCAAATCCATGGCAATTAAAGTTTCGTTTTATCAATCAATTATGTGAGTTTACATTGTTTAAACAAGAAACAAAGGGTACATAACATAAGTTAACTAGTTATTGTCTCGTTTTAAGTCGCTAAGGCACGAGTCCATCCTAAATGTAGCATGCATCAACAATCATTGCAAAGCAGTACCTGAAACATGTGTAAAAACGAGGTCAGCAAAGAAATGCTGGCGAGTATATAGGTTTTGTGAAAATAAGATTCATGACTTCTGTTTAAGAAAATGTTTAGTCATGAACCTTGTAATTTGATTTGCCTTTGTAAATCATTTGAAAAGAACGATGAGTTCAGGTGATATGTATAATAAGAAAATAATGCATGATTAAATGAATAACCATGTAATATGAGTTTGTATAAGATAAGTTGTTTGTAAATAAATGTCTTGTGAAAAGTATGTTATTTGTATAAAATGTTTATATGTATCAAACTGAAATGATTCAAATAACGCTGCGATATATGTAATACCATACAAACACTTATATATAGGAAGTACCAGCGGCGTATCCACCATGCTTGTATCATATTACACACGCATCGTTACTTAATCACTTATTCAAACCAAACCACCAAAGTAATGTTCATGTCTAATGTAAATCTTGTAATATGTATTCAATGTGATTTGTATAAATAAATGTAAGATTAAACAAATAACCTTATAGTAGCATATTAAAAGTATACTTTGGATTTGTAAGTAACATATTAAACTATGTTTTTGGTTTCATATATAACATATCAAAATATGCTTTAGATGTGATAAATAACATATTTAACTATGTTTTGGTTTCATAAATATATGTTGGTTTTGTACAATACCACACATGAGAGTATATTCAACTATACTTTAATAGTGTGATTTAAGAATTCATTCAGACCTGGTGCATCAAGATACACCTTTGAGACTATAGAAATACCACAAAGGCAATCCCTATTTGGATGGAGCAACAAATTGGTTTCAGACATTCCATGACAACAGGAATGGGGTGTCAAATCCTATAGCGCTATATCATACTAACAATCGGTCTGGTGAACATAAAATAAGTACAATTCAACAATTTATTTTATGTTCTTTGATAAATCAATGTTTAAACCATAATTAGTCATTTAGTTTGTCAAAAGATAAGTAATAACATGTATAATCAATTATACTTTAGGAAAACATGAAAATAACAGATAGGTACACATGCTTCACCCCAAAACAGTTTAGAAAACAGTAAAAGAGGGGAATAATGTACTCGCCTGATAATGCTTGAAGGTCTTGAACAACAACCAAACAAAGCTAGAGAGAGCACAGAATCAGTCGGCAATCTAAAACTATATAAGTAAACCGGACTTAAATCGGGAGATCGGATAGGATGAGGCTTGGTAAACCAAATGAGTATTGGAACTCATATGATATGGTTTAACAAGGCCTACATACTACATTGAGACTAACCTAAGTGCTTTCGACCCATCGCGACCCATTAAGGTAACTTATGCTACTTTAACGCGTCGTGCGCGTGAAACGCGTTTGGACCGTCTAACTAGTCCTATGACAAGTGTTATATGCCTAAACATGTTACATAATCAGTTATGTGACAAAGGTTTAGGTTACATATGCTTAATTACCAATTATACATGAAAAGGGTATTCTGGTAATTTACCTAAGGCATATAAACTACCTATCATACAACTACTCAAACGATGTGACCATAGGGTATAACATCGGAAGGTTATTCCCTACCTACTATGGTCACCTAATGTATTTGGTCGGATCCTAATGATCGACCAAACTGGGTCGGGTTCGAAGGTATAGGCGATTTATTAGATCGCCTACCCTACGACCCTAGACAACGTGGTAATCAGTGGGCATAGTCCCAAGGGACTATAACCAACGTGATTACACTCACGTTGCGAAGTTCAAACGAACTTCGCATTGACCATAACTGGTCAATGTAGAAAGTCAAACAAAGTTTGACTTTCAGACTCGAAAGACTCGAAAAGCAATAAAAGAACGAAAGAATACTTACGAAGGGTCCCCGAATGCTAATCCCGATCCAAGAACTCAGGTATGAAACAAAGGTTTCAACTTAGAGCTCTCAAATCAGAATTCTTGTAAGAAATGAGGTTGGGGTGGATGGGTATTTATAGGAATACCCGAACCGTTAGGATCGTTTCATGGAAACCGTGCCTAGATCTCACCCGTACACTTGTCGAGATGTTATGGTGACTAAATTGGCCACTCACCATAGGGTATCAACATGTGGCAAGGGATTAAGGAGTGGAGAACAGCTGTTAACAGCTGTTAATACGTCGAATCTGGTCCCGAAAGCGAAAAACTGAGTTTCTGCATGTTTTCTGTCCAGCATAGGCAGTCGCGTAGCGCGACTGCATAGGCCCTTAGGGCTCGCGCTACGCCACTGCCCCTCTGTTTCAGAAATGTTTCCAAATTGGCAGTTTTGGTCCCTGTTGTGGTTTAAGGCCTTTTTCGATGCGTTTGAACCCCGTTAACCTCATTTCAAGGCTCTAAAATGAAGTTAAAGTATAGGGAACTCAAAACATGCTCAAAAATATGCCGGATGATGGTTCGTTTGGTCGTACGAACGCGATGTTCGCTTAATTACGACGGAATGCGCACAAGCGCGAAAAACGATCCAAATGACGAAACGAATGGATTTTTCTTATGGCGAACACTAAAATATAATATAGTCATGCTTTCATAAATTTTTGGATGTCCGGATGTATTCAGAACGTAAGTTATGCGCTAAAATGCAAACTTGTGCACTTTTTGACACTTTTAGTCCCTGAATGACACAAAAGTTTATTTTAGCATACCGAACACCTCAAAGCCTATTTCTAAGCTATGTGAAGGGTATTTATGGTATGTTTAACTTATGGTCATGCTCCGGAATGTCTGTTACAGTTCAAATTGGCATACTTTCGCAGTTTGTCAACTTTAGTCCCTGTAAGCGATTAAACTTTGATTTCACCACACCAAATCTTCCAAAACTTATATCTAAGTTATGTAAAGGTTATTTAAGGTATGTTAAGCCTATTTCACTATTCCGGAGTGTTCGTTGGATTAAACTGGTTATATTTACGCATCAGAGCGCGTATAACCCTCCAGAAAGCGATTTAAAGCTTAAAATCAAACAAGAGTTGATATGTGTAAAAGATGCACATAATTTTACAAATCCCAAGTATGAAATACAATATTTCATTGGTTTGGAATTTGTTTGACGGTTGAAGTGACACAGGTGTTACAGTCCTCGTGCATATCGGGCCAATAATATCCGGCGTTGTGAATTTTGGCGACCACTGCCCGTGGTCCAGCGTGGATGCCACATATACCTGCGTGTATTTCTTGATTTAGGTACTTAGCTTCCGCTGGGGAGACACATCGGAGTAGTGGTCCCAGGTATGACTTTCGGTACAGGACGCCGTTGTTTACTTCATACTGCAATGCTTTAGTTTATAATTTTTGAGCTTCGCCTCTGGCAGAGGGTAGTTCCCCCTTTGTAAGGAATTTTAGTATTGGAGTGTACCAACAAGGTTCTTCCGCCGTGATGGCGGAGACATCCCGAGGTTCAATGGAGTGTATTTGCAAGGTTTCCACTTTACTTCTCTTTCCATCCCCGAGGTAGCAAGTTTGCTCAAAGCGTCTGCTATTTGGTTTTTTTCCTCTGTGGACGTGATTAAGCGTGACGTTGTCAAAGGAGGCTATGAGCTCCTTCGTTTTAGCCAGATACTTCGCCATCGATTCGTCTTTGGCCTCATAAGTTTCGTTTACTTGGTTATTAACTAGTAAAGAATCAACATACGCGTCCACTCGTGTAGCTCCCATAGATTGGGCCATCCTCAAGCCTGCGAGTAGCGCCTCATATTCTGCTTCATTGTTGGAGCATTCGGAATCAAAACGTAAGGCGTACATTAACCTTATTTCGTCAGGGCTTATCAACATCAGGCCTGCCCCGGATCCTTTTCCGCTGGATGATCCGTCTGTGTAAAGTTTCCAGGTTTGCCTGGCTGTACTGGTTTCCGGGATATCCCGAATAGCGGGATCCTGAATAGTTTCTCCATCGGGAATTTCGGCCAAGAAATCGGTGATCACCTATCCTTTAACTGCTGTTCGCTTTCGATACTCGATATCCAAAGCTCCCAACTCGATTTCCTATTTAGCCAATCTCCCGGAAATCTCTGGCTTGTGCAAAATTTGCTGTAATGGGTAGTTTGTTAAAACCTGTACGCGGTGCCCTTGAAAATATCTTCGTAGCCGCCGGGTAGCGTGAACCAGGGCAAGTACCAACTTTTCGAGAGTTGGATACCGCGTTTCAGGTCCCGCTAACACTTGGCTAATATAGTAAATGGGCGTTTGTTTCCCATCCCTTTCCACCATCAAAATTGCGCTTACCGCGTTATGAGCCACTGCCAAGTACATTTTTAGTAGTGCTTCCGGGTATGGCGCAGTTAACATGGGTAGTTTCTCAATGAAACGCTTCATGTCTTGTAGGGCTTCTTCCGCTTCGCTGGTCCATTTGAAGTTTTTTCTTATTGAGGAAATCCTTTAGTGTTTTTATGAATGGCAAAGACCTCTCGGCGTGCCTTGCCAAGAATCTATTTATAGCCACTAAACGCCCGTTTAGTGCTTGCGCTTCTTTCAAAGTCCTGGGGGAGGGCATCCGCGTTATGGTGGCTACCTTTTTCCGGGTTAGCTTTAAAACCGTCCCGGGTGACTACTACCCCTAAGAACTTGCCTTCTTATACCCCAAATGAACACTTTTTGGGGTTGAGCTTGATATTGTATTCTCTGAGCGTTTGGAAAGTTTCTTCAATGTCTATAAGCATTTGTTTTTCTTCCCTGCTATTGATTGCTAAATCGTCAACATATACTTCTAAGTTTCTGCCGATTTGCTTTTCGAAAGCTTTATCCATGAGCCGCTGATAAGTAGCTCTGGCGTTTCGCAGCCCAAAAGGCATTTTGGTATAACAAAAAATACCCACATCAGTATGAAATGTCGTTTTCTCTTCATCGTCTTTGGACATTTTGATTTGATGGTAACCCTTATAGGCATCTAAGAAGCACTTGTACCTATAAGGGACCAGGGAATCAACTTTGAAATCCATCTCCGGTAGCGGGTAAGCATCTTTGGGGCATGCTTTATTCAGATCTTTAAAGTCTATGCACATCCGCCATGTGCCATCTGGCTTCTTAACCACCATGTGTGGTACTTTGTTTTTCTAAGTATTCCAGCTTCAACCAGCTTTCGTACTTCTTTGACTACCGTTGCCTTTCGATCTAGAGCCATACTGCGTTTGCCCTGTGCCATGGGTTTAATGCCTGAGAGTGTCGCTAGCTTGTGCTCCGCCCTTTCCCGGGGTATCCCAGTCATGTCAGAATGCTCGAAAGCGAAGATATCGGCATTTCTTCTCAGTAGTTGTTTCAAGTTACTTTTGACTTCTGGAGAGAGGCTATCCCCTGTTGTCACTGTCTGATCCGGATGGAGTTTGCTTAATACCCACCTTTCCGGGCTGATAGCGCCGGTGGGCCCCTGTCGGCATCTTTTAGTGTCCAATATCTCTCCCACCCTATCTCGAAATACTGTAGCAATGCCTCGCGGGGTGGGAAATTTCATGAACCCTCGTGCCATTGATACGATGGCATCCAATTTCCCCAGGGTAAACCTTCCAATGATTACATTGTGGTAGGATTCAGCGCGTACCACAAGGAATGTAAGGAGTATGGTTCTTTCCCGGGGGGCTTGTCCAAATGTGACTAGGAAAGTAATTTGGCCGACAGGGTCCACCTTTTCCCCTGTGAACCCTTTTATGGGAGCGTGTACTGACTCAAGCAGTCTTCTATCTTCTGGTTGCATTCTATTGAAACAATGTTCATAGATAATATCCTCTGAGCTCCCGGTATCTACCGGATCCTCCTCATATGATAATCACCCACTACAGCGGATATGATCAAGGCGTCCGTAGTGAGGTGCAAATCTTCCACGTGAGGCTCGATTGCCATAGTTGCTAGCATCCAGGGTTCGAGTGTGGAGAAACTCCGCTTGGCCCATTTTCCCTTATCCGCGTGTACCATGTTTAGCTATCGCGGCCTTTTACCTGCCGCCTTGTCGTTTTCTTATTTGACGGGTGGCAGGCACTGTTTGATATCCCTCACTAGGTGTGCCAATTTACCCGCTTTCACGAAGTATTCAATCTGTTTCTTTAGCTGAAAACAGTCATTAGTGTCGTGGCCGCTCCCTTTGTGGTACTCACAGTATTTGCTTGTATCTTTGTTAGGGTTGTCTTTTTGCGGCTTTGGAGGGTTAAACTTGAGGTTCTCTGAAGCTAGGATCTTTGCTGGCTTCTTGCTCAGGTTGGGGTAATCGGATCGCGGCTTAGAGGATTCATTCCTTGAGTAGGTATTTCTAGACCTATCATACCGCGAATCCGTCCTATCACCTCTTTGGTATCGGTCTCCTCTACTTTTACTTTTAGAACCCCGCTGATATCTATCTTCTTGGCTTTTCTGAGCCTCCTTTTTCCTATTGGCCACGTGACTGGCGGCTATGGCCTTTTCTTGTATAACGTACACCTTAGCTATCCTTAGGATTTCGTCGATGGTGGGAGGCACACCATCTCTTCCGTGAAGTGTTCTTAATAGCTTATCATCATTTACTCCTTGTAGGAAAGCTCCACACGCTAGATCATTTGTGACACCCGGGATTGCCAGGCTCTCTTTATTGAATCTAACGATGAAACTTTCCACCGTTTCATTGTCTCGCCGGCGGATGTGAAGGAGCTCGTTTCGATCTTTAGTGTGCCTGCGATGTTGGCTGGTTGGTTGGGGACAACTTGATCATTGTGAGTAACCATGGCGAAGTTCTGAGAAGCCTTTCGCTTCTTTGACTTCTTAGGGGATCCAGTCTGTTCATCCATGGTCTTTGATTCCTCGATTGGTTTCGATTCCTCGACCGGTTTCTTGTCACCCTTTCGGAAAAGCTTACGTTTCCTGATCTGAGATTCAGTCAAGGTTGCAGATAGCTCAATGGCCTGCCTAACCGTAGTGGGGTTACTACTAGTAACAATGTCCTGAACTGAGTCAGGGAGACCATCAATGTATTTTTCGATCGCCTTATCTAAAGGCGTAACCATGGTAGGACACAACAGGCTCAGCTCCTCATATCGATCAGTGTATGCTCGATGTTCACCGCTGTCTTGCTTAAGATCGTCGAATTCCCTTTCCAAGGCTCTGATCTCGTGACGAGGACAGAATTCCTTCATCATTAGTGCTCGAAGTTCTTCCCACGTTTGAGCCAGTGCCACTTCGGCGCCCCTATCTCTCATCACACCGTTCCACCATGTCAGAGCTCGTTTCTCAAAGACACTAGATGCGAAGTCTACCTTTCGCTCGTTTGGACATTGAACATGTCTGAAGGTGCTCTCTAAACTCTCGAACCATTGCAGAAGTGCAGTCGCTCCTTGAGACCCAGAAAACTTTGATGGCTTAGCCGAGTTGAACGTCTTGAAGTTGCAGGGGGCATTATTGTTGTTGAGAGCTTGGTGACATTGAGCAATGATGTTCGGGATTGCAGCAGTCATTTGCTGTGTAATGACAGCTGCCAGCTCTTCAATAGATACTGGATTTTCGCGTCGTGGAGGCATTCTAAAAGGGAAACAAGAGAGAAAACAAATGATATGGCATTGGGTAAGAATAGGATGTTACAATTACCAACCAAAATCATGGGTGATGGTCATTTGTTTGAACCATGAAGCAAACAAACGACACACAAAGGCAGAATCAAAGCAAATAGACCCTCATAATGTATCGCGAAGACATGCTCGCCTATAAGTGGACACTCACCCCAAGAGTTCCCAGGTAAGAGTGACTGGTCCGATTATGTGGATTTGTACGAACACTCTAGCCTTAGACAGAAAACTCAGGGTACAGGCATTCACTCTTCCAGTTTGCACGTGTTCACACTATTTAGGACCCAAAACTTTGACGAGAGTTTTGAAAATTTCAAGGGGTTCAAAACCTTACAATAGAGGGTTCAAAACCATATAACAGAGGGTTCAAAACCTAGAAATCAATCATCCTAGAACAGATGATTAGTTTTCAAAGCGGTTTTGAAACTTATGTTCTTGTTGTGGTCGTCGCCTAAGGATAGGTGAAGGTATCATTTTATGACTAAACGCAAGTAAACTCGCGTTAGGGTCCTAAGAAGGTTATAGACTAGGTCAAAGCATTACTAATAACCTAATTCCCTATAACCATTGGCTCTGATACCATCTTTTTCTGTCACACCCCGACCACGTAGAACATACAAAACGTGGCGGAAACATCGGAGAGTGTTGTAACAGAATTAATTGTTTCAAATCCATGGCAATTGAAGTTTCGTTTTATTAATCAAACATGAAAGTTTACATTGTTTTAAACAAGAACCAAAGAGTACATAACATAAATTAACTAGTTCTTGTCTCGTTTTAAGTCACTAAGGCACAGGTCCGCCTAAGTATGTCTTGATAAGTCCTATGCATCATCTCCTGAAAACACATGTGAAAATAGGTACGTCAACATAAAAATGCCTGTGAGATACATAGGTTTTGTGAAAATAGGATTCATGACTTATGTTTGAGAAAATGTTTAGTCATGAACCTTGTAATTTGCTTTGTCTTGTAAATCATTTGAAAAACGATAAGATCAGATGATATGTATAAATAAGAGAATAATGTATGGTTAAATGAATAACCATGTAAGATGAGTTTGTATAAGATAAGTTGTTTGTAAATCAATGTCTTGTGAAAAGTATGTTATTTGTATAAAATGTTATATGTCTCAAACTGAAATGATTCAAATAACGCTACAATATGTAATACCATACAAGCACTTATATATAGGAAGTACCAGCGGCGTGTCCACCATACTTGTATCATATTACACACGCCTCGTTACTTAATCACTTACTCAAACCAAACTACCAAAGTAAAATGTTCATGTCTAATGTAAATCATGTAATGTGTATCCAAAATGTAAGCATGTGATAAATAACAAATGTACTAAGTATGCAACAAAGAACATACATAGCATGTGAACTGTACTAAGTATGCAATAATAGACATACATAGCATGTGACGTGAAACAACTGTACTAAGTATGCAACAATAGACATACATAGCATGTGACGTGAAACAACTGTACTAAATATGCAACAATAGACATACATAGCATGTGACGTGAAACAACTGTACTAAATATGCAACAATAGACATACATAGCATATGACGTGAAACAACTATACTAAATATGCACACAATGGGCATACATAGCATGAAATGTAATGTAAAACAATGTACTAAGTATGCACACAATGGGCACATATAGCATAAAATGTAATGTAAAACAATGTACTATAAGTGTACTATTGAACATAGCATGTATATGATGTGAAAACAGGAAAGCATGAAAGTAACAAGTAGGCACATGTGTTCCACCCCAAAACGTTTGGAAAACAGTAAAAGAGGGGTCTATGTACTCACTTGAGATTGCTTAGTAGTCCTTGAGTAACAACCAAACAATTCTAGAGATCACGGATATCAAACGGCACCTAATATAGGTAACTATGTTAATAAACCGGTCCTAAATCGGAGGATTTAGATAGAATGAGGGTTTGTAAACCAAACGAGTATGGAGACTCGTGTCATATGGTTTAACAAAGCCTACATACTAAATGAAACCTAACCTAATTGCTTACGACCCATTACGATCCGTTTAGGTAGCTTATGCTACTTTAACGCGTCGTTCGCGTGAAACGCGTTCGCCTAACTAGTCCTATGACAAGTATTATATGCCTATAATGTTTAATTATGTTACATAATCAGTTAAGTGACGAAAGTTTAGGTTACATATGATTAATTACCAATTACACATGAAAAGGGTATTTTGGTAATTTACCTAAGGCATATAAACTACCTATCATACAACTACTTAAACGTTGTGACCATAAGGTATAACCTCGGAAGGTTATTCCCTACCTACTATGGTCACCTAATGTATTTGGTCGGATCCTAATGATCGACCAAATGGGTCGGGTTCGAAGGTATAAGCGATTTATTAGATCGCTTACCCTTACTACCCTAGACAACGTGGTAATCAGTAGGCATAGTCACAAGGGACTATAACCATCGTGATTACAATCACATTGTGAAGTTCAAACGAACTTCGCATTGACCATAAACTGGTCAACGCAGAAAGTCAAACAAAGTTTGACTTTCGGACTCGAAAAGCAATAAAAGAACGAAAGAATACTTATGAAGGGTCCCCGAATGCTAACCTCGATCCAAGTAGCTCAGGTATGAAACAATGGTTTCAACTTAGAGCTTCTCAAATCAAGATTCTAGTGGGTTTTGCAAGAAGTGGGATGGGGTATTTATAGGATAACAAGAACCGTTAGGATCATTTCTCATTAATCGTGCTTTGATCTTGTCCATACATGTGCACACATGGTTTTGTAATACCATGTGCACTCAATACCAGCCCATAGATTCCCCAAAACCATGTGCAACAAGTGGAACGGACCAGATTCGATGTTTCTGCCATTCTGCTGTCTGAAGACTGCTTGCGCACCGTAACACTAATAGTGTTGAGGTGCGCAAGCCTACAACTTTGCAGAAATGTCAGTTTTGGTCCCTGCACCTTGTTTAACCCATTTCCGACACATTTAAGGCCCGTTAACCCCATTTCAAAGATCTAAAATGAAGTTAAAGTAAAGGGAACTTAAAATGTGCTCAAAAATATCTCAGATGTCGGTTCGTTTGGCCGTACTATCGCGATGTTCGCTTAATTACGACGGAATGCGCATAAACGCGAAAAATGATCAAAATGGCGTGACGAATGGATTTGTCTTATGCCAAACACTAAAATAAGATATTTTAGTGCTTACATAAATTTTTGGATGTTCGAATGTATTCAGAACGTAAGTTATGCGCGAAAGTGCAAACTTGTGCACTTTTTGACGCTTTTAGTCCCTGAATGACCCAAAAGTTTATTTTAGCACACCGAACCCCTCAAAGCCTATTTCTAAGCTATATAAAGGATATTTAAGGTGTGTTTAACTTATGGTCATGTTCCGGAATGTTCGTTACAGTTCAAATTGGCATACTTTCGCAGTTTGTCAAATTTAGTCCCTGTAAGTGAATTAACTTGATTTCGGCATACCAAACCATCCAAAACTTATTTCTAAGTTATGTAGAGGTATTTTAAGGCATGTTAAGCCTATGTCACTATTCCAGAGTGTTTGTTGCATTAAACTGGTTATATTTACGCATCAGTGCGCGTATAACCTTCCAGAAAGCGATTTAGAGCTTGAAATCGAACAAGAGTTGATATGCGCAAACGATACACGTATTTTTACAAATCCCAAGTATGAAATACAATATTTCATTGGTTTGGAATTTGTTTGATGGTTGAAGTGACACAGGTGTCACACAAGTACCCGTATGGGGGTGCAAAATAATACCCGAGAAAGTAAGCCTAATTTCCCGGTGTAACTGGGGCGTTCAAGATTCCCGCCGGCATGACCACTGGTTGATGGGGTGGTGTGGATAACGCAGCTGTTAGTGTTGCTGAGTACAGAGGTGGCATGGAATAAGTGACCGAGGGTTGATAGTATTGAGGCGCGCCCACATGCGGTATGACGGTGTTTGGGCTAGCCGACATGATAACCGGCATAGTGCTATGACGTATGGTCTGTGCACTGGAGGTTGTCGCTGAGGCGAAAATTTTCACGCCTGTTGTGTTTGGTTCAATTGATTGGAATCGTAGAGAAGTGTACGAAAATAGGTCTGCTGCCGTCGTCCCAGAAGAAGCAGTGGTAGTGCTAGTAAAACCTGGTGGGGGCCCTTCTGCTTCGAATTCCAAGTCGAGAGACCTGGTCACAACCGGTGAGGCTGGCATGGAGATGACAGGGCTTGTTTCTAACAACGGATTGCTAGTTAACATCGCCTGGCTTGGTGTTACTGCTATGTTCTGATCGCTTGCCATTGGGTTCAGTCTTGTTGTTGCTACTGATGGGTCCCACGGATGGCGCCAATGAAGAAACACTGACCTTCACGGTAGTATCCAACTAGGACTTCAACTCTTGGCGATCCGAACTGCTAACTGCAAAACAGAACACCGTTAGTACTCGTTACAGGAATTGGGTTATTCCTGTAACCACCATCCGGCGTGAGAATAAGTCTCGGTTTGGGAGAAAATATAAGTGAGTAGAGAAGAGAAGGTAAACGAGAGCAAGATGATCATACCTTAGATGTTTACCCCTATTTATAGTTTACCATTAGGGTTTCCCCTAACTTGGGATGGGCTCCGATAAGTTAGGGATTTACATGATCTTCCCAAAAGAATGGGGATTCGGTTACGTGATTTATCCATGCAGAATAGAACATTCTAGAATAAATGTTTATAATTAATTATTTATAATAAAATAATAGGTAATGATCGGGTCGGGTTGGCCGATCCGGGTCATACCTCGTCATGTACTATAGACATTAAATTTAAAACATACTAATTAACTTTCTTCGCACATGATGTTTTAGATTTCATGTATAGAATACATTGTGTTTTAAATTATTAAATATTTTTCTATATTAAAACAAAATACTAATATAGACCTTTTACACTTAGACCATGGGAGGGGGAAGACATTTGAGCATTTTGCGTCATGTGACGATCCAGTCAGCATGTGAGCATTGTGAGATAGTATGTTAAAAGGAGTGTAATGAGATTTGAAATGTGACGATGATTAGATGTTCTAATAGAATTAAATAAAAAAATAAAAAAACTATAAAAAAATGCTCTTTCAACATAAACCTTTACCCGTATTTTGCATAAGTTAGGCTGTGGGGTATGGGGTGGGGGTTTGGGCGTGGGTTGGGGGAAAACGTCCAAGCTACCAACCCGGGTGGGCTTGTGTTGGGGTGTGGCCCTTGGGGTTTGAGTTTCAAGCCGGGCGTGGGACGGGGGTGACATCCTAGCTGGCTGCCTTCTATTCGCTGACCATTTTTTGTAAATTTTTTTTAATAATCTGCCACACGGTGCACCCAACCCACGCCCCGCCATACCCCGCGGACACGTCACTAGGCGGCAGGGGGCTCCCATTCCACGTGTCAACAAATGCCCCAACCCAAGCCCCACCATACCCCACCGCCTTTTAACATAGGGCTGCATTAAAAGCAAAGGTGTCAGAGACGAAAGTGGGTATGGATCAAACGTGGAGTACGTGTTTATGTTGGTATATTTTTTTATGATACATATTTAATTAATCTTTATTACATATTTACGTTGTATAACATTTTTATAAGATTATGCTTTATTGCATAACTCTATAATATAAGTGAGAAATACCTAACATGTAAAATAAAAGCACATCTAGACTATGACACATATGAATAAACTATTCGTCAGGTTTAATCCCCATTTCGTGTGAAATTTATTTAAAAATGAGAGTTCGAAGAGAAAGCCTCAAGCGGGGTTCAAGAACAAACCCCTTGGTAAAATGATAATGGAAGTTGTTTCGAATTTATTGCATACAAGTATACAACATAATCATATGTTGTAACATATTATCAATGGTAATAATATTGATCACTAGTAAGTTAGCATTGATTAGTGGCGTTTAGTCCATCAGTGCCAAATGGTTAACCGTAAGTTACTACCGATCCGCGATCAGTATTAGCTAAGTTGTTGCTGAACGACTGTCAATTACTGAAGATCAATATTAATTGAGTTGCTACCAAAACGTTTTCAGTTGATGGATTTTCCATTTATTTAACTGTTGTATAAACGCCAATCATTCAAACGTCAACTTAAATGTGGTGATAGTTCACCACATAGATCGTTGATCTGATTCTGGTACACATGTTCTCACAACAAATTATCCACATTCGTTGTTGTGTTTCACTTTCAACTTTCCAACTAAACTTTTGAAGTTCTATTGTAATATTTCAATCTAAAAGTGTGCTCAAAACGATTCAGAGAGCCATCCTTTCTCTACGCATCACAAAACATACATTTTTTTTTGGTGTTACGGTCTCTTAGCAACATGTTTTATGACTAACATAAAAAAATAATAATAAATAAATAAATCATATAGATAAACAAGTTATAACCAAGATTTGATTTCATCTTACATATCTTTGGATTCATTTCATTTTGTCTCACTAATTTGGTTTATGGGCCATGTATTTTTTTTAATATAAAAGTTATTTAATTTAAAATGAAAGATGATTCATACACCAATCAAACATGATGTTATGATTAGAAAACACAAATATGATATTTGTGGGGCAGAAGGTACTTGTACCTTATTTTTATGCATGATGATGGAGGACCCATCACTTACCCCTTCAATCTTCATTTATTTCTTTCTTTCTTTCTTTCACCCAAGTGGAGATCAAACCATGCATTTCCATCTGTTCCCTTTTGTCCCTTTTCAGTTTTTGCATTAAATATTTTTCATCATTTTTCAGATACCCCTTTTGTCTTTTTCTAAAAAAAGAGTAATAACAGCCTTTATATCAAACCTATAATATAATAATCTTAATATAAAAGTATTCTTGGCAATCGGCAAAGAGGCGGTGATCTATTGTGAAAGACAAAATCTTTAAATACCTTGGGAGAGAGAGGTTTTAAATTCAAGTCTCACAGACGACAAAAATAAAAGAAAATTTGCCGTTCAAAAAAAAAAAAGAATACTTTATGTATAGATATATATATTTATTTATCTTACTCCCAATATTTAGACCAATACCATACCACCATGAGACTAAAACCATCTAGAAGGGACATCTTAGAGGGGGGTGGATGCCGATAACCCGAGCAAAAACATATGCCACATGCCACATCTGCACTTTTCGAAATACCCGAAACACATGTCTTCAACTCAGGGTGGAAGACGATGAACCCGAGGGAAAAGTCAAAAACACAACCAACTTCTTTCACTTGCCGTTTCGGGTTTTAGTATTCGTGGATTGAAGCTGAAATGATGTGGGTAGGGGGCGGCGCCAATGTTGTCGTGGGTACCCGAGAAACCGCAAAGCGGTATCTGAAGGTGCCTCCAACACCCTTACTACGCTTATTGATACCACGAGGCTGCAAGCCCTTTTGTAATGCTCTATTTTTTTAGTGTCTTTTTCATCATCATCATCTCTCGAATAAACCTGTATTTTTTTGGTGTTTTTCTTCTCTAAAAATCATGATGGGTCACTTCTTGTAGGTTTACAGAGTTAAGTTATAACAGTTCCTAATAGAGTTCACGATAAGAGTACGCCAACTTGAACATAACAAGCGATTATTTGAAGCTCGCAACTTCTTTTTCATCGATCATTGGAAGTTAGAAGTGACTAAAGGTGTGTCATTGTTCCTAGATAGTTATGTGAATACAAAAATATATTGTCATATGATGAAATAATGTACAAATTTAATGATGACTATAACTAACGTTATTAAGACGTTTACTCA
The DNA here is from genome assembly GCA_030545235.1 of Helianthus tuberosus. NCBI lineage: Eukaryota > Viridiplantae > Streptophyta > Magnoliopsida > Asterales > Asteraceae > Helianthus > Helianthus tuberosus. The sequence goes on along the minus strand of CM060357.1, from coordinate 21,689,504 downwards.
TTATACTCCTACGCCTAAACCGTCTTAACACGAGAAACATGAATTATCGACGTTTAGCTATCCACGATCGTTTACAATACCACACAACAATATGAAGATGAAATAACCTAATTTATTAGGTCATGAATATATCTCAAAAATAAGACAGTAACATCCTTTTTACCATCAAACAAGACATAGCAGAATTTCATCACATTATGAAAACTATTGCTGGATATACATTTCCCAACTTTAGTTTTGAAAAGCTCGCGACAATCCGATACAATTTGATCCCAAAAGCCAATGCGTGTTGAGGCATTTGTTATAACAAATAAAATATAAAATAGTCTCGTCATCTCTAGTCAGATTTGTTCAGACCACATCATGTGATGCGCGCGTCAAGGAGACACACTGAGCGATGCAATCTCACCACCGCATCATGTGATGAGCACATTATGTGCTCTTGATGCGCGCATTAAAAAACCAAGCTCCCAACAAACCATAAATCATTATAAACAATTTCTACAAAAATATAATTCCAAAACAATAACCATTTATTTCCAGATATTTCTCAACATGCCATGGTTTTACCAGTAGCACCAAATAGATCATTTATAAAATAAAATCATTAAACCATTACTAAGTGATTATTCAAACTTAAAACCATGTAAAACCTTAAACATTCACATGCTCATTCTTTCTTTCCGATCCCATGAGACATGTTATAGATTCCTCGTCCCTGTAAAAATACACAAATTATTAATTAAAAATCCCAACATTAAGGTATGAACGGGTCATATTTATGTCAAACGGGTCAAACTAAAACATTTAACCAAAAAGCAGAAAACGGATAGCATTGCAAACCAACGTCACCACCTCACCAGCCGTAATAACTCAACAACGATGACCTGTGGTCTGGTTTCATGGAAGGCTAAAAAGAGCAAGGGTCTGGACACACGAATAGAACACATGTTTGGTTTGAATCCAACACCTATGGGTCGGGATCTTGATGAAAATAATTGAATACTTGGGCGTAGGGCTGCAAATGAACTGAACTTTCAGCGAACAGTTCGTCGGGAAGTTCGTTTGTGTTCGTTCGTTTAACAAATGAACGAACACGAACAAGAAATTTAGTCTGTTTTGTCGTGTGCTTGGTAAATAAAGTTACAAACTTCTACTCATTTTGCAGAGAAACGTTGATTCGTTTTGGTTAAAAAGAACAATAAGACAAAAACAATGAGTGAATTTACTTTTATTTTTTTTAATTCATTTCCCCTTAACCACAATTTTGGGCCCAATACTTTTTGTCGCCCGGGGCCTAATTTTTTTTTTTTTTAAGAAATCTCGGGGACGGCTCTGTTCGTTTCGTTAAACGAACGAACATGAACAGAGACCACGTTCGTTCATTTATGTTCGGTAACGTGTTCCTTTGTGTTCGATAGTTCATTAGTGTTTTTATTTTTTATTATTTTATTTACATACTTCACAATTCCGACAAATCAAATATTAATAAGTATAAGTGATGTTCATAAACGCTTGTTTGAGCTCATTTGTGTTCATGTAGTTTGTGCTCATGAATGTTCGTTTGTGTTCATGAGTGTTCGTTTGCGTTCGGTACCTAAAATCAAATATTAATAAGTATAAGTGATGTTCATAAACGCTTGTTTGAGCTCATTTGTGTTCATGTAGTTTGTGCTCATGAATGTTCGTTTGTGTTCATGAGTGTTCGTTTGCGTTCGGTACCTAAAATTAACAAACGAGCACAAACACATTCATTTCCTTAACGAACGAACACGGACATAAAATCTCGTTCGGTAAGTATTCATGAATAGTTCACGAACACATATATTTCCTTAACAAACGAACACTCGGTTCGTTTGCAGCCCTACTAGTTGCGCAGCCTCCAAAAGCTAAGATTTTCAATCCGCAATAATATTTACATGTTCAACCTAGACCCCTTTTAACCCATTACCTAACCCGCCGATCTTTGCCACCTCAATCCAATATTAAATTCGTAAAAGTGAATAGGTAGACTCACGATGAGAAACAGCGAAGAACCAGCCAATGCAAGAGGGATGGCAACGGAAGTAATCTTGTCCACTGGACCCTTGAGATGAGTGTGTTTGTGGATGCTTTGAAACAATCTTTGCTTCTCAATAAGCTTCTCTCTTGCCCTAAACGGTGCCTCCTCCACCATCCTGCAATATTCAATAATGAACCATTTTTGAATGGATACAAAACAACTATTAACAGACAAATCTTGAAAGATACTGAAGAAGTCTAAAGAATTTAGTCACACAACTACTGAGACTTGACCTGCCAAAAAACACAGCTGATCGTGGTTGTAAGAATCGCTAGGTGCCTATGCAGTTAATGCGGTAAAATATCGGATATCGGTCGAGGACCGATATTTGAGATATAGGTTATCTGGTGAGATATCGGTAATTTTAATATAATGCAGAATTTATGTATACAGCAATTTAACACCAATAATTCAGTGATATATCGGTCAAATATCGGTGATATATCGGTTATATCAGTCATATATCGGTGATATATTGGTCAATATAGCCGATAATATCGGTACCGAAATTCTGACCGATATTTGACACCGATATTTTACTTGGGGACCGATATGACCGATATAACCGATATTAACTGCATAGCTAGGCGCTAGTCAGTCGGTGGGGTACCCACTAACGATGAATTGTACTGGGATTTTACTCGTAATTTTCAGTTGAGTTTATACGGATGGTCCCTGTGGTTGACCAAAATTCTGGATTTGGTCCCTAGCTTTCCAAAAAGTACACGGATGGTCCCTGTGGTTTGCACTATGCCCAGCTTTTGCCAAAAGTATATGGATGGTCCCTGTGGTTTGCACTTTGTAGCTAAGCAGTTAATGCGGTAAAAAATCCGATACTGTCAAGAACCGATATTATGAGATATTGGTAATCACAGTGGGATATTGGTAATTTTAATATGATGCATAATTTATATATATAGCAATTTAACACAAACAATTTAGTATACTCTCCTACCATTAACAAAATTAACCTTTTGGCTTTTGCAACTTGCAAAACACTAACAATGGTAGCAAGTAGGAACTGATTAAGACTTAAAACTAGGGGTGTGCACGGTTCGGTTCGGTTCGGTTTTTGGGTAAAATCAAAACCGAAACCGAAATGTCGGTTTTTAAAAACCGTTCGGTTTCGGTTTTTTTCGGTTTTTACGTCGGTTCGGTTCGGTTTTTCGGTTATTTCGGTTTTTGGAACAAAATTATATAAGATTCAAAAAATAAAAAGTATAATTTATATTATAACAATCTTTTTATATATTTATATTTAAGTTATTATAGTTAACCTCTTTAATTAATATTGTTTATATATAAACCTAACCTTCTAATCTTTTTTTATGTTTCTTCAAAGTTTTTATTAAATTTAATTTTTATATTAAATTTTGTTATATCTTATAGGTAATAATAAATCATTTCAGTTATAATGTTTTTATTATAAACACTTAACATTCAAGAATAAAATTAACATTTTCTAGTAGCACTGGCTTAAACAATTAAACAATTTAAACTTAAACATAAAAATATATGGATTGTAACTTATCGGTTCGGTTCGGTTTTTTTCGGTTATTAAAAAAGTTTATCCGAAAACCGAACCGAAATTTTCGGTTATTAAAAATCCGAAAACCGAACCGTCGGTTTTTGTTTCGGTTCGGTTTTTTCGGTTCGGTTATTTTGGTTATTCGGTTACGGTTCGGTTATTTCGGTTTTCTTGCTCACCCCTACTTAAAACACTAACATTTAACAGTAATAATTAACAATTAAGGCTTAAAACGCTAATAGCAACTATAAGACGAAAGACGAATGCTAGAACTAAGAAGAAAGGTACTAACATCCGAAAAATCGGTGATATATCGCCGATAATATCGATACCGATATTTTGCACCGATATCTCACCATGGGACTGATAACCAATGTATCACCGATATATCGGTTATATATCGCGATATTAACTACATAGCTTTGTAGCGCATTTAGTCCCTGACTTGGACATGCTGAAACCTTTAGATTTGTTAACTGGGATTAAATGTGTCATAAAGTGCAAACCATAAGGACCATCCATGTACCTTTGAAAAGCTAGAGACCAAATCCAAAATTCTGGTTAACCACAGAGACCATCCGTGTACTTTACATTTTTCAGTTACATATTATACACGCACACATGTTTTTATATGTAATTATTTTAAGTAGAGACGCCTTAACCCCTGCTCGACCCATTGTCTAGTTCGCAAATTTCATCATCATTCAAAATCCTAGCACACGTTCCTAAAAGTGAAGGTAAAACGAAAAGTTTTTCCAACCTTGTTCTTGATATCAAGACAATCCGAGTTCTTGCACAGATAAATATGAAAAAAAAAACATGATGCGCATATCAACCCTTTTTAGTTTTTACCATGTAAATCTTTCATTTCATGTAATTCCACATAGAGTTAACTGTCATTTTCGTCCTTGTAGTTTGTCCAATTATACCAATTCAGACCAAATTTCAAATATGTACCATTTCCTTCCCTCACATCCTTGAGACATGCCAGTTTAATCCAAAAAGTTAACGATTCAAATTTCCACGGTGTTTAACTTTGACTGTTAAACACAGAGTAATTAATCGTAAAAAGAAAAAAAAAATAGAAAATTACCTTTTTACCCCTCATTTAATAGTCAAAGTTAACGACCGTTAAATTTTTGGATTAAACCGGCATGTTTCAAGAATGTCAGGAACGAAAACGGTACAAATACCAGCATAATTGGACAAACCACATGATGAAAATGGCAGTTAACTCTTCCACTTATTACAAATTGACCTCAGTACAACCAAGTAAATCTAACACAACACAAGTCCAAAACTATCAATTAAATCACAAATTCAACAAAAGCAAACCCTAACGCAAATATAACACAACACAATTCCAAAACAAGAATACTTTTTTGTAACAACAAATCAAGATTCAGTTTGAAAACGATGCGTATAACATTATAACACAGCATCAGAGCTAACATATTCTAACATTGAATCCTAACGATTAGATCAACGAAAGAGGATAAAACTGAGTTGGGGTTTCAAATTAAACAGATTTAACTTACGTTACTGCTGGAAATAACAAGATCTTTGCGTATGATTGAATGAAGAACGAAACAACACGACAGAGATGACGATCCAAGAACGATGATTATGAAAATGAAATGAATAAGAGTTGGAAATTCCCAAAATGGAAATGGGGCTGGGCTTTGACGTTGCACTTAATGGGCCTGATAATTTGGGCTTGTGCTATGGTATGGTAGCGGTGCACAAAAAACCCGAACCCCAAAAAAACCCGGAACCGGGCATTAGTGGTGCACAAATCGGGTTTTTTTAAAAACCGGGTTTCGGGTAGGATCGGGTTTTACAAAATCGGGTTTTTTTAAAAACCGGGTCGGGTCCGGGTTCTCTACCAAAAATGTATACCCTATATACCCGGGTTCGGGTCGGGTTTTATAAAACCCGGGTATTATAATACCCTATTTCCGGGTTCGGGTCCGGTTCGGGTATTCATCGGGTAGGGTTCGGGTATGCATCGGGTTGGGAAAAAACCCGCACCGGGTATTAAAAAAACCCGACCGGAACTATGCTTATAAAATGTATCAAATATAACTCTCACACATAGACATCAAATCTATTGATAAACAGAGGTACAATTTATAAACAGAGGTACAATTTATAGTTCTTCATGTGGTTATTCTTGAACTTTATAAACAGAGACACAATTTATTAAATACAAAAACTAATAATGATATTAAACAAACAAAGAAAATAGAAGGGCCAACATATATTGGCATATTTGTTTCCACTTGTAATGAAATATACTAAATAATTAAGTAGCGGTGGCAAATATCATTAGAAACCTAATAATTAAACAAGATTACATCAAAGTGCATACATAATTTTGTTAAATCATAAGAACTAGAAGTCTTAATGCATACATAATTAAACAAGATTACATCAAAATCGGGTTTTTTTAAAAACCGGTTCCGGGTATTTATAAAACCCGGTTACGGGTTCGGGTTCGGGTATTTATAAAACCGGGTTTCGGGTATAAACCGGGTATAAAAAAAACCGGTTTCGGGTTCGGGTTTTAGATCAAATATGCATACCCGGTCCCTACCCTACGGGTAGGGTCGGGTTCGGGTATAAAAAACCCGGGTTTTATAATAGCCGGTTCCAGGTTTTTTTTTCGGGTCCGGGTTCGGGTTTTTTGTGCACCACTACCGGGCATTATAAAACCCGGGTTTTTTTATACCCGTAACCAAACCCGACCATACCCATAGGGTAGGGGTCGGGTATGCATTTATGTTATAAAACCCGAACCTGGAACCGGGTTTTTTATACCCGTTTTCAACCCGGGTTTTACGAGTACCCAGTTTCAACCCGAACCCGGAACCAGATTTTTTTAATACCCAGTCCTGGTTTTTGCAATACCCTGTCCGGGTTTTCCAATACCTTGTTCAGGTTTTTTCGCTTTTTTGTGTTTTTTCGAGTTTTGCACCTTGGTAACGGCTATATAACCGTTAGAAAGTGTATTTTGACCATTTTTTTTGTTTACATTGTATCTCTATACCCTATAAAAGGGGTCTTTGACGTTTGAGGTTTAACTGCAAGTTTATCCTCGAGACGAACAATAAACGAAGACGATCAAGTTATTCGAAGCTATCTATGTTCATCATCTTATTCGACTCGGTTCTATGATTATTCAGGTATCATATGTTTTATGAAATAAAAAGGTTTTGAATTTTATATTTCTATGTTTTATGCAAAAAAAATGAATACCCGAGACATACTCGAACCCAACCCAACCAGATCCATACCCGAGGCGTACCCGAACCCAACTCGATCCATACCCGAACCCTACCCGAACCCGGAAATAGGGTATTATAATACCCGGGTATTAAAAAACCCGACCCGGACCCTACCGAACCCGGGTATATAGGGTATACATTTTTTGTATAAAACCCGGACCCGGCCCCCGGGTATTGTCAATACCGGATTTTGTAGAACCCGGTCGTACCCGAACCCGGTTCCATACTCGGAACCGGGTATTCAAAAAACCCGATTTGTGCACCACTATGGTATGGGTTGTACCTGGTGGTGAAAAAAACCCGGTTTGTAACCAGAACCTGTGATTTAACCCGAAGTGAAACCGGTTTTCCAAATAGATTAACACATGAACCGGTTCTAATCTGAATAAGGAGCTGTTTGGTAACTTTTGAATGGATAGGTGCTAAACCAGTAAGAGGTCTTAATTATTAAGAGCCAGTATAATGCTTACCAATTTAGAGACAAATGTCTGACCAATTCAGATAAGATGTCTTAACCATTTAGACTCAGTATAACGCTTAACTATTCAGAGGCAAATGTCTGAACCATTCAAACATATGCTCGCGAAACAAACTGTCTGAACCATTAAGTGCTGAACCAATAACATATACACATGCGCTTGAACACACATACGGCTAGCCCGGAGGAGGGGCAATGTGAGAAACACAAGGTTCGATCCCTTGTATCACCATTCCCATCCTATGACAGATTTTTTTGTTTTCCCAAATGTTATGAATCTAACTGTTAGCCCAACAAGAGATACAAATAAGGCCCAAGCAAGCTAATAAATCTTATGGAATTCGGCACACTAACGGTTAGCCCAGACTTATTTCTTTTTTTAAATTAAGCACGTTTGGGGCCCATTTTTTCTACTCGTCTTGGGTGTTGGGATTGAACCCTATCAGAGGAACAGATAATGTAAAGCCAAAACTGGATTAAAGCAGTGGATCCAGAATAAGCAGACGTTTACAGTTGGTTCATGCAAATCTCTCCCCTTGAAAGTGGTTTCATATCTGCTGACCTCCTATCTGCTGATCATACTAAGTGCTGACCTACAACTGCTGCTTTATATCTACTGGCCAAAGTCAAAGACTGATGGAAGACCAAAGCTCTGTTGACTCTATCTACTGCCTTGGGTCAAGTACTGCTGATCCGGACAAGCACTGCTGGGTTCACAGCAGTGGAAGGATGCAGCAGCAGTTTAAGTGTCTTTTATGTAATGTAATGTAATAACAGTAGTTTGGTACATCAGTGTTTATAGATCAGTAGTTAGTGTTTGTTAGGAGGTTAGATGTCACTTTCATGGTGACGTCAGCTAAGATGCTCAGTGGTTTGCAAGTGCCTATAAATAGTTCAGTACTTTGTACTGTTCTATTAGCTCTTTTGATCAATCGTCTTCTTTGCACGAACAAACTACTGAGCTCTGGCTGAGGGGGAGTTTGCATTCTTACATCAATCATTGTAATCGTTGTTGAAACAAATTCAATCATTCGGTTCTTTGTGAAAAGATGTTTGATAAAAGTATTACTCTCGTTTGATTGTATGCAAAGTTTGCTTTCATCTTATTTCCGCTGCACAACTCTTTCATTTCCATCTTAATTACAAACGTAAAATACAATCAAAAAGAAACTCAGATCCAACAATTGGTATCAGAGCTTGGACAGTCAAATTTGATTTAACAATCATTTTGACGTAAATAGTTCAGCTCATAACAGTTGATACTGATCGTTTGTTCGTCCGTTGAAAAACAGAGCAAGGATAAATCACCATTAAAGTTGATTTCTCAGTGTCTGTAAAACAACAAGAATGACGTCACAATCTCAGGATGATAAAAACAACATCGGCTCACTTTTTAAACCACCTATGCTAAAAAGAAATGAGTACAACATCTGGCAGAGGAGGATGGGTCACATCCTCGCTCAACAAAGCACAGGTTGTTGGAGGTCTGTCACCTTTGGTCCTCATGTTCCTTCAGTGCCTAGCGCTGAAGATGCTAAAAAGTTCGTTCCAAAACCAGTTGAAAATTACACCGAAACTGATTTTCAAAAGATCGAACTAGATGCTAAAGCGTTTAGCATCATAGCATCAGCGCTGCCCAATGAAATATATGCTGGACTGTTACACTGTAACAGTGCCAAAGAATTGTGGGACGCACTTAAGGAACAGTTTGGAGGTACTGAAGAAGTCATAGAAAACAATAGGGAAATCCTGAACCAACAGTACGAAACGTTTTGTCATGTTAGAGGTGAATCACTGACTCAACAATTTGAGCGGTTTAGTTGTCTCATCAGTGAACTGAGGCTTGTTAATACCACTTTTACAAACTCAACTCAAAACAGCAGGTTCCTCAGGTCACTGCCCGAAAAATGGGACACTATAGCCTTTGTCACCAGAAATTCACCTGAGTTCAAGGATCTGACCTTGACCCAACTCCATGGTCGACTCCTGACCTACGAAAGGGAGTTGAACCAGAAAAGGAAGTTACAAGAGTCAGGAAAAGCCGTTGATGATTATACATTCGGTAACACTGCTCTTTTGGGTCAAGAAGAATCTGGGAGCAGTGGTAAGGACCAGGGTTATGACCATTTCATTGACATAACTGCTGGAGCTAACTTTAACAACCCTGATCCTCACTCTGCAAGTTATGCATTCACTGCAAACGAAAACCAGATGTCAGATAATTTAAGTTTTGAACTAAATGATTTGCAACATTTTGACCCCACTGATTTAGAGGAAATGGACATCCTGCACCAACTGGCTTTGCTAAGTGTTAGAACTAGCAAGTTCTACAAAAGAACAGGGAGAAAATTCCCAGGTTTGCATGGGAATCTAAGGGTTGGGTTGGATAAATCGAAAATCAAGTGCTACAAGTGTAATAGGTTGGGACATTTTGCTAGGGAATGTAGGAGTCAAAATACTGGTCCCATAATTACTCATCCTAGCTCAAATCCTAGACCTCAAAACCAAAACACTGTGCATTATGCCCAATATGCCCCAGCAGCACAAGTGAACACTGCTCACTATGCTGCTGCCCCTGTGCCAGTACATTATGTCCAAACTACTGTTCCACAAATCCAATATGTTCAAACCTCTGTTCCACAGGTACAAGTGCAACCTGTTGCACCTCAAACCACTGCTCCAGCAGCAACACAACCAGATCAACAAAGCTTTTTCACTCAAGGGTTTGTTGACTGGAGCAGTATGCCTGATGATCTTTGTGATGAAAATTTTGCACTCTATGCTTCTAATGATTCTTCACATGATGAGTTTTGTTTGATGGCACTAGAGTCAATACAGGAGGGGGTTGAAGCAGAGGAGGAACAGCAGTACTCTGAAACAGTGGAAGAGGTGATTGAAGCAGTGATTACTGCTGTGGCTGATGAAGTACTGTTGGAAGAAAGTTCAGGTACTCTGATTGAACCAATGATAGATCCATGGTCCATAGAGGACAAAGAAGAAGAGAAAGAAGAAAAGGATGGTGAAAAGAAGGTAAGAGCTGATGATGATAAAGATCATCAATGTGATTGTGCAATGATGGCAGCTGCCAAGGTATCTCCTCAAGTTCTTGAAAAACTGTGTTCAGACAATTGCATAATTGCTTTTGCTAACATCAAAGAGGTGAATGAAAACCTTCGGGATAAAATATTAACTGATGAGGTCAAATTTGAAAGCTCTTTAAAAGAACTTAAAAACAAATTGACTGAAAAAGAAAAAGAAATCAGCTGTTTAAAAGAAGAGCAAAGTATAACCAAAACCCAACTTCAAACTATGGTAGAAAAATACCAAGTTTGCAAAAAGGAGTTGGAGTCTGCCCAGATTACTTGTGAAAGATGGGTGGAATCCTGCAAAGGATATGAGGTTATGCTTGAAAAACAGAGAAAAAGCAATGTGAAGTTTGGGGTTGGGTATAGAAAATATGATGATGAAAACACTGCTTTTGAAAACTCTGTTCAAACCACTGATGAAGCTACTGTGCTTATCCCCACAAACAAGAATGGCCAAGAAGTGAAAATCACTGACAAACTTGGCAACAAAATCACACTTAACAGACCAATGGGCTCCTCCACTTTCAAGGAGCTTGAAGATCATCAGTTTAAACCAAAATGGTCTGATGAGTGTGATATTCTTGAAAATTTCAAGCCAATGGACTTTACATCAATTGATGGTGCTAAAGCTCCAAAAGCTAAAGTCATACCTCTCAAAGATATCCCAGCAGTGGTTAAAACCTCTGCTGCAAAGGAATCTGAAAAGAGAAAGAAGAAAGAAAAAATTGATAACCTGTTTTGTGAATTCTGTGAGAAAAGGAATCATCTAACAAAAGACTGTTTCCACTTAAAAGCTTATGATCTAAACAAAACAAGTGTCATTGTTTCAGCAGAAAGCTGCATTGTTTGTGGGAAAACAAACCACAAAACTCAAGCATGTGTGTACCTCAAAAACTTTGATGTGAAAAAGAATGAGTACATGGCTAAAACATCCGTGAGTCCACCATCATCCTCATCATCTGTCAAATTCACCAAGAAACAACCACTGTTTGTGCCAGTACAAACAGCTGTCACAAAACAGCTGAACCAAACATCTGTCAAAAGAGATGTTCAGGTTACTGATGCACCCCCTGCCAATCAGTTCAAAAATGGCAGAGAAAAACAGTCTTACCAAAGGATTCCACACGTTTATGAGGCCTACAAAAGGCCCTCTAAACCCAAAGTGAACAGGCATCCTTTTGGTTACCAGCAGATGATAGGTCAGGACCCACAACAGTGGTTAGAGAAACACTGTCCTAAAACAGTTCAAACCCCTGACCTAACCACTGTCCATCATCTTGCATCCATTCCAGACACTGTTGAGACCCCATCCAAAGCCTTGTTGGCTTTGGAGACCTTAATGAACTAATCCTTTTACTTCATGTGCAGGGAGCTTCTGCATGCTTTGATAGTCTTTGGTATGTAGATAGTGGAGGCTCCAGGCACATGACAGGATGTAAAGCCCTCCTCAAAGACTTTAAAATCCATGGTGGGGGTGATATATCCTTTGGGAATAATAGTAAAGGGAAGGTTCTGGGGTCTGGTACAGTGCAATCTGGAAATGTAAAGTTTGAAAATGTCAATCTAATAGACAATCTAAAATTCAACCTTCTGAGTGTGTCCCAAATGAGTGACAAGGGGTTTGGGTCATTCTTCACAAAAGACTGTTGTAGGATTGTTGGACCAGAAATGGTCAAAAAGATTGAAGCAATAATTAAATCTGGTCATACAAAACTTGTTGCTCAAAGAAGTGGCAATGTTTATGTTGTTGACATGTCAAAAGAGTGTCCCAGAGCTGATGCCTGTCTGTTCTCAGCTGCCTCTAACAAAGAGACAGAACTTTGGCACAGAAGGCTGGGACACACAAATCTTAAGACAATCACAGAAATTTCAAAAAATGGTTTGGTGAGAGGCCTACCACAAAAATTGTTTTCATGTCCTGAACATTGCATTTCCTGTTTAAAAGGAAAACATCATAAAAGTTCTTATAAGTCCATTGAAGAGTCCAAAACAACCCAGTGTCTGCAAATGCTACACATGGATTTGTTTGGATCAGTTCAAGTCATGAGCCTTAAAAAGAAAAGATATTGTTTGGTTATTGTTGATGACTTTTCTAGGTTCACATGGACTTTCTTCTTGCACTCAAAAGATGAAACTGCAGGCATTTTGCAAGACTTTGTAATACAGGTTGAAAAGCAATTTGACCTTCCAGTAAAAAGCTTCAGGAGTGACAATGGCACAGAATTCAAAAATAGGGAGTTGGATGCCTTCTGTGTGAAGAAAGGGATTGTAAGGCAGTACAGCATCCCAAGAACACCAGAGCAGAATGGGGTAGTGGAAAGGAAGAACAGAACTCTGATTGAGGCTGCCAGAACCATGCTTGCAGATTCAGGTTTGCCTTTAACTTTCTGGGCAGAGGCAGTAAACACTGCTTGCTATGTTCAGAACAGAGTTTTAATAAACCCCAGGCACAAAAAGACTGCCTATGAAATTCTGTATAAAATTAAACCACTGATCTCATATTTCAAAGTGTTTGGCTGCCCATGCTTTATTCTGAATTTAAAAGACTCCATTTCAAAATTTGCAGCCAAAATTGATTGTGGTTATCATCTGGGATACTCAACCACTGCCAAGGCCTACAAAGTGTTTAATACACGGACCAAGGCAGTGGAGGAGACTTTGAATGTTAAGTTCAATGAACTTTCATCAATGAAAATCCCAGCAAATCCTGCAGATCTGTTTGATCTTGAAAAATTTACTTTTGAAAATACTGCTGTCAAGACTAATAGTGCAGGTCCATCAGAGGATACAACACCAGACTATGGGTATGAAATCATCATCCCTCAAAGGTCTGCCACAAAGGGAAAAGCATCAGCTGTTCAAAACAGTTGTCAAAGCTCTACCACTGCTACCTCAACAATTGTTGACCAAAGTAGCCCATCAACCACTGCTTCCACATCCTCAAACACTGCTGACAAAAGTCCTCAAACAGTGGATAAAAGCCAGCAGTTGTCCACACCATTACCTCCTATTCCACCACCTTTTGAAACCACTGCTGGATCATCAAAGTCCCCAGCAGTGGTTAGCTCAGATGATACACATTTGCAGCCTTCACCAACCAATGCCATCATACCATACCAAGGAGATTTAATCTTCTTGAGATCTCATCCACCTGATCAAATCATTGGCAACATAAATGAAGGGGTGCTCACAAGAAGCCAAACCCAAAACATTTGTCTTTTTGCTGGTTTTCTATCACTCCATCAGCCAGTCAAGTACCAAGAGGCACTGAAAGACAACAGCTGGGTAGAAGCTATGCAAGAGGAGCTCCAACAGTTTAAAAGACAACAAGTATGGGAGCTTGTACCACTGCCAGAAGAGGTTAGTCCCATTGGCACAAAGTGGGTCTTCAAGAACAAAACTGATGAAAGGGGTATTGTTGTCAAGAATAAAGCCAGGCTTGTGGTTCAAGGTTACAGACAGGAAGAGGGGATTGATTATGATGAAACATTTGCCCCTGTTGCAAGATTAGAAGCAATTAGACTGTTCCTGGCCTTTGCTGTCAACCACAATATGAAGGTGTTTCAAATGGATATCAAAAGTGCTTTCCTCTATGGTACAATTCAAGAAGAGGTGTATGTTTGTCAACCTCCAGGTTTTGAGGATCCATTTTATCCAGATCATGTCTACAGGCTAAACAAAGCCTTGTATGGCTTGAAACAAGCACCAAGAGCCTGGTATGAAACTCTTTCCAACTTCCTACTCTCAAATGGTTTCAAAAGAGGTACCATTGATAAAACACTGTTTTTAAAATGGAGAGGGAAGGATTTAATGATTGTCCAGATTTATGTGGATGGCATTATTTTTGGAAGCACATGTAACTCAATGTGTGAAGAGTTTAGAGAACTCATGACAGCTGAGTTTGAAATGAGTGCAATGGGTGAGCTGCAATGCTTTCTTGGTCTCCAAGTACAGCAATTGCAAAATGGAACTTTCATTCATCAAAGCAAATATGCTAAAGAACTTTTAACCAAATTTGATATGAATGATTGTAAACCATGCAGCACACCCATGGCAACAAATAAGCTGGTCATGTCTGATGAAAAAGATGAGCTGATTGACCAAACACTTTATAGAAGCATGATTGGGTCTTTATTGTACCTAACTGCATCTAGACCAGACATCATGTTTGCAACATGTGTCTGTGCAAGAAGTCAATCAGCTCCCAGAAAATCAAATCTCATTGCTGTAAAAAGGATCTTCAGATACATAAAAGGTGCTCCCACACTTGGTATCTGGTATCCAGCTAATGGGAACATCAAGCTTTCAGGTTTCTCAGACAGTGACTTTGCTGGATGTCACACCACAAGGAAGTCCACATCAGGAGGGTGCCAATTTCTAGGTGACTGCTTAGTTTCTTGGCAAAGCAAAAAGCAAGCAGCTGTTTCGACATCCACTGCTGAAGCTGAATACATTGCTGCTGCAAGCTGTACAGCCCAACTCCTGTGGCTTCAAAATCAGTTGCTGGATTTTGGTATCACTGCCTTAAAGACACCACTCATGTTGGACAGTCAGGCAGCAGAAAATATCATCAAAAATCCAGTTTCCCACTCAACCACCAAACATATTGACATCAGACATCACTTTGTGAGGGACTGCTATGAAAAAGGTTTGATTTCTCTGCATCATGTCCCAACTAAAGACCAGCTGGCTGATGTGCTCACAAAAGCACTTGATACAGCCACTTTTGAAAGTTTGGTCTCTAGGATTGGGATGCTGAACATGGAATAACAAGCAACATCTTGTTTTTCTATGAATAAAAGCAACAAAATGTTTTCAGAAAATCAAAACCTCATCCTTAAAAATAGTTAAAAATGAAGTTTTTTTCATTAAGTCCTTAAACGTCTGCCACTAACCACTGATTGTTCAAAAGTCTGCTATACTTCAAAAGTCTGTCCACTGCTGAAAGTCAACCCCTGCTCTCTCATTATTTTGATAAACTCTGTTGTTCAAAAGCAGCGTCTTATCCACTGATATGCTATCCACTTATAGTAAAAATCATCCACTGCTTTCATACCACTGCCTTCATCAGTCACTTTCAACAAAAGTACTGTCCTTCACTTTCAACAGGGGTTGTCACGTGGACAGTACATATTGGTCAGACCTTTTGTAACGGCTGCCACCTCAGCATTCACTTTCTTCCCTATAAAATCCCCCACTCACCACCAAAACAGGGTTTTACTGTCGAATTGAATTCTTAAAAATTCTCTTCTCAAAGCAGTTTTTCTTCACCTTTCTTCACAAATTTCTTCGATCATTCATCCTCAAAATGACAAAATCAAAGAAATCTTCAAAACCCTCATCCAAATCTTCATCGCAAACAGCCTCTCAAAAGGCAATCTCCACTGAAATTCCACACAAACCATCTCACAATCTCCTGGGTATTCTCACAAAACCAGGAACCACAAAAGATTTCGATTCCATCATTGATCTCATGGCAAAATCAAAGTACAAAACTTTGATTACTGCCGATGCACCAATCTATTTGGCGACCCAAAGGGAGTTCTGGAAAAATGCAACCCTTGAAAAACAAGGCGACACTGCAACCACCATAAACTCTTTTATAAAGGGTAAAGCTGTCCAAATCACGCCACAATCCATTTCAGAGGTCTTTCAACTCGGTGATCAGGAAGGTAAAATTTCTTTCACTAAAAACGAGTTAAAAATTGACTTCATTGAGCGAGGGTATGAAGCCACAATGATGAAGAAAATAACCTTAGAAAAAGGTTATTTTCCTTCTGCAACCAGATTTTTATTTCATACCCTCCTACTATGTGTTTCAAATAAAACCACTTCTTTTAATGAAATCCCTTTAAAGATTCAAAATCTGGGATATGCTATTCTTCAAGGAGAAAATTTTAACTATTCTCGGGAAATTTTTAAAGATTTGGTTAATAATGTTGAAACAAAATCATTCTTACTGTTTCCAAGGTTTTTAAGTTACTATTTTTCAAAGAAATTCAGTAAGGATGATTTAACTATAATAAATCAGGGTGCTCCTACTCAAATAAACAGTTTATCTACTGAAACTTTTTCAAGGATGTTAGCACCCTGCAAAACACAAGCAGAGGTACCTGAGCAGATTTTAGTAGTTACAACTGCTCCTCAGGTATCTGCTGCTGAGCCCACTGCTCAAGGTGATCAGAGCAGCAGCACAACTGCTTTGAAACCCACACCTACAATCACCAAAAAGCCAACAAAAAGAAAAACACAAAAACCCCCCAAAACCCTCAAAAAGGCATCTCTGGAGGATGAGATACCAGAGCTTCTGCCAGTGACAACACAAAAGTCACAAGAAACCACTGCTGCTTCTTCCTCACAGCAGTTGGTACAAATATCTCAACCCATAACCAAAACTCCTCCTGTTTCTTCACAAAAAGACCAGGTTGTACAAATAGGGTCTCCACATCATGATGCTCTGGAAACACTCGTTTCTATCATCCACAGTCCAATGCCCGGGACACGTCCTACTTCTACACCAACCATCACATCCACATTTCCCTCACCAATAAAACCACTGTTGGATGCAATTGATTTGAACCAGGCATTATCCAGTCCTTCTCAATCACCTATTAATGAGAATATACCTCAACAACTGACTGGGTCTGATGTATCAATCTTTGCTAACCCACCAACACAACCTGAGGAGGTTACACCCCTTGAGTTACAAGTAACTCTTGGTGGTAATCCAAGTGAAGCAGCCACTACAACTGTTACACCCACTGGGTTACATTTGGACAGTGGTTACATTCATAAGACTTCCTTGGAGGCAATTCCTTTTATAGCACCTCTGTCAACCACCAGTGGATTTGTTTATCCTACTGGCAACATCAAAAGGTTGTCAAGTGTTGAAGGAAGAAGACCCCAGTACCAAGAAAAAGGGGCATCAGTGGTTAATGTTTGGAGTATATTCCCTACATCTACCACTGATAAAACCACTGCTAGTGGGAAATCAGATGATCCCATTAACTTGGGTGATGGTTTAAAGTACCAGAAATTGACGGATCGTATTGCAAAGCTTGATAACTCTGTTGCAGAACTCAAAGATATGCTACAACAGGTGTTACAAGTTCAGAAGGTACAAACAACTGCTGTTCCACCTCAAGCACATGCTCCACAAAGGACACCTGCTACAAATGAGCTCTGGAATCTATTTCAATCTTTTCTCCACCAACAAGCACAATTAGCAGATCAGCAACATGAAAAACATGTCCAACAGCTGCGAAATGCAATGGAGTCAAGATTCAAGAACACTCAGGCTGACTTAAAGGATCTCAAAACTCAGATCTTGCACACCACTGGCACTGCTCCTCCAAACATACGTTTCATTTATGACCTCCCAGAAGATAATGCCAAAAAGGGGGAGAAAATTAAGGAGTGGAAAAGGAAGGGTATAGAAGATGGTCTTTATCTTGAACCAGAGAATTCAAACATGACCAAAAAGATCCCTTTGCCAGATGGTAGCAAGAAGATTGATGTGACAACAAATGCACTAGCAGAAGCAATTGCAAGTGTGAAGAGAGATAGAGAGGCCAAAAGGAAAGCCAGGGTGGACAGAATGGATCATCCAGATCAGGGTACTTCTGGGTCAAGGGATCATGAAAATCCTGTTGAGGAAAAGAAGAAGCCTACTAGAAAAGTAAGGCAACCCAAATCCATTCCAACCAGACGTTCAAAGTCTGCTCAAAAACCACCGTACAAAACAGCTGATGCAGCAGGAGTTACAAAAACCACTGCTTGCCAAACAGTTGTTCCATCAACACACACCACTTCAACACACACAACATCTACTGCTCTACCATCACCACCACCAAAAACAACACCTGCTGACACACAGCAGAAGACAGCAGATGTTATAACATCTGTTGTTATGACAGCGGTGGTTGAAACACCAGTTGTTTCAACAACTGTTAGTCATTCACAATCCACTGCCACTACATCTACAACCACTGTTCCATTCAAAACATCATCAGTCTCTCCTAAACCAAAAAGGAGAAGGCTAATTTTAAAAGATGATGACACACCACCATCACCAACATCTTCAAAATCTTTAGCTCTTGTCACAATACCAAAACCTGTTCCTCTCTCTTCAGTTCCAATGTACAAGCCCTTACCTCCTGCAGGTGTTCAATTTCCTCTTGAACTAGCAGCTGTTAGAGATGAAATAAAATCCTTCTACTATGAGGATGACCCTGCCAAAAGGAGGTTGCCATCAATAAAAGGATATCCTTGGCCTAAAAATGTTGATGAATACTTGGAAATCAAAGCCAAGCAAGCAGAGGATATTTCAAAAAGAAACACACAAGGGAAGTCTGACAAAGAAATTTCAAGAAATTATCAATATTTGCTCACACAAGTCAGATCCCTAGAGCAATTTGCAAAAAATGTTAGTCAACAAATTTCTGAAAGAGCAGCTGAATCTCTGAAGAAAGACTACATTGAAAGCATCATGGCTCACAAAAAGTACAAAGGAGAGAGATATATGTACAAAGAGTGGACTGTTCCTGAGCTTGAAGATGAAGCTGCAAGAATTCAAGACATGATAAAAAGGAAGGTCACTCACACTCCTCCTAACTGGGCAAAATTTAGAAAGAATGTACCTGACAAACAGGAAGAGCTGAAGAGGATGAAAGAGGAATTGGTAGCAGCTGATTATGGTAACAAAAGACAAGTTGCTAGATGGAAAGAAGATATGGTCAGGGCTACTTACAAAAAGTTGGAACAATTAAGAAAGAAAGATCCCACAGTTCCTCAAAAGCCTGACTATCCTGAAGCAGCGGTTTCAAAAAGACCTTCAAAGCTGCAAATCAGGAGATCCACAGCTCCAGTTGGTGCTACCATCTACAAAACAAGGCCACACAAACAACTGATTGCTGAAACCATCAAAGAGTTAATGGAAGGAGAAGACCTTGGAAAAGAGGGTATAAAGAAAATGATTATGGAAACTCTTGGTTTGGATCAAACTGCAAGTACTGCTCAGCCAGTCATGAATAGGCCAGCCTCTCCAAATACTTCTGCAAATAAACATCTCCCAAGAAACCCACCAGGCTCAAAAATACAAAAGTGGGAAACTGACAAACAGACCTGCGTATTGACTTTGCTCAGGTCTGGTGGAGGAGTGGAGAAAATATCAAGGGAACAAGCTCTTGGCCTGAGTCTTGAAGATTTGCAGGATCTCCTTGATCTTCCACTCAGCAGGGATGATGAAGATACAGATGCCCTTGACTTTGAACTACAATTCAAAGGTCAGATAAGGGAGCTGTTGTTGAGGCAATAAAGATTTCCACAAATAATGAAGAGTTTTGGCATTATCTGTTCCAGGGGGAGATTGTTGGGATTGAACCCTATCAGAGGAACAGATAATGTAAAGCCAAAACTGGATCAAAGCAGTGGATCCAGAATAAGCAGACGTTTACAGTTGGTTCATGCAAATCTCTCCCCTTGAAAGTGGTTTCATATCTGCTGACCTCCTATCTGCTGATCATACTAAGTGCTGACCTACAACTGCTGCTTTATATCTACTGGCCAAAGTCAAAGACTGATGGAAGACCAAAGCTCTGTTGACTCTATCTACTGCCTTGGGTCAAGTACTGCTGATCCGGACAAGCACTGCTGGGTTCACAGCAGTGGAAGGATGCAGCAGCAGTTTAAGTGTCTTTTATGTAATGTAATGTAATAACAGTAGTTTGGTACATCAGTGTTTATAGATCAGTAGTTAGTGTTTGTTAGGAGGTTAGATGTCACTTTCATGGTGACGTCAGCTAAGATGCTCAGTGGTTTGCAAGTGCCTATAAATAGTTCAGTACTTTGTACTGTTCTATTAGCTCTTTTGATCAATCGTCTTCTTTGCACGAACAAACTACTGAGCTCTGGCTGAGGGGGAGTTTGCATTCTTACATCAATCATTGTAATCGTTGTTGAAACAAATTCAATCATTCGGTTCTTTGTGAAAAGATGTTTGATAAAAGTATTACTCTCGTTTGATTGTATGCAAAGTTTGCTTTCATCTTATTTCCGCTGCACAACTCTTTCATTTCCATCTTAATTACAAACGTAAAATACAATAAAAAAGAAACTCAGATCCAACATTGGGCCTCCGAATTTTTGAGGATTTTCGTGAACGGGCCTCCACACACACATAAGCTGATTAATATAGAAGTTCTTTTTAACATGTAAAGCGTATGTGGCTCGTATATTAGTGTTTATAATTACACAACATATACTTGCATGATTTTACATGATTATACACACGGTACATCAATGACTTTTATATCACAATATTTTTGTTATCAATTGTTTATCAAATTAAAGAGAATAAAATTCTCGATTTTATTGTATAATAATTTGTTAAAAATAACGAAGTCTATAAAAGTTATTTGCCTTTCAAAAAATAGTGAAGCTGGTAAAAAGTCAACAATGTGTTTTCTTTTTCTCCTTTAATCTTAACTAACGCCAAATTTATTACAAGAGTGAAACCATCTCATCTTAACTATTGATTTGTTTTGATAGGACTCACTTAGTGCATTCCTTATGATAAAAAAATACTTTTTATGTGATCCAACCTCTCTTTAAATAAAAAAAAAATGAAACCATCATTTTCACAATTTAATGTACGAGTTAATGATCCAAGTACTACAGAAAACTTATGCAATAACATGATTACTTTTAGAAGAAAAAATAAACATGTAATAACATTCAGGGGGTAACCTTTTTCTCTCTTTTTCTAATCTATTATATTTATCCCTTGAAATTTACGGTACCATACCTTACAAATAATTTATATAAAGCCAGAATATTTTAAATTATCCTGCAATACCATGCGTATAGTATTTATATACATGAGAGGTTGAAAGGGTAAAATAGTATTTATAAGTGATAAAAAAAGCATTTAACAAAGTAATTTCCTCTCCTACTCTGTCTTTGCCCCTAAGGCTCTCATTGCATTTGTTTAATCAAGTTGTGTAGGTGAGCCCTTCTTATACACTCTTCAACCAAACTTCAAGTAAAATCAAGTTTCATCCATACTCTTTTGTCTTGTGACATTTCAACCATTCTTTTTCTCCATATCTTACACAATAATACATGTTTAATAAATCAAAAACTAATTTGAAGTAGCGTATAAAAATAATTAAATCGATGAAATATAAAAAAGAGTATTTTTAATACTGTCTTTAAGATTTATAATGAACATAAAGAAAAACATTATACTCACTTTGTCAAAGAAAAATTAGGAATATTGGATTTTAATAATCCAAACTATTCGTCGTTGGCAGCCAACAGTCTCAACTTCAAAATAACCATTGGCAATCCCAACTATTAACATATTGGCCTCCAATTGACCCTGACTAACAGAACCCTAACGCCGTTAGTGTCGTCTTCCGAAAAACGTTTTTTGCTGGGAGACTCATTTTCGTCCTAAACCTCTTTGTAACCTTATTACGGACCTTTAGGAACCTTTTTCTAGTACAAGCCTAAATTATTGAAGTCGCCTGAATACTTCTTTTTGGCCGGAAAACTCAACATTTTCGTCTCAAACCTCTTTGTAACCTTAGATTAGACTTTTAGAAACTTTTTCTGGCCAAAAACGATTTTCCGACGACCGAAGACTAACGGCCGTTAGGGTTCTGTTAGTCACGGTCCATTGGTGGTTAATATGTCAATAGTTGGGAGTGCCAGTGGTTATTTTTGACGTTGGGACAGTTGGTGGCCAATGACGAATACTTGGGATTATTAAAATCCAATATTCCGAAAAATTAACGATGCTTAACTATTTGAGATTATGTAATGAGAATGTTGGATTAATTTATTTCATCTATACCAAAATGTTGCTTGCTAAGAGTTTGACACACTAATCTAAAAGTTCTTTAAGTTACTCACATACTAATATAATTAAAATTACTGGATGATTCTAAAAAATGAGTATTATGACATAAAACAGCATCAACTAGTTAGCAAAAGATATATGTATATATGGGATTTAAGGTCCAATAGTATATAAATTAGTAATGAGGCTTATAGGAGGACCAAATAGGCTTTTCTTTTTATTATGACACAAAAAAGCCTAAACAAGTTTCTTGATGAAGTCTTGCATAAAATATACTCATGGTATGGCATTTTCCACCTTACCAACTCTTTCACTCAAAAGTTGAAGATTCCTGTCCTGTCCATTGGGAGGAAGTTGGGAAGCAGTTTTATGAAGTGGGTGCATGTTCACTATTTTTATCATTAACAACAATGGCAAGGGTATTTTAGACTTTTCACTTCAAGTCAAGATTTGTTGACAATAAAGCTAGTAGATTTAATACCAATTTCATAGCCAACTACCTAGATAAAGAATCTTGAACAGAAGCAAAAGATCACCACACTTACAACACAAAGCATATAAGGCAACATCAACTAAACAGAAACACAAGAGTTTTGTTCTTTGGGCATTATGGCAATGGATAGGCAACAACAAGCCCAAATGATGTTGCGAGCGAATAACACCGGGTTAATTAGTTATCATGGAAGTCCAATGCTCGGCGATGATGAAGATGAATTGTCGAAATCGGCCTTGTTGGCTTTTAGGGTTAAGGAAGAAGAGATCAAGAAGAAGAAGATGGAGGTGAGGGAGAAGGTTCATGCTCATCTAGGCCGGGTTGAAGAAGAAACCAAGAAGTTGGCTGAAATTCGCGAAGTATGTACATCAATTTACATTCGACTTTGCATTTACTATTCGAATAACATATTTATTAGATTAGATTGTTAACAATTTCACAACCATATATATTCACATGTGTTATAATTCTGATTCACTTTGTATAAACAATTATACTTAATGCTTTGAATATGATACATAATACAGTTATGTAACCTCATAACGGTTTATCTCTCTAGCCACATTTAGCACCATGTAAAATTAAGTACATATATGTGTTTCTCGTAGTTCTTTACGTAAAACTGGTTATTTACTTAACGCGCTTTTGTATATGTGTATATATAGTTGTGTTTTTTTTTTTTCATTTATATTTGAAGTTACTAATTTGAAAATATGTGAGATTAAATAGGAGCTTGAAGCACTAGAAGATCCAAGGAGGAAGGAAGTGACAGCCGTTAGGAAGAAAATTGATTTGGTCAACAAAGAGTTAAAGCCATTGGGACAAAGCTGCCATAAGAAGGTGAAACATGCATCATCATTTTTATTATTACTATTAGTATTGTTACGCTTTTCTTTGCTAAATAAATCACTTTAATCATTATTATTGCATCATTTAATTCTTTTATTGCTGTTTAAAATTTTAATAAATAATATGTTTAATCACCAGGAGAGAGAGTACAGAGAAGCTTTAGAAGCTTTCAATGAAAAAAACAAGGAGAAAGCTCAATTTGTAGCAAGATTAATGGAGGTAATCCATTAAAATTACATATTTTCTAGATAGTGTATAAATCTCCATGAATTTAAAATACCATTTTAGTTATGTCACTACTAGAAAACTGGGTCGTCTTCGACGACAACATTCATCGGAAACGCATAGAAAACTACCATTAGCTACATATTCCAACAAGAAAAATACCGTCAGATATTCCTTTGTGCGAAACTTTTTTCGACAAAAACTTCCTACACATTTATGAGTAAAACTTTTTCAACACGACAAAAACTTAGGGTTTTCAGCAATGTCGATATTTAGTCGGTGTACTATCGCTAAATTAGGGTTTTCAGCGATCTTGGTATTTGGTCGGACATGTGTAGGGATTTCCGACGCAATTTCATTGATTATTTGATTGATTGTGCAGTTGGTGACTGAAAGTGAGAGAGTGAGGATGAAGAAACTTGAAGAACTGAACAACAACATTGAATCATTAAGCCAACTTGTTCCAAGATGATGATGATTATACCAACTGCATGCATCAATTAACTGTTTTGTTATAACTAGTAATGCGTGTTTAACTACTGGTTTTATGCTATGATTGTTTTTTTTTTAATGATTTTTGCTTGTATTTTCAGTTTTTCACCATTGTTTTTTGATGATTGTGTGATATCAGATCTGATAAAACTTATTGACTTTGAAGGAGCTTTCATGCACCGATCTTCATGGTGTTAATTATGGTTGATGCATTTTTTTAATTCTAACTTTTGGTAATTTCAAAATTTTAATATTCAACTAAAGAGGGTTTTAGTTATATTTGCCATAAAATGTGTCTGTCTATGATTTGTTCTTATATATTTTATTCGAGGTTTTATTATTATCAAAATATTGTTTTCACGTTGAAGCCATAATAGAAATCTACACAACCGATGATAATTGAGAATGGTCACACTATAATAAAGGGACGACGTTAGATGTTAGATGCTTATATAGACATATAGTTTCCCAGCCAAAACACTGTCGGAAATCACCGGACCTAAAATTATACCTTAAAAATTACTATAAAACCGGGGGGTCGAAAACGTATATACCTAAAAAATTCTATACGAAATCTACATACCGGACACTACTGAGTGAAAAGTTTTGTAATAACTGTATGGAAACACATGATAAAAGATTTAATACCCTATTACACTAGAGGGTCAAGTAATCGCGACAGCGAAGCAGAGCCGGCTGGCTGTATATGTGCCTTCTAAAGATTTAATACCCTATTCAGATTCCGAGTTCCGAGTTCGAGGTTGGTAGTTTTTTTTTTGGTTTTGCCACCTTAGTCTTTCTTGCTGTTCATTGGTTTTTGTAATTAAAATTCCAGACCCTTTACTTACTTCTGGTGAGACACAAACTACAACAAATTTAATCAGATTTGACCAATCAAATAAATCAATAGATTTATGTAATGATGCTATATTAACTGTACTTTATAAAACAAGTTTGTATGTTTATAAACTACGCAACAGTAGTTTTTTTTAAATATTCTCTTTCTTTACAATTTTTTTTTTTAAGTTTGAAAACTTTAGTTTTAGAATTTAGAGTAAACTTCCGTTTTGCTTCATGTGATTTGGTCATTTTAACGGTTTTGCCCCAATACTTTAAAAATAGTCATTTTACTCCCTACTGTTTCGGTTTTGCCGCCAGTTTGCTCCACGGCTCTAACTAAGTTAAAATTTTAGTTAAAAGTAAGGGTATTTCAGTAAATTTATATATACCTATTTAATTTTTATTTATTATCAACTCCAAAATTCATACTTTTATTGAAAATGAAAAAAAAAATATAAGAATTCACACACACATTAACACCTCTTTGCCCCTTCTCTCTACTACAAGTGCAGACCATCACCACCACCCCTCCCATTTCCCCTGCCACCACAGCCACCTCCTAGAACAACCATCTCTTACAAACACCACCACCACAGCCACCTATTACGACCACGTTGCACCGCCCCCAGCCGACCACCACAACCCACCTGACATATTCTAGTCTCGGAAGCACGGAAACGGCTAGTAGGTGCCGTCTCCCGTCCCGGGGACTGCATGGGGACGGAAACGGCACGGGGACGCCGTGGAAACGTTTCCGGCAGGCTGGGGACGGCTCGGGGACGCGTTGTAGAAGGGGACAGGGTTTGGGGACGTGCAGGAAACGTTTCCGGTGACTTTTCCGGCCCGATTCTTGTCAGTTTCCGGCGAACTTTTTGCAAAATGATGCTAAATTTCGTCTCGAACAGATCTCCGGTTGTAGGTGCATCACCGGAGGGGAGAAAGAAGAAGATGAGGAGTGAAAAAGAAAACACCTAAAAAGCTTCCTCTTTAAAGCTGTTTTGTAGAAAATTTTGGCAATGTTTGACCTTTTGCAGTAACTTTTGCAGAAAAGACTGTTTCAATAGTAAAACAAAATTCATTTTTCTTTTAACATATTTTAAATTACCATAGCAAGTACACAGATTATCTTAAATCGTTTTTTTAACTAATTAGATATTTAGATGATTTTAAAATCTTATTATATTAGTTCTATAATATATTTATAGAGTAGATGAACCGGAACTTGAAAGCGATTTGATTGTTAACGTTTGATTAGATTAGGAAGATATGGGATTTTTGAATTTTACATCAATATATAACTATTTTGAGGTTTTGTGTTACATTATCTTTAATATATATTTATTTTTTTATATGTTTTTATTCCCGTACCCGTCCCGTCCCCGCTTCTTGAATTTTTTAGTTTTGCCGTTTCCCGTCCCCGTACCCTGTTCCCGTCCCAGTGCAACATAGATTCTAGTTTCATCTCTCTCACTCGCGATTGTCACCATCATCGTCTCTGAACACCCACCATCACCTCCATCACCGCACCACCCTCACCTCACCGAACCCCTTGAATCTTCTGAAACTAGATCTGAAACCAGATTTGGTGGATAGGTTTTGGTCGTATGTGGCCGTCAATCTTTTTGGTTGCCTAGTTGGGGGTTTCAGATTTGATGGGCTCTAGATTTGGTTGGTAAAAGAAGGTGAAAGGGTTGTGTCGGCGGTGTTCGGTATGATTGTGACCATTGAGATGGAGCGGCGGCGCGTACTAGATCTGGTTGGATGTGGTGGCGAGTTATGAATCTGGTGTTGCAAAGGGTTGTGGTGGTGGTGGTGGTGGTTGGTGAGGCGGTGACTGACTGGTGGTGGTGAGGCAGTGGCTGACGGTGGTGATATTTGGTGGTGCTGGTTTGGGTGATTGTAAAGAGAGAGGGAAAGGGTGTATCTGGTATGTGTCTACCTTCATATATAAATATTGAAATATAAAATATATGTAAATTATCAAAAATACCCTTACTTTTATCCTTAAAATTACCAAAATACCCTTTCAGTTAACATACAATATGGATGGAGTTAAGACCGTGGAGCAAAATGGCGACAAAACCGAAACAGTAGGGAGTAAAATGGCTATTTTTAAAGTATTGGGGCAAAACCGTTAAACTGACCAAACCACAGGGAGCAAAACGGAAGTTTACTCTTAGTTTTATCTATGAAAACATTAGGGAGGGGCCCAATTTTTTTGTCTCTCACGAGGCCTGAGAGTTTTTTCTCATTCTCGGAGACGGTCCTGAATTAGAAAGATGGATTCCGTTGTTTTGGAAATGGAACGACAAAAAAGTGAAAAAACTCATATGGTGTTGATGTGGCAAAGAGGGAGTGTCAATATTGTGATTTATATGTTATTTTCCTTGTAATATTGTGATTTTGCATCAGGTGAGCTAGTAACATTAAGGTGGTGTTTGTTTTTTCTGCGGGAAAAGGTCTGCAGTCTGCGGACCACATCTGCAGGAGAAGAGGTGGACCAAAGGTCTGCAGTCTGCAAGGAGAAGATGGTTTGTTTTTTTTTCCTACAAAAACTCTTCTCTTCTCTTCTCACACACAAACACACAGACAATTCATCTCTCTCTGCCTTCATCTACCACCACCACCACAACCACCGCCACCACCTCATCTACCACCGTCCACCTGCCACCACCACAACCAACAACCACCGTCAAGCACCACCACCCCCTGTCTCCTGCCGCGAAGCCAAGCACCACCACCACCGCACCACCTCCGCCATCACACCACCGCCATCAAAACCCACCACCGCCGCTCTTCTTTCTCTCTCTACGGTCTCTCTCTCTCACTGATCTCTCTCTCTTCTTTCTCTCTCTCTCTACGATCTCTCTCTCTTCTTTCTCTCTCTCTCTACGGTGGTGGTGGTGATGTATCAGGTGGCGGTGGTGGTTCTATTTTCTGGGTTTTGTTTGCAGATGAAGATGATGGTGGCGGAGTTATTTGGGGGTTTTGGGGGGTTTTGTCGGAGGTGGAGGTGGTGTCGGAGGTGGAGGTGGTGGCAGAGGAGGTGGTGTCGGAGGTGGAGGTGGAGGTGGTGGCAGAGGAGGTGGTGTCGGCTGGAGGGAGAAGAGGATAAGAGGTTTGAAGAGGTTTGCAGACTTGGGGACATGTCTGCTTGGGGAAGAGGTAAAATGTGAGAAGCTCTTCCGGAAAACAAACGAGCTGCAGACCTCAGACGTCTGCGCGACGCAGACATAAGTGGCCAGAAGTGCTTCTGGCCAAAAAAACAAACACCACCTAACTCTACAAAAATGTTTTATCTTGAATTTACACTTATCCAATTAACATTTTGATAAATATCTTATTTGCTAGAGGGACATCAAAGTTGTTAACTATGATTCCTCAGGTTTTATTCATACATTTTTTTTCTTATGATCTAATATCTTAGGCTATATGGTGTGGTCATGACCTAAATGACTACCACCACCCTCCATGTCAGTGTCATATAACTCTACCCTCATCCACCAACCTAATCTACCATCTATATAGTGTGGACTATGATCTCTACCATCATCTACTATCCCCCCCCCCCCCCCCCCGCACAATCAAAATCCCCTAATTAATTGAAAGAAGGTCATGATTGCCAAGGATTTAAACCATGTGAACCACCATGGTTTGGGAGGGGGACAATGTACCGGACAACTATGTACCGCGTGACAATCCATGATCCAATCCACCACCCAAAACCTTGTGTATTATCTATGTTACATTTTCAAACAAAGAATTCATCATAATTTCGATAGAAACAAAAACAAAGGTCTTGATTTCCTTCTTTGGCTTAAAATAATACAAATAATATTTATTTATAAACTATATTAGAAACTAAATTAAAACACCACAACATTAACCATGGTAGACTCACAAGACTCATGCTTTATGCCTATGAATGTTTATGGTCCATTTCAAACACTTAAACCCTAGTCGAACTTGTGTCTGGTTTGATTTTATGACGTATTTGCTGCTAGTTTTTAAAACGGCCCTTTTCCCTTCAAACCGGACTAAATGGTTTGGTTTTACATATCGATTTTGATTTATGGCGTATTTGCTTCTAGTTTTTAAAACCGCCCTTTTCCCTTCAAACCGGACTAAATGGTTTGGTTTACATATCGATTTAAAGTTGTTTGGTACCAAACTAGATTAGATGATTGACTTGATCTAAGTAATACAAGCAAGCATATATAGCCAAGAAAATTTTCTTATTAGTTGTGTAAAACTAATTGTTCTTTTTTACTTAAAATTGTATTTAAAACCAATACAAACCGTATAGCTTGTTACAATGTTAAAACTTAAAATTCAGGTAAACACAATTGTTGGTTCTATTGAACCCTATAAAAGAACAGATGATAGAAAAGCCAAAACATACTACTAACCACTGATCAAGAATAACAGAGTTTCTAAACTCTGCTCTTAACATCTGCTAAAGGCTAAAGACTGTTGAAGACAAAACACTGCTGAAGACCAACAGAGGATAAGCTCAACAGAGGATTATCTCAGTAGTTGTTTGTCAACAGAGTCTATATGTAATTCAATGTAACAGTGTTTAGTCTAGCAGTGTTTAGAGGTTGTTATAGTTGTTAGCTGTTACTTTCATAATGATGTCAGCCTAAGATGCTCAGATGTTAGAATTGTACTATAAATACAACAGTGCATGTACTATTCTATTCATCACTTTCCTTAGACATTTTGTACGAACATTCAGAGTGATCTTAGGCTAAGGGGGAGATTGTATATTGCATGCATACGTGATTAATATTACAAAAGCATGTCAATGAAACCATTCTCTCTGTTGTTGTGATTCTGTAAGACCCTAAAACGTATTTGATAAAAGTTGCAGCGGAAAATTCGTACCATAAAATTTCTTTTCATTATAAGTCTTTTTACATACTTGGAAGTTCGTTTTGAATTAACTCTTTTACAAAATAAGAGCATCACTTGTATTTACCGAACTACATACTCCAACATTCCCGTACAATCTATCTTGTGACTCGGTCTTCGATCGCTAATCCTCGTGATGATAATCCGTGATTCGTATAACCTGCACACGCCACATACACTCATAACGTTAGTGCACATTATGTATAAGCCAGATTCACTTATGTAAACTTCCCATTCCGTTATCTTTCTAACTTTAAGCATTTCATCTGTATATCTATCCCCCGGTGAGGCTTCAATCATGTACCTGCATTGCATTTCATTCTCAAGGCGCACCATTAATAATGTTAATACTCAACGTATCTAAATCATGCATACATACATTCTTACATACATACATACACATCTACCTACGTACATACCTTCCTACATCTTCACGTACATACATACACTCAGACGCACCTTCATACGTACATATATATTCACATCTACAGATGTACCTAACCATACATACACGTACAAGTTCTCGCATACCTCTTACATAACCATACATTAATTATGTGGGTCTTAGAATTAGATTTATAACCCATAATCATCAAAGGAACGATCAAAATCATGTTTGAGAGGCCCGTCGTAGTCCAAGGTTAACCTACCGAAGCCCACGACCCGTAAATCAACTTAGATAACATTTTTCAGCTTTTTGGACATGGGGAGGGCGTCGGCGACGGCTCTTACATTTACCCGTAGCCAAAAACCTCCGTAGGCAGTCAATTAACGCGTTTGGCAAAAACTGATTTAGTAGAGCCCGTCGGCGACGCCCCTTAGGCCGTCGGCGACGCCCCTTAGGCCGTCGGCGACGCCCTCTAGATTATGCCTTTTTCTGCAGGTTTGTTTCGTCGTCTGTAAGCACTAAAACGGGCATAACTTTTTAACCGTTTACCCGTTTAACCTCCCGTTTCTTCCTACATGCTCGTAATTTGACATTCTATCATGTGAACTTGAAATCCCATATCCGGATTAAGGAAATTCTTAACTTACGTGCTATCGGCTTATTATTCATTTACGATTTATTCGACCCATTCATGCATTTATCCACATAACTTGTTTGTTTGACCATGACTTCTTATGAACCTAATAATATCAATGACGTCTATCATAAAAGATTAAATTCTAGGATGTCTTGCATCATCTAAACCCCTTTTCGCTCAAAAGCTTACTTTGACCCGTTAAGGGTATTTGCGTATTTCAATGCATTTGACTCTCAAAAACATACTTTTCGCTTCCATACTTATCCTAATTATTCACTTGATCATTTAACTTGTTTCTAAACATCTTTTAAAGGTCGTTTGCCCGATATACCCACCAAGGGCGTTTTAGTCAACTTTAGCCCCATTATTTACGACGAAGGACTTCAACACATATTAACCAAATCCCACGATTTAACTATGACTCTAATCACACATACATGGCTCGGGTCAAAGCTATGACCCGTTTAAATACTTCATTAACTAAGTTGCTAATTAATAGCAATGCAAATCCTTTCGTTAACTCGTAATCAAAATTACCATGATACCCCTTTACCCCATTTTAACCATCAAGCACAGTTCTTACCATAGACCCATGTTCCGACCCGTATCAATACTTATCGGAACATCGTACCTTATATATATAAACTTGTCATATTCATAATTTATACATTGAATAGGTATTATATAAGGAGGGTGTAAGCTTAACTTACCTAGCGTCCGAATATGCTTCCCGTGCGCATTAGTCCTGTTTGACCCGCTTCTTTCCCAAGCTTCCATGTCGCTTATTAAGCATCAACTATCATATATCATTCTCAAGATAGTTAGCTTATTCATCATTCCTCAAAACCTTTTCATCATACGGATCTTGTATTAAGTTTATCATTTAACCTTAAAACATGCTAATCCATCATTTCTTATCCAATTTCTTTAAACGTTCACACACATAAACGATTTCAAACATCAATAATATAAACATATTATCATTTTCATCATATCATCAAAACCCACTTCGTAACTATTTTGCTAATCACTTACAAGTGATCTAATCTTAAGTTCTTCATAATTTCTTCATGCTTTTGATACGTGTACTACCTCCTAAGCATAGTGTACAACTAGTTCATGCATATCCTTCTAATCTCATACATAATTCATCAATTTCCTCCTTCTAATCAACATGAATCATACATGCATAAACATCAAACATACTAGTATCACATTTCTTTCAATTCCTCTAACAAGAATCCATCATACAAATCAAAATACATCAATATTAAGCAAGAATTGGACATGGGTGATCATTCAAGTCGTCATAATCACCATAATCAACGGGTTTCATCTCTAAACATCAAATTAACCTAAACCAAGCACAATCCACGTGCTATATGATGATTCTAACACATACTCATTCTTAATTTCATACAATTTCGTCAATTACAACATAACCCACGTCGTGAAAGATCACCAATCTAACTTTTAAGACATACCTTATGATCCCATTGAGAAGGTGATCATTAATCCATACTCGGTTATGGATTTAGACTTCATTTACCCTTCCAATTTGATGATCTTCATGCTTAGGGTTTTAGAGCTCTCATGGAGCTTCCTGGCTCTTCTCGAACACACATACGTGTGTGTGTGTTTATGTGTGTTTTTCATAAATAAAATTTAACTTTCATTTTGCCCCATTTTAGCCCCTAAAGTTTGCCACTAAATAATATTGGCAAAACTCTTGTCTTTTAATACTTTTAACCACACACTTAACTAGGTTAAATAGCCTAGTTATTTATTTCATGCTAAGTCATATAGGAACATACGACAATTATAAACATTCGGGTTTTGGGGTGTTACAGATTCAAAGTTTATTACATTCCGCTGCACTTATCATCTTTGATTTATCATCATTCATCGATTTCATCTTAAACATTCACAACAATATCAAACTTAGATCCTAACAATTGGTATCAGAGTTTGGTCGTTAAAATTTGATTTAACAATCAATTTAACTGGTCAGCTTTCACTGCTAATTCGTTTGTTCATTGGTATTGAAAACAGAGTGAAAGTTTATTTACGTTCAAAGTTTTTAAACAAAAACCTGTTTATAAACAATCAAAATGTCACAAAATCCACAAGATCCTCACAACACTGGTACCATGTACAAACCACCGATCCTTGTCAGATCTGAGTATAATATCTGGTAAAGACGGATGGGTCACATCCTCGCACAGCAAAATACTGGTTGCTGGAAATCGGTTATCTTTGGACCTCATGTTCCAATGGTGCCGAGTGCTGAGGACCCGAAAGTTCAAGTTCCAAAAAGTTCTGATCATTACTCTGAGCAAGATTTTTAGAAAATTGAGCTAGATGCAAAGGCATTTAGCATCGTGGCATCTGCTTTGCCTAATGATATCTATGCTGGCCTGTTGCATTGCAACAGTGCAAAAGAGTTGTGGAATGCCTTGAAGGAACATTTCGGAGGTATAGAAGAGGTCATTGAAAACATTCGAGAGGTTTTGAACCAACAATATGAAACGTTTTGTCATGTTAAAGGAGAATCATTAACCCAACAGTTTGAAAGGTTTAGTTGTCTTATTAGTGAGTTAAAACTGGTAAAAGTTAAGTATCCGAATTCTACTTTGAATAGCAGACTTCTGAGATCACTACCAGACAAATGGGACACTATCGCCTTTGTAACCAGAAATTCTGTTGGTTTCAAAGAGATGAGTCTAACTCAGCTTCATGGTAGGCTTCTCACCTATGAGAGAGAGCTAAACCAGAAAAAGAAGCTACAAGAGTCAGGAAAAGTGGCTGATGACTGTGCATTTGGTAGTACAGCACTTTTTGGTCAAGAAGAAGCCTCTGACAGTAGTAAGGATCAGGGGTTTGATCATTTTATTGACATAACTTCTGGTGGAAATTTTAACTCTGATTCTTACTCACCCAATTATGCTTTCGCTGCTAATGGGGAAAGCCAAGCTTCTGACAACTTATCCTTTGAGTTGAATGATCTTCAACATTTTGA
Organism: Helianthus tuberosus; assembly: GCA_030545235.1. NCBI lineage: Eukaryota > Viridiplantae > Streptophyta > Magnoliopsida > Asterales > Asteraceae > Helianthus > Helianthus tuberosus. The sequence goes on along the minus strand of CM060357.1, from coordinate 21,655,343 downwards.
CCCTGTTGAATTGGAAGAAATGGACATATTGCACCAATTGGCCTTGCTGAGTGTTAGGACTAGCAAGTTTTACAAGAAAACTGGTATAAAGTTTCTAGGGTTACATGGGGGTTTAAAAATTGGGTTGGATAAGTCAAAAATCAAGTGTTATAAATGTAACAGGCTAGGTCATTTTGCTAGGGAATGTAGGAGCCAAACATCTGGTCCTATAGTTACACACCCAAGTCCTAGACCTCAAAACAATCAAAGCACTGTCCATTATTCCCAATATACCCTTGCTCCTCAAATGCAAAACACTGCTCATTTTGCACAACATGTAACCACTGTTCCAGTTCAGTATGTCCAAACCACTGTCCCTCAGATACAATATGTTCAAACCCCAGCTCCTCAGGTCCAAGTGCAACTTGCACCACAAGCTGCACAAACCACTGCTCAGGCAGAAACTGGTCAACAGAGCTTTTTCACACAAGGCTTTGTGGATTGGAGCAGCTTACCTGATGAACTGACTGATGAAAATTTTGCACTAGTTGCCAATTTTGAAAAGAAAACTGAAGATTTTTGTTTTATGGAACTAGATACAATACCAGAAGGGGTTGATTCTGAAGAACTGGTGTCCTAATCTGATGTTGTTTGTGAAAATGTTAAAACAAATGTTTCAGCAGATGTTACAGAAGATATTGCTGAAACAAATGTTACAGAAAAAAAGGTTGGTGAAAAACTGATTGAACCTCTATCTGACCCATGGGATTCCAGTGTGTGTGAAGGAGAATGTGACTGTGCCATGATGGCTGCTGCTAAGGTATCACCTCAGGTCCTTAAAGACTTATGTTCAGACAAATGCATCATTGCTTTTGCTAACATTAAAGAAGTGAATGAAAACCTTAGAAACAAAATTTTAGATGATGAAATTCAGTTTGAAAAACTCACAAAAGAGTTAAAATCAAAATTGTTTGAAAAAAAATCTAAAATCAGCAGTCTAAAACATGAGTCAAGCATAACCAAGGATCAGCTTCAAACAATGATAGAAAAATATCAAAATTGTAAAAAGGAGCTGGAATCTACCCAAATCACTTGTGAAAAATGGGTAGAATCCTGTAAAGGTTATGAAGTGATGTTGGAAAACCAGATCAAAAGCAATGTGAAATTTGGCATAGGTTTTGGAAAACATGATCAAATTTCCCAAAACACTGCTGTAAATGAGTCTGGGTTGGTTGAAGTAATTCCCACAAATTTGGCTGGTCAAGAAATCAAAGTCACTGATCAAACTGGGAAGAAAATTGTTTTAGAAAGATATGAAGGTACCTCAACTTTTGAGGAAATTGAAAAATATCAATTTAAACCAACATGGTCTGATGAGTGTGACATTCTTGAAAATTTCAAGCCAATGGATTTTTCAACCATTGATGGTGTAAAAGCACCTCAAGCTAAGATCATACCCTTAAAAGATCTTCCAGCAGATGTTACAACAACTGCTGACAAGAAGTCAGAAAAAGGGAAGAAAAGAGAGAAAATATCAAACTTGTTTTGTGATTTCTATGAAAAGAAAAATCATGTCACCAAAAAATGTTTTCTTCTAAAGGCTTATGACATCAACAATACAAGTGTGATCATTGATTCTCCTCTCTGTAACATCTGTGGAAGGAAAACCCACAAAACTCAAGAGTGTGTTTATCTCAAAAATTTTGACATCAAGAAAAATGAGTTTAAATCTAAAACACTCGAGAGTTCAGGGGCTAGTACTCAAAAAGGAAAGTCTAAACAGACCTTTGTCCCAGTCCAAACATCTGTTACCAAACAACTGAACAAAACCTCTGCTCCCAGAGAGGTACAGGTAACAGATGCACCACCAGCAAATCAGTTTCCAAGAGGACATGGCCAACCACCTTATCAAAGGGTACCACTTAGTTATGAGGGTTACAAAAGACCTTCAAAACCAAGAGTGCCCTCATGGTTACAATCAATTGATAGGAAATGATTCACAATAGATGTTACAAAGATCTGTTCAAACCTCTGATCATTATCCTGAACTTGAGGCTGGAACGTCTGTGACCCCATCCAAAGCCATTTTGGCTTTGGACACTTACCTAAACTAATTTATTACTGATGTGTAGGGAGCTTCTACTTGCCTTGATAGTTTATGGTATGTACATAGTGGAGGCTCCAGGCACATGACATGATGTAGAGCCCTTCTCAAAGATTTCATGGCTCACGGAGGGGTGATATATCATTTGGTAATAATTCAAAAGGTAAGGTATTAGGGTCAGGGACTGTTCAGGCTGGGAAACTCAAGTTTGAAATTGTTAATCTTATTGACAATCTTAAATTTAACCTTCTTAGTGTGTCTCAAATGAGTGACAAAGGCTATGGGTCATTCTTCACTAAGGAAACTTGTAAAATTGTTGGACCAGAAGTGGTTAAAAAGATTAATGCAATAATAGCCTAGAGCAAAGCACAACTTGTTGCTTAAAGGAGTGGCAATGTGTATGTGGTTGATATGTTAAAAGATAACCCAATGTCAAATGTCTGTCTGTTCAGCTGCCTCTACAAAAAAAATAGAATTATGGCATAGAAGACTTGGTCATACAAATCTTAAAACTATCACCACACTCTCTAAACAAGGTCTTGTTAGAGGACTTCCACCAAAAACCTTCACATGTGATGAGCATTGTGTTTCTTGTTTAAAAGGTAAACAACATAAAAGCTTATACAAATCCATTGAAGAGTCCAAAACTAGTCAGTGCTTACAATTGTTGCACATGGACTTGTTTGGCCCTGTAAAAATCATGAGTCTTAAAAAGAAGAGATATTGTCTTGTTATAGTTGATGATTTTTCAAGGTTTATATGGACTTACTTTTTACTCTTCAAAGATGGGACTGTAGGTATCTTGCAGGACTTTGTAAAACAAGTTGAAAAGCAATTTGACCTTCCAGTAAAAGTCTTTAGGAGTGACAATGGAACATAATTCAAAAATAAGGAGTTGGATGATTTCTGTGTGTCAAAAGGGATTGTGAGACAGTACAGCATCCCAAGGATACAAGAACAAAATGGGGTGGCTGAAAGGAAAAACAGAACTTTGATTGAAGCTGTCAGAACCATGCTTGCAGACTCAGCAGAGTAATATTTGTTGTTCCAAATTAATTCGTCTCAATTCTTTTCTTGCGTGGTATTAATAAGTAAAAATAATAATAATTTTGTTTAAATTTACCATTTGGAGGGACTTTATTATGCAAAAAGTTGTTAAAGGACTTTTATGAAATAAAAAAGAAAGTATGTTAGTTTTTTATGTGCAAAAAAGTGGATGTACTTTTGTAAGAAAAAATAAAAAGTATGTTGGGTTTTTATGAGATTTGCCCATTATTATAATATAATTGTTATTGACTGGGCTTGTGTTCTACAATGTGAGAGGTTCGTAACAAACCAAATCATGTCCAAAACGGAGCTAAGTTAACAAGATATCAAACCTTAAAGTTGTTTGTTTAAATGGTCTTACCGTTACGATCAGTGATAAATAATCGTTAAACCAATTAAATTGTTATTAATAACATTTATAACAATTTAACTTTTTCTCTTAAACTAGTTAAATTTTTTTTGAACAACAAATATTACTCTGCTGTACTTTACACCAAATATTACAAAACTCCTCTTTTGCTGAGGTTTCTAAGACCTTCTCTCTAAGAGATATATGTCTCTATCAAGTGAGCTAATCTCACATTGATAATTAGTTAAATATTTGGATAATTTTGTATTTTGGTTTGAAGTATAAAATCAAAAGGATTACCTTAGTTGAAAACATACTAAAACACTCACGAATACACAATAAATCTCCAAAACACACAAATCGTTTTTTGGTGATCAAGAGTTCACTTCTGCTACCCGTTTCAACTGCGATTTCAAGCATTCAAGTCGATCTTCTCCGTGAGTACAACGCAGTGATCGTTGTATTCCGGAGGAACATTCAAAGTGTTCCCGTCGTTCTGTTTTTTTTAAATCATTTATAACAAAGCACTATAATCATCCTTTATGTATTTTAATATAAAGTGTTCTATATTAACTTACTAGCTTGTAGACACATGTATTACATGGGTTGAATAAATAAAATATCTTACGTAAGTAAAAGATGTTAAATATTAAATAAATTGCTTAAATTAAATCACCCATAATCAAGAAAATGTCAAAGTTTTTTCTTTGAAATTTAAAGAAAAATATAATAATTTTGAAATAATTTACACATATTAAGAGGCCGATATATAAAGGATAATTATTGCTAATTATCATTAAATACGTAAGTTAAACTTTACAATTTAGACAACTTAAATTATAAATAACTTGAAATGAAACACTAACATGAATAATATGTTAGTACTTCTACATATTAAACATCAGCTTGAGCATAGATTTCATTAACTGTTTTCACTTTAATATAATGTTTTCTTTTCTTTTGTGTTTTTGTGACAAGAATATTAAAGTCTAGACATTTTTTTTAAATGATCACAAAATTTTTATACTCTGAAGTTTAACGACTTTATTTCTTTGGTTTTTTTTTGTTTGTTATACAGAGTGTCCTTACCGTAATGAACTAAAACGATGTCGATCGAAATTGAATTCCCAATCGCACAGGGGATTTAGTAATTATTACTTCAAATTATATATTTGTTATTGTCAATAACTAAAATCCGTACCGTTAGGTTATCCCGCTGATTAAATGTAAACTCAAGATGCTATAAAAATATCTACAATAATTAGAAATAACTTAATTATTATGTTCATCAATTAAAATATAAGTTAATGATTATATAAAATTTAATTTAAATACTCATCTAATTATTTATCAATTTAATTTAAATACTCATTTAATTATTTATCAGTTTATAATTTAAATATTTTAATGAAAAAAAGAAAACAAAGACAAAATCCATCTAATATTAATTTTTTTTTAAGAAATTGACACAAAGATAAATCGGATAATGTATAACAATTATTTATTTATATATTATTAGATGTATCAATAATTAGTAATGTTAGAGATTAATCTAATATATATTAATATAGTATTAATTTAGTATATAAATAAATTAAATGAGAAAATGCCACATGGCATTATATAAATAAATTAAATTACAGAATGCCACATGGCATTAGATGGAATCTTTTATTAGTATTAGATGAATGGTGTTCCTAGAATATCATGCCGAGAAATTATTAAAAAGTAATTCGTTCATGCCGAGAAATTATTAACTGCAGCATTACGTGCCGCTTGATACGAATTTATCTATGGGATTTAAATTCAAAAACTCCAAACCTAAATGTTTCTAAAGGCTTTACTTTTGTCAATGGGCCAACAAATCATTGGTTCGCTAATCTTATTTGATGTTCTAACTTGTTATAGATGTGTAAAAGTGTATTCTTTTATTGAAAATTTAAGTGTATTGTTTTATTGAAAGTTTTAGTAAGTCCAATTTTATATCAACAAAGGCTTTATATTGATTAGTTATTACTTGTTGATTAAATAATTTAAATTATATAATAAGTTAAAATAAATTGCAATAAAGATATCTTACAGGATGCATCTAATAGGTTTTTTTTCAAACGGTGTATAAAATTATTTTGTTTTTACATATCACTACTAATGGAGCAGAAAACTCTCTTTAGGTATATAGAATTTTTGTTCTTCTCGTCAAAACTAAAAAAAAAAATTGAACGAAGCTAAATCCTAAATCACCTACTTATATCCATTTTGTGACACGTAAAAAACAATCACAAAGATAAGAAGCATAAATTATTTATTCCAACATTTATTGATATATTGACAAGACTAAAACTTGAAAAACCATATTCAAATAATCGAAAACTGATGTGCGATTTTAGTATATAATTAAAAAATTTGAGAGGCACTTAAGTGTTTGAGGGTTTAAAGCGACAACTTATTTCTTATGCAGTCAAGCGACAAATATTGTTTGGTTTGGCATTTCTCAACATTGTAGTTATACCATTCGGTCCAAAATTTTCATCAAAATCAACCGAAACGGATCATGGACATCCCTAATAGCAAGAAGAAAACAGACAATTTGGAGGCTTGGCTTTTAGAGGATGAATGTAGCCAGTGGCGGAGCTAACCCAAAATTTCAGGGCATCCCAATTTATTTATTTTGGGGGATCAGGGGTATCAGGGGCGGACCTACCTCTTTGGTAGGGGTAACCCCCGCTACCCCTTGGTCGGAAAAAAATTGGAAAAATTAGTGTACATTTTGGAAAAATTTGCCGTTTTTTCGATTTCGTTACGGCTTATTTATAACACGTTACCCCTTGGTCGGAATCCTAGATCCGCCACTGAGGGGTATCCTATATAAAACCGGAATTTTTTTTATTTTTTTACACTACGAAAACGGTACGGAGACGGGGTTGAGGGATAGCTCGTGCTACCCCTTCTAATAGACTAGCTCCGCCCCTGAATGTAGCTCGATCACCATCAATCAATATCGCAACAAGTTTCATCGATTGTACATCGTTTGATTCAATCAGGTTTGTTCAGAGTGTACTTGGTAACAACTAACAAGTGATGTCTGATTAAGGAATCGAGAATATGGCAGATTCAAAGAAATACACACGTAGGGACTGTGTGTCATATATTTTACTGTTTTGTATAAGCTGACGGTCATAATTTTGCGGCTATGAGGGTTGTGTAGTTGGTGGTTGGTAGGGAGATACTTTTCCCATTTTAATGTTTGTACGTGTAACGTATGTGGCTTGCTAATTCAGTCACATTGTTTATGAAAATCGAGATCAATGAAAAAGATAGGGTTGAACATATATTTTGTGAGTAGGGCTATAAACGAACCGAACGAACACGAATAATCGTTCGTTAAGGATATAATATGTTCACGAACACTTACCGAACGACATTTTATGTTCATGTTCGTTCACTAAGGGAAGGAACGTGTTCGCGAACACAAATAAAATCGGCGATCACGGCGGTGGCTAAAGGTGGATGATCTGAGAATTTTTAATGAAGATATAAATTAAAATTGTTTTTATTTTCTAAAATTTAAAAGGTAGTCATTTTTTGTTTCTTTAATTCTAAAAGTAATATATTTTCTATTATTAAGTTTGAAAAAATAGTAGTTTTTTAGTCTTTATTTTTTTTTTAGATAGTCATATCTAAAATGGATTAAACATTTTTTTCTCTGATAAAATATAAACCTAAAATGGATTAAACATTTTTTTCTCTGATAAAATATAAACACAAAGATCTAAAAAGGGAATTGATATTTTGAGCCAGCAGAAGATAGAAGTTGCCTCTTTTGTTGCATCTTTTTATGAAGGACCCAATTGTAATAGTTGTATTATAGAGGGTTATACTAGTATAGTAGTTAAAAGGTTTAGGGGTGTATGTGCATATTATTTATTTAACAAGCACCACCAAAAATATATGGTCGCGTAACATGAAAATATTTGCATATTGCCGTGAAATATCGGCGCAGCCTTCGCGACGCATGAACAAGCGCGGGCACTAACTTTTCCATGATTGCATAGCGTGTTTCAGGGTCGGTGAGCATCTTGCTGACATAATAAATGGGTGTCTGAACCCCCTCCCTTTCAACCAATAATACAGCACCAACTGCCTTGTCCGATGCAGACAAGTACAGTATAAATGACTCCTCCTCGTGCGGAGCCGTTAATGTTGGGAGTTGGATCAGGCATTCTTTCATCTCCTTGAAAGCTTTCTCGGCGCCCGCCGTCCATGTAAACTCGCTTTTCTTGACGCAGTTGCGCAGGGTACTGATGAACGGAAAGGATTTGGCTGCGTGGTTTGACAAGAAACGGTTGAGCGCGGCCAGTCGGCCGGCTAACCGTTGCATGTCCTTAATGCTTTTCAGGGAGGGCATGCGCTCGATTGCCAAGATTTTCTCTGGGTTTACTTTAAAACCACCCTTTGTAACCATGAATCCAAGGAACTTACCTTCTTCCATCCCGAATGAACATTTGCTCGGGTTGAGCTTCATGTTCATGCTGCGCAATGATCTGAAGGTTTTTTCGATATCCTTGAGCATCTGATCCTCTTCGGGGCTCATGATTACGAGATCATCTATATAGACTTCAACATGCTTGCCTATATCATCTCCAAAAGTCTGATCCATCAGGCGTTGATAAGTTGCGCCTGCATTGCGCAGGCCAAAGGGCATTTTTGTGTAACAAAAAATACCCATTTCTGTGCGGAATGCTGTCTTATCCTCGTCTTCCAGCTTCATCTGCACTTGGTGATAACCCTTGTAGCAATCCAAGAAGCATTTCCATCTGAACGGCGCAAGGGAATCAATTTTCTTGTCGATCTCCGGTAAGGAGTAGCAGTCTTTTGGGCAAGCCTTGTTCAAATCCTTGTAATCGACGCACATGCGCCAGCCTCCATTTGCCTTCTCCACCATAACAGGGTTTGCCACCCATGTTTGGTATCGCACTTCCCGCAAGATTCCAGCCGCTAACAGTTCGGAAACTTGCTCATTCATAGCCTTTGTCTTTGCGGGGCCCAAACTGCGCTTTCGCTGAACAATTGGCTCGACGGAAGGAAATGTGTTCAAGCAGTGCTCCGTGATGTCGCGTGGGACACCGGTCATGTCAGCTGGTGTCCAGGCGAAGATATCCATGTTCCTGTAGAGCAATTGTTTCAGGAACGTGCAGATGTTATCAGAAATATATGGGCCCAAGGTGACCGTCTGTTCGGGATACTTCCGGTTCAGAACCCACTTTTCCAGCTCGTCGCGCGGGATGGATTTCGTTTTCTTTGCTGGAGGCATATCCTCAACTGCCATTACCTCTTTCTTTGCGTACATTATCGCCACTCCTGTTTCTGTTGGGAACCCAATCGCCGAGTGCGGGGGTGATGTCACCATGCCGAATTGCCCTTGTGTCTCTCTGCCAATCAAGACATCATGTCTTGAAGTGGCGGGCATTACCATGAAGTTCACTTCGACAGTCCTTGAATGCCTCCCATCACTGAGCGTGACTGGGAAGGAGATCTGTCCAATTGGGAACACAGTTTCGTTACAAAAACCCGATAGAGGATAGTCTACTGGCTCTAGACGCTCTTTATCCTCCTCGTCAAGCTGGTCAAAACATTGCGTAAAGATGATGTCGGCCGCGCTACCTGGATCTATGAACATATACTCCGTTTCATAATGTCCAAAGATGCCCGTGACCACGACCGAACTGGTGGCGTGGGCCCCCCCGCGTATCACCGGGAATATCACTTGTTGTTCCTTCCAAGTCTCGTCTACTGGGCGCTTGCCCTGGCTTTTCGCTTTCTTTCTCAATGAGGATCCCACGCTGACCATATGGGTTTCTAACCTCCTCACTTTCTTTTGGCCTCCATCATCCGGCCTCTGCAACTGTCTTGTCTCTTTGCGCACGTTGCGCATCAAATGACTTAGTTTTCCGCTCTTCAGAGCCTTCTCAATTTCGACCCGGAGGCTTATGCAATCATCGGTCAAGTGACCGGTTTCCTTGTGGAAGTCACAATAGATATCTTGGCCTTTTTTGTTTTTCATCGGTGGTGGTGTTTTGAAAAGTCGTGGTTCTCCGTCATCAAGACTTCTTTCGGTGTTTTGGTCAGCGAGGTCCAGTGCCTTTCTCTGTTCTCGTTCTTGACCGCTTTCTTGTAAGCGATAGTGTCAATCGTATTGCGCGCGTCTTCGTTGTGGCATGGCTTGTCATCGTATCTAAACCTCTCATCATGACCGCGGACTGGTTTTGTTTCCAGTCGGGGCCTCTGTTCTTTCTATTACGCCTACTTGACTCATGTGTGTCAAGTCGAGAGTAATGGTCGTCTGTATAACGACTGGACCTTCCGCCAGTCAACGATTCCTCATTCTGAGCCACAATCTTTGCCGCTGCCATCAGTTTGTCCCATTCCTCAGGCATACCGTCCTTGCCGGTGATAGTCCTGATTAGGCTGTCACAACGGATGGCCTTCTTGAAATGGGCGCGCATCAAATCTTCACTGACATTACCGATTTCTAAACACTCCTTATTGAAGCGAGTGATGAAATCTTCCAGACCCTCGTTGTCACGCCTCTAGATGTTCATTACTTCAGAGGTATCACGCTTGTATCTCCTTTGTTGACTGAAATGAGCCAAAAACTTCTCTTGAAAATCAGGCCAAGATGTAATCTTCCCCGCCGGGAGACTATCAAACAAAGCGCACGCAGCTCCAGTCAACGTCTACACAAATAGGTGGCACCACATTGGCATGGTCCAACCTCCTACCACTCCTACACTTTCGAACAGCTGAACATGATCATCTGGGTCTGTCAACCCGTTAAACTTCGTCATCGATTGCGGGAGCTTAGCTTTCTCGAGGGTGCCAGGGCTATTTTGCGCACGAACTTAGAGTGTTCCGCGGTAGCCGCTGGCCTATAGATCAAGTTGAAGTCTTGCTCGTTGTACTCAATGCGCTTTCTTGGCTTGTACGCTTCGTGGTTTGTTGACAAACGATTGAAGACTGATGTAGCCTCTTGCTGGTACGTTGGATCGTGTTCGTCAGTGTGAAACTCAGCGTTCAGTATGTAGCGCGGCCCTAGCCGGCTACTGATGGAAGCGCGTTGTCTGGTTTCAGTATGCGTGTAGAAGTAGCTTTCAGAATCATCTTGCGTGGTGTGAACACTTCGCCTTGCCTGAGGCGTCTGCCTGTTAAACTGTTGCCTTTGCGCCTGTTCTTGATGTGACGTGTCATAATTTAACTGCCTCGGCATTGCAGGTGCTATCGGGGTCTGCGTCAGGATTGCTGTCTGGCCTTGCTATGCGCAAAGTTGCGCGTATATAAGATTCAGGGTTGCTTGGGTCTTTGCGAACCATGATGCGGGAGTTTCTCCCTCTGGTAGCCCTGACATCGTAGGCATCGAAGGCATCGAAGGGCCAGCAACATTGCTTGTTGGATTTACCGTTAGGGTGGTACAAGTACCACTTGCGCGGAAAGTTCCAAGCTCTGGGAAAATACCATCGGCATGCTCGTCGGTAGGTTAGTGTTGGACGTGCGCGGTGTCCGTAACCGGGCCTACTCGAGAGACTTCGCCGGTGGTAAAGAACGGATTACTTTGATCAGCCATCGATCCAAAGTAACGAACCAGAAAGAAGATGAAGTGATAGTACAAATTCGGTGGGCGCCAATGAAGAAACACCAAACTAATCCGGTGATTAGTTTGAGGTATGGGAATCAGCAAACAAGGTTAATCTTCTTTCTGCTTGGCGAACTTGCTAATACGATCCTGCAAAACTAACAAACACACCGTTAAGCTCGTCACGAGGAGGGGAATAGGGGGGTTCTCCTCGTAACAACCCTCCAGCGTGAGAATAAGTACTAGTTTTGAGGATAAAGTGTGTGTATTAAGTGAGAGATTAAGAGAGCCGATCCTTAAACCTGGAGTTGAAGTCCTCTATTTATAGCCGGAGAATTACACTGAGGAGATGGGCTGATGGGCCTTGGGCCTGAGGTCGACAACAAGGAATATCCGTTGTGCCTCCTCTGTCACGACCGTTAGTGATCTCTGGTGAGAGAGGCACGCGGCGCACGGTGAATGGATCCACGTGTCCTGACATCCGTCCTTGTTGTCTGTTCTGTCATCAGCGGTTAATGGAGATCGTGCGACAGTGGTCGGCGCAAGCTGATTGGTGCCACGTGTACGTCCTTGTGTACTTTTTGTCTCCTGCACGATTGTTCATCGTGGAGCACGATCCGATACAGCCTGTTAAGCACTCACTGGTCACAGTCCTACCACTTGTACCATTTGTACTTGGTTCTTGTTCATCAGCGCGCGATCATGCGCGTGGATGATAATACTCGAGTTACCAGCGCGCACATGCGTTTTGCTTGTTGCTTTACAAACCAAGTGTCTGGGAGACGTCTCGTCTTTTTACCGAGCCCGCGCGCGATCAATGGAAAGACCTTTGATCGGCGCGAGGCATGGGTAATCCTGCTTTGTGGTTATCTTGGGTATGGTACTCTGCACGACTTAGGGGTTTTATCCTTTAATCGGCGCGAGGTTTGGGACCATACCCCTTCAGGTTGAGATGGTGATGAACAATAGTGAGAAATGATTATATAATTGTTGTTTTAAATAAAATATAGTACCTCTCACACTAACAATAAAAATTACTAAAAGAGACATTTATTAAAAGTTAGTATTTTTCTTTAACGTGAATCTGTATTTTATATGTAATTTATTTTAAATATGTATATACATTTTCAATTATATACTACTATAAAGGCCTAGATTATAACACTTTTTAGTGTAACTGATATCGATATGTCCAACCAATTGTTTAGTTTGGTGCAATTCCTTATTGTAACGCCCGAACTTTTCGCCAAAGTTGTATAGTATGTACAAGAAAGGACGGGTTTCGTAAAGCCATACTTGAATTTTTATAGGGGCGCTAATGTATCATGCGATAAATGAAGGGGGCTAGCTGTTACTTGGAAAGATATATCTTATCTATATAAATAAACTCACGTAACCAACAATCAGTTCATCCTCACTTTCCTGAATTTTTTGCATGTTTAGGTGGTTTGACCATCAAAAGATCACTTCTAGGGGAGGTTGGTGGAAAAGAGTGAAAGTAGGTATATTGCTATTTGATATAGCGATATTCTAAGGTTTCTTTTAAATATCGCTAAATCAAACATACATATATATCAGGAATACATGAATATCGCTAATTCAAACGAACATATATATAATATCGCTATCTTGTATAAATATATATATATATATATATATATATATATATATATATATATATATATATATCGCTAATTTGAATCCATATATATACAGAATATCGCTATGTTAAACAAATATATATAAATATCGCTCATTGGAATAGAAATATAACCGAATATCGCCATTTGAAACATATATATACCAATATCGCCATTTGAAACATATATACACTTTGATTTTCGTAATTATTGGGTGAACCGCCCGCCTATAATACTCACCGTCAAACGGTTCTATACAATACATCAGTAGCTCCTGACTGCGGAGATCACGTAGATGCAACCACTTGTTGTTTGCAAGATAGAAAGGGAAATAAACAAAATCAACTTCGAAAAAAGATGGAAAGGGGTTTAACTTTCCGTTAGCGTAGTTAACGACATGTTTGGCACTTGATTCAAGTAAGTGCGTGTAAAATTGAGGCGGTAATAACGTCCAGGGTAAGGCCAACGACTGGTCTTCTTGTACTTGTCTACGTCTCCAGTTCATCATTCTTCCAACCCAACCTTGAATATGCTGTATGAAAATTTTTTGTAATAAGTTTGTAATAAAATTGCTCATAGACTACGTTACAAAATAACAAATATTCAAACTCACTGTTTCCGTTATGTAGCCATGGCTCCTATCACCAAGGAGGGTTCCCCAAAAACGCTTGTCTAATTGTGTAGGTGTGTTAAACACGGCAGAATAACAGAAAGGTGAGTCCCCATTATTGTAGAACTCGACAACGCTTTTAGACCAATTAACTGACTCATCATCAGGAATCGCCCATCGGTGTACACTATGGCCTTGGTTGGATTTTTCGTTATCATTTTGCGTTTCAGAAGTTGAGGTGGAAGACCGACTTGTTGGACGCCTCCATTTCTGAAGAATCCAACTAGACGTTTTTGGGACTGGCTGAGAACTATATTGTTCAGCAACTTCCTTGTCTCGACGGTTTGCCATGGTTAATAACACAAAGGATATATGTGGGTGTTGTGGTAATACAGTTGTGGAGTCAGTGGTGAAGAAATTGTTAACTTATAAGGGTATTTATAGAGGGATGAAGGGGTATGTTGACATAAAGACAAAAATTCTAATAAATAAAAAAACATATAATAATCAGATTCATTCCATTTGGGATGAAGGGGTAGGTTCACACAGTGATTACACGATACATTTTCAATAAAATAAAAAATAAGACATTTATAAAACATACAAAGTTTTATATAAAATGCAAGATCAAAATAAAAAATAAGACATTTATAAAACATACAAAGTTTTATAAAAATACATTGATTACACGATACATTTTCAATAAAACTGATCTTCATTGCGGTGGTGGAAAGAGATTCAAGTCTTCGCCCCAATTCAACGGGTTTGGTTCAACGTTTGTATACCGGGCACGATAATCCTCGTGACTTTGATGGGGTGCATGGTATTGAAAGTCCGATTGGCTACCGGGAAAAAATGACATAACCTGTGACGTGGGGGTTATAAAACCAGCCTGATTATTTTGGGTCTCATTTAAGTTATTATTATTATATTGAAATTGACCATTATCGTTATTAAGACCCGAAATTGGTTGGGTTGATTCCAAGAGTTCACTTATGTCATAACGTGGATCTTCGTTGACTACGGAAGCCAAAACTGACTGCCAACTTTGGATGGCATGGGTTGCAACCGTATTTTGGTCTACAAACGTATTTGTAACGTTTCCAATATCGGCTGCATTCAACCCATTAAAGTTTGGTTCGTTGTTTTGTTCGTGATTAACACCGGATGCACCCCCTTCTTCATAATTCCTTCCCCATTGACCAGCGCCGGTGTCTTGAACGTTTGCCGCACCACGGCCGCGACGGCGTCGCCTACGCATCCTCTGACCACCAGGATAGGATGACAGGTCCACCGGGTCATTTGTCAAATTGGTTGGATGTTGGGTATATTCCGCTAAATTTGACATGTTCAAAGCCCGGTATGCTGTCTGTTGCATCATCTCCATATCTTGGCTTCGGTGTATTACACCCAAAGAGTCAGCCTGAATAAAAATTAGTTACATTAAGTCGAATAAAACCACAAAGAAATATAAATAAATTTAACATACCATCATTTGGACCGTGGCACCGTCATCCTGAAATCCTGCCATGGGTTCTAGCGGTTGCCGTGGGTTGGTCAAATACACGACCGTATGTTCTAAGTACCACGTCATATAATCGTTGGCCACGTAATAAGTCTCGATTTGTTGTCCGTTTACAACATTATGCTCACGATGGTTCCAAGTGTTAACATACGGTTCATGACGACTTTTCCAGTCCCACCCAGTTTTACCATTCCGGACTAAAGAATGGAGCCGGTCATGCTCACCGACCTCAATATTTATTGGTGGAGGTATATACTGAACCATGCCAAACTGCCGCATAACCCGTTGCGGATAGTGATGCTCCACAACATCCCAGCAAATCAACGGGCAGGCACACCTCCAGCTATTCCTCCCACTGGTGCAGATCTCCGG